>CM073771.1:66877747-67616175 GCA_037158775.1 Hetaerina titia
GAAAGGTAGGCAGGGGTTCATATCCTCAAAGCAAAGATTCCCGTATATTCTCTTCGAATAAGAATACCTTTGGAAGGCAGATGTACGAATTTTCAATCTATATTCTATCTTTTGATTTTCTCACGCTCTATTTTTCATCTCTCGAAAAAAAAGAAATAAATGCCTTTTTGAGAACACGTAATAATTTGTATTGAATAAATGGTAAAATATCCGAATATAATGTAGGTAAACAGCTTAACCTGAAATGAAATATACAGTCGTATAAGTCGCAGTTTAATGTTCTGCTCCTTTCAAATCGAACAATATTTTGAAAATTTATATAATTACCAGACAAAACAAGAGTTTTATCCTTTGAAAAGTTTAAGAAATTTGTTTTCGTGGCTAGTTTTTCCATAGTTCTTCCTCAAACGGATGACGTGTACCATGGTTTCATATGGACATTAATGCATTTCCAAATGTAACGTTTTAGCGAGCTATTTATTATTAGCTACCAAAAAACATTTATGGATTTTGAAAACTGAATAGGGCAAAATTTTTGCAAGCAATGAACAGTGCTTCTTCCCAAACATTGCTGCTCCATTTACAACGGATATCAAAGCTTCACAATTCACTATCAATATGATCATATCTTAAGAATGACCTTTCTTTAACATAAGTGATACCGTTAATCAGCACCATTAGAAATATAGCATTACAACTTTGATAATGATAACGCAATTTCTATTTTAAATACATAATGCTAAAAATAAAGTGTATTCCATATTCCTTGAACCTCAGATGATTATGATGTAGCTGGCTTAACTCAAAGGAGTTGTTAAACGGGAATAATTCATTCTTTCTGACCTCTTTATGTGGAATGTCAAACTATCCGTTGTTCGTAATGAAATACTCCATGTTGTTAGATACTTTTTTTTCTTCCAATTAATTTCGAAGTCAAATTGCATTAATCGCTATAAGAGAGTCCTTTGCACGTATATTGAATTGGAAGGGAAAGGAAGAACAAGGAGAGTGGAGTTGTTAAAGAGGCCAAGAGCAAGGTATGAAAGGCGACGACAGACTCATTCAGTGTCGCTGAGAAAGATTGAGGGAGGATAAGGCATAAAGATCAGCAGGCATGGTTTTGGAATGACACGTGGGGAAGGATTGGGAGATATGCAGCTCGTATTTAGGAATATACAATGGATTAAGGGCAACAGGTAAACATTTAAATTTCCGTATAAATTAGAAATAAAAGCATAAGTGTCAAAATATTCCACTAAAATTTAGAGTTGTTATCATACGGCTTAAAACCTTTGTCCTGAACATGCACAGTTTTAGGCTTTCATGGTCACGTTCGTGTCCCAAGTCATCTAAATGTCCATGAGTGGCATTTGCACTATATCAATTTTCATGTCTTCTCTTCTTTTACTATTGCTTGAATAGTACGTTTGATTTAATGGTGAAGGAAATCTCCAGCATGTCGAGCGTAGTGCTTTCATTCCACTTCTTTCACCTCATGAAAAAATGTTGCTTTCAGGGGACGTATAGTCTCTTCCATCACGTGGCGTTCTCACCGCCTGGAAAAGGGTCGGTTAGCGCTGATTCGGTGGCACCCACGGGTTTGGAGGGTAACAGCGAGTCTGTTGGGGGGTTCATCCGACCCCCGGAGAGGTCTTTCCACGTCCTATCGGAGGTGACGGGCGTCATAGCCGCCTTCGATTTCAGAGCCGACGACTCATACCAAGAGAGAAAGAAGTCGACCAAGGAACCACCACCAACAGCTCCGGAAATGGCCGAGGAAGCCAAAGGTAAAATACTCGTATATGCGCCAATCACGAATGTGTATATGTAATTGGAGAGAATGTCAGGGGAAGATTCTCTCGTTGAAATCTCCCTTGAACATACGAGCTGCGTCACGTCTCTCAGAAACAAACAACAGCGGTAAGCAGGGTTGAGGAGATTTAAAAGAGGGAAAATGGATATAAAATATCCAATTTTTAACCTAGTCGAAAAGAAAAGGGTCGCTAGATCGTTTAGCATATATATCCTGGAATTCCCTTTCTTGTGTGGCGTACATTCAAGCAGTATGTATTTCCACTCCTCACACACTTCTTAGTGCATGGATATCTTCGCGGCCGGGGGAGGGGGAACCCCGGTCCCCCTTTCTCCACGGTTCTAGGAGTTTGGCGCTGCACTGAGTGTCCACCCTCAATGAGACAACCCTTCCAGTCAGCTGTGAGGTCTCCCGGACGGGGTTAATTTTTCACCCTTTCTCCTCACCAAAAACCTTTCTCCACCCCCATTGACACCCACGTTGCCCACTTTCCTTCTCCCTTCCCTCTCTTTTTCCCCCCTTTTTCCACTACCCCCCCCTTACTTGCGTTCCAGCATATATAGCAGACAACGAGGATATGACTGTTACCAGATGATGATGTAGTTGCATCGAAACCGGTCGTATTAATAAATTTTTATTTTTTGTGGAAAATTGCCAATTTTATTTAATCATGTTATTCCACCATATCACGCCTGAAACGTCTCTTTTTTTCCACTCCTTCTCTCTTTAACTTTTTGTTTAAAGCAAAAGTGTACTTGACTTAGCGAAACTTAAAAAAAATACAAATATTTTAAGCGAAAAAAGCGTTGAATAACTTAAGCTTTGTGAAGTTGGCGATGGGACACAGCGCGAATTAATTAGTGTTGTTTTTTTTAATTTAGTAGTGCGAATAGCATTGAAATTTAAAGTATTCAGATTGCCTAAAGCATTTTATAGTACATTTTTTAACTTAATCCATTTTATGTATCATGATAAGGTTATATTATATTAGCTCAAATCACCATAACGCTTTATGTAATTAGTGAGCCATCTCTCGTACTCTATGTCAATATGGCAGTATCTAATTTTGCTAAGAGTCAAACATTAGAATATGACATTATACCAACCCCTTTATTTTTAGTCTGATATAGTCTTTAATCCTAACACGGTATTTATGGGATTCGGGATGGTGCGATGGCTAACATACTAGCTTCCCACCCAATTGGTCCGGGTTCGTATTCCGGCGACGGCATATATTTTTCAGTGGTATCCCGATCCCTACTTGAGGTGATTTGTGGGGAGTTTTTGAGTAAGTACGCCGTCCGTCGGACGTTAAGCTATTTGCGCCCTAACGCGCACTAATGACGCAAATTGCCTCAGCTGTCGGTCGCCTCCTATTACTTACTTATTTATTCAATTACGTTCATTTATTCAATTCACTTACGACGAATTCAACTTACGATATTTATTCAAACTTAATAACCGGGCTTATTTATGGTATGCTTAGAAAATTATGCATGATCGTTTCCTGCAGGAGTGGAAAATGTGGTTACTGAATAACTGAATATTGAAACTAATATATGTTCTATTTTCAGTTAAGAAGAAGCATAGCTTAACAAAATCACATTCACCAATGAAAGTGATGAAGGGTTCCAAATCAAAAATAAAAAAACACCCAGAGTCTCACTCGAAGGTGAATAGCGCAGAGAATATTGAGAAAGTAATGGAAATGCAAGAAGAAAAACCCTCAGTCCAGGATTTGACCTCAAAACCCACTATTAGACGCAGCCCAGGGTTTGACCTCAAAATGTCCCTGCCGTCCGGTCTGATTATTGAGAACAAATGGGCCACGGGATCATTAGGCCCCTTCTACATCAAGCAGTCCTACAATTTGGCAGGTAGTTTTATTCCTGTTCGTCTATGATTTCGAGACGGAGGGATAATATGGGGATTATATAAACGCCCATCGAACTTGCGGGACATCGACAAATCCATAAGACCGCCTTCAAGCTCCCCCGTATCTCTGCTCCTCTCCTCACTATGTAACTGCCCATGCTACAAATGCTTCCATATTTTTCGAATCGCCACCTCTCTGACTAAAATATCCCAAACTAAAATTCATTTCTTTGTCACTTGCATTTCAAAAATATTGTATACCGCCTCTCCTGTAATTTCTGTCTTGCCTTCTACGTTGGTGAACCCACCACCACCATCCCTTCCCTCCGCATGAATAACCACCGCTACTCTACTTAGTACCCGCCTTCCTGAATTATCTTCCCTGCTAACGCTTCTTCCTATGAATAATCCTTCGATAAGGATTACGTTTTAAGTTACATGGGTTCCGTGACAGAGCCTACTTACATGTATTCTAAGATCGCGGGAAAACTTCACGTTTGAAGCGTTAAGGTCTTGATTAATTCAATATGCAGGGCTCAAAATCATTGATGAAAGAATGGGGAGGGGTGGAAAAGAGGATTGATTTACCAAAGACACGAGCACACGTCCAATAGAGTCGCGGTGATAGCTTTTACCCTTTAAGAGAATAATAAAATTAAAATTTCATTGGAAAGTCACTTAAAATGGAATGCATTCTGACCGTTGTCCATTCGATTGCTTACTTATTATAACGAATAATGTTAGATACCTACCGCTCATTTTATTGACATCATGAAACTATATCGACATTAGTACAATAGTTTTGGCCACGTAAACGAAAAGAATACCACCAAAAGTAAGCAATTTTTTGAAGGACATATCTTTCTATAAATTATACTTGATCAATTATTATTGTCAGTACAGTGAGTTGCTCCTTGCTAAATGTAATATGTCAGTTTTCGACTAAGAAGTCTTTAGTTTCGTATATAGTATATTAGGAGCATGAAAAAAATTCTTACTTTTGGTTTCAAGGTTAATTATAAAATAAAAGTTCCCTGATCATAACAATGCTTCTAATCTTCTCTGCCAGGGAAAAAATATGAGAGAACCAATGAAGTTTTTAGACTCTGCCTTCTAAATGGAAACATTCTGAAGTTTATGAAAAATGGCCAAGTGATAATTTATCAGCCCAGCAGCACAATATTCATCATGATTTTTGGGTACGTTTCTTTGTACATCTTGAAATGCATTTATATCTCCAAATTTAGAGTACAAGTTGTTTAACATTACCAGAACAACATAAAATAAATAAGATAGTTGAGAAAAAATAAGATATGTAACTGTATCGAGGGATAGGCTCAGTATACTACATCCTCATGAAGTTTAACGCCAGGAACAATTGGATCCGGAAGGAAATAAAGAAGCGATCAGGCCAGGGAGGGTCTGTGCAGTCCTTAGTTGGAGCAGCTGAAGAATTGAAACTTTGGGGAGTGGAAGGAGTGGGGACAGTTAAAGTTAGGAATGTGGATCATTGCTGGAGTGAGACGTGAAATGTGCAAAGAAAAATGATCAGAGCTTTCGAAAGAAACAATATCTTTGAAGAGAAGGTTTACCACTGTCTCAGTGCACCGTCTAACTTTCCATCGTAACTCCATGAGATGTGTAGTATCGTCACAGGTACTAAAAACAATCAATCAGGGGTTGATAGCTGGAGTTGAAAAACTATATGGTCGGTACTGTACTTATCTTTGTGGCAGCTTAGCGATTTTAAAATGGCAGGGAACGTAGGAACAATGTGCTGGACAGAGGAAAAGATAAGACAGGGGTCAGGAAGGAAAGGGGAGTCATGAAGGTGTGCTTAGGGGATGGCAAAGCAACTTCTTTTATGTTAGGTTTGGAAATGTACCATGTACCCACTTTCCTTTTATTTTAAATGTCGGGGTGGGGGTTTGATTGATAAGATGACGTAAACGCAACTTCCAAAGAACCCTCGAGACGTCTAGGATGGACTTCACAATGTCTTTCATTATTAAAATTTCCCTTTCATAAAATGGAATCCTCGCCAACACAAAGAACTTCATGCATTCCGCATTTAGTTAAGGCATAAATAAATACCTAATTTCAAGTATCTCCTTGAACAGTATAGCCTAACAAAAGTCTCTTGTTTAACTTACCCTTCCTCTGTTCATCCTTATCGGGATGAACTTGTAATATTGCAAACTTCCTTTATTTTTGTCCATCCAAATCTTAAGCTGACCGCCTTTCGGTGACATTATAATTGGTATCTGGATTAATATTTGAAGGGTTTACATTAAGGATCGCTGCGAGTCCAATCATGACTTATGCGTCATGCGTGTAGGTTAGTGGCCTTAAATATGTCAGTAATATGCCGGTACAGTTAACGGATGATGCAGTTGGAGTGCTATCTTTCAATATTGCTATTTCATGTTGGAGCATAAAATAACTACCTCACTTTCCCGCTGAACAAATGAAGAAGTTCTAGGCATGTTTGGGGAGGAGAGAAAGTTGTTGGATGAAATTCAAAAGCAGTACTAATGGATGCAAAGCATAGTGACATTGTGATATTGAAGATTCTGATGAAGAGGGAATTTAGGATAAGTTAATTAGAAGAGACAAAACCGGTATTTTGGATGGATTGAAGCGAGACAGGAGAATGATTTATTGGGATTCAGAATGTCGAGGTATATATTTAGAGTCCAATTCGACAGGGCTGAGAAGTGTTGCATTACTCAATTATGCTATTATAATTATAAGAATGCAATATAAGAATGAATCCTTATAAAACCAAAAAAACTAATATGATACGCTTTCATTATTATTTGTTTGATATGACCACAAGGTAAGTTTAATTCATGATAGCATTCAGCATGGCATTCCGTTAAGATACGGTTTAATATTGGAGTTTATATTACGGATGAAACCATATTTAGTATTTTAACTCTAATATATTCCAACTTTGTGTCATGAAAATGCATAAATATGAGAAACTGTTTAAAATAAAATAACTGTCAATATCATACTGTTTTTTAAATGTTAATGGGAAAAGTCTGAGCATTATTCCTATATTTCCCGTTCAAAATATTTTTGCTAATTTTTTCGCTAAAGTTGTCTGGAGATTCTTTGTAAGCTGATTCCATAATTTATAATTATATCATTTCAGCGAAAATTAGTATTATCTGAATGACGCTCGAGTAATTTCCCTGGGATTCTCCCGATGGAGGTCCTGGGGAATACCCTGTTCTTCCTTTAAGTGTACTGCGTGGTGGTGCGAATAATAACGCCGTTGATTCTCTCCCAGAGGGGCTGAGAAGGAGGATAAGGCGGCCGGGGGGTTGGCAGATGGTGAGGAGAGGCAACACTCCATCGTAATACAGCCGTCGGGGCGTTATTTTCATCAGGGGCCGGGAGGCACCGTCGAAGAGATGACCCCCTACATCCTCCGCCAAGCCACCGACCTGGAGACGAACGAGGTGAGTGCGCCCTCAGACCGTAAAAAGGTGGCTGTATGGTTAAGAACATTGATTTCCAAATCTATCGGGAATTAAGGTCGAGAGCCGGGGGAAAAGCAAAAACCTTCGTTATATTTGGCTAGCAGACACATTCCACCCTCTTAGAGCAATGTAAAAAAATCGCACGCCGCCTGCCAGTCGTATGGATGCCTAATATTTCTTCCACAACCCATTTCTCGGTGAATCGGTGCCTGCAGAGGTGCAAGATTTTGTAAACGATTGTACTACAGACGTTAGTATATGACATATGTGCCAGCAGAGCGCTTCTCGTCCGACGTGTCTACGACCAACTTGCTAGATTATGGTCTTTTCTATCTAATAGTCGATTACAACGGGGTTAGTTTCATTTTCATATGTCTGATTTTGCGTTGAAATATCTCCACAGCGTCCGTCGGCGGCATACTCCGTTTTCATACCTCTAGCGTAAAGAAACAGCAGGCGACGATAACCCATGCACAGTGTGTAATGAACAAATGGCAAACAGTGAGCCTCACCTCGCGCTGAAAAGTAATACGTCGCTTGTAAATGCTCAAGCATCCAGTTTTGCGTCTCCTGAAGACTATCCAATCAGAACACAGATCGACACCGTATTTTCCACAATTCTCGCGATTGAATTCCCATTCATTTTAAAATTATTTTAGATGGCGCACATGGTAGTGATTTAAGAACAAAATTCATAATTTGTGTTAATGTTTATCATTTACGCCACTTTTGCACAAGTTTGTACGTGTGCACATGTCAGTGCGTGTGTGTGTATGTGTATGGAAAGAGAGAGAAAACAGTCAGGGAAAGTACATGTAGTACGTTGATAAATTTAGCGGACACAATGAGTAACAGCTAATATGAGTAGATCCTTTTCTACGGATCCTATTATCTCCCTACGACAGGGTTTAGCCATTGCTAATGATCAGCAACGCTCATTTGAACGTCACTTTGGCTTCCATTTACGTAATTATCTCCGGGTGTATCAGTATACGCCAGCCTCTTATTTCTAATTGAAGCAGATCCCTATACGGTCTTCGTCTTCAATTCTAGACAATCATTCAGGTAATATGTGTCAAGGCAAAATCATCTCTACCGCACTAAACAGGCTGGACACGCATAAAAACCTTTCCTACTCACTCCAAAAGCCACCTCCGTTCTTGGTGACAGGTGTTCTGGCGTCGCAGCGACGGCACAACCTCGCTGCTGAGGGGCGATGGGACGCTGACCGTCGCCTTCCCAGACGGATCGTGCATCACCTCCACCCCCCAGGAGGACGAAGGTCAACCGCCAGACGCAGCGGACGAGGAGCCCTTCGTGTTCGTGACCGTAGACGTGGCGATGGAGCATCCCCTCTATGCCGGCGTCGCCTTCCAAGGCCATGAGGCCACGCTAACCATCGGCAACCAGGTACGTACGGGCATACGATCATTTATAGAGGATATAATAGGGTATATTCCTGCAGAGAAGCATTAGATATTGATAGGAATTGAGCTCTTACGGCTAGTCGTATAGAATAAATGAAAAACTCCAATAGCCGTAAACAGTTAACCTTTCTAAAAAAATTACAAGGTGGTTGGCCAACTAACCACCTTGTAATTTTTTTTAGAAAGGTTAACTGTTTACGGCTATTGGAGTTTTTCATTTAAGCATTAGATAGTCATAGGGGATTGAAATACGATGGTAGGCGAAGGAAGATGTGGTGATGAGGTGAGGAACTACAGTATAAATACAAGGAATGACTGCGGGGAGAAAGCAATTGAGTTCTACAGGAGACAGGGGTTAATTATCACCAACATTTGGTTTAGACATCAC
This sequence comes from Hetaerina titia, assembly GCA_037158775.1. NCBI lineage: Eukaryota > Metazoa > Arthropoda > Insecta > Odonata > Calopterygidae > Hetaerina > Hetaerina titia. Next base: position 66,886,742 of record CM073771.1, read on the forward strand.
AAAACGCGTAGTTATAGATGGAAAATACCAGATGACGTAGAATGGTATCAGTTAGATTATATTGTGGTTAGACAAAGATATAGGAGCTGTGTGATTAATTCGCAGTTTCCCAGGAGCGGATGCGGACTCACAATCACAATTTAGTGCTCATGATGTGTAGCGTCCGATTCAAAAAGATAAGGCAGGGGTTGGGAAGTGGAATGTACAGGCATTAACTGGATTAACAAGAAAATATTATTAGCAGATTATAGAGAAAATTATGAGTGAGGGAAAGGAGCTGAGTACTATCAACGGAAAATGTAAATATATTAAAGAGGTATATTGAAAGCCACAAAAGAAAGTACAGGAACTGTTAATAGGAGGAAAAGGACAAGAAAACCATGGATTACGGATGAGATGAGTATAAAGATAGAGGAGAGACGGAATGGGAATAATTTCGTATAAACACATACGTGTATATAGATAGAAAGGGTATAAAAAGTTAAATAATAAACTGAGGCGAAAAATAAATAGGGCGAAGAAAGCGTGGTGGAGGACGCAGTGCGAGGACGTGGAACGTTTGAAAGCTACGATATACAGGAAGGAGAAAGTACTATCAGGAAATAAATGAGAAAATGCGTAAATACTAAAAAGATAACTCAGAAAAATTATTCATCTATGTCTACTACGGCCCGCAAGCCGCCGTAAGGGCCCAGGCGTGCGGCAGGGGTTTTAGGTCAGCATCCATGCATACATATAATCGCAATCACGTCGATTCTACACAAATATTAGTTTGATCTTGAACTCGAAAAAAGTTAATTATACGAAAGTAGGTACTTACGTACGACAAGATTGGATTGAACCCTTGATATGGAGCGTGGTTTTGTACGGCGTGGAAACATGGTCAATGAAGCACTATGATAGGCGTAGATTGGAGACTTGTGAAATGTGGGTAAGGAGAAGGATAGAAAAGGCCAAATGGACAGCAAGAAAAACAAGGGAGATAGTGCTAGGCATGATGGGGATATTAACAGCAATCCAAATGAGGCAGCAAATATATATAATGAGAGCATGTTGATTGGCAATGGGATGTTGAAGACACCCGAAGAAGTTATCAGCAGAAGTGATGAATGAGAGACCGTTATGCAAGCGAGGTATGGGGAGTAATATGATAAGCATGTTGGACGGAATGAAGGGAGGAAAGAAGTGTTCGGAATTGAAGAAGGGTAAATTGTAATACTGTATGCCAGGTTGTGTTTTGTAAGGAGAGGCAAGGGAATTATCCTTGTACCGTAATGTTTTATCTGTTCATTCAAATCCTACTCTAATCAGTAGATTACCAATAATAATCATAATTTTTCTTTGGTCTATATTCTGGTGTGATATTGAAATATGCGTTTGAATTATTCCACCTACTTATGCAACTAATAGCTGCTTATATCTGACCAGGACGTCCACCTAAGGATCTTTCCTACTGGTACCTACAAGATGGACACTGCTGACCAAGTTAATGTGGTGGTCCAACCTTATTTTGCACAAATTTCCAAAGGAGACTCTAAATCAACATTGTTCTTTCAATTGCCAGAGGATAGTAAGTTCTTTTTAAATTTTCGTATCCATCAGAAGGCCATATTATCATTCCGACCAATTTGCTCATTATTTCACCACAATGTAATACGTTCACATTACTGGTGAATCAACTATTTTAACATCCTCACAGCCTTTAGGTCGTGTCATTAAGTTAATTAGATCATCTTCAACATAAAATTAATCGGTGATATCGGTAGGATACGTAGGTACCGGTGATATCGGTAGGATATGTACAGAAAATGTGACCTCTAGCATAATTGATTGGAGTAATCTTCACCCAAGGCAAAACATTCTACTGTGAAATACCAAGTGTTTCAAAATGAGTATTGGGTAGGTGTATAGCAGCCTCAGGACAAAGGACTGTAATGAACTTTATTTGTCGGTAATTATCATATTATTTTATTTATTAAAAATATCGTTCTGTACTTGATGTGGATGACGTGAGAAGTCGGATTGCAAAAATATGCGGTGTCATCACGGTGCGTGATTTTAGAAGGAGTTTTATGTAGAAAAGTATGTGATTTTCGACAGAGTGTGATGTTGGACGGTACGTTGCTTTGTACAGTTTGAACCTGGGCCATATATGTACATATATGTACATGTATGCCATATATGTACAGGTACGGTTGGGAAATTCGAGAATCTCCAAGCGTCACGTTTTTCTTGTGCATTATAAGACCGTTGCCACCGGACCATCTGCCTATTTGTAACGAAATTTAAATAATGATAATAATATTAAAACCTTTAAAGTTGCGTTTTGTGTTCATCAAGTTCAAGAGTAAAAGAAATATTTTAATCAATAGCCCTTCCGATGCATGAAAAAATCGATCAATGTTTATTGATGTACTTCACATATTGTCACCAGGAAAGAAGAAAATCGTATAGCCAATAAAAAATGCAGGACTCCGATACCGGTATTTTGGTCACCAGGTGACCATCTACGGGGAGAGAAATCAAAAGGGAACTTGACAATTGAAAGAAGACATGCACCAGGCACTGTCCAAAGTCAAGTGGGTGTTCAGGTCGGGGGGTGAGGTATATATACCTTGAGGGGCAAGGGGGGAGGGTTTAGTGATGGTCGGTAGGTGGGGGGGAGAGTTTGTTGAGGTCACGTGGGAAGGAGAGGGGGAAGAGTGGGGGTTATTAGGAGGGAGCTGCCTATTTTTGAATTGACTAACGAAATTAAAAAGTGAACTGTTGATGATGCCTAGTTCATTGTTCATAAGTTTATTCTTGAAGAATTCTGCATATTCGGGTTTTCACCGCGTTGTTGTTTGAAGCCGACAACAGTTTCGCCGAAGTTTCTTCCGGCGTCTTCAGGTCGAAGAGGAGTTCTTCGACCTGAAGACGCCGGATGAAAATTCGGCGAAACTGTTGACGGCTTCAAACAGCAACGCGGTGAAAACCCGAATATGCAGAATTCTTCAAGCCACCGCCGCGAAAATCTACGCAGTTTATTCTTGTTTAAGTGAATGTGTAAACTCTCACATGCATCGAGTTTACAGTGTTGTATTGGTTTTAATAATGTTAAGTCGTTTTGAGTGATGGAGTGTTCAGTTTCAAAAATGTGTTTCGCGACAGCTGATCTATCGAAACGTCCGTTCTTAAAGTGTGCTATGTGTTCCTTAAATCTGATTTTGAGATTACGTTTCGTCTGTCCTATGTAGGAGAGTTGGCAGTGTGAGCAAGTTATTTCGTAAATACCCGATTTGTCTAAATGTGGTGTTCTATCTTTCGGGTTACCTAAACACGTAAGTTACATGGGTTATCAACCCAAGGCCTTGCTAAGGTCTTTAAACAAATTGACACCAAAGTCACTTACTCTAACTGTAACACTCTTCTTACGTGTTTAGGGAACCCGAAAGACAGAACACTTTGCTGCGAATTCTGCTTCTACATCGTTTAATCTTTTTCGTTGACTAAAAACTTCGACTTCGAATTCGACAATAGTTTTCCTTTTCAGCGCCGCCAGGTGGCGGGGCATGGGGCGAGAGTCGCCGGAGCCTCGACGGCAAGAGAGCGCAAAAACTCTGTGTGACGCACGATGGGCGAGGGAACCTGTTCACGGTACGCGGAGACGGGAGCACGGCCCTGACGAAGGTCCAGACTGGTGAGGAGGAGGGCAACGCAGCCGGGGGTCCCGCAAAGGCTCGCTTTCTGATGATCAAGCGGGACAACTCCGGCACCGAGTTCCTGCGGCAAAGGGAAGTGTTGAAAATCCTCCGGCAGTCGAAATTCGATAAAAGCGTTTCTGTGACGAAATATCCTGCCGAAAGCTGCGATCAACATTGCCTACAGACCTCTTCCTTTTTTGCGATATTCGCCCCAGTCACGAGACTAGGTAAGACCCTCGGAGCCAGACCCTGGATCCTTCCATCTGCGCATTTGCCACCCACAACGCGGTTTTCCTCCAATGAGCAGTCTGTAATCGTAGATCTCGCAATCTTGCTCTCCCATTATCCGTGATGGGGTCGGGGATCGCGTCGCCGTTTGACCACCTTAATCGTGGAGTTTGAGAAGCGTCAATGTCGTTTCCGTTTCCCGTTGCGTAAATGGGACGTTTGACGTGATATTTTTTATTTATCCCGCAGAAAAAAATGTGTGGGAGTCGCAAATCAAGTGTTCCGCCCATTCAAGCGTTCTGGTTCGCAAAGACCTGGTTCGGTCGACGTATTGGCATTCCGAGTGTGGGAGGAAAAGACGACTATCGGTGCCGCGCTGGTTCCATCCACTGCCGAAGGCCGACTTCAAGAAGAGTGGGTACCCCAAGGTATGGAAGGTGGGGGACCCAGGCCCCTGCAAACATTGCCACCCGGAATTACACGAAGAACGCCTGCATTTGCCTTTGGTGAGTGAATGACGAATGAATGGCGAGTGAGTGAATGTGAAGCGTTTCTAGAAAACCACGAACGGCTGGTCATTTTCTTTTTTTTTTTAACTTTTTCTAAATTTTATAATCTTATAAAACAATAATTTGAAAACCATCTTCTCAGAAATATTTCTCCAATTATGCTGAGTTTGAAACAATAATAATTAAAAAAACCGAAATAAAATAATTCAATCCCTACTCCATCTGGCTATTCCTGAGATATCTCTCACTAAGCGCCCACCATTATTTCGCCTCTCTTCCCTTCTAAATTCACTTCCTCACCCTGTCTATCCTTTTTATTTACCATGTAACAATTTTACCATCCAAGCTTTATCCCAACTGCCAACAAAAAAAATATTTCCTCTGTCCATGTTCGGTTTTCGTTGTTTATTGTTATGCTGTTCTTTCATTTTGTCCTCGTTCATATTTTGTTATATTTTTCACTGTAAATTGGTGCTACTGCTGAAGGTGAATAATGTTTTCAAATAAATAAATAATTTAGGTACCACAATAAAGCATACAGGAGTAAGGCAAATAATTACTTAGGGGATGATCAGTTTGGGTTTAGGAAAGGAAGAGGTACGCGTGATGCCATTGCAGTAATGAGATCACTAATCGAGAGGAATATAGAATACAATCAGGATGTATTTGCCTGTTTCGTAGATTTCGAAAAAGCGTTTGATAGAGTGAATTGGGAAAAATTAATGCGTGTATTGTAGAAAATAGGAATGGATTGGAGGGACAGGAGACTGATCCGCAACCTGTACATGTCTCAGACTGCTCAGGTGCGAGTGGGGAACGGAGAGTCCGGATGGGCAGTGTTAGGAAGAGGTGTAAGGCAGGGTTGCCCATTGTCACCGGTGCTTTTCAATGTATATGTGGAGGAAATAATTAAAGAGGCATGGGAAGAACTGGAGGTAGGGATGAAAGTTGGAGGGGAATTCGTAAAATCGGTTAGGTTTGCTAATGACCAAGCATTAGTTGCTCAGTCAGCCAAGGGGTTGCAAGCATTGCTGAGTGAATTGGAGGTTCAGTGCGATAGATATGGGATGAGAATCAATATTAATAAATCAAAGGTTATGCAATTTTCCAGAAAGAAAAAGGCTAAGCTAAACATTAAAATAGGAGGGGAAAAATGGAGCAGGTAGAGCAGTTTACATATCTCGGAAGTGTTTTGGACCAATACGGTCAAAGTGGTAGGGACGTAAGGAGAAGAATTGCGCTAGGCAAGGAGGCTTTCTCAAGGAGGAGGGAGTTGATGACGGGGACGTTGAGTAGGGTTTTCAAGACAAGACTGGTAAAAACTCTGATATGGAGCGTAGCCAAAAACTAGATACCAGTAAAATTGAAGGAAAATTTTGCTTGGTAAACTTTCTCCTAAAATTTATAAACAAACCCTTTGAGGGTCATGAACAACAAAAAGGAATCCCAGAACTACTTCCACAATGCATTAGAGACAAGAAATAGTAGGGAAGGAAGGGATAGGGAATGCATAAGGCATTGGAAAACATCCTTATCTTGGAAAGTAAATATTGTTAATATGCCATTTTCTCTCAATAGCCGGATGCTCTGAGCCTGCTGGTGGTAAGGCAGTTGGGATCTCTGGGAAGACCAGATGACACCAATGAGTTAGCTGAAAAGTTAATGACGGGCTACACTTCCTACTGGTCTATTGCTAAAAAACAAGAAACATATTACCTCACTTCCAGTGATAATGGCGACGAATTCACTGGGTATGAAGGCGAAGAGCTTATATTTGAGGTAAGGTTTGAGAAAATCTCTTCTTCCAATTTATTGAGAATCAGTGCGCATGAAGTCATTCTATTATCTTAAATATTTTTACAAATGTTTGCACCCAAGGTTGACCTCGACAGCACATCAGACTCACCATGGTGCTTCAACATCAACAAAAATGTATGGAACAACGGAGGGCGCGACGCCTATTTCTACGGACTAACGGAACAGGTAGTCACTCAGACCATTATTAACGAATTAACTTAATTAAACAGATTTTATATAATCATGATATATTTCCTGCAAACTCTATTCCCGCTAAATTGAAACATTTACGGACAAATACGAGGTGTGTAAATTAAGTGATAAGACTGATTTTTTTATATTTTTCATTCTTATAGAATTACAATTTTATATTGTCACCCTCAAAATTAGTCCCTTCTGAAGCCACACAGCGCTGGAGGCGGTTCTTTCACTCCTCATAGCAGTGCTGGAACTCCGGTAGTGAATAGCCTTCAGCTGGTCGGTTACAGACGTTTGAATGTTTTCGACTCTCCAAAATGAGTTCCTTTGAGATGATTTTTCAACTTTGGCAAGAGAAAAAAGTCACAAGGACTCAGGTCAGGCGAATAAGGAGGCTGAGGAGCCACAGGAATGTTTTTACTGGCCAAAAGATACTGGTCCTTTTGGTCTTGCGAAAGGTTTTTTGGAACTATTTTTGCTCAGATTTTCCTCATCCCCAATTCATTGGTCAAAATTTGATGAACGGTGATGTAAGTCAAATTCAACTCTTCCCCGATCATTCTATCAACCGATGATCTGAACGCACAATATCCCGGATTCTGTTGACATTTTCATCGGTTCTTAAAGATGAAGGCCTTCAGCTTCATAGTTCATCTTCAATCGACTCTCTTCCTTCTAAAAATACCTTTAACCACAGAATAACCTTGTCTCTTGACAAAACACTATCTTCGTAGGCCTGCTGAAGTTTAGCAAGAGTTTTCGTTGCACTGTACTCAAGTCTGAAGCAAAACCTGATAGCACACCGTTCCTCGAAATTGATGTCACTCATTTTTAGAACACAATAGAAAAAACTGTTTCACAAAAAAAACGCTACGGACAATCAAATGACTCGAGCGAGTTCAAGCCCCTACTGAAGACGGATCACAAGTTCCCCTGCCGCCCCTCCAAGCCCAGCGCCTCCAGTATTGCCAGATCGAACGCTACTTTGCCAGTCCCATTACTTAATTTACCAATCTTGTGTAAACATTGAAATTGCATGTCTAGCTACCCGTGAAAAAGATCAGTAGGTATCGTTTCCATTATCATAATAGGATCTAGAGTAGACTTCCGCAGCTTTTTTTTTGTGGGTTGAGAAAACTTTCGAGGTTTGCAGCTATTGGATAGAATGTTGTGGTTTCATGTCATCGCGAGGTTGTACTGGATTCCACTTTTTGTACGGAAAATGGGGATCTAGATGGTGAGGTGGCTAACGTACAGGCTTCCCACCGAGAGGGCCTGGGTTCAAATCCTGGAGACAACAAATATCTTTCATCGGTATCTCGATCCCTACTTGAGGTGCTTTGTGGAGAGCACTTTGAGTGAGGATGACGTCAGTCGGATGGGACGTAAACTGGCGGACTCCTGGGCGCCTTTCGTTAAGAGTAGGCTAATGCCTACATCGGGTTTTTCTCCACCCTTCATCCTTTCCTGCTCATCTCTAATGGGGCAAATGACCTCAACTGTAGGTCGCCTGCCCTAAAAACTGCTACTGCTACTCGCGTGAAAAATTCGTGCCACTTACAACACCAGTCAGTTCACTCCCATCTACTCTCGCTCATAATAGAAACAATCATTCACTGACACCTAGAAACTTGCGTTTGCCCTCAGGTGAAGCCCTAATGAAATTTTGCATACGGAAGTGCTACTCTCCACGTATTTGACGTAGTAGCACAACAGGATCTGAATAAACGCCTAGTGTTATTAGATAAGGCAACTCTTCGTACAGATATTCATTTCGTGTTGCATAAAAGTCAGGATACTCTTAGAGGGACTGTGGAGGTTTCTAAACCTCGAAACAAAATTGTAAACTTTGACACTTCTCGTGAAACCTTGGTCTTCAGTGAAAGAAGTATATGAATATCTGTATACTTTAGATGGTATTCATTACAATTTGAATCCAAGATTTGGAAGTATGTGTTTACGACTTTTTTTATAAAGTCCTGGAGAATTGATGTACGAGTGCTATATAATATATGGCTATCGTGCATTTTTATTCGCATAATTTATTGTATACATATTTTATTTTTGTGAAAATATTACATTAATATGTGTAATGTGTGTTGTATGAATGGAAAATTTTGACGCCAGTATTGTGGCAGCCGATGACAGTTGAAGCATATTCAGTTCGCCTGATTCTAAAGATGAAAAACCCACGAACATTTTTTCTTCTTGAGGATCAGAGAAAAATCCCGAGGGACTTTGATTTTAGGTTGGGTGAGGTACACTCTTCAAGTTGATTTCTGCAGGATGTTGAGCAACAACAGTCGTGGTGTGCAGCCGTGTATTACGATATAAGGTGCAGCATTAACCCTGTTGCTTTGAACTGTGACATTTCCACTATTAGGCCATAATATTGGAAAATTCATCCGCATACGAACATGGGAGATAATTTTTGATCGGTGCAATTTTACACTGGAAGAAAATGCACACAGAAAATGTATTGATTATGAAAATTGAAACGTTTGAAAATACTTAAACATGTCAAGAATACAAATTGAGCCATGCCAACTTCAAAGAACCGCGGGAGATACCTCGACAGTAATGTTCACGGAGTCATTCGCTGATGTGGATTAATGGAACATACAGTAATTTTATATTGTAAAAATCACTCACCTTAATCCTGTCAAAGTGAATGGTTTTAACATTGACATTCAAGTATTTTACGTTAAGAAAAATACAGCTACGTTAATTCCACTTGGAATTAACATCGCTCTAATTTTCTTTCCGTGATTGATAAGTTCCACAAAGTCAAACCTGAAACTACGAAGTTCATCCTGCATTTTAGTTTGAACCTTATGTTTTATTCATTAATTTAAAAAATTACAATTTACGTTAATAAAAATCAACACAAGGTTTTGACAGTGGTCAGTGTGTGATATATACTCGTATAGATAAAGCTCAACAATCTTATGAAAATAGAATGTTGCATTGGAATGAGTACCTTCTGAAGTAAAAAACGCGCTGAATGGCTTTATTTAAGATTGATATTTTAGACATTTTATCAGTTTAGTTACGCTTTGCATGGACATAGCCTATACAATGGTACAGTGACACATTTCCTTGCCTCTCCTTACGAAGCACAACTTGAAATGTGACGCCACGGCAAGCCCCTGTTCAATTCCGCATATTTCCTTCCTCTCTTCATTCCGTCCAACTTGCCTATTCTACAAGGTTTGTATAAAAAGTATCGGTAACAATTTTTCCCTGATGTGTGCGTTAAGTGCTGGATTTAGACCGTCAGTTAAGTGTGCGCATGATCGCAGATCGTATTGGCGTTCATTCGATGACAAATTTGGTGATTCGAAAGATCTGCACTAAAATCGTCCCGAAGGTCTTGACGGACAACCAAAAGCAGAGTTATGCTTGCGAAGACCTGCAACGGCATTGCGGCGATTCCCCCACCCACTTACAGTCCCGGCCTGGCATCAGCAGACTATGTTTCCTATTCCCAAAAGTGAAATCCTCCCTCAAAGGATACCACCATGGGGTCCTAAGTGTCTTCAAAGAAGCTTGCACGATTACCCCTAAGGACCTTCCGGAATCCGCCTACCAGAGGGCCTATGAGTCGTGGAAAAGCCCCTGGCAAGTGTGTCGACGCTCAAGGGTTGTACTTGGAAGAATTCCGAGACATCTTAACAATACATGAAATAAATTATTTTTAACTAACGTTTTCCCGTTACATTTCATACAAACGATGTATTTCCACTCCCTCCTTACCTGCCTAGTGTTCTTCCTCCTATTAGAGGTTTCAATATCCATTCGCCGGAAAAAATTCTTTCCATCCATCCTTCCTGTCTCCTTTGGAATTTTCCCCAACAATTCCTTCTTCTCCCCCACCAATGCAGGAATTTTCTCGTTTATTCTGTTTTCTGTCCATTTCACCTTTTCCATCATTCTCCACAGACATTTCAAAAGCCTACAATCTACACTATTATCTTGTTTCAATAACCACGTTTCTGTGAAATACAAAACCACGCTTTGTATATATTTTATATTAAGTCTTTGATTAACATCATAATTCAACATTCCCTCCTTAAAAAAACTTTTTGCCAAACACATTTCATCTTGTCCCTATCACTTCGGCTATTTTGACCCAAAAAACTTCTGAGATGGGTTAACTACTCCACCAGCTCAAAGTTTCTGAGCGCATTTTGTAAAATTCACTTTAGTCTTCCTCTTTCTGGCAAACTGTATAACTTTCTTCGTACTGCCTACATTTATTTTCATCCCATACATATTGCACTGACTTTCCAATGTACACAGCAATAATTGCAACCTCTTAGATGACTGCCAAACTTGATTAAAAAATGAAAGCATGATCATCCAGAAACTTGATTTTATGAATTCTAAACAGATGTAGTGGTAACAAGTAAATTCTGAGCTGGTGCTGATTTTACTGAAAATTTCATGAAATGATAGCCATGGAAGCCTTACCTCTCCCACTGCTGGACACAACATACAACCCAGCAGGTCAAATCATGTGGTTGCCAGGACTCATACTGTAATCTCTGTCCACTATTGTTTTATGAGAGAATTGAGGTTTTTTGTTACCTTCCTCAAGGGTGTATTTAATGTGACACCAGCACTCAAGTGGACATCCCACCATGGTCAGATGGCTTTGCAACTGCCTCACTAAGTAACACGCACTGTATGGATAACCTTTTGTCTCTCTCAAACCCTTAGTTCTATCTGGCATGGGTGACCCTACCAGGAAATGTTATCATTACTCCCACGAGCAAAGCTTTAGTGGTCATCAGAATGCACAAGCCCTTCTGCCATGCCAAGGTTGCAGACCATTTGGATAAGTTCAACAGTAAAGCTATCAAATGCCAATTTTGTGGAAAGTCTCTCCACAATAAAATAAAAAGTCCATGATTTTTTAATTAATACAATACTCATTGAAATAAGATCAATATTTCCAATACATATTTAACAAGAACTATCATAGGTCCATTACTTCTAGAAGCCAAAACTTCAATAATAGATTGAGATGCTTAACTTAGGTGCCTCTTTATTCTTCCCCTTACTCTTATTGCTTCACTACAGCAATTGAAATAGTTGGCCATCAAGCAATTTGCTGTAAATATTACCACCAAAAAATAGTCAATGAGTTTTCATTAAATAAACATTTAGTGGGTAAATTTTGACCAGCAGTGTGAGGTGAGGTGTCAAGGATGTGGGTACCTCCTTGCTATATACGTATTCCCTCTCATTCATTACAGGGGTTTTGGGATGGTCATGTGGAATTTAAAGGAAAAAATAACTAATAAATCTGGACTACAAAATGAACTCCAGGTTGGAACAACAATTTCACATAAACCATTGAAGTCCATGGCTTGGTAGTGTAACTGGGTACAAACCTGACTGTCAAAAAGGAGATCAAGGTGTAAATCTTGGAAGAGCCAAAATGATTTATGCAAGAAAATGCCCACACATTTGTCAATAATTGATGTCAATGGAGACTGCTAGCTGAAAAATTCAGAGGTAATGAGAAATACTGTGCCACTTAATGGTATATAAAAAGTCACTTTTATAAATTAAAACATAATAACTATCAAAAGTTTCTAAAATTTGTTATGACAACATTGAAGTTTGTGCAGCAGTTTTACTATAAAATTACTTCACAGTGTAAATATAAATGCAAAATAGTGAAAAATAAAAACTTAGATAATAACTTAAATAAACCTAGAAAAAACTGAAAATTTAGAAAATAAACAGCCACAATAATTTTAATAAACTTGATGAGTTAGTTTCAATAGGTGACATTAGTATGTGAAACCCTTAAAAAACGTAAAATTAACATGTTACAGAGCCGAGTCCCTTTCTCCGTGAGCCTGCAACTCCTCATTGTCCTGCTATCAACAAAAAATCACACATCTTGAATTTTTAGACTGACTTGTCCCAAGGGATTAGAACTCTTGACAGCCAACCAATTCTCTACCCACTTGGCCTCATGAAAGTTTTTAACATACATTGGTAGTCGCCTCATATTTTAAGGGACCCAACATTTGAGGATGGTGAATGTACTTGGATTACTGATTTTGGATACACTTACTATTGGGGGGAAATAGAGGCTGGTGCTACTGCCTCTTCAGCAGTTACTTAGGGGTGATGTAGAAATGAGCTACAGTGTGGTGGGATCACCACTTTAGATTGTGCCTCCAGAGTTCACAACTGATTAACTGAACAATTTAGGTGGCAAAATTCAATCATATTGAATTTAGCCTGTTTTTATCAAAAGTATTCAAATTTACTTCATCTAGCTATCCATACTGAGCTACAACATGAATAAATACACTGATGGGGATAACAATTTAAGTTTACTATAATAAGCATTATGAACACAATTACAAAAGATAAGAATGCAATTCTGAATACAAAAACCAGCTGATTAAATACATTAACAATGAAGTTACTACACCACCATTACATCACTGTAAAATATATTCAGAGTAACTGTGAATGTTAGACTAGGTATTTTTGCACCACAGCATTCTTCACCCAAGAATGACAATATTCATGCAAAAAGGGGTTTTTTTCCTTCCTTCTGCAGCAGCAAAGCAGTATTGAACTTCACTTGACATAAATAGGTACTTCAACAAAATACAAAACAGCACACACATAAAGCAAGGTTATCATTATTACTGATGGAGCCATACAATATTATTATTTATTATTGGATATGTAGCGCCTCTTACTGGAAGCTGCGGCTTGCTCTCATTCTTTAGTGGGAAAGTGCGGACACCCTCCATTAAAGTTCCTCAACCAACACCCACACACACATCCCCACTTCTTTCCCTGTTCACCCATTAGATAGTGAACACATGCAAGTTATTTTTACTTCCCACCATACCACTTTTCACCTGGATAAACATGTGGCCGCCTCATCCACCACCCATGTTTCTGTATCAAAACGCTTTTCCACTTCCCCAAACAAGAAACTCTCGAAAGTGCAAGACCTTTTTGGAGATGGCAAGAAGAGGATCCTTCACTGTCCCATTCAACTTTTTTTTTTAAATCCAGCATTGAAGACTAGAAAACACAGTTATGCCAAAAAATGCCTGGCTATTGGCAATGCTTCTTTGAAGTATTTTTTTATAAATATCATAAAAATCTCTCACAAAAGCAACATGATCATCATCATATCAATATACAAATGCAATATACAACAAGTCTGAGGGTGCCATAACTCATTGCAACCACACAACTATACAAGTAAATATACAAAGGTGCCCATTTGAAATGAAAGCAACACAAATGTCAGACACAGCTCCAGGGTGTGGATGGTTTGTATCAACACAGCCAAATTATTCTTCCATACCTAGGCACACTTCATTCAATATCATTACACTTTTATCACCATTGTTTTACAAATACTAAGTTATTTCCTCGGTTAATTGTGGGACCCATCTTCCCAGCTTATAAGAAAAGAGAAAACGTGGTAACTTTAAAATAACAACTTCCCAGGCTCAACCTCCTCTAAACAACTTTACAAGAACTAATACTTGGATGTTTGTGCTTCAATATTCCACTGCAAAGCAATTGAATGTTCACTCATATTTGTATCTGTCATTCATGATATTGGTCCAGTCCTTCATGTGACTCGTTTATGATCACCTGTTACACAAATAATATTAGAAGTGTTTAACTGACAAATTAAATATTAGCACCACATGAAAACATAAAAAAAAGCTGACAAGACAATGACTACAAAATGGAGGATTTTCCACTAAGCTGTAAGGACACCCATGTTTTCAGCTGAAACCATGATTTTGTCCATTCTACCAAATCAAATAATTAAATAAGATAACAGTGTAGTCTTTTCCACCAAATGACAGGCTGAGAGACAATACAGATGCCAATTCAAAAATTTGGGAAGATTGAACTTTTTCGCACATACTTTTCATAGAAAACCTCAAAATTATCACAAAGAGCAAACAATAACCAATTCTGTGCACCAGCATAGACCTTTGCATGACATACCACAAGGTCATAATACCTTCCCCCACCTTAGTGGAGGTGACAAGGGCATCACGCAGCCCCAATCTTACTAAACCACAGGCTTGCTAAAAGAAAGTTTATCAATGACTCACATCACATTTCTCAATGATACCATAAAATCCAATTTCAAAAATATAATCTTTTCAAAAAATATGACTTTCCTACATGTCACTTTTATTTATTTTACATCTTCCAAATCAAAACATATGGTTAAATATTAGCAGACCTCAAAAGCATAAGTCAGCAGAAATGCTGGTAGCAATGATATGCATTTATTTAATTGTATCATTGAGAAATCAAAGAAGACACATTTGAAATGATACAATGACTTAACATAGATAAAATTAATGTGTGTCCAAAACTTTCAAAAATTGTGCCACGGATCACCATCTAATGTGCCAGAATACTTGCCGATGGAAGCTATCATACTCGAGTCCTGTCTACATTTTTCATTTAGTTTTTTTTTTTACCGTTAATCATGAAACAACTTTATTTTGTCTTCTGCCTACTCATACCTCTTTTAGCATGCTTATTAGCAAATCTTGTGATTCAAATGCAGACCACAGAGAACAGCAAGCAACTTGCAAAATGCAGCAACTTAATATACTACAATCTATAGCTGTATGGAAAATTCCCTAGCATGGAAATTGCATGCATTTGCACTTTGCCCATGGCCAGGAAAGAAGATGAAAATCAGATGGCAGTCGAGCACTTTTGGCCCACACCACTCGTTGCACTTCAACTCTCCTTCTCCCCTCCCCCCTCCCAAACTGCTCCCTATATAGAGTCCGAGGAATGGCGACGTGCCAGGAACAAACACACTGCTGCTATATGCTGCCCCTATTTCATACGTTTCAAAACCTGGGATTGATGCTTATAAAATAGAGTACCAAAAGTAAACTGTCATAACTAATCAAGTCTAGATGTTTTGAATGTGTTGCATTCCAAACATTCATTTGTACTTTATTTGGAACTCCATATGCGCTTTGACCATACTGATTCCTAACACTTTCTTCAGTACACGGAGAAAATAAGGCCATGGGAGGCGTTTGACAGTGGCTGTTGAAAGAAAATCATGTATTCAGGTATAGCATGTCAATAAGTATCATTTTCACGTATTTCCTGCCACCTACCCACTAGAAGGGACTAGAATTCTGCTATTCATTTGTCCACAGCCCAAGGACAGGCATGTTAAATGCCCATAACACCAGGACCTCTTCTAAGGACATGAATTTATTGGGAATTCAGTGGTATTTCAAAGTTGTAGTTTTTTGTCTACTGGCAATGGTTGATACTAGAATGTCATGTGTGTCTTTATTACAATATTTCAAAATGGTTCAATTTTTTACGCTGAAATTTACGTTGAATGAAAAGAAGTCAACATCACGTGATCAACAACAAGAGTTAGGATTTGCTTTTAATGTAAAATTTTGATGCAATATTTTAATACAACCCCCCCACATTCAAACGAGTTCAACTTGAGCTCCTCAAACGGGATAGACAAAGCAGTGGCATAGGCTGGGGGATGAGGGAGAGAGGGTACTGATATTCTGGAAATTTCTCCAAAAAAATTGGTTCCCAGGACCAACCAAGAGAAACCCTACAGCCTTGGTTCAGTTGGCTATGGGGAATTGGGACTCTGTGGCATCTATTTTATTAAATTCACAGGTTCTACCCCTGAGAAAAGGGAAGACGAATACAGAGAGCCACTTTCCCAAGGAAGGTCAGGTTAGGAGAGGCAAACCCGTGTTTGTGTGATAGAGCAATGTCAAGAGCACTAGGGAATGAGTCTACCGCCACCTTTTGCACAGTACACCCATGAGCCCTGCACGGCTTCACGTGCAAAGGTGGAAGACAAGTGCATGTGCAAAGACTTTATGCACTTACCGTGCAATCACGAAACACACACACACACAACCCTGTGCTCCCATTTGGGACCTCTGTCAACATTCCACTTCACCATATTAATACATGACACCTGAACAGCTGCCACTAAGTGCCATCAATGGCCTCCGCCTCCTACATCTCACATGGATACAAAGGACATACGCTGACGTCATGTACTTATGTCTACTGTAAGCCCACCATCAGAGCAAACAGTGATTGATTCAACCTCTACATGAAGTTAGAAATACACAGTATGCAGCAGGCATTTTAGGCTATAGGAAGAACAAACTGAATAAGAGCTAATGTTATGACCTCCATTTCAAATGTTTACATCAATAACTCCCACAAAACTTCTCCCAGAGCTACTTCCCAGCAAAAAACTGGCAATTTTTAACATGAAATTCACAATCATTAGGTAAATTTGATAACACTGAATTCAATCTACTACATACTTTCATGTGTAGTAAACACATAGGCATATTATATTGATGCCAATTACAAATTCTCCACTATTACTTGGGCGATTTTACCCAGAACTATTCACTGAAGGTCATAATACCAGCCCTATGAATTTAACCAACAAGCCAAATGAAAGAAGTCATGACAATCTACTTCAAGTAATTTCATCCTACACAAATTGAAGACACCTAGACACAATACTTGAACATCCTACACTACTCACAATAATTAGCAGCCAATTGTTTACTGGGCATTTTACAGAATGGAAGGGCATGAAAATCCAAGGCAGGCCTTGGCTTCCCTGTCATGAACAATAAGACGGCAAAAAACAAATGCTAATGGTGGCTTCACCAAGGAAGGTGCATTATTGCCTGTACAGTCAAATCAGCCAGCATACATGTATCAAACTTTTTACGGACTCAACAATTCACCAAAGGACACAATCTAAGCATACATATATTTATTCTTACCAATTCTAAGATGAATATTTTATCACAGAAAATTTTTATCCAAGTCTTGACTGAATCAGGTAGAATATAATAGAATTTTTATCAAATAGTAACAATTATTTGAATAGCATAAAAAAATCACTAGCTGAATGTTCATTATTCTAACAAGTCGTCGATCAATAACTCACTTCTCAATGTGAAAAATGAGTTCTCAAAAAGAAAATGGAAAAAAACTGACTCAAGTGAAACACTCACAAAGAGGTTCATACTCATTAATGAAAGCACTCATTCACAAAAGAGCCAATTTAGAGGCCTAAACAGCGGCCAACCATGCATTATTCACACACTCATGGTTGATGGGATGATTGAATTTTCATTTGTAGATTACTTCCCAGCCTTAACACATTGTGAAGACAATATGTGTCACAAAGAAATGAAATGCCATGATTTCTGCAATGGAAAAGGAACAGAACGGTGTACCAGTTTATCCAGCCTTCCTCATGAAACATGCATGCTGCCACCCCTAGTTACTAACACAAACAGCTGACAAATGAGTCTTACAATAATAATTTGAGGAATCTCCTTCTGATGCATCATAACCGAGACTTTTATATCAGTCAAAGGTTTTTTTTTTCTATGGAAGAGAATATCACTAGCATATGATCCTGGAGAGAAGGTAGACAAGAACAAAAGAGGTCCAGTAACGACACAAAGTGTTTGACTGACTGAAACAAGAAGCATGGTAGAGGAACAGAGCAAAGCCTCCCGTCATGCCACTTTGTGTAATGCATATTAGCAACACTTGATAAAGACTTAACTGCAATAGAATACTTGGAGTCGGTCATTAAGGGAGGCCTTGGTGCACATGCACTCACATGGATGACAGCTGCTGATGGCTCCCAAAATTGGATCTTGTGAATTTATGCGACAACATTTTAAAAATTAATACATACTCTAAAATAGAGCCCTCTAAAATAGTAAACGACTTCCCTCCTTTGCCCATTCTCTCTTTAAATTACAAAGATTCATTACAATGGCACATCATTCTTTAAACCTACAGTTGGCTTGCCTCCAGAAGCTACCACTTCCTTGTTCAATGTTCAC
This sequence comes from Hetaerina titia, assembly GCA_037158775.1. Classification (NCBI taxonomy): domain Eukaryota; kingdom Metazoa; phylum Arthropoda; class Insecta; order Odonata; family Calopterygidae; genus Hetaerina; species Hetaerina titia. The sequence continues at coordinate 66,905,096 of CM073771.1, forward strand.
CATATGTAAATGGTAAACCACCATTATGCATTCACGAAACATTACCCTGTAGCAAGAAAATTCCTATGTATGTACTGCATTGTCCATAAGGCACCTTCCCCTTTATGTCCCTCACAGTCCATAAACCCTCCCACACCCATGCATGGAGTACATTCCATGAGAAAAGAAACTTAGTCAACACATCACACCCTTACATTTCTGTTGCCTACAGGATGATGGGAAAAACCATTCAGTCCACCCAGAGATCCCAACTTTAAATGGAACAAGCATAAGAACTGGACAAAACTTCAGAGTATCCTATTGTACACCTGATCAACCACAGACAACATGCCATTCTTTGTAAACAATCATACAGTCTACTAACTCAAGCATTCCTCCATTAATTACTCCGACTAAGATAGCCGCAAAGAAGTACGATCACTTTGAGTTACAGGACACTAAAAGAATAGAACATCTGACGTAGGAAATCGAACAGAGAAATAGAAAACGAAAATACTCAAAAATAAATTCATGTGCCAACATTCAAAAATCTGTAAGATACACTCTTATGCAGGCTATACAAAATCATGACTTTTATGGCAAGAAAAAGATAACAACTTTAGCACAAATATCAACAACCAAATCTCAACGAACACATTTTTATATATGAAATCACAGGTCGCTACTTGCACTCTTCCATTCATCTCCTATAAATAAAAGATAATGCTTAGAATATGCACACTTGATTTGAGGGGCAAACCATTACCCCTTTCGTTGGATATTAACACCTACTGATCAAAAGATGTATGAATGCACACACACACACACACAAAATGCACAAACGCTGCATGGATTCTACTTCTAATGGCCTAAAAAAAAGTGCATGCCATCAGCAACCATGCCTTAAAAAGACAAATATGTCAAACTGACACGTACACAAAAGAATCCAGCAAGGGAATATTTATACAGCCCCAGCGACCTGATCTCCCTAAAACTCCAACCAGGCGGTAGAGAGATGAGATGCCCACACGCTCACCATCCCAAAAATTCCTTTCCCTCATGAGATCAAATGGTTCCTGATGTTCTTTGCTGATAACCTCTCTCGTAAACAGTTTCAGAACATAAAGTAAACATAAAATTTTAGGAAAAGGAATGCAAAGAGCTTCTCAAATGGCTCAGGTTGGTTGTGGGAACTGGACATTAGTATTGGAGAGATGGGAATGGGTAAATGGAAGAGGTGGGGGGCGAAAGGTTGGACACAGATAGGCAGGCATGCCCAGGGCCTATCCATCCTCCCGTGAGCAAGAGGGGAGAGTTGAAGGGGTTATTGGGGGAGAGGGAGGGAGGAGGTGACCTCTTCTCCATCTCTCTTGTGCCTAGCACGCCCATTAACACAAGGAGCATGATACGCAAATGCTCATGCCAAGATGGGGGTCGTGTGGACAATGTGCGGTTCCCTGTACCACAGCGGTAGCTGTGCCACCACAACCAGAGTGACATCACACTGGAGCCGAACCATGTCCGGGGCCGGCATTCCTCAGGAGGGTGGAGTCTCATCCTCCGCTGGAGGGGGTGGGAGTGGCTGTGGGAGAAGGGGTGGAGGGGGTGGGGTGGGCTGGAGGCTCCCACCACTCCTGGCCCCTCCCCCTGGACTCCCAGCCCCCGAAGACCCGCTTCGCTCCTCCTCCAAGGTCTGCTCCGAGTAGTAGTGGGGCGTGCTGAGGTAGTCAATTATGCGTCGTGGCAGCGGTAGAGTTTGGATCAAGTCACGCCGCACCACCTTCAGGATCACAAACCTTTGGCAGGATAGATAAAAGAGGGAGAGAGGGGATTAGTGACACTTAATGGTACACATGAGACCTATCTGGTCCACTCAAAAGGCAGCATTATTGAACATTGAAGTCGACAAGTGGTGCTGAAACATGATTCAAACTTGGAATAAAATTCTGTATCATTGACAACATGTATACCCACAACAATCTATGTTTGACATTTGATCATTTCCAAATAAAACCTTTGGTTAAACTATCTTTCTTATGAAAACAACTAACTAACTATGAACCATTCAGTATCCCACTAGGTTGATCTCTCAGCCACAATTCATTTTGGTAGAACTCACCATCTCATCATGCGATAATACCCTGGCCTCACTAAAGCTAAGTGGATGCCAAATTCTGGTAAATGCTTAATGCTACCCAATTCCCAGGGTTCAAGGAGGTAACCCCCTTGGATCCAGGCTTTGCTTTATGAGGGGCATCACTCAAGAGCCAACAGCAGTCTCTATTCCTAGTCACAACATAATTTTCTTAAGGTGCTGATTGAACCCAACGGTTTACAAGACAATCCAAGAGGAAATAACTGACCACTTTTCTTGAGGATGCATGACCCTAAATACCATAAACTCAACAGTAGTTTACTGAGCAGCCTGAGAGGACCAACTGGCCATGGTTGCCTGAGGGCTGACCCACTGCACCCAACTGATGTCACAAAGTAAGCTCTTCTTTACAGGATATAAAGAAATGTGTCACACTCCGGGCATGCAATTCACTACCATCAGCCATCAAGTGCATGTGGTTTAATTATAAATAATTCAAAGTACTACTGATCTGTTCCTGCTCTAAAAAGAGGAAATACAGCCACATATGAGGACTATAGACCTTAGTTTGATTTTGCAAATGGCTCAACTGGTATTCACGATCATCAATAAGAGAATGGGCAGTAGAACAAATGATTGCTTAAGAATTATCAGTTTGGAATCAGAATTGGGAGAGGTGGGGGAGCCATGTATGATGCTATAGCAGTAATGAGGTCACTAATTGATAAGAAGACTATGATCAGAATTTATTAGTATGCTTCTTGGATGTCAAAAAGGCATTTGATAGTGTGAATTAGGTAGAATGAATGAATATATTGCAGAAAATAGGAGTAGGTTGGAGAGAGATTTATAAGCTAGAGATAAGAGATTTATCTGCAACCCTTACATGTCTCAGATAGCTTAGGTACAAGTGCCAGATGGAGAGTTAGGTTCGACAGTGTTAGCAAGAGGGATGAGACAGGGATGTCTATTATACTTTATTCTTTGTGTTAGGGGAAGAACTGGAAATAGGAATGAATGAAAGTTGGTGGGGAATGCCTAAAATTAAAGTTTACAGATGATCAAGCTTTAGTGAGATCAGCTAAGAAGTTAGTCATGGTTGAGCACATTGAAAAATCAGAGTAATAAGCATTGGATATGAATCAATGTCAGCAAAACAAAGGCTATTAGATTTTCAAGAAGAATGAAAGATAAGTTAAACATTAAAATAAGAGGGCAAAAACTAGTGCAGGTAGAATAATTTACATAACTTGGTAGTGTCTTGGAACAGGGTGGTCACAGGGGTAGGGATATAAGAAGAATTGCATGAAGCAAAGAAGCCTTCACAAAATTGAGAGAATTAATGACAAGGACATTTAGCAAGGAGGCTACAAAAAGATAAGTGAAAACTTTGGCATGGAAGGTGATTTTGTATGGATCATATTCTTGGTTTTTATAGCAAAATGATAAACCCACATTAAATACTTCTAACATTTAAATGAAGAGAAGGATGGAAAAGATAAAATGTGGCTAGCAACTTAAAGAAACACTAGGCATGGTGGGGAGATAGATCAAAGTTGGGAGAGTTCCAAAGAAGGCATAAAAGATGGATATAGAGCATTTTGACAGGGGATAAAATGCTGAAGACTATTTTAGCAGGGAAGATTTTAGGCAAGAGTGTTAAGGGGAGGAAAAGGATAAGAATTTTTGATGGAATTTATGCAGAATTGAAGAACAGTTGATTGTAGTTGGTTTCAAGTTCCGTCTTGTTGGGTGGTGGTAAGAAATTTCAGTGTACAGTCTTGTGTGTATCCAAAAACCAACCTTAAAACGATGGACTACCAACAAAAAATATAAAAAAACCTCTCCATCATCAACATTTATTCTCAAGAAGATAGCTTTATATTAAAACACATATGCAAGGTCTGTCCAAAATCGAACTACGCGAACTGGGGCCACAAAAACTTTATTTTGCAAAATTTATTTGAAATCGATTTTGACCCCTTCAAAGTACTCTCCATTCGTTGCTATGTACTTATTCTATCTTCTTTTCCAATGTTTAAAGCACCCTTGGAAGTCCTCGGCAGTTAGGCTTTTTAGTTTTCTTGTCATTTCTTGCTTTATTGTGTCAATTTCTTGCTTTATTGTGTCCACATCTTCCCAGTGATGTCCCCTCATCATATTTTTGCATTTTGGGAATGGGAAAAAGTCACAGGAGGCGAGACCTGGTGAATAAGGAGGATGATCAAGGATGGCGATTGAATTTTTTGCCAGGAACTGGTGAACAATCAATGCTGAATGTGCAGGTGCATTGTCATGGTGAAGGATCCATCCATCATGTTCGGTTAAAATAGTGAGCACTGTTGATTTTCCTAAATTCAGTTCACCAGCTATCATTCGGACAATTTTTCGATGATTAGTCAGGACAAGGGATGCAGACAATCAATGTTGTCTTCAACACAAGTGGTTGAAGGTTGTCCCGGCCTTGCATCATCTGTGGGGTCTTGTCAGGCATCTTTAAAACACTTAATCCACTTAAAAACGGATGTTTTCTTCAGAATATTATCACCGTAAACAACTGTCAACATTTCAGTGATTTCTTGATAACATTTGCCGCACTTCACCAAAAAACTTGATGCTAATTCATTGCTCTGTGATTTTGTCAATTTCCATTTTCGACAAACAGTAAAAACACGGACAACAGAAACTAAGATAACTGGCACCATATGCACAGCTTGACAATCCACCCAGCACCGACAGCTAATTGGGTCTCAAGCAACTAACGACGCTAGTGGGGGGGGGGTTATGATCCACGTCATGGCCACCAGATTGCACCAGTTCACGTATTTATTGGCCAGACCTCATATATACATGCAGAAATTCACGTGTGAGTGCATATGAATTGCACAGCAGAAAAATACCCACCTATTGAGAATATTGTAAGAAAAAAAATTGGAATCATTCAATCCCTACAGTTGATTTACCCCCCACTCTTCACCTAAAGTGGCACAAGAGGTGAACAATGGCACAAGACACTATCTCAATCAACATCTTGACACTTACCTGCACATGTGCTGGAGGCTCTGGACTTGCTTGAATCGGGACACAGGGTGCAGCAACTGGACCCTCATAGGACCTAGCACAGGCCTTCGATGGAGGAAAAACAAATAGCGACCACTACGAGAATGTTCCACTGCATTCTCTATGAAGTCAACTATCGTGTGGCTTTTAAACTTTGTACAGCTCCCAAAACTGAAGTTTCCTGAAGAATTGAGATGAGAAGAAAATATTAAAAAGAGTCAAGAAATATTAAGAGGCTGAATGAAATACATGGAATACTAGCTATTAGGTCCTACATCTGATCAAGTGGTACCAAATTAACTGAAAAAAAACAATTATTATTTATTTCATAGTTTTTAATCCATTGATGGGGAAGCTTCATTTCCTTCTGTTCTATCAGTGGAAGGCTCTTGGTACCAGTTCTCAATGCCGATAGTTTAACAAGGTTTGCATAAAAAGTATCAGGAACAATTTTTTCCTGACAAGATTATTCATTCTGGCTATATTGTGTTTTTAGTAGACCCCTGTCAAGTAAACCCTTAAGGATCTTCCAGTATCCACCTACCAGGCTCCCTGGTAGGTGGATTCTGGAAAAGCCACTGGCAAAAGTGTGTTGACACTCAAAGGATGTCCTTTGAAGAATTTTGAGGTATTGCAGCAATATTTGAAATATATCTATTTTTTCAAAACTTTTCCTGATACTTTTTATGCAAACCTTGTGAGAAGACACTTGCATAAGCGTGATGGAATCAATAACAGTATTATAATCCCTCTTTTTCATAAAATTTGATTAAAAACTAGAACTCTCGTAGCTTCTGACTGGAAATGAAAAACATACATATCTACATAAAATTAAAATTTGTGACAAAATGAGAAAAAGGTACATATAAATGGTATAATAAATTGATCTAAAACCATTTCATGGAATCTTTGAAACTCTTCATTGGGCACTGTATGACCTTATAAGTTTTTAGTGCAATTGAATCAACTTAGTACATTTGTAAGTTTAAGTTATGGATCCAATGCTATTTGATTTTGATTCTGGTTCTTCTCTCAAGAACCTATAAAACTGGAAACCAAAGAACTGAACCAACCCATCAATTTAATGCCAACTGTGGCTTCTACAAACAGCACTACACAACACTCTACTTACTGAAAACATTGTCATAATTTTCTTGAAATATTTTTTCACTTACTTAGCTTACACACCAAGTGTTTTAAAAGAGAGAATTTTAAAAGTTTTATATGAGTTATGATTTTTAAGTTATTTCACTTAGACTATATACACATGCTTTTATTACACTGTGCCCTAGTGTTCAAAGTCAGAATATGAGGCATTAGTCTACCTCTGCCCATGAATCTTACTCAAGAGTATAATCAACGGTCCCCAATATTGGGCTACAGCACGTCATTGGAGTGTTAGTCTCAACTGAAGACCCATTGGACACCCAAAGACTGCCTTAAGGTGTAACTCTGTTACAAATATTTTATCACTGAAAGAGCACCTATTTTTTAATGTTATTCATAACTCCCAGTTTTAGACTTTTTTACAGACTAACAAGGGCAACTAGAGATCTGAGGTAAAGCCACTCCACTTTAACTCAGAAAGAAGAAGGCTTTATTCTTCCTGAAGTTTACCTGGTTATGTAGGCCAATCATCTACTGTGGCATTTAATGGAGCCAGTTATCACAAGACATTTACAGAAGTCCTCAATCACTGATGTGTGGAGTACCAGGGGCTGCTCTCTAAAGAAATTAAGTCACCATCCTGATTTAATTCCCATCTACATGAATGGATCAGTCACACTCAGCCTATGCTTACACATTAGTTTTGCCTTCTGTTGGTGATTAAAGGTGAAGTAGAGTCCACTGTGTACAGTATACACAGTGGAATAGTTCACCTTAACAATGGCTCTGGGTGCATTGAATGCTAATGATAGTTACTTTGTTAACTGCACTGACTCGAAGAGTGTCCCAAAATCTACATCGTCCTTTTCCCCTATGCATTTGATGGCCCATGAGATATATTCCATCATTCGATCCCTTAATAGAAACATCATACAAAACTATTTCCCTATGGACCCTTGAACATGCAGGATTCACTGGAAATAAAGAGACTGACAAAGCAGAAGAAGATGCATTGAATGAACCTGAGTCTGTACAGATGCTTATAGCAATTAAGGAGTTAAATCCTGCACTTTGAAAAGCGACCTTGGAGTAGAGGAAGTAATCTTGAAATAATATAGTTGGAAATAAAGTTAAAGCTGTAAAGCCTACGGTATTGGTGTAAGTCTCATCCATAGTCAAGAGATATGAAGTTATCATTACATGACTGAGAATAGGGTTCGCTGCCTGACTCACTCATACCACTTCATGTAAGATAAAGCATGAAAATACTGTGATGAGTACTACAGCCCTTTCGTTATCCAATGTCTCTCTAGGCATCAGGGGAGGCCTTGAATATGTTGTAGGTGGCAACTTTGTCTAAATGAAGTAATATTTTTTTGAACGTTAACTACATACTAACACTATTCTATGACTGACAACAATATATTAAAATGTTTTTAGTTTGCAACTGCATATAAGCACCTGTTTTTCACCAAATGACATAATTTCTTAATATTAGGCTGGGAGCAAAATAAAATGACCGCAGGCATTGGTAAAATCCAGGGGCTTAATATTTATTATTACCATCATAGTACATAATTTGCCATTATATGCAATTCATTACGTGAACAATCTATATTAATTGATACAAAGACCTTTTGCCTTTGTTTATTTTCAAGATAGGATGGCAAATTCATGACAGTTTAAGGATGAACTCGGACATTTTACATAAAATAATAAGTGGTGAATCATAAATGAAAAAAATATCAGATATTTTTTTCATTTTACTTTGATAAAAATTTCAACTGCATTTTTAACAGTTTTCAAAAACTTATGTTTCATGATTACCAATTTGGTGGCCTATGCACATTATAGTTGATCATAAATAAAATAAATACATCTTGGATAGCTTGACAAAATTCTGCCTCAAAAACGTCTTCAGTTTATCAATTCAACACAAATGATATTCACAAATATGACTTTAATAATTGGTTATGGGAATATTTAAAAATCTTATAAGAGAAGTTGCAGAAATAACTTTCTTCAAATTTTAAATTTGTTGTTATAAACTGAAATTTAAGTAAAATTGGTAAAAAAAAGTAAATCTCAGCAACTCAGTAGTGTCAATTGTAGCCTCAGAAACTCAGTATTTTGAAATAGAAACAGAAAATATCTTATTTTTCAAGAATTAACACTGTGCCGCAAAATAATCATGCATGGTTGTATAATAAAGTTGTGCGGTGGTTAGTTTACACCAAGAAGCTAAAATTACAAAAGAAAACTATGAAGTCCTTGGTACCACTTACTTAAATTTATATTCCACATTAAAATTTCATTTCACAGCAAACAATTAAACAAAGTGAAGCCTAAAAGTGTAAAGTATATTCCTTTTCTTGATTCACTGTTAAAAATCCAACTTTATTAATGCCTACCTGAATGTAAATGAATGAGACACAATGTTTTTCCTAGGAAAAACATTGTGGTGGGTGACATTGACTATCAAGCATTTCAGGTAAATAGCATTTTGATTTCCAATAGATTGCTCACAAAAATATAAATCCATAACTCAAACATCACTTGTAATATGATCAAAATATGTTCAAAGATATCTCAAGACATACTTTTCAAAGCACGAATTTTTTCATAAAAACACTGCTTTCCTTAATTCAATGTCACTGTGCTGAGTGAAACCCTTAATTCCCTGGTTTATCCCTGAACTACATTAACTACAACATGCCATAGCTCACCTTGATCATGTTCAATTCTCACATGACGGACACAGCCATTTAATTTGAAAGTCAATGAGAAAATGTAATGGTCATCACTACTGTCACGCACAATAAATGACCCATCTGGCTCACTTGAGAGGATTTTCTCAGCTGCCTCACCAGAAATGGGACCCCAATACCAACCATACTGAAAAGGAAAATACAGGAAATGTCATTAATGAATTGAGAACAGAAGCATTGTACATTACCTTCATTACATAAGAGTAAGTTAAGTCCACAGACTACAATTTCATACAACTTAAACAAAAAACCTAAACTGAATCAGAATTAAAAAGTGTAAAAACATGTTTGCAGAGAGCACTGCCACTGTGAATCAAATTATGATTATATTTGACATGCTTGGTGCAAATACAATGAAAAGAAGATCAGATTATCTAAAAATACAGAGTTGGTGAAGGGATGCTCATGAGTACTGCCACTTGCACAACTAAAATGTACAACTTTCCTGAAATGATTTCTTGAACACAGAAAATTGCTGCATGGGTTTTCACCTTGGAAAGACAGAACTCAAGTAGATAGTCATGCTAAATGAACTCCTTTTGAATGAAATTAGTTTAACACAATACCTCTGACTAAATCTACAAACCAATTTTCATGATTTGAATCATAAATTGGTTACTTATCATTTTTCAATGTCAGCAATATGTTCAGCATATTACCAACATGCCCAAAGTCATGTTTCAAGATTGGCCAACACACAAAACCTGCTAACAGCTATTACAATACTAATAGAAAGCAGTGTAACGCATGCTCAAGGAAGATAAAACTACAAATCAGGGAGTAGTATGTGAAACTTCATGCAGAATATGGCACTGTGGGTCGAAGGCCTGGACCAATGACATGACATATCAGACAATAACAGATGCCTTAAAAATGGCACTGGAGTCATATACTGAAGATGAACTGACAAAGTGAGAAAGTGCACAAAAGAGTAGAAAAGCAGAAAGCAATAAGGGGCATTGAACTGAAGAGAAGCACAATGAATTGGTCACAACTTTAGACAGAATGAATTTGTTAAGAGCATATTTGAAGAGAAAATAGAAGGAAGGATTCCCAAGAGGATTACCTAGAGACAAATAGGTACACCAAATAATGATAGATATCTTGTAGAATGACCATTACTGTGAAGGAGAATTAACAATGGATACGGTGGGGTGGAGGACTGCAGCCAACCACTCAATGAATTACTGATGAATGAAGGAATTGAAAGGATGTGGGTGTGCTTTGGGAAAGCATATGGAAAGAAATAGAATTAAGATTTTTATAATACTTATGGTCAAATATGTAGAATGGGAACAGATAAAGACAGCATAGCAGAAGATAGGATTAACTTGCAGTGAAAGGTGTCAAATTCAAAAGTTTACTCAAATCAGACAATTATAAAGAACAGGATGCAGAGAATAAAGAATCTGAGTGATTGCTGAGGATCACTGCTCGAATAGAAATGTTCACCACAGCCCAAGATTTCAACGACGGACAATAAGTACACATTAAGATAATCGAATCTGCAATCTCAGCAATGATTTTTCTCAAAAAAGATTGTTTCTCAAAAGATTCTCCAAAACTAAAGAGATGAGGTTAAAAATGAATAGGAGGAAATAAATTGGAGCAACTACATATTCAATCCAGTCATACAGAAATTTAAGAGAATAACCAAAGGTGGTTGTTATGAAAAGACGTGGACATGAAGTGGTGGTACAAACAAGAGGGTAGAGAGCTATACATATAAATGATCAGTGAAAACCTTAATGTAGAGCTTAATGAGGAATTGCAGCAGAACCTATAGGTTAAGGAGATAAAAGTACGAGGGTAGTTTGAAAGGTTCTCGGAATCACCACTATATGCCAGGGCTAATCCAACAAGTTTCCCACATAGTAATAGGTAATCTTTTACGAGTAAACACGTAACATGTCAGTGCTCTGGGAAGAGATCTGTGGTACGTGTGCCTCTCTGTTGTTGTTCCTGTGTAGTGATTTATCAAGATGGAAAAAATAGAGATTCAAGCAGTGGTTAAATACTTCTTTAAAAAAGGCATGCAAGCTAAGGAAATTCATACCAACTGTAAGAACACACTGGGGGACTCTGCTCCTTCATATTCCAATGTTGCCCAGTGGGCAAATGAATTTAAGTTTGGGGTCGGGACAGCTGAGATGATGACCTGAGTAGCAGTCGGCTAAAATGAGCCACTACCACATAAAATTATTGAAAAAGTGCAGTCATGGAGGATGAAAGTGTGAGAAATCACTGAAGCTGTAGGGATGTCATCTGAATGGGCATATCACATTTTAACTGAGGAATTTGCTCTGAGAAAATTATCTACTAGATAGGTGCTGTGACTCATGATGCAGAATCACAAACGCATTAGAATGGAAATTTCCGAACAATATTTGACCTCTTTTAAGAGCAACCAAAAATATTTTCTGTGCCAGTTTGTGACCACAGATGAAACTTGGATCCAATACTATAACTCAGAGACAAAACAGCAGTCAAAGCAGTGGTTGATTCACCAATACCAAAGAAAGCAAAGGAAATATGATCAGCTGGAAAGGGATTCTGCTGATAGATTATCTTCCCACTGGTCAAACAATTACTGGACAATACTACGCTAACCTCCTGGACCAACTACAGCAACAGATACACAAAAGGGTCAGGTTTGTCAAGGAAGAATGTCATCTTTCATCAAGATAATGCACACACATGTCATTGCCATGGCAAAAATACATGATTGTGAACTAGGGTACCAAGTGTTGCCACACCCGCCTTATTTGACTCCATCAGATTTCAATCTCTTTCCCAAGCTCAAAATTTTCCTCGGTGGACAAAGATTCTCTTCAAACAAAGCACTAACAGCCAAAGTAGACTGGTATTTTGTAGGCCGGAAGGAATCTAATTTTTGAGATGGGATGAAGACATTGGAACATTCAAGTAGCTAAGATGTATGGCATGACAAGTATGGCCTTTAAAATACTTTGCTCCAGTGGAATGTTCAGAAAGTAACCATGGGGAAGTGGTGCAACTTAGCACTGAAACAAGTAATGGGAAAAAAGTGTTTGTAATGCTTTCAATTTGCGGAAATTTTGAAAAGATTCTTTATCAAGTGACCTTAGCAAAATTTGTGTTAAAATTTGCTGTTAATACTGGGTTCCTGCATGTTTTCTGGACAAACTCTATAGCCCAAGTTTATCACCTGATATCATCCACTATCATCAAACATTGCATAATGCACGAAAGAAGACTCGAAGATACTTAAGAGTGGAGACAGAGAAACCAGACAAATAAATGATTGTTCGATTCATGATAATGTAGACAAAAGAACTTGGATTTCAATGGAATTCTTTATTTTATATGGTGAACTGAACCTCAAGTATTTGTGCTCAAATATGGTGGGATGAATGCTGTAATACTGATAAAAAGAGACGTTTCAGGTGTGATATGGTGGAATATCATGGTTAATTAAAATTGGCAATTTTCCACCAAATAATTATTTTGCGGAAAATTGCCAATTTTAATTAAGCTGTAATACTGGTATGAGTGCCCATTTCTGACTCACCCAAATAAAACTGCTTACAACATGCTTCGAACCTTTTGCTTTGTCAGGGCATACTTCTATTCCAAATATCAGCTACATTATGATTTGGTGACTTCAGCTTTTGCAGTGATCAAAGAAATATTGCATCCACTAAGTCTGTTTCCATTTTGATTTTTTTAGAATATGGAAATCCATTGTTTGTGTAATCCTCTCACCATAAATACCTCTTTTAAATGAGCTGATAATAATCATTTTCCAGAAATAAAAACATATTGCAATGCTGCATCAAAATTAATTTAGTTGAATGCATTAATTTCTATTCATCCAGTATTTCAACATATGAGAGTACCATACAAAAACCTGAATCAACCTTCGAAGAGTAATATTACATTTTCTGGAAGGCATGAACTTCAATCATCTTCAAATTCAAGGACTATGAAATTAAATTGATTTGCCCTTGCCACTTCCAGCAGTGAAAGGTTAAGTGGGTTACTGAAAACAAAACTTACATCTTTGACCTTCTCAATGCTGGAAGCAAAATCCATACTGGGCTCCTCGGCAATTAGTGGATCACCTGCAGCACCATCTTCTCCCCTGCCAGCCCCACCCTCTCCCTCGAGTGAGGGTGAGAGAGGGCTGGTCACAGCTGTTTCAGGGATCGGCGCTGGAGGCCGTGAGGACGAGGGAGGCAGTGGAGGTAGGGCCCGCCCTGGGAATGGGGGTGGTGGTGGGGGCACCTCCGAAGGAAGCAGGGTCTGTTGTTCCAACGTGTCCTCCAATGCGGAGGAAGCAGTGGCAGACTCTGGGGGTGTGGGGATGGGCCTCCTCGACGTAGTAGCATGCCTTCTCCCGGGTGACCCAGGGACCCTCCTTAACCGAAAAATGGAGCAGAGAGTCTGCCGCAAATTGGTGGAGAACCCTCCGTGCCGAGAGGAACTCGACCTCCCACTGGTCTCCCTACTCGACCCCTCCGACGCCAGCATCGGGGCCTTCCCATTGCCTACCATAGTTGCAGATGACGACGGCGCCGCTGGCGCGACCCCTCCCCCCTTGTGCCTGCCCCCACCGCTCTTTCCTTCCTCTCCCTCCCCCTCCTCCTCCCCCCCGCCGCCGGCCCTCCCGCGCACCCTGCCGCACCCGCCCCCGGAGTACAAGTTCCTGAGGTACTGCCTCACCTCCTGCAATGTCATATGAATCGGTTCGGACGAACGGCCCTCGTTCGAAGGCCCCCTATGGCTTCCCTTCGACCGCCCCGACGTCGGCGGCCTAGAGGTGCCCGCGGTGGGACAACACCGCCCGCCCAACCCGGAGGAGCCGTTCGCGGGGGCCGGCGGGTCTGTCTGCGGTACGCTGTGCCTCTTGCCGACGCCTTCCGTCTGGACGCCGCCTTGCTGAGCCGCCGTCGCCGTTGCACCGCCTCCCCCGCCGGAGCGGCCCCTTGTGCCCGTTGCCTCCGAACGAGAGCCCCCAGCCGTCGAAGGGTGGCGTCTCCGCTTCCGCAGGTGTCTCCTCCCCGGCCTCTGGGGCTGAGGCTGAGTCGTCTGTGCCTGTTGGGCGGAGGGCGCCTTGCGGCTGGTGGCCGTCGAACCCCCGGCATCGACGCACGGTCTGACAACGTCCACGGGCACAGCGTAGACGTCGCTGTCGAACGGAACGTTGTACACGTCTCCAATCTCGCCGGGGGTCGAATCGGACCTCCTGGGATGGTGAGGCGGGGGCGAGGGCCTGCCCCTGGAGAGGGGTGAGGCAGGGGAGGCGCGGGAGCCGGGGCAGGTGCGGGGTACGAGGGGCAACTCGGGGGTCCAGCAGAGCCTCGGGCTGCTGGCACTCTGCTGTCCGAACTTGCCGAGTTCGCACTCGAGTGGGTGGCAGTCTTGAGAGCAGTGAATGGACCAAGTGACCTTACAGGATATGGATAGAGCTTCGGCAAGGATGGATGCGACCAGTTTTCCGGAGAACTTGTCGATGTATCGCCTCTCGGAAGCGGGGCTCACCCTAGAGATGGACTTGGCGGTGAGCGATCGACATTGACCGACCAGAATGTTCTTGGTAGGGACGGTTTGGTACACTTCGGAGAGAGGAGGGCTGTCTTGGAATTCAGGTGGAGGGTCGATTGGAACTAGTTTCCCATCACAGCCGTTTTCGAAAGAATAAAATTCCGGCCAACCAGGGCCTTTCTTCAGAGTGTTGAAGTTTTCACAGCTCATACCATCTGAGTAGTCCAGGGAACCTTCGTGCGATAGTGATTTGCCATCATCGTCGCTATCTTGTAACTGCAATAAATTAATCCAGTTCGGTTAGTAATTCCTAATGCTGTGGATGACTCGAGAAATGAAATGTTATTAAGTATTTTAATTACCTCCATTGCCAAAGTACAATGGCAACCTTCCCCACTGCTACTGGAAATGGAGCCACTTGTCAACAGCAAACCACTGTCATCACTCGCTGGAAAGGCCTCTAACCATGTTGACCCACTAGGTGGTGACTCCATAATCCAATTTCATTTCATCCAGTTGCCTAAGGGTCAGCATCCAATTCATGAACATATTGATGAAGACTCCGGCTATGTAAACCTAGAAAGAAATATTTTTATTGAATTAAAGTACTTTCAAGAGAATGGTTATTCTCCAAACAAAATTTAAATGTAAAACTTGGGGCTTAGGTTCGTCAAAAACACCTCACCTGCACAGTAACTTAATGATAATATGAAATTAACTTTATTTAATAATGGTAACATTCCAAACGCCATAAAAACTGGTTTACTGGTTAAAATATAATTAATGCTACAAATATTATGCTAAAGCATGAAAAAACATGATACGTTTATTTAAGCTTTTGGAAATTCAAAAAACATGCACACGAAACCTCAAGAACGATAACGATCCTAAAGTTCCCCGAAAAAATAAAAAAATAGTGAATTATTTTCCTGGATGGTCAGAATTATCAATTATTTTCATTCTCAGCGGCAAAAGACTAGAAAGTTTGGCAAAACACTTGTTATCTCCAGGACCCCCTGGCCACTGACTACTACCATGCTACAAACAGCATTTAAAAATTACTAAACTGTGTCTCGTACTAAGGAATCGGATTAAAAATTGTATATGACTGTATCCAAAACTTCGTTTGCGAATTCAAACAGGTATTTTAAATGATTTCAGCTCGCATTACATACCTATTCTCGCCATGTTGACTGCATTTGCATTCTACCCTACCTACCCCACCTACCCATCCGTCCGTTCTAAAAAAGTTGAAAACCGTAATGTGGAACTTGACGTCCCGCGTAATGTCGGCGCTGTATGAAGTTTTGTTTTCTCCTGTTTTTTCATTATTTTGTTGGATTCATTGAGGTATAATGGCTTAAAATATACCTTTAATTCTCAATTAACCTTAAATACCTTAAAACTTGTAACCCATGGATTATAATGAAAATAGAACGTAATTTTAATTCTTAAAATCGTAAACACCAAAGTTTCATAATTACTAATATTTAAAAGGTTGGGTGAAGTGAAATTCAGATACTGAAGTTTTGCATTCATGTTATATTTGTTGGGGAATGGGAACGGGGAATGTTAAAATATTCATTCAAGTGTTCTGTGTGTTTCCTGTTGGAAGCTATAAGGATCTCTTTAACTGGCGTACTACAAGGAAGAATATTTTTGTACAGTTTGGATTTTATTGCTGCCTTTCACTTAGTCTTTTCGCAATTCTTTTACTCTGTGTGCCACTATTCCTGTTCCTAAAAGGTAATAATAAAGAGAGTTATTTAATGGTAAGATAATGCCCATGGCAAAAATAATGAAAGTGTCCATTAAGGTTTATCATCAATGATTTCCTACGGTATATAGTTTTTAAATATGTAAATAAAAGAGTGTTTGGTAGGCAACCAGACTCAATACATTCAAATAGTTAAAAACTTAAAAAAATAAACTCAGAAGTTAACACGGTATCAAACATTTCGCCTTCAACCCGTCGCAATTCAGGTAGTACACTTATGGGTGCCTTGTCTATTAATTCATTACTGTTAAGCCTAACGAGTCGGAAGGTATAGAAGGAAGAGTTTTTAAAAAAAAGTTAGAATGTTCAATTTCCATGGAGGAATGTTTCAGCATTAATGTTAAAAAGCCAGGTATTCATGTGAGTTAACAATAATAATAGAAGTTGCAAAAGAATATGTTTCTCAACATCGTACATAATGTGTGCTCAATTTATTATTGACCTAGTCCTCTGAAAAGAGGCTCATGAAATTTGCCTGCTCGTTGATTTCTACTAATTTCAAATAATTCTTATTTTATTTTTTAATAGTTTCCTTCTCTAGCAAGTCACAGTAAATTTATTCGGAAGTATATGAAATCTCATCCCTTACCTTCGCGGGGAATGTCATATGTAGTTTATCTTCCGAAAATAAAAACTGAAGCATTTTCAAATGTGAACACTATACCTAGAGCACATGTATCAATACCCCTATTTAGCAAATAACATTTTTTTATTGGCTTATTTGGTATGTATTCGATCATTTTTTGAGAATCAGGCCATAACTATGTGAGCTTAAGAAACGTTTTCATCAAAAGCATGTCAGCGTTGATGAGTAATTTTATCAGAAGTTTTCATTTCTGTAGTTAGAAACTGGTAGTTTTATTGGAATATAGAATGAAAGTTAAAATTTTTCAATTTTAGGTGCATGTAATCTTAAAAGGATAAATTTGATCCGGCTGGATGTTAAAACTATTATTGAGGATATCATTATTTTTTAAGTTGGTTTTTTTGTTAACCCAAGTTAAATTTTTCGGGTTTTTCAAACATTTTCCAGTTTATGTATGTACAGGTTATGATTATTTTGAAACCTTAATGCGAGGATATTTCTAGGAATATTGTTTTAGAAGGAGTTAAGCTTCACCAGAAAAAATACAGTTATAGTGAAAAACTAAATTATTAATTTTTCCATTGTAGTTTAGAACAGTACCTATCTGTTTCTTTGGGATTCGTTTTCTCTTTTTATTTCAGAAAAATATCCAAAGTGGAAAAATCTTACCCATGCATTAATTGTCTACAAATAATATTCAATATTTACCTATTTTGAGTACATTTGCATAAAACACTGGACCAGTTTAGAAAGAAATGTGGATGATGGACAGCCATTAATTTAATGATTCTGTTCACAATTCCTTTAAAAAAAGGATTTTTCACAAATTAGTGTGCGTGAGATAAAAACATTTTATAACCATTTGTAAATCATTGATGCCAACCACTGAGAAGTTTAATTCATTATTTGAGGAGATATAATGCTCCTTGCCTTCTTCATTTTGAAATTCTTAAAAACTGATTTGGTTTTTAACAGTGGAAAAAGTTTAACAAAGACAATGTGTAAATAATTCAGTCAAAAATCACCTAGAAAATTATAAATTCATATTTTTTGACATTCGCTTCACTCATAGTGCCAGGAGGTAGTTTATATGCTCCAAAAATAATTTTGAAAAGCAGGATTCAAAAATGCTCTTAGGCAAATGCAAATAGCTACCATTGACTTTGTATTAGTGGTGCCACTGATTGGTATGTCTTGAAAAAAACAAAGCATCATTCCTCCAATAATTGCTCTCCAATCCAGTGCAAAATGTGTAGTCATCCTGGAAATAAAATTGTTTGAGCAATGCAAATGTTATTTCATAATTTTTCCTTCTTATGGAGCATAGGTACGTCATGCCATAAAAACTTCAAAATAGTGCAGCCTGCCTTTACTGATGAACCCAAGTATTGGCTACACAACTTTGGCTTACAAGTGTTTATATTAAATCCTCAGACAAAATTAAAAATTTTGGTTTTGTTTGGATGTTGATGATGAAAGTCAATATTAACCCACAGCAAGGCAAATTTTACACTTTACTCCTGTTTCCACTCACTTTTCAAATGTGCATAATGTCAAGTACTTTGTTCATTGGTGACTGATGGCATATACATTTAGGGTTGTTGCTGAAAGATGTATTATGTAGAATGCTTTCCTTACCCGTTTTCATCCTTACCCATTACCTGTTTGACCCATGTAACCTTTGCTTGCAAACTCATGCAATCTATAGCAGAGCTGTGTCAAAATTCAATTGTCAACTGACAGAATACCTTCCACAAAACATCATCTGCAAGCCTCTGTTCTTGAAGAAAAATTTATTTTCCACTTTTGAGTGAATTTTGAAATAAAAGCTCTTAATTAATTAAAAATTTATAATTTTCCACAAAATAAAATTTTATATGACTAATTAAATTAATAATTTAATTAGTCATGATATTACACCAAATAATGCCTGAAATGTCTCTTTTTAAAAGCTCTGAAGTTTTTAAGCACTTTTTCATGTGTTCTTTTTTAACTCTTTAGTCTCACTCACTCCTTGATCTTCACTCAAGCACTTGTTGCGCAACTTATGAACTGCAAAGTTAAACCCTTCCTCATCACAGACCTATATTGTCAGGGCTTTCTGCGATTGTGAAAATCTAGGAGAGAGCAGCATCAATCCAAATTTGAACACTATTCTCAAAGACCTTTCCAATGATACCCACATTACTGGGATTGTCAAACAATGTAAAAATTTGGGAGGGGGTAGGGGAAGAGGGATAAACTCAAATTTGATAGAATATTCCATCATTGCCAGGAGCAAATTGGTATGCTAAATTTTAATTCAATTGAGAAGGGAAAAATCAGTCAAATTTGAGCATTACTTAACTAATTAAAAGCATGTCCAAATATGAAAAAATCAAGAAGAAACATCCTCGTTTGGCAAAAGAAAAACATCCTTTCCCTTTAAGACAATACATGGCTGCACACCTGCACATTTTGATGGCAAAAATAATGGAAATAAAGTTTGAATTGTTACAACATCCACCATAATTACCAGATTTAGTCCCTGGTGAATTTTTTTCATTTTCAAACTTGAAACAATGGCTTGGCAGAAAACTATTCTTGTCAAACAAGGTAATTGACAACACAGACACCTATTTTGAGGATCTTTGAAATTCTACTTTATGGACTGATTAAAAATTTGGAAAAATGGGACAAGTGTATCGAGGTAAAAAGAGATATTATTTGAGATATCCCCAAATAATTTTTTAAATTTAAGTATAGTAAAAATGCAACATGTTCCATCAGCAAATAGGTGCATTTTGACTTTTAAAATTCAAAATCTCAAATCTCCCTATGCCATTGGAGAACATGACGGGAACATTGAAATGGGACACTTTCCAGCAGGGTTTAAAATTTGAATCACTTGTATAATAGGTTAAAGAAAACCACAGGAGTAATTGATTGAACTGTATTTATTCTTTTTTATCTGTTGCATGAAATTAATTCATAAAAAATAACCACAAGAATCAAGAGAACCCCTCAGCCATACACATTTAGTGGCAGAGTAGAAACCCATTTCAACAACTGCCCTCTCATCCTTCTCGCACAATCGGAAATGATGTTTTTAAGCTGCGGCCATAATTGGAAGCATTGCAGTCATAATTGATTGTCCTAGGCATGGACTTGGGTCAATGAATCTGAAAGAGAAGGTAAAAATTTTGAATTTAATTTCACTTGTAGATTCAAAGCCAGACCCTCTTTACTATAAAAAAATCCTAGATATATGATAGATCATATAATACTTCTTCAGTAACCATTTTTTAAATTAAGAAGCCATTCATCAACTCTCAAAATAAACCTCAAACACACAAAATTACATGTTTAATCACTTTTACTTCCATTCATTCATCATGTGATCATATAGGTTTGAGGGATGTTCTTCCATACTCTCATACACCCATAATGAATTTTAGGACTTTATAACATTTACCATTTTCTCTAAATAAAGCAACTGAATCATTATTTTTACAAATGTATACACACAGGAATATTTTTGCTGTAACAATGTGTAATTTCATTTTCCACTAGGTATGTCCAATGCACAATAAATTTTGAGTGATGTCAAGATCTTTATGACATGCCACGGTTTTCCTCCAGTCAGGAATAGCTTGAGCAGATCCAACATTCTTTTTCTTATTTCTATTAACATGATGTTTTCATGCACTGGAAAATTGTGTGTATTAGTGAAAAATGATCACTTCTACCATTTATCTTAAGGGTAAATTAAACAATGTCTAAGTTATCTTGAGTTTACTCTTTAATCTTGCTGTGAAAATCACAAGCCAGTCTTAAATGTAATTGAACAACCATGTTAAGTTTCCTTTAAAACACATAGGGACCTCCATACAGCCAGATAGTTATATTAAACTGTAACCTAAAGGTTGTAGGAATTATGTCAGCTGTGACAAAACTTAATGGAAAATTATACACATTTCAGTCTAACAGAATACTTTCCTGACCTTGATTGATGTTAAGAGCTTAAGACACACATGATCAACCATGCCTTATTTATGTAAGTTGACAAAATAAAAGTACCTGGAAACTATTACATTACCTGAGTAACAAGACCAGC
This sequence comes from Hetaerina titia, assembly GCA_037158775.1. Lineage (NCBI taxonomy): Eukaryota > Metazoa > Arthropoda > Insecta > Odonata > Calopterygidae > Hetaerina > Hetaerina titia. The sequence goes on from CM073771.1 coordinate 66,926,090, forward strand.
TGCAATTGTAAGCCCTCCAGACCTCAACATGAACCTTCCGAGCTCCTTTACATCACGATAGAGTTCCACGCATATTGGGCGTGCTGTCTCAATTTCCACTGTAGCATTGGAATTTTTTGTAAGACACCGAGGATGCTTCTTCACCACTTCACCAGTGCTCTTGTTCAGCTGTGCAATCAGTTTGGTGATGACAGCCTGCTCCAGGAGAGACTGGTGGTGGAACACAACCTGCGGAATGAATGACAAAAAAGCCACTAGTAAAATTTTTTGGAACAATTCACTATGAGGAAAATGAGTACCTTAAATTGAATCAAGCGGTACTTTGTGGCATAGCTAAATTATTTTTTACCATAAAACAGACTTGGTAATTTTCCACTGAGTTCATTACATTTTGAACAAGACTCTCAGAAAATACTGGGCATGAATAATTCAGGGTAACAAAAAAAATACCCAACCATATTGTATGTCCAAACCAATCAAAACACACAGGGTAATGTAGAGAAAGTAACACATTACATAAGTACTCATCCATTGGCAAATTTAACATTTGAAAATCCATGTTTTTTTCCCTCACAGCAATAACATAGAAAATATGTTCAAAGAACCTAAGGCTGGAAACAAGCAAGCAATTCATCAATACTTTTGTGTGGAGGATGGCACTCTATGGTTCCGAACTAGGAACATTGGAAAAGTGGACCAGCGAAGAATAGAAGCCTTTGAAACATGGTGTTGGAGGAAAATGCTAACAAAAGTAAGGAATCAGGAAGTATAGAGAAGAGCAGAAGAGGATAGGATCATATGGAGAACTCTACGGCAAAGAAGAAATAGATGGATTGGACACACATTGAGGCATAATGGATTGATTAGGAATGTAATAGAAGAAAAAATAAGAGGGAAGATTCCACAAGGAAGACCAAGAGACATATACATAGGACAAATTAAAAAAGATGTAACACAAAGAAGGCATCAAGGATTGAGGGAATTGACATTAAATAGAGTAGAATGGAGGGCTGTAGTAAACCAATCCCAGGATTGAAATACTGATGACGACTATATATCTGTTAATTCTTCCAAAAAGAAATATAAAAATGAAATCACTTTGAAAACATTACTCAATACAGGAAAGATGACGTAAATTGTATTATGATTAATTAAGAATTACAGCATAAGCAATGAAGGCCCACATGTTAATTCAGTTGATGGTGCTATTACTTTATTGCAGAAAAAAATCATCCAAATCCTACGGAATTGATCTCTCCTCAAGAACATATACTTACAGGGAAACCTCTGGTAATAGGAACTTTGATGTTGAAGACCACAATTCGAGCAGTGATTCGTGATGTCACAGGCAATGGATTAGCAGGATCACTGAGAATGTAGCCAACCATAACATTCTGCATGTCGATTCCAGAGAGGGTAACGCATGGCTGATCACCAGCAAAGGTCACTTGAGCAGGTAGTTCATCAATGGCAATCCCTGCCCAGCAGAAAACAAAACCCTTGTAATAAATTGTAGCAAAATTTCATAGGGCATATTTGTGGAATTATCATGGGTCTTCTAGTTAGGCTTAAACATATAAAAGACCAATATAATTGTTAGTATAATTCCTGGAAATATTTGTGTATTAGTAGAATAATTTGAAAATCCTTCCATAGTTAGTAAATTAACTATAGATAGAAATTTATACTTCCTATTGCCCTTGATGAAAAAAGAGGTGAGTTTTTGCAGAATTTTAACCTAGTGGCATATGTAAAAAATGAAAAATTCTTAGGTCTACCAGGTGTATAAGTTTTTTTAGCAGAGTAAGATTTTCTTAATAGAGGATTCAATTACTCATGTGTTACTGCCAACATTATACAGTAAAACCTAGTTATTTTGATCCCACTTAATCCCAAATATCACATAGTTTGAACCTGAGAGCCTGACCTGACCAAAAGTGTAGACATTTTCATACCTACTTGCCCAGTTAAATCAAAAGCTGTCACAATGAAACTTGAACTCATGATTTGATCCCATAACTGACAGACATATAATTTATTATATTAAAAACTTTGTCAGGAATCTTTCATTTTACCTATTACAAATAAAGCTAATTGATCATTTCTAGTACGGTAGTTTCCTTAACAATTAGAGATAACTAAAGTTATTCCACTGCGTAAAAAGGGAGCCAAAGACCTGGAACTGGATAATTATAGGCCAATCTCACTAATTTCTTGTATTTCAAAAATACTTGAAAAATTAATGGAAGAAAGACCATTCAAAATTCCTCATAAAAAATAAAGTTCTTACTCAGTCCACAAAAAATAAAGTGTAGAAACTGCATGCACTGATTATATAAATAAAATTGTCCAAGCTTTAAGTGATAAAAAGTATAGTATGTTATAGGGGTAAATATGGATCTATCAAAAGACTTTAATTCTGTAAAATCTCTTTTGATTAAACTAGAACATTAGTTATCAGGTGAGTTGCTCATCTCTGGCTTACAACTTTTTTGTAAAACAGGGAACAGTTTGTAAGAATGGTCAGAAAAAATAGTGATACCTACAAATCAACAATGAAAATGTTTAAATATGGTGTTCCACAAGATTCTTTGGGCATTTGGGCTTTTACTTTTCCTGGTGTACGTGAACGACATTGTAAAAGTAATAATCTCTCCAGAGAATATAAATAACATGGCACTCTATGCAGATGACATAAGTCTAATAGCTGGTCATACTACATCATTTTGATTGGAAATTGATATGGATGCTAAGGTGAATTCAGTTGCTTAATGGCTGTGTGGCAATAATTTACAACTAAATGCAAGAAAAACAGTTAACTTGGAATTTAGTAATGAAGACCTTAAGTCAAATATTTCTGCAGAAATAGGAAACCAATTGAATCTGAGTTGGAACATACCAATTTATTGGGTTTAGAAATAGACATCATGCTAAGCTGAAGGTTCCAAATGGAAAAATGTAGTAAAAAATTATGCTCACCATTCCTTTTAAAATCTTGCAAACTATTTTAATGTAGAAGTAATAATCAAACTATTCCATGGTACATATCAGTCCATAGCTCATTATCGCATCATTCGCTGGGGGAGTTTAGCATATGGAAACATCAATAGAACACTCACCTTTCAAAAAAATGCATTAAGGGTTATTTTTACACTAAATGCAAGAAAATCCTGCAAGTATTTCAAATGTCACAATATCATGACCATATTATATAACATAAACACAGTAATCAACCCGAAGGTCGGTTTAGTAGGTGATGGTAGAGCTCACCCATGTACCAAGCCCGACGGCGTGTGAACATTCACACATCAGGGTAGGGGGGCCAGTTCCTTTCCCTGTGCCGGTTATGGTTTCCCAGGAAGATCTGGTACCCGATAAATCAACTAGCTTGGGTGGAGCTGCAGGTGCCCAAAGTGCCTTGCCCGGGAATCGAACCTGGGACCCTCTGGTCGGAAGTCCAACGCTCTACCCGCTAGACCACCGCGACCCGCCTCTTATATATATATATATATATATATATATATATATATATATATATATATATATATATATATATATATATATATATATATGTTGTGGTAGTCAAGGGGGTAGAACTTTGGAATACTGACAGGAGGACCCAGGTTCGATTAACCACTCTGGGCACCTGCAGCTCCACCCAAGCTATGTGATTTTTCGGGCACCAGATCTTCCTTTCCCTGTGCCGGTTATGGTTTCCCAGGAAGATCTGGTACCCGATAAATCAACTAGCTTGGGTGGAGCTGCAGGTGCCCAAAGTGCCTTGCCCGGGAATCGAACCTGGGACCCTCTGGTCGGAAGTCCAACGCTCTACCCGCTAGACCACCGCGACCCGCCTCTTATATATATATATATATATATATATATATATATATATATATATATATATATATATATATATATATATATATATATATATATATATGTTGTGGTAGTCAAGGGGGTAGAACTTTGGAATACTGACAGGAGGACCCAGGTTCGATTAACCACTCTGGGCACCTGCAGCTCCACCCAAGCTATGTGATTTTTCGGGCACCAGATCTTCCTTGGAAACCATGACTGGCACAGGGAAAGGAACTGGCCCCTTTACCCTGATGTGTGAATATTCACGTGCCATCGAGCTTAGTACTAGGTGAATTCTTACCATCACCTACCAAATCGACCTTTGGGTTGATTACTGTGTTTATGGTTTTTTTAGATACTTCTTGGAAAGAGTACCCGAACCCTGGTCCTCCGGTCAGTAGTCCAACACTCTACCCCTGGACTACCGCGAACCACCAAGAAGTATACGATAATAAATGATAAAGAATAGTGGGGGATAAAAATCACACCTTTGATCTGAGCGAGCTCCCCCTGTGGTTGGACAAGCACCCTGTCACCCAACTGAAGAGTGCCTGTCTCCACTCGGCCGGAAACACAGAACCCTGAGCCAGTGCCTTTGAAGATATCATTCACTGACATCCTGAATGGCTTCACTATAGGCCTTGGAGGAGTTTTGAAGTTATCTGAAAAGATAAGATTGGAAAAAATGCATATTTAATGCAGTAACCACATAATCTAAGATGTACAAGTACAAAGTATGAAAAATTGAAAATTTAAATATGTACATATAGATGGCCAACATTTACCAGAAAAGAATATAATCGAGATATAGTTCAATGTATTCAAAGATCAAACTCATACAAATAAGAACATGCTCTTTTTTGTAGAAGACACAGCATGTTTCTTGAAGGTTTGAATTTAATGAGTAAATGAATTTGGCATCCAAATTTCACTGAGAATTAGCACAAATTGAGAAAAACACTATATTTTGTAAGTGAAAAAATACTGTGATCATTCATAGGTTGAAAGCTCAAGAAAGTTATAAAAATTAAGAGTTAAATGCAGATACAGAGACCATTGCTGCAAGTCAAAATGTGCAATTGGTATTGATCTAAGGATTGACTTAAAAAATTTTGGAACGACTGGAAGACAACATTTCTTTGCAGGTACAATGGTTTCCATAGAGCCAGTTAGGTCAGTAGAAGCTTCCAGAATCATCTGATCAATGTAATCACAATCCCTATTCATTCATGAGTTCAGGTTTGCCATGTTTTGTATGTGTAACGCATTATGCAATTTCCTGATCGGATAATAACCATTATCATTAGCTGTGTGCTTCTCTTAAATTTCAGTTTTGCATTGGAAGACAGTGATTTGATTGCCTAAAATTATGACAAAGGCTTACTTAGACGAAGCGAAGTACCCACCAGTTCTTGAGTAATTTTCTCATTTTAGAGAGAGGGTGACATCAGTTAAATTTGTTCAGTTTTCTTTCAATACACAAAACTGCCCACAATGTGAAACAAGTCCTGGTTTTAATACGATAAGCATACTACAAACAAGAATATGCCTGCCAAGTAAGGGATTTTATTTGGCAGTGATCAAAATGAATTTTGACCAACAACCTCTACATGAGAAACTAGGCGGCAACTGAGAAAATTATGCATTGGAAAGAATACTTCAGTTCATGTAGAATTCTGCAAATATGTATTTAAGGCGATATGAATAGTGACAATCATTATGATTGATTTTTTGATGAAGCGTTCAAGAAACCTTTGTTTACAGAAATTAGAATAACATGCAAACTTTCTTGCATAATGAATTTCTATGCCACAGAAGGAGTGTTTCTGGTAGCACTGCTTTCATAGCTGTAATAGTGCACTAGTTATGTGTCATTTCTGTTTGAGTCCCTAGTAGAAGTAATTAAGTGCATGAAATTCCAAATTCCTACTTACAATTTCTACAAGCAATATAGTAACACAGCACATTTGTTTGTGAATACCACAGTGTGTTAGGTAAATTCGATAAAACTTGTTATTATGAAACTTATTCTAATACTTGGATCTTTTCATGTGAAGTAATTTGTCAAATCATTATGCCGAGTAAAATGCCCTGAATACATATATACTTGCCACAATGAAATAACAATATCATGAGTTTTCTCATTTGTCCTAGGAGTGTAAAAAATATTCCTTTTTTTAATACGAGAAGAAAGTATGTGGCTTTAATGTTGTAATTCTAAACTAATAGGAAACATTTCTGGCTTTTGAGCACTTTCATAGGTACTTAACCAGCAATTTAAGAACTCTTGCAGCCCCTATCATTTGTTCATTTAAATTACATTTTAATGTATTAGTAACAATTATGGCATGAAACACAGGAAGAGTTCCCCTCTGCTTTGCTTTAAATCATTTACATTGGCTTTTGGCAAGATGCAAATTTTTGCTGACAGAACGAAGAAAAAAATGCTAGCATCTTTCACCCAACAGTTTTTCACTTTGTTTGCTGGAAAGCATTAAGGAGTTATTCCCTGGAGGGCATGAGTGAATGACTTTCCAAATTTAAGGCACTCATAGTAACTTAAAAATCTGTGATCACAAGGTTGCTTAAAAAGGATGCTGGAAAAATTTACCCAACATCATTCCAACTAAATGAAAATATTGCTACAGCATAGCAGTTAAGGCATTCCAGGGGGTATAGGTGCACAAATATTCATTGCTGGAGAAAAATGTTTTGGAAATGACATTCTGAGGTTAATGAATTACTTCACAATTACCTCTATTTCATTGGATCCTTTCCATCTATAGGAAATGTATTTAGTATGTGGTAGGATTAAATGGATTACTGATTGTTAAAGGGTGAAAATAAAATTATTATGTATGAGAAGTGAAGATTATACAGATCATTTTGAAACAGGTAGGCAGGCAGTTGTTTTCACTTCAAATTGTTTGCTTTATCCAAATTTCAAATTATAGGCCACATCTTCCCTCCTTTCAAAGAAATAAAATGTTTGTTAAAATATTGGAGTTTCAACGCTGCAATTATCATAATTTTAGAGACATTTTCTATGTAGGGAAAAGTGTTTCAAGGCATGTACCATGTGATCCATTCACCAATCTCACCTATGACATCTAAGAGACAGGGCCCTGTGTACCACTTGAGAAGTGCCTCCTCAGTTGGGGCTACGGCCAAGTTCTGACCAACCAGCCCACTGCATGGCACAAAGGTGATATCACCTTCACGGAACCCAGCTTGCTTGAGGAAAGTGCCGAGCTTGGATGATACTTCTGAAAACCGTTCTTGTGACCAACCAACATTATCCATTTTGTTGACGGCAACCGCAAGCTGACTGACCCCTATGATTATGGAGCAAACAAAAGAGAATTGTACAAATCAACACACATAATAAATCATTATTCAGCAGATACAATTTCATCATATCCCATTCATCTCACATCTGATCAAAAAATTCTACTAAATTATTCCTTTATTTCCAAGTCACATGTTGTATGCACCTGATACTATGATAGTGAAGAATTTTTATGTCAGTAAAGGGATTTACCCCAGGATATAACAACAATGAAGTCATCCGGATAAGTGTGATCATGAATTTCCCCTAACATTAACAAAAAAATATGTTTGAAGAGGAAAGCTAATTAATTTTAAATGGGAAAATTCAGGTGTGCTAGTATGTTTTGTGTCAAAAGCAGCAAAGATCTAGATAACTATGATGGATGGAAGTACATTTGTATTCTTGGACTCTCAGGGTGTAACGCTTTGAATGTGTCATCACTGGTTTCCAGGCAATAGGCCCACAGAACATTTTTATTAACCTCTGCATCATCATAACTAGACTTCACTGACTCAATATACAAAAGTAACATATCAAGTAAATCAAATAGGTTTTCCTTCTTCACATGATGGGATAGATAATAATAATGATGATATTCATTGGTCCCAGGACTTTACAAAATAAAATATAGGACAAATCAGAGAACAAACAATCAGCTGCTTCAGTGTTCCATAAACTCCAGAAACTCTTCCACACTATAATAGCATTTATCTATCAGAAAATGCTTGAGATATCTTTTATTCTCAAATGTACCCCTCAGAAGAAGAAGATTTTATGCCTGGTGGCAGATAGTTGAAAATTTTGATGGCCAAATGAAAGGGACTCTTATTATACATAGCAGACAAGTGGCAGAATAAATGCACATCAACACTCTATCAAGTATTATGCCTATGTACTTGATCATTGCTGATTTGTTCTTTCATATTACCCTTAACACACATACAGAAGTAATAAATATACAGACAAGGTAAACTTAGCATTTTCAATTCTAAGAAATAAAATTTTAAATAAAAATTCTAAAAAATAAGGTTTGCAAGTTTTGCCATGGGGGTATTTTATGCTATGTACCTAATACATATTTTTGCATTATAAAAACTCTACAGAAGCCAGGTGATGCTCCACAGAAAATAATTCCATAGCTCATATGTGACTGAAAGTTGCAATATTAATAAAATTATTTTTAATATATTCAATCTAAGATGCTTGTAAGATTTTACTCAATAAATCGACTTTTTGCCAAATTGGAACAAAGGCCATTGATATGGATCCCCCAGTTTAATAACTCACCGATAGACAAACCTAATAACTTAATGCTGTGTACCCTTTCTATGGGTTGGCTTTTTAAGCAGAGATGTAACTGAGGCACTTCTCTTCTTTTTTTTTTAAATTGAATATAATTTGTTTTTCGCACATTTACAGACAGTTTGTTAACTTCAAACCATATTAGTAGTAATTCTGATTTACTAAATGTTAAGATTATTGTGCCTCTTCTATCTTTAATTAGTCAGGACAATCACCAGTTCACTGCATTTCAGGGTGTTCCTTATTCCCACAAAAGTGTATTTTTGGGAAAATAATGGTAATGGTAAATATAATTATTGAGTGCAGATGTCCAAAGTGACAGGGAATGGTTGGTTGGCTCATGGTGATATTGGGCGTGTAACATAATATCTGGCTGCGCTGAAACTATAAGTGAAAGTTCTGAGTTCTGAACATAACTTCTCTTGTAATAGCAAATTATTGACAGTGCACCCACCCTAAAAGAAACATGGATTTACTGGGCAATTGAGCCAAAATTATGAAAATATTGTGAAGTATTGTTTCACTAAAATGGTATACCTAAATAAGAACACTGATGGTGGCAAGACAGTATCATTTCAGTTTCATTTAAAATTTTTACTGACGAAAAATAAGCTGTAACATTTGTAATACACATGTAGCCTAAGTCAATATCACATGGGACTGATGAAGTACAATGCTTTAAATACTTTGAGAATTGTAATAAAAATGTTTTGGGAGATAAGTGAAAGATATACATTATGAAGAGGAAGCATTTGCCACTATGGAGAATTATACTATACATTTTATAGTAAATATCTGTATAAACTACATTATTGCATTCTTATTTTTTATGATAATAACTAATACGTAATCAGACTATGGATAAGAGTTTAGTACATAATTTGATGATATCAATAAGGCCGAAGAAAAATATATCAATTAACTAGAAATCTCTGTCTTTGATGAAGATCTTTCTAATTAAATTTTTAATATTTTACTACCCAAATACTCATTGTATAAAGGAGTAATTGAATATTTGGACTGAATATAAAGTTATTCCTTTCCCCTTTCACTCAAAAGTGTTTCCTGAACCTGGATTTTAGTACCGAAATCTTAGAATGAACATGGTACATCGTCTCTTCATGCTTAAGAGTATGGAAAAAAGAAAACAAATAATAAAGGAGGGATGTAGTCATTCAGAAGTGAGCCAATGATATATTTTTACTGCATGAGCAAAGGACTGAGCACTGGAGGGTGTGTGAGGATGAGAGTTACTCACCAAGGGACCTTACGAGCAGTGCATGCTCCCTTGTTTGCCCACCACTCTCAAAGCCAGTTTCAAACTCGCCACGCGTTGCATCCACCACCAACAGTGCCACGTCTGCCCTTGCCGCTCCACTTATCATGTTTGGGATGAAGTCGCGGTGCCCTGGCGCATCCAGAAGCACCACTGACTTGGTTGGCGTGTCAAAGCGATTCTGGCCCACATCCATAGTGATCCCCCTTGACCTGTTGAAAGGAAACACACCCATACGGGCACCATAATTTCAGTCAGTGTCAGAGAAAGGGCTTTGTTGCCCTTAGGATGGAAGGGGAGATGTATGGATCCCCCATCATAGGATTAACTCTCACCTAGTGGAGAGGCATTATAGCCTAAACATTCAATTCTTGGAGGGTGGTGAGCATTTCTGAATTCAAATTGGTTAAGTGATACTACTTTGAAATGAAAATAGTTTTTGTTAATCAAAGTCCCAGATACCGTAACCCTACACATCTGGTCAGCCAAGCAAAGGAGTGTACTTAAAACATAAGAAACAAATGATAATTTCAAGTATGTACAGTGAACAACTTCCCTTCTGGGAACTCGTTTATCAAATGAGAAGGGTTTTTCAAAAAGCTATTAAAGAACAAAATTATTTAAAATCTAAAAATTAATAATTTGAAATTTGGGGATGACGTTTAGCATTAAAATTTTAATTTTATAGGGTTATCAGATTGGGGAAGGGATGCTAGAACGGAAACACTGGTTGAAGGACAGTGTTTCCGTTCTAGCATCCCTTCCCCCATCCAAGCTTATCTGGTAGATCATTAATATAAATTTTAAAAAAATAAGGCCAAGTACAGAACCCTGGGGAACATCCAGTGTTACTTCTCTACAAGGAGAAATAAATTTGGAGCCATTTCTTGAGAGCTCCACATGCTGTTGCCATTCAATTAGATTTGTTTCAATCCATTTGTAGCATGTGCCTCTTATGCCAAAACGTTTCAGTTTATACAAGAGTAGCTGATTGATGGAGTCAAAAGCTTTAGAGAAATTAAAAAATAATCCTTAAGTTTTGGAAAGGGTATAGTAGCACAGCACTCTACCCACTGGACTACCATGTCCCCTTAGTCAGTTAATACATTATATAATAATTGATTAAGCTTTGAAATGTTTGAAAAAATATTAATAGAATGGTTTAAAAAATAAAAAATCATTAAAGTTAATCCTTGGCTTATGTCATCCTGATTTACATCATTCCATTATGATGTCAATGCCAGCAACTGATACTCCTATTTATACTTTTTCTCTTAATACCTCATTTTTAGTTCTATTTTCAAATAATGTCAAAGAGACCTTGTGCCTATCTTTTAAAGATCTATGATGTCCTGTACTGGAGATTACGATCTTACCTGTGGTTTTGACAGGTTTTAGTGAGTGAAAACTAACTTAGTATAAATATCATTTTTTTGAACTAAGGTCTTTCTTTTTATTCTGGCTTAAACTTCTGATTGGTGGGACTAGTAACCAAACAACCAAATTAAGATATCATTAAAAATAAATGTAAACAGCGGTGGCAATTTGGCACTCCACCCTCACCTTTCCTCCCCAGTCTCATCAAGAATCCAGGCATAGACAAAAGATTGCTTGCCAAGCTTCTTGCTCTCCTGCTCATACTTGTGCATGACCCGCTTGTTGACCTGTCCAAGGGCATAAAGTAGGTGACCCATCAGAGTGCTCTTCCCAGCATCCACGTGGCCCACCACCACCATGTGCAACAGCTCCTTCTTGCCTTCACCCCCACGCTCCTTCGCATACTGCGACACTGCATCCACCGAACCACGACACCTGAAAGGGATAATGCCAACATTATACCCCCTTCCGCTCTCAAGACTGTAATGCTAATATGTTCCAAATTCATGACAAAAATTTTCAATGCAAAAATTTTTGCTGTTCAAATTTCTCCTTCCTTTGTAGAAGAAGTAGTAAACTTCTGGTCCCAACCCTAAAATACAACAGGAGTCACAATTGTCACAGAAATTAAAAAATATATACGAGTCGGGCCACCACTTCCAAAGCACTTGACATATAATGTATATATATAATATATGTGGTCTTCCCAATAAATACACAACCTGTGCAATCTGGTGGACATGACATGGACTGTAGCCCCGCCCACTAGCGGCCCTAGTTGCCTGAGACCCAATGAGCCATATGTGCTTGGCGGATCAAGCTGTGCGTATGGTGCCAGTTATGTTAGTTTCTGTTGTCCTTGTTTTTATTGTTTGTCGAAAATGGAAATTGATGAAATCACGGAACAACAAATCAACATCAAGTTTTTGGTGAAGTGCGCTAAAAGTTATAAAGAAATTACTGAAATGTTGACAGCTATTTACGGTGAAAATATTCTCAAGAAAACATCTGTTTTCAAGTGGATTAAGTGTTTTAAAAATTCCCGACAAGACGCCACGGATGATGCAAGGCCTGAATCCTCAACCAAGCTGTGCTGAAGACAACATTGACTGTGTGCGGTCCCTTGTCCTTACCGATCATTGAAAAACTGTCTGAATGATAGCTGAAGAACTAGTTTAGGAAAATCAACAATGCACACTATTTTAACTGAAATGATGGATGGATCCTTCACCGTGACAATGCACCCTCAAATCCAGCATTGATTGTCCGTCAGTTTCTAGCAAAAAATTCAATCACCATCCATAATCATTCTCCTTATTCATCATATCTCACCCCCTGTGACTTTTTCCTATTCCCAAAATGCAAAAATGTGATGAGGGGACATCACTGGGAAGATGCGGACACAATAAAGCAAGAAATGATGAGAAAACTAGAATGCCTAACTGCCGAGGACTTCCAAGGGTGTTTTAACAGTAGAAAAGAAGATGGAATAAGTGCATAGCAACGAATGGAGAGTACTTTGAAGGGGACAAAATTGATGTGGACTAAATTTTGCAAAATAAACGTTTTATGCCCTCTGTTTGCGTATTCATTGGACAAGGTAGTACTCAGGTCTGTAGGATAAATTTGGTCCATGAAAAGAATTATTACTCCCCATAATCACTCACCCTTGAGTCTGTAAGTGAAATTTCCCATTGGGTGAAATGGTTGAATGCAATTGCATTGACATTAATGGTACATGTGACTACTCCTATTATTGAAAATGACAAGGTGATACCACAGCACTGTGCCATTTCCTGAGAGTGCCTGGTAATGGCACAAGAGGGTGAACATTGGGACTCACTTAAGAGGAGTGATACTGTCTCGGTCACCAGCAATGGGATCTTCTCCAGCCATTGGCATGTTCCGCTCCTCAGGGACCTCTTCGTCTGGCACCCTCTTATCCCCTGCTGGTGCAGGTGACTGAGATCGTGGTGATAACTCCCGTGAGTTGGGCTTCAAACCTAAGAGTTGACAACACAAGGGCATATTGTTCAGAATCATGCAATGCAGAGGACTCCTGAAAAATCTTATAATGTGGTGATGACACACACCATCCACCCCATACCATTTCAAATATTCTGGGCAGAATATCTGACAAACAATTGACTAAAACATGCAAAAATTAAAGGATTTAATTTCGCCCCTAGACCAAAAAATCAGTAGGAAGACTTATGAAAAATGATCCACTGGCAAATCTCATGCCAGTATGCACCCCATATAATTGAACAAAAAAGAACAAGTAAAAGTCACCAATTCACTAATGAGCAAAACTTCTTGTTCAAAATGAAACATTATGTCACCCCTTTCTGCTAGTTTACTTGTGGTTCTCCAAATATGGCACCTGATATACCATTCCATTATTAAAATCACTCATTTAACTTTGGTAACTTAAATATGAATCAATTTTTCACTAATGTAATAATCATGTGCCTTTTTTTATTCATGGCTCATTTGAAAAGATATAATGTACACTCCTGTTTTCTGAAGTCCAAGAGAAGGATGGAAATAAAGCTGAAGTTTCTTGTTACTCATACTGGTAGTTTGTATCTAAATCTTTCAAACTTCATTGGGCACAACATTCCAAATATCTCCACCATTTTTATGCTAAATGCACAATATTACTACTTTGGGAAAGGCGACTTGTTTTTGAAAAACCTTCAAGGATCCATAACTAATCAAAAGTAAGGATTAATGACACACATCTTCCTAATCCATTAAAAAATAAAATTGACAGTTCAACCACAGAAATATTGATGACATTTCATAACTAATTCTCTTTGGAAAAATAAATGCGTTAATTATGGTAATATTTCAAAATAACCTTAAATAATTACATGGGTAGAGTATATTTCTCTAGCAGAATCATAATAATTGCAATTACTTCAATTTGCATGATGCTACCTTTTTATGTCATTACATACTGTGCTTTTCACTGCATTTAACTCTGTGCATGGGTAAAAAATGAGGTTTACAATATTTTTCATAAGGTACTACAGCTGTTTTGCCAAAATTGAGAGGTTAATTAAGCATTACGCAGTTCATGATGAATAGCCTGGATTGGTTATAAGCTCTATCCAGACAATCATTATGATGCCAATTTTGGAAGAATTTCTGTAGTCAAAAAGAAATTCAAACACAGATCAACTGGAATCACTATTGGGATTAAGATAAATTTTAACATGATGAGACAATAACTTTTTAATGAGATCACTCGGACATTGGAGTAAAACCAATGGTTTAAAGCCAAAAATCCCGAGCTGGGTGATCCGTAGTTATATGATTTCTGATTCCAGATTTTTAAGTATAAAAATTTGCTTTCCAAGGTTTCAAGTTACCATTTTTACTATTTTGTTTTCCCAATGTAATCAAAGAGAATACCATAACTACATTTACAAATATTTAAACATTTCCCCAGTAGTATAGACATTCAAGGGCAGTTAGTTAATGAACTATGAGGAATTTTCAATAAAAAAATCATGAGCATTCTGATCACATAGTTTACGGTGCAAAAAAGTAAATTCTGTGCTAAATTGTTAGCCTTAAGGGTAAGGTATACATGATAAAAGTTACATTGATTTTCACAAGTGCAGTGAGCAGTTTTTTTTTGTGTTCAGATAAAACTTCCAATTAACTGCTTGAATGGCTCCTCAAAGTACTCACATTTGATGCACAATTCTTTTCCCTAATTGCAAAATACATGAAATAGTTAAATCATCTAGTTTAAAATAATTACTATATTAGCCATCCAAATCCCAACAGAGAAAATAAATGCATTTTCCAACTACTGCTCGCTTAACTAATTTCCAGCAATATAGCATTAATTCTCCAAAATTTAACGTTTTACTCCTCAATTCCAAGTTTAACCTGGATTTTTCAAAGCTTTTCCCATTCCTAGTTTTCAAGAATGGCTGGCCATTCTGCTGAAGGCCAAGACCTCTATAAGGATGGATTATTTACTGCTTCAGTGGTAGATCTACAGATATTATTCTCAGAAGGGTTCCTTGACACAAGTTTCTGAGCAGCACCAGTCCTGGATCCTCATTTTTAAGTAAATGCTCTAGACCCCATTTGTAACATTCCAAATCATGGAGTGCTAGAATATTATTCACTGTGAAATCACAAGATTTTCCTGTTGCAAGAATGATAGCAGGACAATTTGCATCATAAATTCACGATTTTGCTGGCAGCCTTGGTTTGAAGGAGATTTTTAATCCAGATAAGTACTATTTTGTCAAGCTGAACTTAGTTCGTTAGCACCTAATGACATTTGAGTTGTTTTGTGTAATGAAAGTGTGTTTTGTGTAATGAAAAGTTAAGTATTTATATTGTAGTAGCACTCAGACCACAATTTAGTTGTTATGAAGTGCAACGCCCATTTCAAAAAGATAAGGCAAGGGCAGCGGGTTAGGAATTGGAATGTAGAAGCATTAAATGGATTATGAGGAAGGAGTATCAGGAGGCTGCAGAGAATATGATGGATGACGGTAAAGAAATGAGCACTATCGAAGAAAAATGGGAATGTATCAAGACAGTGATTTTGAAAGCCACAAAAGACACTATAGGAACCATTAATGGGAAAAGGATAAGGAAACCATGGGTAACGGATGAGATGATTGCAAAGATGGATGAGAGAAGAAGATGGAAAAATGTAAACACAGAGTTAGGCAAAATGAAGTACAAAGAGTTAAACAATAAATTGAGAAGGGCCACAAATAAAGCAAAAGAAGAATGGTGGAAAACGCAATGCGAGGATATGGAAAGTTTACAGAAGAAGGGTGAAATTGGTGCTCTATACAGCAAGGTTAAGTTATTATCGGGAAGTAAGAAGGCAAGATCTGTGCTAACAGTTACAGATAAATGGGGTAAGATAATAGTTGAACCAGGAAAAATCCAAGAGAGATGGAAGGAATATATAGAAACACTGTATAGTAAAAAACTTAGGCCGACAAGGTTAGACATAGAAAAGGAACATGACGTAGAAGAAGATAGCTTAGGTCCAGGCATACTCGACGATGAAATAGAAAGGGCATTAAAGGAGATGAAAGCAAATAAGGCTGTGGGGGTGGACAATATTCCTGTAGAAATGTTGAAATGGTTAGGGAAAGGTGGGAAGAAGGCCATATATGGACTGATTCGTAGTATCTATGAGGAAGGAATCTGGCCGGAAGATTTTGTGAGATCGGTGTTAGTTCCTATTCCAAAAAAGGCAAAGGCTTCGTCATGTGAGGATTACAGAACAATAAGTTTGATATCCCACGCAGCTAAAGTTATTCTCAGGATCATCAACAAAAGGATAGAGAGTAAGGCAAATGATTATTTAGGGGATGATCAGTTTGGGTTTAAGAAAGGAAGAGGTACGCGTGATGCCATTGCAGTAATGAGATCACTAATCAAGAGGAATATACAATACAAACAGGACGTATTTGCCTGTTTCGTAGATTTTGAAAAAGCGTTTGATGGAGTGAATTGGGAAAAATTAATGCGTGTATTGCAGAAAATAGGAATGGATTGGAGGGACAGGAGACTGATCTGCAACCTGTACATGTCTTTTTTTCACTGGTGCTGTTCAACGTATATGTGGAGGAAATGATTAAAGAGACATGGGAAGAACTGGAGGTAGGAATGAAAGTCGGAGGGGAATTCGTAAAATCGGTTAGGTTTGCTGATGACCAAGCATTAGTTGCTCAGTCAGCCAAGGGGTTGCAAGCATTGCTGAGTGAATTGGAGGTTCAGTACGATAAATATGGGATGAGAATCAATATTAATAAAAAAAAGGTTATGCGATTTTCCAGAAAGAAAATGGCTAAGCTAAACATTAAAATAGGAGGGGAATAAAATAGAGCAGGTAGAACAGTTTACATATCTCGGAAGTGTTTTGGACCAATATGGTCAAAGTAGTACGGACGTAAGGAGAAGAATTGCGCTAGGCAAGGAGGCTTTCTCAAGGAGGAGGGAGTTGATGATGGGGACGTTGAGTAGGGAGGTTAAGACAAGACTTGTAAAAACTCTGATATGGAGCTTAGCCATGTATGGTGCGGAAACGTGGTCGCTGAAGCAGGAGGATAGACATAGATTGGAGGCTTTTGAAATGTGGGTGTGAAGAAGAATGAAGAAGGTGAAATGGACCGAAAGGAAAACAAATGAGGAAGTACTAGAGATGGTGGGTGAGGAGAGGGGTTTGTTGAGAGAAATCCTATGGAGGCAGGAAAAATGGATGAAAGGCATATTGAGCGGTAGTGGAATGTTGAAGAAGGTAATAGAGGGGAGGATGTTGGGCAAACGAGGAAAGGGCAGGAACAGGATAGGGATGTTGGATGGGATGAAGGGAGGAAAGAAGTACACAGAGATGAAGAGGGACCTGATGTAGATTAGATTGCTGGATTGGGTTTTGTTTGTAATTACAAAATGTTTATTTGATAGTTGTGTCCATCGGAAAACCTACCTTAACCGGTAGATTACTTAATAATAATTGTAGTAGCTCCCATACTCGCTGTATAAAATACTTGATTTACTGCCCAGATAAACAGTATTCTTGATAAGGCAATTGACATTAATGTGAGTAAATTAAGTGCCTTCGCCTCTCAAGTTCTGAGTATGTTAATAGGTATCTTTTTAGAATTTAAGGAATGTCCTTCATCCTTTACCTTTCTTACAATGTGTCTCATGGTTGTTATCCTGATGTACCACTTTATATTATACCTCTATTTTAATTGTTTATAATAAAGAGCTTGTATGATAGTATGATATGCCAAAGCCTTTTTAATAAATTAAAGTGGTTGGCATCCATCACCATAACCCAACTCCATGATTTGAGAAATAATTGAGGAAAAGTAATGTTGCAATTTCAGTATTTAAAGGAATTAAGTCACAATTATAACAATTTCTACACTTTGCTAAGTCATTGGAGGAGCTTTTTATATTTTTCTCTTGAGTTTTGCTATTGCTTATGTTTGCCCAAAATGTGGACGAAAAATCATCCTTAGTGGATTAACACTTAATTTTGTAAATATTTTTTACTCTGCATAAAAATGTGAAACACAATACTTACCCATTTTTAATTTTACTTTTCAAAATGTAAGAAAATGTACAAGGGATTCCACTAATATATTTCTTTTATTGATACTGTAACACTATTTGAGATTCAGTCTCTTATTATGACATCTATTAGGCTTAAGGTTAAAATGCTTTGGGTTAAATGTAAACAATCCTTTAGTGTGTTAAAGCTATGAAGTACGTGAAGGAGATATAGATAGTTATACAGCAATGTAGATATAGGGAAAATTATTATTTCAAAGAGGAATAAGTGGAAATGTATAAATAGAATATTTTACAAGGTAGAAGTTTGAGAAAGCATGATATTTGTCTATGCAATTACTTTATACATACAGAAGATAAGCTTCAAGTAGTAATGATGTGTTGTTGTTTTAAATATGAACAAGTTAAAGTTGAGCACTTGTTTGTAGATTGTTTTTTGCAGCTTTATTTTTATTACACTTGACTAAAACTCTGTTGCATTTTTTAAGCACTTTGAAATTTTGATTTTGTTAAAATACTGTGTTAAAAAGTTATTCATGGTATGGTAACAGGTAAACTACTAGTATCACAACATTTTACTCTCTCACCATTACTCATATCTAATCTGTTGATGTCATCTTCCATATTTGGTTTCCAAACTTAGATCGTCATCTTCCTTCCTCATTATAACTATAGCATCCAAATTCCAACCCAAATCCATCCACTGGCGAATTCCTTTCATGAATAAAAATGATTTTAAGGCCATTTTATCATGTAGTACTGTTCCCAATGAAATGGAAAAGTTAGAACTGATCAAAATATTTTTGTAAGGTATGAAATTTCATGAAGTTATTTATTCCACAAAGCCATTATAATGAAAATCACCATAAAATTTGGCTGCAGTAATCACAAACAAAGCAGAAAGCAAGCATGGAATGAAGCTTCAAAGTACAACTGTTTTGATGTTTAAATGGACACGCGTGCAAAATTTAAAGAGGTCAACTTTTGATACACTGATCCACAGTAATAACGCTGTTAATTATATTATGGATGCATATACTCTGCAGTCTTACTTTCATAAAATCACCAGGAGAAATTCTGAACAAAATATCATTGTGCTTTTCTATCTCTTCAGATTCTGTTTGGAGAGAAAATTTCACTTTCTTGTAAATATTTAGATACAAGTACAGCATGAAGGTAGAAAAAGAAACTTTGCACTTCCACATAAAGATTTAATATTTCACGCAACCATGGTTTCAATGCTGCGCATCATCACCTCCTGATGATGATGAGCAGCATCGAAACCATAGTTGTGTGAAGTATTAAATTTTTATGTGGAAGTGCAACTTTTCTTTTTCTACCCTCATAATGAAGGAATTCCAAAAAGTTAAGCCTGAAACTGTTATGTTCAACAAGTATAGCACTTGGGAAAGGTAATTTTTGGTCACTTTCTTGGTTACATGCATTTTTTCATAAAGCTACAACAAAACTGTATCAGGCTACACTTTATGTGCTCAATAGTTATGACTTTAAATGGTTCTCATATTTATAGCAAATCAATATGATTCAGAAAATTTGTGGGCATTAGTTACAACCATGGTAGTCTTATAATGCAGGTCTCAACCTCTGAAACCCTACAGAAAAACTGGTGACTGATGTATATTTTGAATTATTGGCCACAGAATAAAGTCATTTGCCTTTAATATAGGCCACAAGCTTGAGATATAGCGTATAAAGTGGAATTCCAATGTATACTCAAGTCTTCAGTTAGCATTCCACATTGCAACTCAGTATTCCAAAAACTTCCAATACGACAAGATTTGTTCAAAAATTGTTTAATTGTCCTCAGTCCCAAAAAAATCATTCAGAACTTCAAATCAACTCCTATGAAATTAACTGCGACCTATGTACTCCCTTGAAGTAACACAATCTCCAACTTTATCCACTAATAATCATAATGAGTAACCAAAATACGATAATTCTATAAAAAAATGTCACTAATAGCAGAAAAGTGATACAAGATCCAGTGTAAATACAAATCATAATAGGGGAAAGGATATAAATATTTAGGGTCAACCTTTGCAAGCAAACACCCCCTTGGTACTGTCTGCATCCAATAGATCACCCTCACCTTCCCTTTACCCACTAATGATTGCTGCACCTACATTACCACCCCTCTCCCTAACTTCTCCTACCTGGCGCCTGGCTATATAAGTTGGAAAATTTTGTTAAATTGTACCTGATGATAATGCGCAGCATCGAAACCATGGTCGTATTGTATTAAAAGTGTGTGGAAGTGTAAAGATTTTCTTTTTTACCCTCACTAGAAATATTCAGGCTGGTGAACAGGAAGAATGATTCATATTGATGATCTCAGACAAGAATTAGGGGAAGGGATCTAAAGGACTTGAGGCTGGATGTGCAAGGATAAAGAAACATAGGTTTTAATGTGGTGGAATAATGGTCAATGAAAAGAATGTTGATATGATAATCCACGCTTTTAAAGCAATATATCCAGAAATTGCACACAATCTACATCAGTCACCATGGTGTGACATCAAAGTAGAACCAAAGAAGTAATTGTTAGCACTGCCTGGGGGGTCAGTATTGACTTTTTGACTTCACTTCCCTCAGGAATTGAACTATTTAGACCTTGACAAGAGTCAGAATGAGTAATGCCTCACCCGGAAATCAAGGGAAAATCTACCAAGCTAAATTTGACTAACTTTAAAAGAAGCACACAACCACTTGATTTTTGTGGACACTTTTTAAAAGCTAATGAATTTCACAGATTTTATTGATACTTCAATCTGCATCATAGGCATTTTTTTGATGGACTGGTTATAATATGCTGGGGTATTCTTGGAAGAAACCGATACACTGAAATGATCATTTTAAATTAATCTTTACATATCCATCATTTTCATATCGAGTATATTTCATGGAAACAAATTAATGCTTTCACAATTCCTACCCCAAAAATGTCTAGAATAATTTTTTCTAATCCCAAAAACTGAAATATGTGGGTAGTTCAATAATTTCCTAGAAAATACAAAAGATGGAGCTCAGAGGATCCGAGTCGGTTTACCTTTAAAGCCTATTCTCTCACTTAACTAGTGTTAAATTTTTGGCTGAATCCAACACATGGTTTCATTTTTATAGTCAATTGCAGCAACAAACTTTTTGTTTATTAATAAAGTGGAAATAAATGCATTTCTTGTGGTGATTAACCTCTTCTACTTAAAAGGCTTAACACTGAAAGAGATCAAGCCAATTTGGATGAAGTTCATTGTATTTCTCCTCCTGTTATAACTGTTTACAATTAGGTAAATGAGTTTAAACATGGCCATACTAGTACATCCACAAATCATTCAGTAGGTAGGGTGGATGTGACATCCTTCAAAGTGATTGATTAAATCCATGACATGGTTTAAGGTCATCAACAAATCTAAGTTCATATTTTAGTTGATGCTACAGGCATATCATAAGGTAGAGTGTTTTCAATTTTGCATGAAAAATTGGGGATGAAAAAAATCTCGGCAGAATGGTTGCAGGGTTTGCTCTCCGTGGAGTATAAATGTAATCATGTGATCAATTCAGAGACTGGTTTGGCACTTTTTCTGTCACAATCTTGATAACTATCAGGATGTTAGGAGACGAAGGAACAGTCGAAACAGGGGGCTTATAAAAATAATCCAGCTCTGAAGAAGGCAAAGACAGTGGAATTGGCTGACAAGGTGATGGAAGTTGTCTTTTGGAATACACACAGAATCATCAACATCAATTATTTGACAAAAGGACAAACAATTAATTCAGAGGTTTACATGTGCTTATCACATCAGATTGGTGATGAAATCAAGAAAAAAGTTCACATTTAACAAAAAAATTCTCTACCATCAAGACAATGCACAGGTGAACAGCTGCAAAACCAAAGAAAGATCATGTGTGTATACCAGAACGCATAATAAATATTGTACAATATTGGAACACTCTGTACTTGTAGCAGTAATGCTTCAGTTATTAGGGTGCTCCAAAAGCTAAAGTCATATTGCTCTCCAAGTTCACTCTACAAAAATTCACAACAATTCAACAAAATTATAATGTACTAAGTGAGATTTCAGCCAATACACAAAAATTAATGAAATGTACATAAGTATACAAGTTGTGGCTACACAATTTGGATAAACATGTACCATTGATGAAAAATGTTCTCATTATGAACATCTGATTCGTGAAAAATTCAATGTTAACCAATTATGTTTACTTTTTTAGATGACATAATCTTGCTTCATATCAAGACATAAAAACAGCCTACTGGTCCCACATCAACGGATACAGTAGCTAAAGCTGAAAAAGACTTATTGGTGGAAGACTTTCAATGGGGAGGAAAAAAATTTTGTTTCCATATCTTCTCCAAAAGCTTGAGTAATACACTATTTTTTTTAGATAGGTCAGGGGATTGAAGGCTAATTTTTGCCAATTCACACCCATATTTAGGCATCCATTTTCAGGTCATTCATTTCAAGTGGTTCCTTCCTTAACTTAGCATAAAAAGTTAATTTCAAACTTGTCAGGTCAAAATGGATATACTATAAAATAGGATAATTATTTCAGCTGGAAAATTCAGAACCAAAAGAAAAATTCATCAATTTCATTTATTTTGTGTGACTGCAACTTTGTGCATGTGAGAGATTGCTTTTGCTATCTCCACCACATGCTTTTAACAGAATTTTGTGTTGTAAATCAACCAAAAATTCCTAGGTTGGACACTGGTGAGACAGGCTGAGGCTACAAAAGTTAAAAAACAGCCCAATAATACTTTCAAAAATACTCCACAGTGCACCTCTGGACTAAGTCGAGAAAAGATGTGAGTACTTGGCTTTCTCACTACTTCACTATTATTCTGGTCAGCGGACTATGCTTGAAACTAGCTAGATGAGTAAGTTGGGCAGATCCGAGGAAGATAAAAGATTCTCAATCACTAAGGATAGGTAGGGCATGAGACTGCCCACATCTGCAGACAACTTCAGGAAAAACGGATTGTTTACCCTCTACTATTCCTTTCTCTCATTTCATACTTGTTTGCTCAAGTTCCTCCTTGTTAGTTCTCACTTTATGAGAGTACACACTTCCACAACAATATTATATCTAACCCAACATTAGGAAAATGACAGTGCACCTTAGAGAGAAAGCATAGAAATTTATCTCCACCAACTAATCAGGAGAGAAAAATTTTTTTATTGATTCTATCTCATTAGTTCAAACATATGTACCAAGAGCTCCAAGTTGGAATCATTGGGAAAATAACCAATTCATGTCTGACACATGCAATTCATGAATAATATTGTTTTGATCGGAGAAATGCTTATCAAGTAATTTAAGGGCTGACTTCAGCATTTTATTCGTAATCATACCTTACCCTAGCACCTAAATATTAGAAACCATCTGTACAAAGTTCACCTGTATAATAGCTGCATTGACAATGACCTGGTTGCCAGATGGAATTGAAAGGGTTTGACATGAAAAGTGCAATCAACCTTAAGAAACTGAGGGATTTTCATCTAACTCTACAAGTATGCACTAAACATTAATGTAATCTCTTAAGTATTTTGATTTGATTTTGTTATGAAATTTAAACATGCAATTCAATGTTTCATGAGTAACCCAATAGATTGCGTGGATGCATTAGTGGTAACTGCTTTATTATTTTATTCACTTTATAATGATTTTAAAAAATACAATACTATATACAAATACAACTGGTCCTAGGGAATGAATAAATATCAAAAAGCCAGAATTAACCATAAGGGAATTCCCAAGAAGTTAACTGCATTAACAAAGATACTTAATATGCTAAAAAAATAGACAAAAAGTTAATTTCACAATTCCAACATTACTTGATCTTGAATTATTTCAGGTGCTGATTGAAAATATACACTAAATATTTGAACAGAGGAAATAATTCATTGCAAACCATTTGAAACTGTCTACATCTAAGTCTTATGCTCCAAAATTTATTTTTTTTAAATTTTGAAGTAACATTAATGATGCTAATCCAATTAAAGCCTAAAATAAAATGTTTTCATAAATGGCTAAGATAGCGAGGGGGGAAACACATCCATGTGATAACCCAAATTTCACAGGTTCAAGTACCACCTCAAGCAGGTGGGTAATGTATGCTCTTTTGGTTTGGCTTCTGCAATTAGCCCAAGAAGGTAAGCATAGGATGGGCAGAGGATCCCAGGGGAAGACAGACCACCAGGAGTTTCAGAAAATCAAAACATATTATTATCATTGGTAATCTACCAATTAAAGGTAGATTTTGTAGCCACTAAGAAATTGAAAATAGTACCACTTGGTAGGTATTAAAATATAATATAAATAAATATTAATTCCAAGGTTTATACAGGGCTATATCAATATTGTACTTGGAATTCAAGGGGGCAATGTCCTTCCTACACACTCCCAATATCCACCAATAGTATTATTACTAATCATCACAACATGCCTTTTTGATTAATTTTTTGTTGTTTGACAAAATTTTTAAGTACATTGGCCCAGGATGAATTGCTCAAAAAATTAAAAAAGTCTATTCCCATTATGTATTCCTACATCATGCTAAGACTGCATGGATCTCTTACTCTCACAGTATTGCTACATACACCTACCAACAGTCACAGGTGGCTGTCAGCTGAGGTGGACAGAACTGGAGCAAAAGAATAGTCCTCCCTTAGGTGTTCGACAATGTTGCTAATAAATTCACAGAGCAGCAACATCAATGATCAGTTAGTAAAAGTATGGCGATTTCTCCTCAATTATTACTTCTTCCTGAAGACACCAATAAAACAACTGGTAATACAGTGCCAATTTGAGAGCCATACAGTCTTCACCCTCCATTTACAAAGAAAAAATTCACACCAAAAATCCCAAATATTATTATTTAAGTCCTACTCTTGCCTACCAAACCAATTTTTAGTTGATTACTGTGGTTACTTCATCAAATTGCATTTGTCTCTTCAATTACCTTATGGAAACATCTCTACTTCACAAGCTTTTTCTTAAAAATACTTTTATGCTCAAAGTGTACCTGTTCTCTTAACACAATTTACATTTGAAGGAGAAAGTGCTTGCTTTTTGTATTATATAATAAACACAAAAGAGATGTGGTAGTCCAGTGTAGAGCATGGACTACTGACCTGAGGGCCATGGTTTGATTACTGGGGACACCCTCAGCTTCACTTAACCTTCACAACTTTTCAGGTATCACAAAGAGAGCACAGGAAAAGGAATTGGCCCCTGTACCCTTGGGAGTGAATTTCACACTGTTGGGCTTAGTACTAGGTGAGCTCTACCCTCATCTACCAAGCCTACTTTTGGTTGATAACTGCAGTTTATCAAAAGACATATTATGCTTCCTCTGACAATAATATAACAACAATAAAATATAACATTAGCTCCTCTTGTGCTCAGTAAGAAATAATATTTATTACAGTTTTCTTGCAGTTTGTAAAAAAGGAATCCTATTTTTTCAGTAAAGTTCTCATCATTCCCATTAAATTTGTTAATGCTGTTTGTCGCATGAGGAAAATTCATCATTTGAATAAATCTATTGCATCTCATTATACAACTGTAGCCAGAGTGAACAAAAATGTTTTAGAAGTAAACAATTGTCTCTTTTGAAATGGTCCATCTGAAACTGGCGAGAAAGTCCTACATCTAATTTGTAAGGATGCTATTGATATTTTAGTTAAATCCATCACAATTTCTAGAAAGAGCATGAAAACTCATACTGAAATAACTTTTACTCATCCCCACTTTGATTCAAGTCCACGGTATTGTCACATCATGGATTCATGGTCTCAGATTTGGCATATTGACCATTCATCAACATGCTGTAATCAAATTTAAGATCTACAATTTGGATATGAGCATTTATTTATTTCCGACTAATCCAGCTCTGAGCCCTTGGGAAGCATCAAGCATTTTGCCGTACTGTAATTCTAAAAATCATCAAATTTATTTCCATAATTAATCTCCTACAAGTCTTGAGTTGATGAAAGTTCAACCTCTCAGCTTCCACTTTTTGCATAAAAAGAGACGTTTTAGGCGTGATATGGTGGAATATCATGATTAATAAAAATTGGCAATTTTCCACAAAATATTTTGTGGAAAATTGCCAATTTTTATTAATCCACTTTTTGCAATTAAGTGTCATTTCTACAAATTATTTGGCCTTGTGAATAACATTATAAGTTGTGTTATTATAAAAACACATAAAATATAGATTAAAAAGGCAATAATTCTGAGGGAAAGATTAGATTTATCACAAGGAAAAATCTCACTTGGTTCAGAATCTTCAAGAACCACTTCCAACTCATGAATACTATGTCTTGGGAAAGGAATTACAAGAAGAATACTAGTTATTTTTTAAGCTATTGCTACAAGCAAATACATTTTTACTGCATCTCCCTTTCTAAATTGGAGTACCATCAAGTGGAGTGAAGGTCGAGCTATTTCTGTGCCCTATTCCATCAGGTCATTTTATACCCTCTACAAAGACCTTAGTCATCACGAACTTCATACATCTTGAAGATGATTGTTCTAAGAAGTCTCCCTTCCTATTCATTGCCCATAAGGTGCACATAACAACTCAGTAGTAGTAGTAGTTTTTATGGGAGGCAACTGGCAGCTCAGGTCATTCGGACAGGCAAGGATGAACGGTGGAGAGAAATCTGGCATCGGCATTAACCTGTTCTTAACGAAAGGCATCACGGGGTCCACAGCTAACGTCCCATTCAACGGACGGTGCACTCACTCAAAGTGCCCTCCACAAAGAACCGCAAGTAGGGATTGGTACACCACTGAAAAATATCTGTCGCTGACATGATTCGAACCTGGGCCCTCAGGGTGGGAAGTAAGTTGTTAGCCATCGCATGATCCCGATCCCCCATAACAACTGAAATTGACTTAAAATAATGGATCTGGAAAGAGCTTTTACACCATTGAGATAAATTCTTTGAGCTCATATCGGTATTTCACCGAGGCTTGAGGATTGCATTAGCTTACACTTTTACTGGCACTCTATCATTTCAGGGTTCAAACTTCATGGTACATATAACACGTGAAATTTTACAATAAATGCAAATATGAACACTTGTGCAACATTTGAAATTTATTATTTGATGCACTTGTATCTATATCCTATAATTGTACTCTAAATACAACACACACTCTAGGTACTCTAAATATCTACATATTATTTACAAATTCCTACTAGAACTTACCTTATGACAAACCATTTATTAATGTGAATGAAGTTTCGCACCAACCAAGAATAAATGTCTGTTACCCTTGTGAAAAGAGCACAGACCTCTGATAAGCTTTTCACATATTATATTGTCACCTCTCACATATCATCGCCTTTATTGTCAAAATAACCTATTGGTGAGATGGTGGACTAGTTGGTTAAAATGGAAGAGTGTGAGGTTTGATAATTTTTGGTGGTCTAACACAATTACCATATAGATCTTCGATCTTCCCATTTCTCTTGGTTCTTTACTGGTTCAATCAATAATAGTTCTGGCTTATCTTTAATGGTGTTGGTAGATTTTCCATTCTTACTTCCTGCACAAAGAACCAATTTCATAATTTTTTTGCATGAGAGTTAATGAATTTTTACTTATTAACTTTTTGATTCATAATCCAGTTTTCAATCCTATTAACCCTTTGAGTACCATGAGTAACTGTTTAATTTCATGCAAAAATTGCCAGGCTGTATTAATGAGAAATGCAGTATTTATGAAAAATGTCTGTAAAAACATTATTATTCATAATAATTAGATGAATATTTTAAAATTTATAGCAAACATACTATCCTTCAGTAAGCATTGTTATTTGTAGCAATTAAACAAAAATTATCACAGCAAAATTATTACCCAGCTCCAAAGCAGAGAGAGGCTAACTTTCCTTGTGCTTACAGCCAACAAGAGGGAGACCCTGAGAGCCCATACAGACCTTAGCATTTCCGCAGTGAACAACATCCCCTTTATTTGGAAAGTCTGACTCATTGTCAAAGGATATCTCTCCAGATATGGTGGTCAAATATTTCGATGGTAATCCATGGATCTTTTCCCGGAACATGAGAACCAAGATGCAGTACACTGAATTTCAGCTGTAAACAACATCCCCTCTTGAGAAAGACTGGCTTATTGTATGATCATACATGGTCCCACACCTTATCATATCCATAAAAGGTTTCTATCTCTCCAGATGAGGGTGTCAAGTAAGGGTTTCGACAATTATTGCAATGGCAAATGAAATTAAAAGGACCATAAATAAATGAAAGAAAAAGTTATAGCAGAATTAATACGGTAGCATATATATAATCATATAAATTTGAAAATTGGATCAATACAAAAATAGTTAAAACACAAAATGGGGTACTAAAAAGAGAATAAGGCATTAAAATCATAAATAATCGATTGTCATTTACAGCTATAGCCATGAGAAAAGAATTAACTAGAGTGACACTGACATTTTTTGGGAAAATTTGTCAGTGTTGCTCAGAGCAACTGAATAAAAAGAGACGTTTCAGGCGTGATATGGTGGAATAACATGATTAACTAAAATTAGCAATTTTCCACAAAAATTTATTTTTGTGGAAAATTGCTAATTTTAATTAATCAGAGCAACTGAGTTTGGCACTAACACAGTTAATCCATAATATGTTTTGTGTGAAGCACATAGAATGTGAATGTTAATATGTACCTTCATCATACACAGGATAAACACAAAAATGTATGTACAATTGGCTTTTTTTGTATATTTTAGGTAACACTTGAATCTAAAAATGAAAAATGTATAAGTTGATGAGCCTACATACTACAACAGATTAAACTATGTTCAGTACAATTGGCTTTTCACTATGTTACTCAGCAGCTGCCTCTTTTGATACAAAATTACCTATGTACAATCAATTAGATGTTTTTATGTGTTCATCACATACAATGTGATATGTATATTTACATACACTTTATCACATTGGTACAAGGTAGATGAAACTTTGTGAGTATGACTGGCTTTTGCAAACCATTTTCTCTGATACCAAATTACTTAAAATCTATGATGCTTTTGTAAGAAGCACATACAATGTAAATGTTAATATGTACCTTCATCATACAGGATAAACACAACTAAGTAAGTACAATTGACTTTTGTGAATCGTTTTCCAGGGGTCATCACATTCTTCAATGCCAAATTATTATTTTGATTTTCCACATAATCTTTTTTGGGTCATCAATATCAATTAACAGAGTCTACTGCAAGCATAAAGGGCAACAAGGTAATACTTCATATTTTTTTCCCCACGTACACTGCATCACAGTGTACTTCCCCCCTTTCCGTATTCCTAGTCTGTGTGAAGGGTCACTGCCGTTGGGTTAAATTCCCCGTAAACCCTGAGTGCGTGTGTGTTTGCGTCTCACAAACGGTCAATTTGCTCTGCAAATACCGGAGTGAGGGAGTGCGTGCCGTTCCTTTACTTTTTCTATCTTTACGTCTGTCTGAGTGAAGGGTCCCTGCCGTTGGGTTTAATTCCCCGTAAACCCTGAGTGCGTGTGTGTTTGCGACTTGCGACGGTCAATTTGTACTGCATATACCGGAGTGAAGGAGTGCGTGTGGTTTTGTTTGCCTTGTCTGAGTGTGTGGTCCCTGGCGAGGGGTTTTTTCCCCCGTAAACCCTGAGTGCGTGTGTGTTTGCGACTTGCGACGGTCAATTTGTACTGCATATACCGGAGTGAAGGAGTGTGTGTGGTTTTGTTTGCCTTGTCTGAGTGTGTGGTCCCTGGCGAGGGGTTTTTCCCCCGTAAACCCTGAGTGCGTGTGTGTCTGCAACTTGCGACGGTCAATTTGTACTGCATATACCGGAGTGAAGGAGTGCGTGTGGTTTGATTTGCCTTGTCTGAGTGTGTGGTCCCTGGCGAGGGGTTTTTTCCCCCGTAAACCCTGAGTGCGTGTGTGTCTGTGACTTGCAACGGTCAATTTGCACTGCAAATACCGGAGTGAGAGAGTGTGTGCAGTTTTGTTATCCTTATTCTTTGCACCCTCCCCCGTGTCCCCTAACTAGTGCCCCCAAGAGTACGGCTTTGGGTTACTTGTATTCATTGTAATACTTCAATCTAAAAATGTTTCATGGGATCTTGGTTACTCTGTGGTACATATTATGACCTTATATTAAATGTTAGTAAGTGAAAAAACCTAACTTAACAGGTATACAGGGATCAGTTGGGCAAAATTCAATTTGATATCCCCACTGTTTTATGCCACATGTTGAAATCACTCTTGGTGCTCAAATAAGCTGGATTAATGTGCTGAACAGTCATAATTGCAAAACTGTCACAATGCTGAGAACAAGAGCCAAATTTAACCCAAGAGCCATGATTATTGAAAGAGTTTATGCTGGTCACTTGGTGGCAGAAATTATTCAGTTCAGTGCCAGAGATTGATGATATATGATGCCGTCGCAGAGTACAATGAGTCAGAAAAGTCTTGACAGCAGTTTTGCAACACTGGTGAGGAAAACTCACTCAAAAGGCGCATGTTGTCAGGACGCCCAACGTCATCCAATGGACTCAGGAGCTCATTTTTGAGGATTCAGGGCAATCGATCAAAAAATTGTCGTCGGTTGTAAGTGTGCGTGTGCCTCCACTCTTACGCTGTTAAAATAAGACAGATGGTTTCCAAAGCCACCGGGGCAAAGCAAGAATTGCCTACTTGTCAACTTGAGTGTTTCAACATGCTTTTGTGTTCCTTAAAAAACAATGCGGCAGGACGAATCAGATTTTTTCTGACAAAACTTCTCGACTGTGGATGCTAAAATCAATCGTGGGAATGACTGTTGGCTCGCACACGACCCTGAAGATATCCCCGTTGTTTCCAGAGTGACATTTCCTGCAAATGTTCATGTGCAGGAAGTTGTGCCTAGTGAGGGTGATGTCATGCCACCACATTTCATTATAAACGGAAAATTATCAACCAAGTGTACTTGCATGTTCAGATAAATGCAGTGAAGCCGTGAATGGAAACTGTCATCTGGAAGGCCATATGTTTTCCAGCAGGATGGTGGGCCAGCCCATACAAGTCATTTGGTGCAAAATTGGCTGTTTGACATAGATTGTTTTGGTCCAAAGAATTATGGCCTCCCAACAGCCCAGATTTAAATCTGTTGGATTACTATGTGCGGAGCGTGGTTGAGATTGTCGCCAACCTGTCCAGACATCCAAATGTTGTTGCATCATTGAGAGCCGTTATTGAAATGACATTCGCCGATATGGACCAGGTCACGCTTCAGACCAAGAATGCAGGCTGTCATTCAAGCAAGTGGGGGATACATCAAATAAATTTGTTGTTTATGATCATACAAATAATTTAGTACAAAAATTTTGCAAACATTTTCATTTTTGTAATGAAAAAATGTCTGGAAAGTGCATTAATTGTCCAGATTTCTATGTTGCACCCAGAAAATAACAGTTCAATAGCGAATGTTTTTGCTTTAATTCAGGTTCTGGTTTAGGTTTTAAGAAATAGTGGCACCAAGGGCCAAAGAATCAAACTCAACCATCACCTGTTACGTGTCTTGATGGGAAATTAAATGTTTCGGCATCAATTCTGTTTTTCTCAAACACAATCATAAGTGTAATACCCTCTTCCTAATGCATGATTATTTAAATGGCCAAGCAAACATTATATATGATTGATATTTATGATAACCACAAAAGATTACACTCATGTTGCTTCTTACCTGAAATTTCATACATAATATGGGCAGACATGCCAACTTTCAAAAATGAAAAATCGGGAGGACATGTCAACTTTCAAAAATGAAAAATCGGGAGATTTTTAGAAGTGTATCACGAAGTAATCACTTTTAATTACCACAATATTTGCATGGCACCTTAATCCCTTTATGAAACTTTGCCAATTTTTAATGAATGTCACACTTTATTAACATGTTAAGCTAAGTACACAATTTGAACAGTTCATCAAGAACGTAAGAAGGAAAAATTGGGAGTCTCCCGCTTAAATCGGGAGAGTTGGCATGTCTGTATGGGTATAGAGTGACTTGGTGACCCCGTTGCAACCTGTCTGCGGTTTTGAGTTTGGGCATAATTCCATACTCAAAGCTTCCCAATAACTTACTTCATGTTTATAAACATTTTTATTCAGGTGTCAAGCAATGAAAATCAAATTAAAAGACATCTGTCAATTACAGAAAATAGCAAACAAGATAATTACTTCACATTGCTTCAACAAATACTTAATCCTGTGAAATTCCTTGATCTGAATTGAGTATACAATCTGACCCTCAAGTATCATTATATGCATTTTTAATGTAACATGAACCTCACCTCTATATGCCTCTTAATTTTTTGGCTGGTGTTCTCACAAACGCTGCCCTTGGGGAGGGTTGTTGGGTATATTTTGGACATAAATACAGGTATACATGGGCTTCTGTGTATTTGTTTCCCCAATCCTCGTTTAAAGGGTACCAAAATCCCCGTTTCCATATACATAATCAAATGTCAGTAATTATCACATTTGCAATGGATATTATAAATAAAAGATAAACTAATCCCTAACTTTATCAAAAAACTTCTTCCTTTATATGTTCATAGATAATGAACTAAAATCTCACGTAACTTGCCCTATACGTGGATCTGGCAGATGGAAAAAGTCAGCTTCTAATTGAGCAGTGGTAACTGGCAGATGGAAAAAGTCAGCTTCTAATTGAGCAGATAATAAAGAACATGTGGAGTACATTTTCCTCACCTTTGATGTCAAAGCCCTTGGTGATTGTCTTGATAGCTGCAGGGACCACCACAACTGCAACTGGAATTGTGGCTGCATCAGCCCTTGTTGGATGGTGCATGCCCCCATCACCAGCCCCTCCACCAACACCACCACCTCCCCCCTCCTCGTCCTCCTTCAGACCAACCACCTGTTTCTTTGGCGCTAAAAAGAGGGTTCCAAGCGGAGAGAGCATGACAAGGGAGCAGTTGGGGAACCAACAATTTGGTAATATTCTGTGGAGCGGTCAAGCAACTCTAAATCTTGACTCCCAAGTGGTAAGCACTCAACCAGAGTGGAAGGAAAGGAGACACTCAGAGTGGCATGCTCACACTGGGCCATGAAACCTCAAATGTGGCACCCAAATGTGCATGGAATCTGTCAATTACTGCAGGACTGTACATTTTCAACACAATGAATTTATTTTGATCTATCAAATACGTGAATGGAGAAGCAATAGGAACAAGGTTGACCAAGCTAAAAGACATATAGTATGCATCATCTTTTTGAAAAATTATTCAACCATCTAAAATATTCTAAATGCACAAAACTAAGGCCACAACTTATTGTGCAAATATTTCAAGACAAATGAAATGTTTTCTTAGGGCTCAGCAACTCTTCGAAACACCTTAGAGCATCTAATGGCTAGACATTCACCATCCTGAGTACCAAATGATAATATAATGGATAAACTACTTCATTAATCACAATGCAATTAGATAATTACAACATCCTAAAAATAGACAATAAATATAACCCTTCAAATAAATTTCATTCATTTAGATAAATATTGAAGAGGCACAATTTGTCACAGTTTTCAAATTTTTTTTGATGATTCAATATGGAAGTGGCCAGACTCCACAAGAAATAGCATGTATATTATACTACACCACATGAATTTATTTCATAAAAAATGTAATCGATGCCATTGTTTTATAAAAGTTCCAGCAAATAAATAAAACAACGGGAATGTACAATTTCATTAGCAATCTTCTTAACATTCTGATCTATTTTCTATCTTTTAAAAATAAGTACAATAGGAATATATAAAATATATTTTCCTTAAACTACTTTCTACACTTGTACTGAGGTGTTTCTTGATAATACCATGACAAAATTTCTTGAAAGTAAAACCCCTTGAGTCAATTTTTATGAAGTGAATTTGGCAGCTTTTACTTGAATCAAGTACTTCTGTGATCTTAGTCGCCTGCAAATGTCATCAGGAGATTCTTTGTCAAAGTGGAAAACCAAAGTGCTGCAATTGCCAATCACTGTATCCCTCTTCTCAGGACATTCCAACTGCTTCAAGCAGTCCCAATTCTTGCAAAGGACTCGACCAAATGGCGAGAGCTTTCCAGAGTTCACATCCAGGAGTCTCATGTTTTCAACTGGCTCCTGAACCCATCCCTCATGCAAAATTCTCCATTTCATTTCCTTCTTCCCACTTTCATCTACTCCGGACGGAATCTTTGTTTCGACTGGGACATCCTCTGGGTCAGACTCCTCAGCCGAAGAAATGCTTTTGACATCCATTGACTTAAGGGTGCCACACAAATCAATCACATAATCATCCTCCTCCTCCTCCTCACTGACCTCTGATCCCTTTTCAAAATTTGGTCCAGACGAAACCCCACTGCCTCCAGACTTAGACATTACCAGCAAGGTAGGAATGACAAAAGGCTCACTCTGCATCTTGTCCATGACCTCCTGGGTGCAGCTTTTTCTGTCCGACTCCCAGCTAGGCACAGCTAAAGCAGTCTTCTGGATAGAATCACATGGCGGTATCCTATCCTTTGGATTCAAAACCTCTGACTGTGCCTTGCGGTTGTGAATAACAAGAGAGCACAGAGATGAGTAGTTGTCCTCCTCCTCATCAGAGTCAGAATCCCTAACCTCCATGATTTCGCTTAGGGGACTAGATTGCCCCACACAACCACCACTGATGACTTGTGGCGGCATACTCAGAGATTTAACCTGCTCTTGAGGCATTCCCCGTACGTTCCCTCTTATCTCATCCCCAATGGAAGCACTGCGATTGCGAATGACGAGAGAGTGCAAGGATGAGAAGTCATCCTCCTCTTCTGAACTTGGGTCGCTTGGGCATTGAGGCAGCTGGGGGATTGCTGCCTTTGGCTCAATGTCAGTTTTCCCGGGCATACGCAAGAGGGGAGGCACGGTAAAGGGAACGTGAGCTTTGGGAATTGCAGGACCACTCTCTGAGCGGTTGTGGACTACAAGAGAGCACAGTGATGAGAACTCATCCGTAGAGTCTTCTGAATCGTCCCCAGTTTCAATTTGCAGGCCGGTTGTGGGCCACACGAAGCTTGGGGGTTCTGCATCATGTGACGATGTGTTGTGAATTACGAGGGAGTGAAGGGAAGGGAAGGCAGTGTCCTCATCATCTGACTCTGACTGGGGTGAATTCAAGGAGAGCTCTTGCTTCAGCTGGCTGGGGTCAGACACAAAAACTGTTGCCTCTTGACTTCCATCATCGCCATCACCCCTCCCATCATCCCCTGTCACGGATGAAAGTGCATACCCTGCTGAGGGAGGCCCTGAGGGATGTAAAGGAAAGGGATTGTCCTCTCTCTCCATGGTCACCCCTTGCATGGAGGAAATGCTACCACCTTCACCAACACAAACTTCCCTGTGGCAAATACCACCACCCACAATTGGTACTGTCAATGACTCCTCAGAGCCCGGGATTGGGCAGGCATTATTATTGCTACCCTTTTGGGAGGAATATGAATTACAATTTGAACAAACATCTTACCTTACCACACGGCCAGTATTTAAAGCATGATTTGTGACAGCAAAGGATTCATTCGGAGATGAACATTATCCCATTCATCCGTTTGTGTTCCAAACATAGAAAGCAAGAGAAGCGTATTTCATTAAGCATTTACCAAGTGTAAAGCAACTTTAAAATTACAAAATAATGGAAGAAAGTAAATTTTAACATTTTTACACTTAAAGGATAACTCACACTCCAGTTTTAACCCTAGAACGGGAACGCTAGGTGAAAAAACACCCCAGACTTAACTCTCGTGGCAAAAAGAAACGGCTTACGTTTACGACCCCCTTCTTGGTCGATTTTCTCGGACCGTTCAGACTTTTAGCCAAAACTATTTAGCTCCCTGGCCTTTTATCAAAAGACGAAAAAAATGAGCCCTCAGGGAACCTTCAAAGTCATACCCGTCCCAAGATACGGGCCCTTGAAAATTTGGGGTGTTTTTTCACCCCGCGATCCTCGAATATGTAAAAAATAGCGATACCTTTCTAGGGTTAAAACATGACATGATGCAAAGATAAAATTTTCCATTAACATCACCTATAAGTCACATATTTTTCTTCATTCATATTCAAGATTCCTATTCAATATTCATAATACAATGTACCACATATTCATTTAGTAAACAAATTTTTCAAAAGTTATTCTTTACATTGACCAACCAAGTAGCAAAATTAAGCACCAAATTTCAGTATGCACGGAATGCAGGGAAAAATGAAATAGCGAAGGTCACGGGCATAGGAGAAAACCTTGTAAACCCCGAGTTTGTCAGTGCATGCGATTCATGAGGGTCACACTGTTCCTTAACACACGTGAGTAATTAATAGCCTGTTTCCTTTCATCCATTTTCGCATTGTGTGCATGTGAATATGGTTCACTGTTTTTCCAAACACACCCAAGTGATTTAGCGTGATTTTCAATTTCCCCTAAGTTGCCATCTCATTTTATTTATACACCCTAAAACAAACCCAGTGCCAATCAAGTATACAGCCTTGGTTATTTCATTTTTCCATTGTTTCACAGCCATAGGTATGTTGTTTTATGTTTGAACCTTCAGTATGTATGATTAACGCACATTCTTTTATTACTACTACTGTATATTGTGCAAGTAATAATTAATAATCACCTGATGTGTGGTACCTAATGCTCATCAGCTCATAGCTGTCTGTCGCCTCCCCTAAAAACTACTACTACCATTAATATTTTTGAACAAATGCTGCATCGAATGGATATAATTTAAGTTGATAACAATTGTACAATTTCTGCAGGAGTCAATTCGTATAATTGATCTCATCAGGCATTTCTTTATCGTACATGTCAAATATAGTTGGAGCTTTCATACGAGTAATTATCAACTGTAATGTTTGTTGGTAGGTCACGGTAGTCCAGGGGGTTGAGCGTTGGACTATTGACCGGAGGGCCCGGGTTCGATTCCCGGGCAAGCCACTCTGGGCACCTGCAGCTCCACCCAAGCTATGTGATTTTTCGGGTATCAGATCTCCCTGGGAGGCCACAACCAGCACAGGGAAAGGAACTGGCCCCCTACCCTGATGTGTGAATTTCACATGATGTCGCTTAGTACTGGGTGAACTCTACCGCCACCTACCCAACTGACCTTTGGGTTGAATACTGTGTTTATGGTTTATCTTAATGTTTGCTGAACCATTGGGGATTGCTAAGCAATAAAGATTCTCTTCACAAATTCACAAAGCCAGAAATAAAAGGTTCTACATATGCCTACGGAAATGTTAGTTGCAAAAGCATCATCAAACATGGTCAGTATTTAAGTTATTGAATTTTTGTGAATCAAATATTTTTACCTGATCAAATTAAAAAATTGGTGCTTTAGGTGAACACTTATTTCCCAGATTCCAGACTTCCCTAATTTTCCAGAAAAGAATGCTGTACTTTTCCTGACTTTTCCCTTTGAGGTTTTGTAATCTGAATGCAGACATGCCAACTTTCAAAAATGAAAAATCGGGAGGACATGCCAACTTTCAAAAATGAAAAATCGGGAGGACATGCCAACTTTCAAAAATGAAAAATCGGGAGATTTTTAGAAGTGTATCACGAAGTAATCACTTTTAATTACCACAAAATTTGCATGGCACCTTAATCCCTTTATGACACTTTGCCAATTTTTAATGAATGTCACACTTTATTAACATGTTAAGCTAAGTACACAATTTGAACAGTTCATCAAGAACGTAAGAAGGAAAAATCGGGAGTCTCCCGCTTAAATCGGGAGAGTTGGCATGTCTGTGAATGGGTATTTTCAGTTAAGTATCCATCATCACTCTATGTGTCACTGGTACATATTGCCAAAGCTAGTCCTGCTGACACCATTTTTCCAGATGTGAGTAGTAGTGTTAGTGAATAGCTGCCTTGACCATTGAGGCCATTTGAACCTAACTTCAGCCATATTAAAAAAGAATACAACTACTGTCACACAAATCAGCCTTGTAACTAACAGGAAGATCATTCACAATGGTAATTCTGGATTTGAATATCATATTTTCAGATTTCTCAAAAAGTTAACCCTTTTCCCAATTCATTTAAAGAAACTGAGAATTTAAACAATTTAAAACTTAACATTTAAAGAAACCCTGCACTGAATCTAAATGCTGGGAACCATGAGAAGTAGAGTTATGAAAAATCAAATCACATCAAATCAAGCCCAATTTTCAAACATTTAATATGCGTTAAGATTTTCGTACCTATTTAGTACTGTGATGAAAATTCTTATATATTGTCTCTGCTATAATTATCAGATAAATTCAAATTAAAATCAGGGAAAATGCAATATAATTTCTTGTCTTTTCTGAACCTCTTTCAACCAAGTCACCATTACCAAGTATACCACCTCTCTCCCACACTTGAACCACGTGAAACTAACAAGCTATCATCCATGATGGCACATGGGCTCATTGTTACACACTAAGAAATATTGAGATCAAGTTGAAGAGAACCAATAAATTAAATAGATTAACATGTACTTTGTGCCAAATGCAAAAAGGCATCTCACCTTTCTCTTTCCGTTGATCAGCTTTCGCCGTCTTCAAAGCACCTGAAGTAATAAAACAAGGAAAAACATTAACTTTGTAGTGCTCACTCATTATCTTACATTTACAAGATCAATTTATACAAAGAGACAACATAGCCTCTTTCAAATATAGACTTTCTTATCATAAAAAGGGTTAAGGATAAAGATAATCCATTAAAATAGGCATCTTACTGTTCCTATTAAAGGAGGAGTCAACTTATTCAATCACACAAATTATGAAACTTTCAGAAATTATACCAAAGCTGTATTATTGCACTTTAATCTATCAATCCCAAAATTTCACCTTCTGTTCAGGAAGAAAGAATTTTAATCATTCTAATTATCCAATAAAAATATGCTCAAATGTTACCTAATGAAAGATTTGCTTGATGAATTATTTAAGTATTTATCAATAAATTAAAGGATTTTCAAAATGTTTTGCTCATTTCAATGGATATATTAATAAAGCAAAAATAAAAAAAACACATTTTTATTCAAAAGATATACTTTTTCAGTAATGATTTCCAAATATGGTATATTAGAAAAGATTATTTTAAACTAAAAATCAAGTAAATATTAGATAATCACATTGAAAAATGCTCTTACACAATCTAAATGAGCTTATTTTTTTTCCAGAAAAATATGCCCATTTAATACTGTATATTAAGAATAGCACCGATAAGTACATAAGATTAAGAAACTGTGCAGCTAATGACTTATGAACCCACACAAAAAGGCATGATGTAAAAAAAGGCAAAAATGTTATATTATTTAGGGCCGATCCCTACAGAATATTTATCGAGTAGGATCATCTAAGGGACGAAAAAGGAAGACTCCATAAAGAGATGAAGGAAGATATTTTGGACCAATGAAAAAGGATGCTGTCCAGTTGATGCCTCTCAATTAAAAAAAAAATGTTTTTGTAAAAATTTGTTTACCACAAATAATACCATTCTTTAACACTATAAATGAAATTATAATTGCATCACAATAAATTAATTCACAAGTATACTTAAATATATGGATGATGAAAACTTTATAGCCTGTTCTGCCCTTAAGTGGAGGGGGGGGGGGGAATCATTTTTAAGTCATTATTGCTAAGAAATAACAGAGATATCTGGTTAAATTTATTCTGCATATTTACTGAGCCTTCTGTACAAAATTTTGTAAAGTACAGATATTAATGCTGATTTATTTTCAAATTTATGATCAGGAAGCCATAGTTATGAGAAAAATGTGCACTTTTCCACAGGTTTATTGGTAACATACTATGGATTTAGGTTCACCAAGTTTGCATAATTTGTCAACAATAAACTTGTGGAAAAGTGCAATTTTTTTGTTTTTCTCATAATGATGAATTTCCAGAACATTTTGCCTGAATCTGTTGTATGTATTGGGAAGCCACAGATTAAAGTAACTCATTACATTAAGGAGAAGTTATAGGCTGGCAGTGTGATTAAGCTCATTTAAAGGTTTACAGTGCCTGAAAAATTCACAATGGATTGATGGGTGTTTATGGAAATGATAGCCCATCATATGACACAGTAGCAAGCTGGAAAAGGAATTTTTAAACTAGCTATTTGTCCCTCACGGATGATCCAAGAAGTGGAAGAGCATCACTCATGGATGATTCTGTCACAGTGCAAGAAGTGGAGTGTCCTATTAGATCAAAGAGCAAACATCCAAATGATCATGACTGAGAATGATCTTAGCTATGGCCGCAAGTGAAAAATTATTCACAAAGAACTGAACATGTCAAAGGTGTTAGCACGCTGGGTTCCATGACTACCACCTCCTTTTTAAAAGCATACACGACCATCAAATGTGGCTTTGAAATTTTAATCCATCTGTCCTATTCTCCTGATCTCACCCATGCAACTTTTTTTATTCCCAGAACTGAAAAAATTATATTGGGGTCAGAAATTTGACAACAAAAATGATGCCACTCAAGAGGTGGAACAATGGTTTTTGATGAAATCCACTGAGTTCTACAATTATGGCCTTTGAAAGGTCATGCAACACAGAGAGAAATGTATAAATCTGGATGGTGGGTATGCAAAGAAGTCTTAAGAACAACAAATAAAAATTAAGTTTCTATCTTAATTATTTTTTTAGCAATAATTGAAAGTTGACTATACCCTCTTGTTTGTATTTGTTCATATTGATTCATTCAGTACTTGTTTATTATTTATAAAAAAAATTCAATTGATCAACCCTTGCAAATCTAAAAACCAAAATGAAAACTGTTTAATTGACTATAACATTATCTCAAGTTCCTTGTTCACTTGGAGATGAAGAGTCTCACCTGAATGGTCCACTTCAGTGGCATTATTAAGCACCATGTTGAGGGCTTTCTCAACATTGAAGTCAGAACTCAGGACAGCCTCAATCATCGTCTGCTCAGCAATAGAATCGCCAATCACATTGCGCACTTCTTCAAGACAAGACTGCAGTCGAGCATAGTCCATGTCACTCAGGCCTTTTGCACCACTCACCATGGCACACTTTGGTACTCCCCCCATTCCATGTTGATGCTCCTCCCCATCCTCTTCCTCCTCCTCATCTTCCTCTGCTATCTCTTCCTCTTGGCCAAGGAAGGCCGACATCTGTGGTCTTCTGTTGCGGTCATATATGAACTGTTCGGCTACGTTAAAATAAGATACAAATTTCAGAGCATGACAAATTTGGACAGTCTACAAAAGCACTATCAAATACACTAATTGAAAGGAATTGTGTTTTCCAAATTAAGATGAGCCTTAACGCAGAAAACTATCCCCTTGTTCCTCACTGCAGTGGACTTTCACATATAGTATATATGACATACACATAACATACTCATGACATACCCATGACATACACACAACATGACTATACACATAAATAACTCTCAAAATAATATTGCTTTATCGTTATGTATTTGGGGACATTGTAGTCCAGTGGTAAAAGCATATTCTTTGGGGACCAGGGGCCTGGGAAACCAAAAATTGCACAGGGAAACGAAATGGCACCCTTACCCTATTTGTGAATTTCAAATTAATTCAGTTTGCAAATTTAATTAATTCGCCTTTATCGTGTATTTCTGATTTCTCAACCATGAACTTGCACATAATATCACTTGCTTTCAGAGCGCTTCGAGTCATGACAGGTTCATGGGCATTTTCCAATTTTCTACTTTGCAAAAAAACCCTGAACCTAATTAGCCTTATTTCATGGAGTGCCTGAAAAAAATATACTCTCCGACAAACCTGATTGAAGGCATGGTGAACCTGACACAAAAACATGCTGATCAGGAGTTGGTAAAGAGCAGGAAAAACTAATACATACTTTACTGTTAATATTTGGCAGGCTATATAGAACTGCATATTTAATTAGAACCCTGAAATCTATACTCTCTAAGAAATACATGTAACCTCACAACATTTAATTCGCTTTCCTTCCAAGCACTCTGCGTTATGCGATACATCTATAGAGGAATGGATTGGTTATTGAAAAGGTACTTAAAATCCTAAAAAAGTTATTAGGATTACAGCTTTTTCTAAAAATACAATTTACTATTTATGAATAATAACATTATGCTTGCTTTCAACTTATATATTTACACTGTTCTGGTGAACATGAAAAGCAAGCCGCAAGATCTTTAAATTGGGCATGATGTTCATTCTCATCATACCTGCAACAAACATAATCCATACATGCCATCTTGCATTTACAGAAATTAATAGGTAGCCATTACATGGTGGGAAAAAATGACAGTATGTAAGATAAAAATATTATAAATATATTATTGCCAAAGCTTAAATCATCTCTACATTCATGGCTACTTGAACCCAATCCAGTAATAAAGACCTTGTCAAATATTAATTAATGGAGAACAGGCTGGATTGTGACCATTCATTATTATTTTATCATTATTTAAACAGTATCCATTGGACAACTCGGGTGAAAGACCTATTTTACTACTATTCTTACTAACCAGAAATGGTATAATGATCATTTAAAGAAATAAAGGGTTGTGGATGCTTACTGATACTAATGCTTTTATATTCTCTCCCATTTGTCTACAGCTGCGTTTTCTACAATTTCACACAAGCATGAAATGCTTGTTGTATTGATTGAATGAATATGATTAAATTTCAAATTGTTTACTAATTATATTTCCTAAAATTCCTACTAAAATATATCAATTATAAATAATTAAATTTTGAAATGCAGAAAGGTGATTTAAGAAATTATTTTACCTAAATTGATCAATGACAGTTGTTATTTCTTCACTAATGTTTGTATTTTTGTTCTCATTATTTATTCCATCAGTCATATCAAATTCTAAATAGAAACCAGTACTGGTATATAGGCATGGCTCAAGATGAAACTGGGTCTTAAGAGTTAGACAGAAGTCACAAAAACTCAGCAATTGAGTCTGATATGATGAATGCCAGAACAATGCAAGTCTTTTGTTTCACATTACATATGCCAAAACCTTTTTATTTGTTTTGCATGTACGCTTAGCTCTTTAGAATCAACTAAATTAAATCTGTGATTCAATCATTGATACATAAATATCTTAATATTTTAACTTGAATATGAATGTTATCTGTAAGTTTACATAGTACTTCCACATTAAAAAAAAGGCCTTCCCATATCATCAACATTCCAGAACATATGTAATGTGAAAATACAAAAAAATACTTCAATGCTTGCTGGTGAGGGTAAAAGAAAGAGAAAAAAACCTTTGCACATCCACACACTTTTAATACAACACCAGCCATGGTTTCGATGCTGCGCATCATCGAAACCATGGTCATGTTGTATTAA
This sequence comes from Hetaerina titia, assembly GCA_037158775.1. Taxonomy (NCBI): domain Eukaryota; kingdom Metazoa; phylum Arthropoda; class Insecta; order Odonata; family Calopterygidae; genus Hetaerina; species Hetaerina titia. Next base: position 66,969,783 of record CM073771.1, read on the forward strand.
AAGTGTGTGGAAGTGCAAATGCTTTTTTTTCTCTTTCTTTTACCCTCACCATGAAGGAATTCCACAAAGTTAAGCCTTAAACTGTTAGCTTCAATGCTTGTATTTAATTATTCATGTACATTATACATGGCGAGAATTGCTACATAATATTTGGATATACATAATTTTAAATTGGTATATAGTTATGTAGAGATAAAATTTTGCCAGGCATGTGCATTAGACTAAATTTATTGAGTCATTTCACTCTCATGTGTACCCAAAAAGTAATCACCTGAGAATCTACATGCTGCTCAAAATATTGGAATACATTTTGGTCTTATCTATAATTTGAATCTTTGGATAATTTGGTAAGTCATATTTTTTTAAATAGACACCAAACAGCATTATGTTGTCATCTGGTTGATACCATTGCAATGTGGTTTATTTCTTCCAGATCACCGATTTTTTTCCCAGGCAGTTAACCCGTGGTGTTAACTGCCTGGGAAGTTTTTCTTTTGCACATTACCCTACCTTTCGAATTCAAAGGCAAATAATACAATTCCCACTACTTAAAAGGCTATCCCAAGTTAAGCTGTACGTTTCCGTCCTTATTCCAACCAATCTTTTTCATAAGTAAACCTACAGAAGCCAGATATTTTGAGTTTAACTGCATGGCAAATGGAGAACCTTTTTTGAAAAAGATGTGTGTTTAATAATTATATATAAACACACATCCACATGTATTTGGAAACCTATTAAATTATGGATCAAAAATCAAAATCCCATTCTGATATCCCTGAGAGCTCATAAAAAGGAGACATTTTGGAAAAATAGATGTCTAGTAAACCTAGCTAACTCCACACAGGTAAAAATGGGTCTGCATTCTTTGAAACTTTAAGAATAAGATATTATACCCATGTATGGACTAAGTGAAAATTAGAAATAATATAAACAACCAATAGAGATTAGGTGCAAATGTATACATTGGGCAAACAAACTGAAAATTTTGAATTCCCATGCATATGATAGATAATTAACATTCTCAAAATTGGTTTGCATAAATATAAAAATTAATCGATAGCAATTAATTTGCAATGAATTAGATTCCATTAACCTTAATTCTTCAATCTGTAGTTACAAATTGGTTGAATAAAAGATGCTATATGTATTTCGTTCTAAAGATGTTCATTAAGGGGTTGTGATACCAGCAATGCTAAACAGCTGAAATTTCGATAGTTAAATTAAACCTCAAAGCACCAAATCAATAGACAAACCTTAAGTGATCAATTTTCGAATGACAGGAAAATAGACTTAAGTCTAAATTAGAAAATTGTATCAGGAAGATTCAACTAGCTAATACTGATGGGAGTATGTGCAGTGGGTAAATAGAGATACATATCCTTGAAAAGCAATGAACAACATGGTTTTAGAACAATGAAGTGTATGCAGAACAATTGTGCTCAACAATTGGTATTTCAATATTCATTCATGCATTGGGTAAGTGAACCAATTTCAGGCTGTCCTATGCCAACAATTTTTCATCAAGTTACTTTTAATAATTAGACATATAATTAACAACAAAAAGCAATAATCATGAATCTCCAAAACAAAATAACACATTATTAGTTATCTTTGGCTGATAACACAAACATGCTGCAAGCAAGAAAGGAAATATTTTGTTTTGCATCACCAGCAACATTACACAGTCAAAGAACATTAATTATAAAGAAACAAGGGGGTTCATTCTCGGAATGGACTAAAAACTAACAAATTTACATTACACCTTCCAATAAAAAAATGAAAACCATCTACAACTACAACGTCTTCCATTGAAAATGGGCAGTCTTTTATCAAAAGTTTCCCCCGGAGTTGCGAAGAAACTAGCAAATAATATCTGATCGCGTAACAAACGACGTTCGAAAGCAAAACATAAAACATCATCAGTCAATTTTTCTGGTTCGATCTTTTATGGTGCGCCTTATGTTAGTACAATTACGAAACTTTAATGCAATTCCTATAACCTCAGATTTTGACCTGGTTGCACTAACGTGAACAGCTTCGAGGTTACGACAAAAAATGTTGGAAAGTTTTTTTTTCCGAAATCGAGCAATTTGACATAGACCAGGTCTTGGTTACTCTCTCATTTATTTACTTTGGGCTAAACGCGTAGTTAACAAGAAATGGCCACCACCAGCGGGGACAAATTGTCTTCGAAATTTAAAGGTTGAATAAGATTAAGAATGAAAAAACAACTCACCAACACTTGGGGATACGCAGTAATCATCCTCCACAGAATGACCGTATACATCATCGTACCCTTCACACTCTAAATAAAACAAGAGTACAAAATGTTTTACTAAATAGTTCTCATGTAGCCAAGGATCACTTATAACCAAAAGAAAATGCTTTACCTTCCGAATAGTTCATAGACCGTATATTCCTATGCCGTGCCATTTTACGAGTTTATTTCTTTAAACATTACCCATTGTATCATCTGATAGTTTCTGTTGTGTAAGCTAGTCTTCAAAATCTATGCCTCATACAAAGGTAAATACACATCTTTTCCATAAATTTATTGCTAAACTACGTCACCTGCTGGTGCAAGTCGTCGCAAATAAAACAATTGAGTAGCTAGGTAGGTTTAAAAGCGCGAAGAGCAGGCGCGACCCTGATAGTGTTTAAGCGGCAAGAATGAATGTTTTGGCATATGGTTCATTCATATTCAATTCTAACGTTCTTCATTTTTCTTGAAAGCATAAATATGTCATTTAGTAAAAATAATTTAATTTAAGGAATAAATAAAAATTACCCAAAGCCGTACTCTTAGTACGGCTAAGTACTTTGGGCAATTTTTATTTATTCCATTCATTCGGCCGTAGTACGTTCCCTTTCTCTTTATTTAATTTAACATTTATTTAAAATAATTCTTGGGTAATTGGTACCGGAAAGTAGTGTGCGCAAACAAACAATAAGCCAAGGTAAGAAGGCGAATTAGTGATATTGGCAAAATGCCTTTAATATTTGCAATTAATTCAGCATTCATTCTAAAACAATTTTTATTTGTCCGAGGATTTATGTACAACAGCAATATAGGTCATGCCAAATAAAATTGGTATTCACAGGTGAAAATATACATTCTTATTAAATCTATATACATACCGGTCACATTTACATAGTTTATATTTTGCTTATAAATAATATATTTCTATCATTTATACATTCAGGCATGCTGTAATCATTTTTCTCGGTGAGGTATGTTTATAATTGTCTTTTAAACGGGAGTTATGTCTTTCCGTGGTAATTTATTGTACGGGATTAGTCCCATTGGCTTGGCCCTAGGCTTACAGCTTAGGTTCAAGTATATATGATAAATTGGTTTGGCTGGTTCTGGTATGGTGACTGTGGTAATGAGAATTTGTTTGGAAGTCTGGCCAATGTGGTTTCATATATATTATTATTAGGTATTCTACCGGTTAAGGTAGGTTTTTGGATGGACACAACTATCAAATACATATTTTGTAACTCCAAACAGAACCCAATCCAGCAACCTAAACTGCATCAGGTCCCTCTTCATCTCTGTGTACTTCTTTCCTCCCTTCATCCCATCCAACATCCCTATCGTGTTCCTACCCTTTCCTCGCTTGCCCAACATTCTCCCCTCTATTACCTTCTTCAACATTCCACTACCGCTCAATACGCCTTTCATCCGTTTTTCCTGCCTCCATAGGATTTCTCTCAACAAACCCCTCTCCTCACCCACCATCTCCAGTACTTCCTCATTTGTTTTCCTTTTGGTCCATTTCACCTCCATTCTTCTCCACACCCACATTTCAAAGGCCTCCAATCTACGTCTATCCTCCTGCTTCAGTGACCACATTTCCGCACCATACATAGCTACGCTCCGTATCAGAGTTTTTATGAGTCTTGTCTTAACATCTCTACTCAACATCCCCATCATCAACTCCCTCCTCCTTGCAATATGTTACTAGGAAAATAATGCATATGTATGCAAGTAGTAGGAGCCCAATATCTTGAAAAATTGGAGAGAATTGTGTGAATAGCCTTATATTGTTGTTTAAATGTGACTCGGGAGAAAGGAGATGAGCCCCAAAGAATGATGCCATATTTGGGTTAAATGGAAAGAGGGACCATTTGGTCTCAATTTCATCCAAATAAAGACCTCATATATATATAATCAAGGAGAAGAGAAGGCCATAGTCAGAGTATTAGTCGCACGTAGTGGCTCCATGGCAATCCCTTCACCGTCAATTGTATAAATGAATGTCATAAACATATAGATAATGGCATAAACATATAGATAATGGCATGGTGTGGAGGGACATTATCATTAAAAAGGAGGATAAGGTTCATTTCTTATAATATCTTAGGATATGCAAAAAAGATGAATTTATAAAAATATCATGTCCCCAAAACTTAAGATTAGTACTTGAAAAAAAAGCCACCACGTTATCCTTGGTCATGAAAAATTATTTTCACTGTGGTCTTCAACATTCCATTACCAATCAAAATGCTCTGGATTCACCTTTCCTGCCTCCTTTGGATTTCTACCAACAACTTCTCACCCATCATGCCTAGTATTTATTCATTGGTTTTATTATTTTAACAATATACATGGGGTTTAAAAAACATTTCAAACCCAAAATAACCCTGCAAGTCTACATTTCTTGTAACTGTGAAAAAACTTTTAATTATAATCAGACAAGATGGGGTATACTGAGAAAGTCATAGCTGACTGTATTTCAATAGATACTCAAGAAAAAGATCATGTGAAGCATTAGGAGTATAAGGGAATTTATAAATGAGGATAGAGAAAAGTAATTAGTGAGAGAGAGTAGGTTGTTTTACATTACCTAAAACCAAAACCACTTCTTGATAGTGCCTGTGAGAGAAAATAATGTGTTGTGGGCATTTTTAAATACAGAAGTTGATATTTTCCGCAGAAAAATCTTTTTGACACACTCAAACTTAGGGTTTCAGACAAACAAACTAAAGTTTTCATACTTTCAGACAATGTATAGAAACAGCCATTCCACAAATCAGAGTAAACGATTCAGTGTCAATGGGGCAGGTTGGCTGGAGTCAATGTCAATTCCATTTTTGTCAGGCTGCACCACTTACACATATGAAAGCTGTTTTTTACATAAACATACATGATAATCTGTTCTGGATGAATGTATTACTTATTAAACTATTTGGGGAGGAAATATTTACTCACACTACAATGGCAATAAAGAAATTAATGTCGAGATATCATAGAAATTATTTATTATATCAAAAGTATTATGTATTCAAAGCAATTGACACTCTTATGCCATGGTAAATACCTTGCATACAAACAATTTATTTCATTATTCTTCTATCACTTTCAAATACAGAATGGTAATTTTAAGACCACAATGTTACATAAAAAAGGGTACTAAACATTTATTTGTACTGGTTATTTGCCCAGCTGGACTTGGTTGGAGAGTCTCTTTTTGTGACAAAATTTGACTGACTTTAGAAAGAGCAAGAGAATTCAGGTATGATGCAGTTGTTAGAAAACAAGAAATATTAGTAATTTTGGCAATGTGGAAAATTAATATTTTTATTAACTGGGAATGAAGTGACATCAGTCCAATCATTTCCATATCATGGAACACAAGCATTTCATAACGTAAATACAGAGAAAATTGAGAATGCAGATGGTCTACAGGCAATGATGCTGTGGACTAACATTTTGCAACATACATACATCATATGATTTCCTGTCACACACTTTATTCACAATTTTTCACGGCATGCGCTCCATCTGTCAATCTATACCCATTTATTCGAAGCATAATGCAGATCTTTCCTTCACAACAGGGCGTGGACCTTTAGACATAAACTGAATGAGATGAGGACACACTAAGCATCTGAGGTCACATATGCATGGCATGTGGGGATCACAAGAGATATTGTATCGAGAAAATACATTTGTGCTTACTCCTCCACTCACTCTGCCCACTCACCCTCATGATGTGTGAGCAGCAACACATGGCAAGGGGGAAACTCCACTCTCTTCCCCCTTCCACTTCTTTTTCTTCTTCTTTCTTTTCACAGTGAGAGTAGCCCCTGCATTAACCTCATCCCATTCCTCTTCCATCCCTTTCCTCTTCTCCTTTGTCTTTGCACTCTCAGTGGCTCCTCTATCTTCCTTGATTTCCTCTTCCTCCTCCTCATTCCTCTTTTTTTTCTTCTTCTTCACACCCTTTGAGATGGTTATTCCTATGGCATTTCCCCCCCCTTCCTCCTCTGTCCTCTTATTTGTATTTGTGATGATAGTGGCTTCCACATCACTCACATCTTCTACTATTCCATTCCTTTTTCTCTTGGACTTTATATCAATAGTGGTTTCTACACCGTCCTCTTCCTCTTTTGCACCTTGCCTCTTCCCCTTATTCTTCTTGGTCTTTGTAGTGATGGTGGCTTCCCCATCATTTTCACCTTCCTCTTCCCTACTCTCATTCTCCCTCATCTTTCTCTTCTTCTTTGTACTTGTTTTGATGATCGATTCAGCACTGTCTTCTTCTATCCTGTTCTTCCCGGACTTTAAAGTATTGATGGTGAGTCCCACACTGATTGTTTCCTCCTCCTCCTCAGTCCCTTTCCTCCTCTTCTTGGACTTTTCAGTGTAGGTGGTTCCTGTGTCATCCTTATCTATATAGTCTTCTGCCCCTTTCCTCTTTACCTTTGCAATGTCTGCTGGTTCCCCACCATCATTACCTTCCTCTTTCTTCCTTTCCTCCTCCTTCCAGTTCCCCTTTTTTTTCCTCTTTGTTTTCACGGAGGGCGTGGTTTCCCCAGTGTCTTCCAGCCTGCCCTTCCTGACTCCATCCATCTCCCTGCTGACACCCATCCGCTGACACCTTGAAAAATAAACCACACGAAATCTCAAGTATGGGTGATGCACCAAACCAAGACCTTCAAACCATAACCATTCTAAAGATTAACATTATATACAGAATGTGTGAAAAATATAGGGATCCATTACGGAAGCTGCTAAAGGAGGAGGATTTGGATGAAGTTCAAGATAGATTTACTAAATTTCCAAAATCAATGGTCATGAGTTTAGGTAATTATTAGGGTAATTATTACGGAGTCCATCTTAACGAGAGTATCTGGGCCATGGTTATACAGGGTGTGGCAACATAACTTCCTTTTTTGAAATGCACGCCAATCAGGGCGTAGGGGTCGTAGCTAGGTAAGAGTGCTCTCATTCGACAGCTGGGGTTCTAAAGTTTTCCCCCACCCCAGTCAGTCACTATCATGTATTGGAACAGGGAGGAGCATGTGTTTGAGGTCGAAGCCTACTTTTCAAATGGATGTTCTGTGATTGCAACCCAACTGGCCTTCCAAATTCACTTCAATGTAGCCCCATTGGGCCCTGTCCCAGACCGGAAATCAATGTTACATGGGTCACTACGTTCAGACAAACCTCGAGTGTGACAAGACAAATAACTGGAGTCCCTTGGCCCATTAGATCAGCTAAGAACATTGAGTCAGTGAGAGCCACCATCTTGCAATCCCCACAGCATTCTGCGCACAAATGTGTGTCAGCCCTTGGACTTTTTGATCATTCAGTGAGGTGAATTCTCCATGATGACCTTTATTATCATCCTTACATGTTGGCAATTGTGCAGGAACTCTCCAAATATGACTTCAATTCTTTGAGAAATGCAAGGGAGGCTCTTCTTGAAAACGTTCCCGAGGACGCAATTGTGTTTTTCAGTGATGAAGCCCATTTTCATGTGAGTGGATATATCAACAAACAAAACATGCACCACTGGGTAGACACCAATCCCAGAGAATTGCATCAAATGCCATTGCATTCACCTAAAGCACAGTGTGGTGTGCAATTTTTTCAGTCAATATTGTCAGTACCTCGTTTTTTTGAAGAAAATTAGGTCACAAAAACAATGAATTCAGACCGGTATGTAAACATGTTGGAGGAATTTTTTTCCATGACTTGATTAACTGGATTTTGAGGACATTTGGTTCCAACAGGATGGAGCAATGGCTCACACTTCAAGGGCATCGATGACTGTATTGAGGGAACACTTCCCGGAGCACCTCATCTCAATACTCCGACTTTAGAATGATCAGCCTGCTCCCTAGATTTGGGTCCTTGCGATTTTATATGGGGGTTTATGTTATGTCAACCGTCCAAGGACACTACAAGACCTGAAGGACATCATCAGGGCAGAAATTGCCAACATACCTGTTGCTATACTGGTAAGGGTCATGACAAACACCAAAAATTGGCTCATTCAGTGTACGGACAACGCATCATTGTATGGACAGTGTATGGACATCGCACCTACCTGATTTAATTTTCAAAACTGTGTGAAACAAAACTTTAAATATAAATTACATTAAAAAAGTAATTAAAAGATCGTTTAATAAAATGGGTTTTATTGCATTTTGAAAAAAAAAGGAAGTGATGTTGCCGCGCACTGTAGAAGAATGCATACGAGTTTATTATGAACACCAATGAGAGAATTTAGAGACCATACACATTAAAGTGCCACACTATATTAGATCACTCAGACAAAATGTACAGGAATATAATTCTTACTAAAAGACAGGATTTAGGATTCTATTTTATTCATGATCTCATTCACAACAGTTTTTCAATCTCTGATTCATGATTTTTAAAAGCAGAGTACCTCCAAGTCAGCACTGAATGAATTTACCATTTATGTAATAATTTTAATAAGGATTTCTTACGATTAAGCCATCTGAAGTTGCTGCATTTTTATATGTATTTATTGGATGACCTTATACCCCAGTGGATATTCTAGGCAATTAGTGACTATTTTAGGTGACCAGTGGAGTGTATGCTTCTCCATAGGCATAGTAGATTAAGTATCCATTATGAACCTATGAACAAAGAAGCCTTGTACATTAAACAATGAAAAGGTCACACTTGAGGAAATTATGATAGGAACTTCGATCATGCATTATCAAACACCCATAAAATAGGTAAGGGAACAACAATATTTTCTGATTATCTAGATTTAAAATATGGCTTCACTGTTAACTTCACGGCTAGTTCAATTACAACATACTGATATTTTTCTATACAATAGGCTCATCAGTCTATACATTCATTACTCGTTATCATATGCTATCAAACGTGCACAAGCTAACAACAAATGAACATTTATTCATTGATTTCTTCCAACAAAATGATAATAGCTAACAAAAATACCCATTCTCTAGTTGGAGAAAATCTACTGAATCAAAAAATAACTCAAGATCAGCCATGTCTAAAGGAAAGACAAACTCATCACCAATAAGATATGACAATTTCACCATGAAATTGAATACACATACAATCAATACCTCAGTAGTAGTAGTATTTGTGGGAGGTGACCGACAGCTAAGGTCATTGGTGCCATTAGGGATGGATGGGAAAGGAAGGGTAGAGAGAAACCCAGCGTCAGCCTTTACTTAATGAAAGGTGCCAAGGGGTCCGCAGTTTAACGTTCCATCTGATGGGCAGGGCACTCACTCAAAGTGCTCTCCACAAAGCAACTCAAGTAGGAATTGGGATACCACTGAAAAATATCTGCCATCTCCAGGATTCAAACCTGGGCCCTCTCTGTGGGAAGCAAGTACATTAGCCACCGTACCATCACGATCTCCCCTGGGGTTTTATTCTTGATGATACCCTTCTGTGGCATCCTCGGCTTCACCCAGTTATATGATGTGTCAGGGACAGATCTTCCAGGGAAACTATAGATGGCACTAGAAAAGGAACCGCTTCCTATACCCTGATGCATGAATTTCAGATGCCATTGAACTTAGTATTAGGTGAGCTCTACTCTCATCTATCAAACCAGTCTTTACATTGATTACTGCAGTTGGTTAATTCACTCAAAACAGTACCAAATTTAGGGAAACATTGAATTGCTTGCACCATGATGACAAATACCATGGCTAGTGTGGATTTGATGAGATCTCTTCCACTCTCAATGTGGGAAACCAGCTTTCAGTTTGGGCTACCAATGATATGATGGACCAAAAGGATAAAAAAGCTTTGTAATAGGCCTAGAAATTCAAGTTCAGAATGCAGTCTGTATGGATCATATCCAATAATATGTATTTCATAATGAAAGTGGACAAAGCAATAAGAAGTTACTTGATTATAGGATGATGATGTTTTCTTCATCATGAAATAGAAAGTTAAAACATGATGCTTTGGTGAAGTCCATTAACAAACTTAGCAGTAAGGAAATTTTTAATGATTCAATTGAAATATTTCACAGCAAAAACATATTAAAAACATATTTTTGTGTCATGGGAGCAGATCATGGCTTCAAATTCATCATTAACTTCAACTTATTTCATTATATCCATCTTGAAAAGCATGTAAGAATGTACCTAATTCATGCAAAATCCTATTATCTTTCCAAGGATTTCTTTCATTTTAGAACTATACAATATTTGGAATTAAATAGAATAAAAATAAACATTTTACTGCAAATACACTGGCATAAGTTGACATGTAACAGTATTATTAAAAAATGCTTAATAATCCTCAGTCTAAAAACACTTACCCTGCCAACTCCTGACTATTTACAAGTCCCGTCCTTTCAAATAAGGCCAGAAAGAAGCCATTGGTCAGGTCAGTTTCAGTACGTGAATACAAGCAATGCTTCCCAATGCCTGGGTATGACTTCTCACAGCCTCTATTTTTCCAGCCAGGGAGTGGGTCCTCAGTCAAACACCAACCACTGAAAGAAGAAATAAAAATCACCACCAGACACTCGGATTACCCAACAGCACTCATCAGATTGAAATGATGAAAAACTTGATGGTATAATTGTCTGACAGCTACAGCATCTTTTCACAAATAGGATGTGCCAATTTTACATACAATAGCTGAGTATATAAGGATCAATGGATCATGAAAAAGACAAATGTCGACAGAGAAATTCATTTACTATTATAAAAAAATATTGGTTCTCAATATTCTGGTGATGAACCTGCATGAATACACTATGACAGCCATTCTAAGAGTGACCGGTCACTCTGATATCACTGACCTTGTGTGAGGGTCTTTGGCCACTTCCTCAAGTGCTGACGCCACAACTCCCTCGTTCTCCTCTGGAAGTAAGGAGCAGGTAGAGTAGACCACACGAGTGGCCTTGGGGAATGTTGTCAATGCATGGAGCAACAGGCGCCTCTGGAAACCCACCAGATTTCGGAGGCGGGCACTGCCATCCAAGGAGTCGCCGACTTTGGGACGACTCACCATGCCTATTCACCACAAGAGGTGTTGGTTGCATCATGTGTAGAGAAATAGGTGGTAATTTCACATAACCTACCAAGGTCTCTCTAAATTAACATGATATTTGGTAATATTTAGAACATGCCATCTGCTCATTGCATAAAATAGCCTAATAATTCTTTGCACTTTGTACGTACTACATGCTAAAGCAGCTTTCCGGGGATCTAGATGCCTGAGTTTGTACACTCCTAACAAGCTACCACCTCATCTAAGAACCATTCAGGGTCTTGAGTTAATTCAAACACAAGTAAAGCCATTACTCCACCATATACTCTGGTACTCACTCAATAATTTTTTTCAGGACACTTTCGTTTATCCTTCGGTGTTTTGTGTTTTCTAAATTATTTGTGATTGTTCTATTTGGAATCTTCTTTATCAAATTGTAATAGTCTTTGGAGAAGCAATGCAACAATTTCAGAGAGTAAAAATCATTCGCCTTGACCGGGATCAAGGCGAATGATTTTTACTCTCTGAAATTGTTGCATTGTAATACACACATAGCGGATGATTCCGTTAATAGTTACTGTTGCGGCATCTCCCGCAGTTTCTTTTCTTTGGAGAATATTATATTATTATCAATATTTTGCGGGTCGCAGTGGTCTAGTGGGTAGAGCATTGGACTACTGACAGGAGGGTCCCGGGTTCGATTCCCGGGCAAGCCACTTTGGGCACCTGCAGCTCCACCCAAGCTAGTTGATTTTTTGGGTAACAGATCTTCCTGGGAAACCATAACCGGCACAGGGAAAGGAACTGGCCCCCCTACCCTGATGTGTGAATATTCACACGCCGTCGGGCTTGGTACATGGGTGAGCTCTACCATCACTTACTAAACCGACCTTCGGGTTGATTACTGTGTTTTACCAATATTTTAATCCCAGTCAATTTAACAGAATCGTAATTTTATACAAGGTGTCACCCTCATTTTGGTGCTATTCAAGTGATTCAATATGGAACCTTCAACATGGCAAAATTTGTCTGAAACTATTTCATCATAACTTTTTAAAAAGCAGCAGGAAGACAAATGATCTAAAAACATTTGGAATTAATAGATTATAAAATCATAAATTAATATACCCTTTCCAAAATTATCACTATGTGGTTCCATTTTCCTTGTAATTTCTTTATAAGATCATAGCAAATTACAAAGTTAACATTTTAAATTTGCAAATTCAATTTTAATCGAACAAGAGAAAATTAAAGAAAAACATATTATTTAAAAGAGATTAATAATGCCTCTAAAGTTACACCATTGGTCCTGCTGAGTCATTCTTGGCTTTTTAGATTTATCAATAGTGAGTTCTAAAAACACATATTGCTATTGTAATAACCATTCCTAAATCCTTCTTTTATCTTCCCCATAATTAAATTTCCATACAATGCATGTAAATCACCTAGAATTTGTAAATAGAAGAGTCATTAATATCAAAAAATAAAAATATAAACAAAATTTAACATGACTGGGAAAATATTGGAATTTTTTAAATAAATCACCATAATTTATTCAATGCTAATCAAAAAACCTACCTTAAAACAGGTTATCAAATCATAATTATCACACTCAAATCATTAAAGCTTTCATCAATAATATACATACTTGAACATTACACTCACCTGTTCCTGAGCAAGACGGGTCCACCAAAATGTATTCAACATTAGGAAGTTTCTCTGCCGTTAGCTGAATTGAATCTTCTAACAATGACTTTGCACATGTTGCACCAGCTTCCTCAATAAAGCTGCAGAGTGTTTTATATCGCTTAGGATTCTTTTCAACAGCATACAATATTCTGAAAAAGAGATAATGTCTAAATAGGTGAACTAATTTCAATAAAATCAATGCTGAATGCAGAGCAATACATATTGTAACTGAAAATGATAGGTGAGTATTCTTGTTGGTGGATAAGACAAGAAGCCCCAATCAAGGTTTCCTCATTGTCACTTCACTTGGCATGAATCTTACTCGTATACCATTAAAACTAAGAAATTAAAGTAATGGTGGCATATGAGGACTTCTGAGAAGGACAAAGAGATAAAGCAGGGGGTTGAACCCATTTTATGGTAAGGTAATAATTGGAAAAACAGTGTAAATGATACACAGGTTAATTTGATATACATTTGGTGAATGAATTAGATGCTTACCCCTTGTTTTGCATGCAAGCAGCCAAGTGTGTTGTCTTCATCCCGGGGGCTGCACACATATCCAGCACAGTGCTGCCAGGTGGTGGGGCCAGGAGGTGGGCTGCCAGGCAGCTAGCCTGCCAATGAAATTGTACAATCAAACAACAATACAACAAACTAATACAAATTCTGCATATTTTTACTAATATTATTAGCCCCAAAGTGACTCCTTGCTTTCCTTCTTTCCCCTTGAAATGACTTGATACACAATTGTCATCAAGTTTACCGTGGGTGAAATTATGTTTAGATTTTTAAGTCACAGCAGTGGTATAGTGTCATGTATCGGATATCTAATACATGAGAAAAATAAAACTTGTACTTCTCACCATCTTTTACCACATTAAAAAAAAACATAATAATTGTGAACAAAATTATGGGGAAAGAAGGGTGCTTTATACATTTCTCACAATTAGCTTAAAATGTATGCATGTTCCAACTGACTCAGTTCCAAAAAATAAAATTGGCAGAAACTTACAGATAAATTTCAAGAACTTAAACAGCAAAAACACATGATTACAAGTGATTAGCAAAATCACAACATTACTCAGACTTACATACATTAGAACAATATCTGGGAATGTTTTTCGTAAGCTTGGATTTTCTATTTGATATTGAGGTCCAATTTGCAAAAAGTGTTTATTTTCATTTCAGTAGAATGAATCCTGAGCCAAAACAAAAGGAACCCATTCCTTAATCTTTCACAGGGAATACATTCCTCAATCTTGGGAGAGATGTGAGATTTGGGGAGGAGAACTTGATTAAATGCACTGCATTATTACAAATTTTCACTATGCCAGCTGGTATTTAAGGATGAAAAATTAATTGTAGATCTTGAAGATCTACTTATTAATACAATATTTTTAACATTATTCTTCAACTTCCTCCACCCTTTCTCCAAGTTCATACAATTTAAAATTTTCTAAAAAGGAATTACACACAATATCTATAATCCACATTCCAAGAGTACCATTAGTAGATGGTTAGGGTTCGACATTAAATCAGAAGACATACACATTAGAAACATATGAGGAACAATGATGTAATATGCATGAATACAAGTACAACGGAAATTAGATTACACATCTTCTTCACAATTCTTACATTCATGCAGCTTGGGAACGTAATGCAGTGATTATAACTTCTTTTTGAATTTATGAATGCCATTATATAGGACAGTTTACTCACTGAGTGTCAGGTAATCATACAAACTGACCTCAAAATAAAAAAAATATATCTTATACTTCCACATTGTACCTAGATATTAAAAGAATCAAACACTGATTAAACCAATACATTTAGGTCTTGAAATGTGGTAATGTAGAGGAATAATAACTATAGCCTTTCTCGTTATCACATTAAAATCTTATCAACCAGCATGAAAATGCATTAATCCATGACATACTAGAACATTTAACAATTCTTGCAATTTAACAATTCAGCTGTGTAGGCAACCTGCACCAAAATAAGTGTAGGTGTCTCATGTATCTTTATGAATATTACAGATCTGGTTACCCTGGACAAACATTGGCATCCTGGTAGAGGTAGAATAAAATGAGAGAAAACTTCTGACTAAGTTGTTCTAAAATTTGCTACTTGCTACTTCCTCATGCAGCCACAAATTATTAAGTGATACTTTATTTATAGTTTACTTGGACATGCAAATAACTCTATAATTAGCTCAATCTAAGTAATATTAATACAGTTTCTACCCATGGACAAAAACATCTTTAATTGCCAATTTACTGTATTACTTGGTGAGTTAAAAAAAATGTAATGTATATTGTAATAAGAAACAAATAAAAGCTTTTATTATGAAGGCATACTGCCCATTCTTGACAGGTGATATGTGAGATAATATCCTTTGTGCTTGCTGGCAAGCACTTGATATACTGTACTACTACATGTAGATTTTTACACTTTCAAAAGGTTTTCAAGTAGTAAGTAATTACTTACCTACATTACCTAATTAATGTAAAAATGCAGTCAGTAAGGAAATTCTTGAAAGAATCCAACAGAAAATTTTGAGTTATGTAGAGAAATTGATCCTGAAAGACATCATGATTGTTTAAAATTGTTACAAACAGAACAAAGGAAAAACTGGGATGAGAGCAACTAGAGGCACGAAGCTTCAATGCATAATTTAACCTAGAGGATTAATACAAATCTTGAGTTTAATTCTGAGATACAGGTAAAACATGTAAACATAATCACACACTAAATTGGTATATTATGCCACTGAGACATGATGAGAGGAATTGACTGCCCCACAAACTAATTTTTAAAAAATTTCCAAATATATATCCTTTCCTATATTGTCCAAACAGAAAGGTCCATTAGATGCAGAATTAAGGAGCACCAAAGGGCCACAGAAAATACACAGTTGTGACTTTTGGCAATCACTGAACATGTGTGATTAAAACCAAGACACAAATGAGTTTGACCAAAGAAAATTCTGGCAAGGGAAAAACGCTATTTCTCGAGACGGATATGAGAAGTGGTAGAAATGATGAAAAATCCTAAGATTTTCAACAGTGAAGATGGCTCCACCCTGAATTTGATGTGGAAAAGAGTATTTCCACCTCACCATCAAGGAACAGCCAATTCGAGCACTCCAGGGCAGCCTGCATCTCCAATTTTTTTTCGGCCAAATTGAAATGAAGATTACTTTGACCTGAAGATGCCTCCAAGACTGGGGGCGAAACTGTTGTCTAACAAACCAACCAATGAAATGCCAATGCAGTATGGACCATTCATCAGTAAAAAAATGACCTGAATATCCTTTATATTTAATAATTACATTGATATTTCCTTAATGACTGGCACAACCTTACACCTCCTACCACATGGCCTACACTTTGATATCTTGTAGGGTACTATATGGATATAGGGAAAAGAACCACAAGTGCCACAACCCTTTTAATGCATTTTCCAGTATCTGCAGAAGAAGTTAGCTGGCTTGGTTTCCGGCTGACAAGATACTACCTTGTCTTGGAGCAGGATGGTTCGGTCCTTGTACATGGGATGATGGTACAGTTCAGTTCCAGGAGGGAAGACCAGAACATCTGGGATGTGAGCATCAACACGGAAGTGGTCATCTGAGGGGAACAGGGTTTCCCCATCGCCCTGACGAGCCAACAGCCAGCCTTCATCACGGAAATAGTCCACTGCTTGCTCCACTGTCAGGTGAAGGGTATTCACTCGAACATACCGTGGCAGACGCACTAGAGAATAGAAGCATGAAAGGTTAACGAAGAATACATTTCTGCTACAATGGTCATCCTGCATTTATCATCATTGGCAGTAGCTATTAGGTGGGGCAACTGACAGCTCAGGCCATTTGCAGCACTGGTTACTGCTATGTGCATTAGCAGATCAACAATTCTAATTGCCAAAGAATATTATCTAAAGAATATCGCTAAAGAATATTATATAAAAAATTAGGTGCAAGATGGGAAAAATGGAGAACTTAATTTACAATTGTCTTTTTTATTTAATTTAAAAACAAGTTGAAAATGTGCCCTTACATGCAAGGTTTGCTGATGACCAAGCTCTAGTTTGTCAGTCAGCCAAGGGGTTGTAAGCATGGCTGAGTGAATTGGAAATTCAGTGGGATAGATATGGGATTTGAATCAATATAAATAAACCAATAAAGGTTATGTCATTTTCCAGAGAGAGAAAGACTAAGCTTAACATTAAAATAGGAGGGCAAAAATTAGAGCAGGTGGAACAGTTTAAGAAAATCAGAAGTGTTTTGTACCATGATGGTCAAAGTAGTACGGATGTAAGGAGAAGAATTGCAATATGCAATGAGGCTTTCACAGGAGGAGGGAATTGATGACAGGGATGTTGAGTACGGATATTAAGAAAAGGCTCATCAAAACTTTGATATGGAGTGCAGTCATGTACGGTGCGGAAACATGGTCACTGAAGTAGGATGATATATATTGATATGTAGATAGTACATTGGAGGATTTGGGTGGGGAGAAGGATAGAGAAGGTGAAATGGACTGAAAGGAAAACAATGGAAGAAGTGAAAGATATGGTGGGTGAGGAAAGGGGATTTTTGGGAGAAATCATAAAGAGGCAGGAAAAATGGATGAAAGGAGTATTGATTGGCAATGGGATGTTGAAGAATGTGATAGAGGGGAGAATGTTAGGCAAACAAGGAAGGGGTAGGAATAGGACAGGGATGTTTGATGGGATGAAGGAAGTGCACAGAAATGAAGAGGGGCTTATTGTATAGTAGGATGTTGGTTTGTGTTTTGTTAGGAGAAATAAATTTGATGATAGCCATGTCCATCCAAAGCATACCTTAACCAGTAGATCACCTAATAAAATAAAATATGCCCCTCCTATTATGACACTAAATATATAATCTAAAACCCTGGATTATAATAAGCCTTTCTTCAACCCTGCATAAAAGGTTTGTATAAAAGGTATCTGTAACAAATTTCTCCTGCCATGTGTTTTAAAGCTGAATTCAGGACATCAGTTTAGTGTGCGTATGATCGCAGATCTTATTGGCATTGATAAGATTACAGCGCACACACCATTATCACTGAAAATTTGGTAATGTGAAAGATCTTCTCTAAACTCATTCTGAAGGTTTTGATGGGCGACCAAGAGCAGAGCCGAGTGTCTGCTTGCAAAAACCTGCGACTGCATTTGCGATGATTCTCCAATCCCTTACAGTCCTCACTTAGCACCATCAGAATATTTCCTATTCCCAAAAGTGAAATCCTCCCTCAAAGGACAGCACCATGGGACCCTAATTGCCATCAAAGACGTTTGCATGTGTACCCTAATGATCTTCCTGAATTAGTCTACCAGGGAGCTTTCGAATAGGGGAAAAGATGCTGGCAAAAGTGTATTAACAATTCAGGGATGCACTTTGAAAAATTTTGAGGCATTGTAGCATTATCTGAGATAATTCTATTTTTCTTAAATTTTGATACAAGCCATATACTCCTTGCTTCCCTTCATTCCATTCAAAATACATATTATTTATCCACCTCTATTTTGTTTAAATAACATTCCATTCATTTGGCACTGCATCCATTTTTCCACTCTTTGAATTTCTCTCAACAACCTCTCCTTCCCTAACATGTCTAGAACTTCACTTGGTTTCCATGGGGTTATACTTATACACAAAGCCATGAACCCACAGTCAATTGATTATTTTGGTAAAAAATGTTTTATTCTAATATGTAATCTCCATGGAAGGTTTGAAGTGAAGAGTGATACAAGAGAAACTAATATGAATGTGATCACTTCATGATTCTCCTCAATGTTATACGTCATTCATCATAGTTATTCAGTGCATGCACTTCAAATGCTGATGAAATTACTTTTCACTATGTTTAATTGGAAGAACCAATTGTTATATGCAAAGAAAAAGATTGAAGAATTGGGTATATCATAATAAGATGATGTTTCATGCATCATGCTACCAAAATTTACTTCAAAAGGATTACAATATGTTTAACTGTTAAGGGCATAAACTTTTAAAAGATGTTAACTAGTAGCTTATTAAGAAATAGGCATTTGCCACTTAAATCCAAAAATATATTACTTGGTTAGAGAGGAAGAAAATTACTTTAACAAATTTTAAAACTTTCAAATTTTTAATAACATTCTCAAATAGGATCCTGGGCAATAGGATTAATTTCCTTGTAAACAAAATCAGGAAATAACCCCCCCACCCGTGTAAATGTGAAGTCGTTCTACTCTTTTGAATGTGTCTCTGATCACTGGCAAGGGATTAACTTTCCTTTCAATTCACTACATCAATCTCAATTTTCTCCTCCCGTTTTACTTTCACAGTGGTATAAAAAACCCTATACAGTTTAAGGATATATTATGTAATAGTCAGTACAATGGATTATTCATAGGTCTCATGCAGAGGCTATATCATAGGAATAATACTATAAAACCTAATGGTTATTTTAATCACATTCTATGGCCCGCAGGGAAAATAAATTTTTCTTTTGGAAGCATCAGTAGTAAATTTTTTAATAAAAGATATTGAGAAAAAAGAAATGAGAAATTATTACAATCTAAATTGTTTTAATTATACATGTTTCCACTGTCATTATGATACTTGCTGACAACACTACGGCTTTCACCTTCAAGATAGCTGACAATCCTACTGCTGCAATGACTGAGATTTCCATCGTTGAGAGACTGTCTTAATAGTTGACCTTGTCAATGTGAATCACTTTGGTTTATCCCTTAAATTTAGGAATAGTTTTAATGTTTCATTTTGCTAATATTTTTATGGCTACCAACCTGTAAGCTAAGATAAAATTAATAATGAAATCATGGTCTCTACAAGTAAAATGATATGATTTCTTCCCACACAATTACGGTTTACACTATGTAGTAAAAATATTTATTACATTAAATGAATAGTAGTAGATAGTAGAGTAAATTTGTTGAAAAAACCTAAATGATATACAAAAAGTAGCTATTATTAAAGATTATATTCTTCTAGAACAGAATGATTTTTACAAAGTGAATTTCTCACACGTGTGTACATTTATGGAAGATCCCTTCCATTGAAGGACTACTCCACGTTACAGCTGCAGCATTTTTCACTTCCCTAGAATAATTTTGACTAAAAGCAAGAGATTTACATTGAAGTGGTTCAGTGATGCAGACTTTGGATGTTGCAAAAGAACAGGTGTATAGACTTGAGTAGTAATTGCTGTGTTTTGAATATTCCTGCTTTGTGGCAGAGTTGAAGATGGGTAATGACAGCCACCTTAACAACAGAACAATATACATTAGTCAGCAAATAAAGCAGCCTCCACTATTTTAGCCACTCAGATAATTTAAAAGAATAATGATTTTCTGATTCAATATGTTTCTTTAGTTAGATAATCCTGCAGAGGTGAAGACATCCCAAATTAAAGTTCAATGTAGAATGAAGCATAATAAGGTCACATTGATAGGCATTTCATCATTCAAGAAAATTAAGTGAAAAGCTGAGGATTTAATTTTTTAGAGAAGACACTGTAGATACTATCAATTACACCAGAATAATTTAAACAAAAAATTATAATTTTCATGAAAAGGATAAAATGATAGGTTTCTTGTCTTCATTATAACTTGTTATTTTTTTTAAGTACTTCAAAACCGATGGATTCAAATACACCAGGTAAAATGTTAAAAAATATAGATAGAAATTAAGAGTTGTGAGGCTGTGACGAGGCAATGAGTGACAGTGTCTATGCCGCCCTAAGACAATTATTTAAGGCAGGAAGATTAGAACTACGAGCTCTCGTACTTAGGTTTAGCGTTACTAAACTAGGCTTGTTTTTTTTTCAATACATAAAAATAATTTTGCCTCTCAATAAACTACCTGAAATAGCCTGATTGAAGGTACGTTAAATACTTTTAATGTGATATGGTTATTAACCAATTCCATCAGTCATTACTTTATTTAATCCATCAAAAATTAATTTCAGAGTTAAACTGAAAATAACTTACATTCACTTTGGAAAACTAAAAACCATGATTACGTACTTTTATTTCATCCAGCTGCAACAAAAATGCTCAACATTCACTCTTTAATGTATAAATTATCTACCTTTCAAGTACACAAATTATAAAATTATAGTTCAGGTCAGTGTTCCTGATATTACCATTCTCAAACAAAATATCTCTGGCTTCTCACAAGAGCTAAATGTACAATGGTTCTCATAGATGGAGATATGCAACTACGATTACAAATAGTAGGTACATAATTCAGATGGCATCCACTGAAGCCATTTGGACTCAAGATTCATTAAAATATATTATCTTTATACACAATGAAAAACACTGATGAAACATGTCATCTTCACTGGCTGAGGTATGCAAGAACTATGTGATTTAGAGGTATCTTGGGATTATTTTTACTCCCATGCCTTAGCCACCTTTGCTGCCAAAGACAATTAATGATCACTGTGAAGTTTTCATGAATCTTGAATTACCATGCAATGGGTCCTAATTAATTACTATTTTTTTCACAAAAACACAAATCCTGCATTTAGAGTTGCCTAAAAAACCATCAAATTTAATTAGCTGTGAAACTATCACCCATGCTTGCACAGATGCACCATAGGAACACAGAATTTTTATCCTTATTTTCTACGCTCCTGTATTGGAAGTATGATAAAAGATAACTCATAATAACAATTAATTTTGAAATAACATTACAAAAATTCTCCTGGGAAATTTTGGGCGAACTGCAAACCAGAATTTGGGGATCAAAGCTTAGAATAAAAATAGCTCATACTAGCCTAAAAATTGGCTCTTGCCTCATCATTCAGAAATTTCAAGTTTCAAACATTAAAACTTTTTAAATAGAGAAAAATTGTAAGTAACATGAGATTTGCGAAGTGATTACAAAACAAGAAATGAGACAAAAGGGAAACGGCAACATAATGATGATACCTGGACATGAAATATTTTAAATGCAAGTTGTGAACCCTTGGCATACAATATGCCTTATTTTTATGGACATCAATAGTACTCATAATTCCGTCCCTTCTACTACTGGTCTAAAAGACTTCATTAGGCACTTCGCATATAACTGTGCACTAACAGTGAACAAGATAGTGAGAGACTACATTAATTTGAGGCGATTTTACAATGCAATACTTGATATTTGACAATTCATGTTATTAAATGTATTTTATTTAAAATGAATGCTACAACTACGAATGCAGTCATGAGGCATTTCATATTTTTTTTCATTTTCCTCACTCCCTTCTTGGACAAAATTCATGAAAGTATCGGAATGTATTAACAAATATTTTGATCCAAGGAAGCCATGAAATGCTTACAATCTTAAGTTATGAATAAGTATCCACAGGTATGACAAGGGTTATTACATAAAAATGAAATATACACCTCTGTTAGGGTACCCACCAACTCTGCGCTTTCCTACTTTTCCAGTAGGAATTTTACTACTGTGCCCCGGCGTGAAAGACTAATAAGAGCAAAATTTGAAACTGATGATGATATTGTCTCCCATTCACCAATTGTCCTCGAGAGTTAAAAAAAATCACGAATATTAATACAAGCAACTAATCAAGTTTTATGAACACAGTTGTTTTCTTCTTCAGTTGACTTTGATGCCTTTAGAAGTCTCCCCTTCCTCTCTTAAAGCTTTAATGGCATACGACGCAATAATCATGTTCACAACGACAACGGCTGCCGCAACTGAGTAAACAGTATTGGCAAAACCTTGTACTCCAACTTCATACCACAACACGTGGTGGACTCCATAAAAAGCTCCGATCGGCAAAGTGAACATTGCTAAACTGTACAGGAGCAGTGAACCTAAAGCACTAGCAATTTCAGCATTTGACTGAGTGCTGATATTTAATTCTGGTTTATTATTGCTTAGGAGTGTCTCCACCCCTTCCGATGATGGATGTCTGTCCATTCTTTGACTGCAGTTCTTGACTGACCCCGAGTGAGAAATTCTAGACTTCCTTGAATATGAACCTGCAATTAAAGAAAGAAAATAAAAATTACCTTGTCGAACTTCCTTGGATTTATTTCCCGCGTCAACAATCTCTCCGCTGTCGACTATAAAAGACGACTTGTAAGAAAGAACTGTTTTCACAGGTTTGCTTTCTCCCGAGAGACGCTTTTTGCCCCATATTAACTCTGTAATGAGCACGCGTGCCAGCCAGGGATCTAGTCCCTTTTCCTTCTCGAGGAGTTCTGATTTCTTGAATATAGTATCGAGTTCGTTTTCATGTTGGAGAGTCTGGACCACTAACGCATATATTGCCTTGATGTTCTGCAAATGAAACGAACTGAACGATAATGATGGCTTAAAACAATAACATAGGTTACCCAACTGTACAGACGACGGCAGCGCATCATTTTGAACAAATTTAGGTTTTGGCCAAAGAAAAACCGTGAAATATGCTGCCGTAAACTGAAAAAATAACGCTAGGACATACCGGGTGTTTACCACTATACACTAGCTCTTTAAGACTTTCTCCCTCTTCTCTGACAAGTTTGGCTATCTTGCACGCCTCTTTAAATAATCTAGGAACTTTGATCGAGTGCCTCGACGAGCCCGTCATATCCTTCAAAATTAAAGGGAAAATAATAACGCATACAAGGTAAAAGTCACGAGATTTAAAAATAACGAAAAACACCCTCCTGTATTTCGAGTGATGAAGATCACAACAATTTAAATAATTGGTGTAGAATTTCAACTGATATGAGTTCCAATGTGCAGAACAGAATTAACTTCAACAAATGAAATATCTCATAGGCGATAACAAAATAGTCTTTATAAATGAAAATAAAGCCAACTGACCTGTGAATGATGATATTTTATTTAGAAATTATGCATCCACTGCTCTTACTCATAACTTAAATCAACAACAATGGCACAAAATTAATACATCGAGCGAATTTTAGAAAATAAACTCAGCAAACAGCTGACGCCAGTATAACATTGGCAGAAAACAAAAAACTGACGTTATCAGATAGTCGTTCTGAGTTGGAGCGGAGCAATGGCCCGCTCATTTGGATGAGAGTTGATTAGGATTTTGCAATTCAGCCAGGTTTGAATGTGGTCACTGTTTTTTGTGGAGAACCTGCAACAATGGTGTGATGTCACTTTGGTATATATTTACATGATACTTGTGCCTTTTATTTATGAAACAGATTGCGGTTATTTTATTAATATATATGGTCACTCCAAAACACCACCACAAAAGTAGAGCTTTGAGTGTATCAAATTGAAAAACTTGCTTCAATATGCAATAATTTTTAAAAATAGTCTAAATGTATCGATTACCCTATGGATATATTCCCTCTGGAAATAGCGCGCCACGCATGGGAATTTTTTAACTTCACGTTGCACGGCCTTTGTCAGCCCATGGTTAATTACTAGAAGAATGATTTGGATTTCATTATGACATCTGTAATGTGGAATATAAAATCTTTTGCTTTAGCTGTGAATAAATGGACTTGCTGTTCCCAGTTGAAATAAGGGATAAATTTCGTGGGAAGATATTGTATGGAAATTCTATTATTATTGGAAAATTTAGCTAGTGAGTAAATTTATTACCTGGGGAGGGTTAGTCTCTAACGATGACACCCGATGCTAAAGGATGCCATTATGGCAACGGCCACATGAAAAGGCATCAGAAGTTACTCAGTCAAAGACGGATTACCAATATACAATTTCTATTCCTAGCCTCCAAATAATTGCAGTCAAACCAACCCATTCCTTGGTGATTGGGTCACCTTTTATACGGGTTTATATTTAAAATGGGTTTACTGTATTCATCACACGAGGCTGCTGGGAAACAACAGGTACCTACCGTTACTGCCCAAGTTACAGCAGTTGATACAATTCCCAAAAATTACTTATTTTTTCGTAATTCTGCTAGCTCAATTTATCTATCCTCTAAGGCCACATGTCTCTGTCTTTCTGAATAAATAAACACAAAATTATTTCGGCACACGACCGAAGCTCCACTATTTCAGGAACTAGCATATGCCAAGGATAGAAATTAGTTCACATCACATTCTAGATTAGTAATCATAACTAGATCAAAGTTAACTACATGACCAAAAAGCATTGTAAAACCTGTTCCCCTTTATGAGTATTCAAATATGTTCTTCATAGTAAAACATGCCAACATCAAATGCGATATAGAATATCCTAAATTGACTTAAGCAAGCAAATACTGACTAGTCAAATACAATGGACATTAAACCCTGTGATATTCAGTTAAATTCTAAAGTGTACCACCCACAGAATGGGGCTAGCTTTATTTTAAGAAGAACATCAGGCACCACCGTGCTGCGTTCATTTATTTATTATAGAATGCTCCAGTTAACTAGTGTCATTTAATTGTGTTTTCATTGGGCAGGCACATAAATTATATTTACATTTTGATAGTGCCATGCTGAATCTGAATCACTATGATGAGCAAATTACTTTGATGTATAAACAATTGACCTTCTAATGAAAAGGAAAAGTAAAACACAAGTGTAACTGAATTTACACAAATGGAAAATAGCCTCTAGATTGTAAATAACCATACTGATCAAAAACTGCTTAGTAGAGAAGCAGAACACTTGAGCTTTCGATGTAAAGGTTCTATAAGATGTAAATGGTACAGTAAGATATATGAAAGATAGGTAGCAGTACATATATGAACTGAAAAAAGATGGAAGTATAAAAGTTAACCAAAATATGGAAGAAATACTTCTAATGACATTCAATCGCATAAATTGTCAGATATACGAATAGTTATGGGAGTAAATGGAAAGAAATTGAGGAATTTATACTTCAATCATAAATCATACTTCATCATGGGGAACAAATGGTGCATAGTTCTTCATGGGAAGAGGAGACTAGGATACAGTTTATCTGAAATGCCTGTGAAGATTAACTCTGAAGTACTGCTAGCACAATTCTTATTGGAAAAGAAGTGAGTGGCCACTCAAGAAAGAAATGAAAAAATATCAGGTGTGGGGATGGCATGATGTATTTATAGAACAAGTGAGAGAATCTAGAACATATGGGATAAATAGAAGGTAAATATCAGCTAAGAGTAAACCAAAAGTAATGGTAGGTAAAAAGGCATCATATCTGAAAGTTAAAGGGAATCAACCTAGAAAAGTGAAGGAAGACATTTACCTAGGGTGTTTATTAGAAGTCATAATGGACTGAAGAGGCTAAAAAGAGATTAATTCACAGAGGCATTATGAAAATCTTGCCATAAATAAATAAGACAATAGAGTGCACGGTACTATGCTAAGAATCCATTTAATTTGTTTGTGAAATTATTGAAAGGGATATAGGATGGGGAAGTGTTGGAATACAAATATTGAGAAGAATGTTAAACAAAAAATGGTTTGATTAGGTTGGAGAGAAAACACTTGATTATAAGAGCAGACAAGTAAATTTATTGGGCATGTAGGTACTGGGAAGGGAATGCATAGCAGGTGATTCATTTGAGGACAGGTTAAAGGCAAGAATGAGCAGATAAATTACTGTGAAGTGCTGAATTGAATGAAAACGTGTTAATACAGAGGAGAAAGAGCAGAGGGAAGTGGTTGGAAGGTGCACCAGCAAACTCCTTGAATGGTTGATCAACGTTTCTTTAGAGTCCAATAAATTTGTACCTACTACCTTTAGGCAAGGGAACAGAGCACTGGACTGGATTTTGAAGGTCCAGGTTCGAGTCCAGTGGATGCCTTAGGGCCACCGTTAGCTTCACCCAGGTTGTCTAATTTTCGTGGTACCAGGAGAGGAATTTTCCAGGATAACAAATAGCAATGGAAAGTAATTGTTCACCCTAGTTTGTATATTTGCTTAGTGCGAGGTGAAGTCTCCTCTATTAGGCCAAACTTTAGGTTGATTACTGTAGTTCTACATACTACCTTTAGGTAAACAAGATTGGTTAACATTATACCCACCATCCACACTTGGTGATTACCCACATCCCTAAATATTATGCGAAAACTCGTTTAACATATTTTTAATGGTTCAATATCTTTGAGATTTGGAAGTTTTACCGTTCAGATTAAAGGTTTTCATAGTGGGAAAGCAACCAAAATTATACACAAGGATAATAAAATTTGTAAAAGATACAAGAATTACTTAATGCTATGGTGCTATGTTCACACAACAACAAAAATTTTTAAGAAGCCTGTATTCACCAAAGTCCACCCTCAGGATGTCAAGCCTTAGCTCTGGTCCCAGTTTTGTGACTGTATGGTTTACAACTGGCGTGTTAATTCAAATATTACCGTCCTTCCTCCTCTTGGCAATGTGGAAAATCATGTGAAGCTATTCCCACCATGAATTTAATTATGAATGTTGCATTTACATTAATATTTCTATATTTTATTCTATTTTAACAGAGTAAAACAGTACATGTAAAATTACAGTTTACATTGAAAAGGCATAATGTACGTTGGATTTACCTATCTGTCATTATCACCATCTTCTAAACCTAAGAGAGCATTATAATCAGCCGGTAACCTGAAATAATGTTCAAAAAGTATTACTTTCTTTGACTTAATTGAAAAGTATGAATGTTTCCAAGGTAAGACGCCCGATGGCGGTAGCTTTTTACTTTCACCCTTAGTGAAATTAAATTTCATTGGAAGTCCAACGATATTGGAAAATATTGCTATAAATTCATCCGTCTCCGAATTGTGGTACAACCTAAGGGGGAACATTGCCACCACCTTGTGAAGGGCCGAAATGAAACCAATAAATGAGATGTAATATACCAGAAATTCAGTATCACTTCTTATCCACGAATCAGAGGCGTCGGTATGATCTGAAACTGTTTCTAACGTCCAAGGGTATAAGTAATACAATTTTGCAATACCGATACTTAAGAAGAATACAAAGCCAATTGTGGAAAATCTTCGACTATAGACAACGTAATTATCTATGGATGACTTGTAAATCAACGAGAACTCTTTTGGAACTTGGTCACCATGTTTAATTAATTGTTCCTTGTTAGATGAAAATTGGGATGAGAAATATAATTTAGCTGTACCAAGCTCCAACCGAGTTCTTTTCTTAATATGAAAATGGGAAGAAGAATAATATTTGAAGCTTTGTAAGCACCAACAGTTCACTTCAAACGCTGATGCGGCCAATTCACATTCCAACAATGCCCGTTTCTTAGCATGAACTGATGTTTGCGCAAACCGATACAAGTTACGGTTCAACAACACCTTTCTAAGTAGCATGTCTGTTGAGCCTGAAAATTAAATTCGTCCTTGTCAAATGATTATTGAATGACACAATGCATCAAACATTAGGCAGTAATACCTTATTATATTTGGGTATCACGTGCTGGATTAGTAACCTCGTAATTCGGCTTCTGCCGTTGACTCTCACTTTTGTAAGAGATACTTAGATTAATAACTATTCGGCAGTAATTTATCTGTGCACTTTTACTAATGACTGTCCATTTACTTGTATGGCGATGTGATTTAATTTGCATATAAAAACCGCCGGCGAAGAAAACTCGCGTGATGTTTCAAGTGAACCCACTATAGACTTCGTATTCTTTTAATCATTGCTACATCGCAATCACATTGTGCGTCGTTTTTGTTTATTTTTGTGGGAGAAAGGTGGATATAGTAAATCAAGATGAATTTCAGTGGAAACTCTTAAATTATGAAATCAGCCGCTAGAAGTGCTGTACTGTAGTGTATGATTGAAGGGAGGCAGTTCAATATCAGAAAATAGCGGTCAATGGTTTTGAATATTGACTGAACAGACTGCCATTTCTAAATTTTTTACAACAAGCACCCATCCATTCCTTTAACAACGCTTGTTATTTAAATTTCTTCCACCAAGACCATTTTTCATCATAGTGCATGTTTATTTACATTTAACAAGTACAAATGAATTTATAAACTTAAAACAAATGTACAACAGTTCTTGTCTTAAGTATTGTGTTATTAATGTTGTTAATGTGAGTGCACATAAAATGAACACTACAATGCCTATTAAGCCAGTTCCAACTCATCTTTGGAATTTTTTATTTATATGATTAGTATTAAAATAGAATATGTTTGCAATAGATACTCGGTTCTTTATCAGGTTTATATTACAATAATTCTGTAAGTATGTGGTCTTATAGTTCTTTGCAAAATGATGGTTACTTTGGTTATTGATTTTTATTGTATTAAGATTAGTGGCTAGTGATCAGTTTCAAGCTTAAACATACTGATGACAGATTTCACATCCAAATACAATACTCAATAATTTCTTCTCAATCTAAGCATATGAACATTGAAATCCACTTAATACCTCAGAGGAATATGCTTCAAGCCGATTCGGCAATAAAAAAGATTCCTAATCATTGTGAGCTGGAATAGACTGAAATTAGTGTGGGTAACATGGAGTCAAAATATGTTGATACAGGGGCTGTCAAAGCATTTATAATTTTTTCCAATACAGCATCTAGATGTAGACTCCAAATAAACTGTACATCTTTTATGAGCATATATCGCTAAATCTTTATTTTTCTTGAAGTATTTTTTATATATGTTGACAAATAGTAAATCAATCCTGATAATCTTTCTTGAGACTCAATTTTTAGATCAGTGTACTAGTTATAGAAATTTTGTATCATTGTCCAAAGATAAACCGAAAAGTTTAAATTTGTATCCCAAATAGGTTATTTCTTGTACATCAAATATGAATTGTTTCCTTATGAATTTAAACTTAATTTTGAGTGCCATTTCCAGAACCACATTGTTCTACTCTTTAAATCACAATTACTGTTCGTCCAAATATCATTTGGAATGACATACATCCAGTTATATTGCTAAAAGTATGAAATGCCACCCTGTGGATATCTGATTCAGAAGTGATGATAAAAAAATCTTTTAAAATAATATCTCCCAAAGATAATATTAAAGTTAGTAAGTTTGGCATCCTCTTTCTCTAAAGGTAGTATCCTGGACCATTATTGGCATCTCAAGTTGTGAGCTATTTTGCATCTGCTAGTGTTAAGGATTTTAACAAATATTGGAATTGGATAATGCTCCCTTTCAATATTACTATGTAGCAGCAATGGAGAAAATGAATTTGTAATGAGCCATCTGTTTACTGAATTATGTTTGACAATAGTATAAGCGCAGCCTGTGGGCATACTGATTGGGCTATTATATCAAGGTTAACCGTTTTCCTTACCCCTGATTTAAATGATCATGCGGTAAAAATGAGGTCATGGTAGTCCAGGGGTTGAGTATTGGACTACTGACTGGAGGACCCGAGTTCAACTCTCAGGCAAGCCTCTCTGGGCACCCTCAGCTCCACCCAAGCTATGTGATTTTTCGGGTACCAGATCTTGGGAAACCATAACAGGCTCAGGGAAAGGCACTGGCCCTCTACCATGATGTGTGAATTTCACTTGCTGTTAGGCTTAGTACTGGGTGAACTCTACTATCACCTACCAAACTGACCTTTGAGTTGATTACTGTGTTTATGGTAAAAATGAGGCCTTTCTTGGAGGACATGCCACAAGCACTGCATTTCCATCAGCTCTATTTTGTATCCTATGGGAGCAATCCAATGCCATTATAAAATAAGCATTCATATTGTTTATCCACCTGGTTGATTGATTCTGCATAATTAATTGCTTGCTTGATGACTAAACATTTGAAAAAAAATTTTAGATAATATTTTCCAATTATTTTTAGGAAAATAAATTATTTTGAGAAGTGTACTTTATGAAATTTTAATAAAATTCAACTTTGCAAATGACTTTTGCAAAAGTATGCTAACTTGCTCACCTATATCACTTTTAAATGCCAATTTAACATTACTATTCGGCAATAACAATCATCTCAGTCCAATGGTTCTTACTGAGCATGGGGAGTGGAAGCTACCATAAACACAGTAATCAACCCAAAGGTCGGTTTAGTAGGTGATGGTAGAGGTCACCCATGTACCAAGCCCAACGGCGTGTGAATATTTACACATCAGGGTAGGGGGGCCAGTTCCTTTCCCTGTGCCAGTTATGGTTTCCCAGGAAGACCTGGTACCCGAAAAATCAACTGGCTTGGGTGGAGCTGCAGGTGCCCAAAGTGCCTTGCCCGGGAATCGAACCCGGGATCAGTAGCCCAACGCTCTACCCACTAGACCACCACGACCCGCATGGAAGCTACATACCCTTGAATTGTTGTCATCATTCACAGCATCATCCCCCTATCCTGTCATTTCATTTATATTATTCCATGATGAAATACATAGTTGGGGAGAAGTGGTTGAGTTAACCTTATTTTCTATGGTGTTGTCTCCATAATAGGCAGTTCTTTTAGCTGTGAATGAATCCACAGTTCCCACAAAGTTTGATTCTTGCTCCATTTGACTCCAGTCCCTAATTTGCCAATAATCCATCTCTGTCACCTCTGAGACCAGTACGGTGCCAACTTGATTCAACCATTGCCATTGTCCCTTCCTTCTTCTTTGTCCTTCATGTGGTGCTTAGGCATCCAGTGTGTTTATTTTTCAGATAGTCTACTGTAAAATTCCCTTCTCCAATATAAATGGATACATGTACTCGCACAGAGGATAGGCAGTGGCAGTCTTCTGTGGCAGTCACCTCACAAAATTCTTACAAAGTGTAAGTGACAGCAGCAGCACAGAAGACAAACAACTGGTTAGGGTTGGGACTTGGAATATAAGAAAAATGTTGAGGGTAGGAAAATCATAAAATATAAAGTGAGAAATAGAGAGAATAAGTAAAGGTATTTTAGGGTTATGCGACACGTGATAGAAGAATTTCGGGGATAGCTGAAGGGATAGTTACAGAGAAATATATGGTGGAGGGAAAGAGAGCTACTGAGGGGTGGCAATAATAATGATGGAAAAGGTAGGAAGAAGCGAAAGCAAGCAACAGAGAGAATATTATTAATGGAAGTAAAAGCTGAACCAACTAGCTTGGTCATTGTTCAGGTCTACAGGCTACCAAGAGGAAGGGAGGGAGAAGAGGATTGGGAGGAAAAAGTCAACAGGGCATATGATCACTTAGAGGACATAATTGTGGGTGTTCCTGGAAGAAAACATCTGATAGAAGTGGGGGATCAGAATGCAGTGGTAGGTGAAGCAAAAGATGGTAGTTGGATAGGTGATTATGATAAATCAAAAGAGAGATGGTACTTTTTTCCACACTTTATTATTTAAAGTCGACCGGTTTCATTGCATAGGCGACATCATCAGGTACATAGATTCAGTGAGTTCCAGAATAAATAGTTTTTTGAGAGGGGGGGGGAAAGAGGAGGGATAGGGGGGAGGGAAAGAGGCGGTGGAAAAAGGGGGGGGGCGTGTGAGAGGGAGCGTGGTACTGGGCGTGGGTGACTCCAAGGGAGGGGTGGGGTGGATGTAGGCTAAGTGGAAGCTTGGTTAGGTATGCCGTTCACGGCGGGGGTTGGGGCGTCAGGTATTGTGGTCAGAGAAATATCCAAAAGGGGGGAATTGCTCACAAAAATGTTCTCGTTGGCAATTATTCCTGCCTTTTGATGCTTCCTAATCTTCAGCTCCTCCAGACAATCCATTCTTCTACCCTTTTCCTCGAGGTGAAGAATCTCTGGGATAAAGTCGCTTCTGTGGTCACTTTCCCATAGATGTTTTGCAAAATGGGATCTGTTTAACTCACCATTTCGTAGATGTCTTCTGTGTTCTTCTGCTCTTACTCTGAACGACCATCCAGTCTGGCCAACATAACAGATTTCACAGTCACCACATTGGAGTTTATAAATGCCACTTCTATCATTGATGTCAATATTGTCCTTGGTTTTGTTTAACACAGCCCTTAAGTTACATTTGTTATAATATGCAATTTTGAGATCTTCCTTCGGGAAAAGGTTGGCAATAGACTGCGTAATCTTTCCGCAGTAACTTAAGTTTGCACCATCGTTACTTATCTTCACTAGTTACCGATGATTTATAAAACAGTCTGACAGAACTGGTGTTCACTGAATGATCACTGAATAACCTTTCCTCAAAGTCGTTCATATATAAGTCCGCCAAAAGTGGTGAAAGAGGTGACCCCATTGCTAAGCCATCCTTTTGTTGGAAGAATTTGCCATTGAATTTGAAGTAATTCTGTTCCACACCCACTCTTAGTAGTGCCAGAAACTCGTCAAGGAAGGGTGGTTCAGCTCCGGCTTTCTTCAATGTTCCTTCTGCTACTTTAACTTAGTTACTACGGAAAGATACGGAAGAACATATAAAAAAAGTTATATCTACTGATGAAATGATTAGAAAAATAGATGTAAGAAGGAGATGGAAGAATATAAACACACAGTTATGTAGAAGGAAGTGTAAAGGGTTGAATTATAAACTAAGGTTGGGAAGAAAAATTTAGTGAGAGAAGCATGGTGAAAGATTTGGAAGGTTTACGAAGGAAGGGTGAAACTGGTGCACTATACAGGAAGTTGAGAGCGCTCTCAGGAAGTAAGAAGAGAAAGATCATGAAAACAAATAAAGATACATCAAGGAAATTATTAATTGAATCTGTGCTGTGAATACCCAAGAGAAATGGAAGGATTATACAGTGACTATATGATAAAGAAATTAGGCCAGTAAGCTTAGATATAGAAAGATAATAAAATGTAGATGAGGATAGCTGAGAAATGGCTACCGCAATAAGTTTGATTTTTCATGCTAAGAAAGTGGTTCTCAGGGTCATCAATAAGAATATGGAGAGTAGGGAAAATAATTACTTGGAGGATTATAGGTTTGGATTCAGAATGTGGAGAGATGTGTGAGATTCCATAGCAATATTAAGACAATAATAAAAAGATGAAGATGTTTCATACAGTGAATTAGAAAATGTATTGCAGAAAAGAGGAGTAGATTGGAGGGATAGGAGGCTTATCTGCAACCTGTAAATATCTCTGATGGTGTAGAAATAGAGTAGGCTTATTGGACAGAATGAAGGGGGAAGGAAGTATGCAGAATGGAAGACAGGTTTATTGTAGTATTGGACAAAAAAGGACCCTGAAATTAGCTTGCATTTGGCTATTTAAATCCTTCTAACCTCCCCAGATTAAATCTTTGCCATTAGCATACCCCTTCCTCTACTATTTCATCAACAACCAATCATCCATAATGTACACTCATCTGTTTACCCTTGATCCTTCCTGAATATATCCTCTTCTCGCAATCTTACTATCAGTCACTCAACATACTCTGATGAAGGTGATTGGGACCACCAAAATATTTAGTGCAAGTATTTTTTATTACATATTTTTATAATATTTTCTCATAAAGTGTTCACATAGACAATAAAAACACATTTAAAGGACACTCACACTTTGCTTGGGCTTGTCTTAATGTTTTAGCGATCAAATCACATTAATCAGTTAGGTAAAATTTATGCCCATGATGGATTGTTCTCTCGGTTGGCTCAAGAGGGATGAGGAAGATAGAGGAGGTCGAGATGAGGGGGCTGAGAGAGGGAAGGGTGAGTGTGAGGGAAAGAGGAGATAGAAAGTTGATAGAATAATAATTAAAATCAGCTCATTCCTCGGCTGAAGAAATTAACACTTGGTGTGTCACCAATAATTTACATTCGTTGGTAATAAAACTAGATACTTGCTATTTAATATGAAGACTCAACCATAGACTATGTTTAAGAGAGTTTTATCACCTACATCCAGCGACTGCATTATTTAATTCAGCACCGTGTTTCCGATATTTTAAGCCGAAATAAGTCAACTGATGCGTCATTGAAATTGTACAAAACACCTCCAAAGTTACCACGGAGAGGAAAAGAGAGAAATGGAGTTTATACTGTATATACTTCACGCACGTTAACGCCATATTAGAACTTCTGTCGGTCTTCCCGCGACGGACTCATGTTTTATTCGAGAAGTGTTTGACTCATTATTTTCCTTGTTTTATTGTGCTCAGCATACCTATTACTAAAATATTTCAGGATAAATATATTAGCATACGTATAACTAAAGTATTTTAGGATATTTCAAGATAAATAGAAAAAATGTGTATACCCAGCGATAAAATCCTGAGAATTCGCAGATTTAATATAGAGAGAGAAGTTTAATTAATAGGAGATTTTCAGCGTTGCATAAAAAATATGTATTTTAATTTCATTTGATCGGATAAATAAAAGTACTCATTATATATAACCCAGAATTGTACTTCATTCACTTTGAAATAGCCTTTGATGGAAAAGACATATAGCGCTATCAGCGGCTGAGTTTTCATTATGGGAGCTGGCTCGCCAACTTCCTTCCGGAGTTAGCCTTGCCTTTTCATCTTTGACACCACAACGCACGGCGGCAAAGGCACATGAAATAACACTTGCAGTTACGAGCGCGAACTATTTGTTTAGGTCAAAAGATAGATTTAAAAATTACCGGAATTTATGGTGATGCATAACCATTCTTTAATTTTCTAGTACAGTTTAAGTTTGAAAGATATATTGTCTCGCTTGCGATCGTAATAACAGGTGTTTGTGATGTATCCAATTCAGAAATCTGCGCATAACATTATAAATATCCTCCATCGTGGTTGCAAAGCAGGTACACTCTTATTTTGTCTTCCGGTAAACTAAATATTTTAATGTGTTTGGGAGTCCAAAAACTTTGTAATTTATACATTGGTGTTTGTGTTAAGGTAGTCCAAGTTAACACATTGATTAAATTCACGGTTTCTAGTCAGGTACTGCTCCGCTGCTGTTATACCTAAAGAAACTAAATGGGATTTAATTGGAGCTATGGTCGTCGAAAGGAAACCTGTGATTACCAAGGAATTGGAAGACATAGAGAAGAAATTTTCATCTCTCTTGCAGCAGATGGAGTTTGAGAAGAGTTTGAAGTGCGATCATGAAATTACGGATGAACTGGAAAAGTAAGATGAAAGTTGTTTCCCCAATTGTAAATTTGTTCTTTAATATTTTATGTATACGAAACGTGTTTGAGTGAACCCATACATATTTTTCTAACAGTTATTCTGTCCATCAATGTGAAGGGGCAATGGTTTTAAGTCAACGTAGTTATTGTTGTGTAATAGAAATTTTCTTAGGCACCAGGACATAAGAAATATTTAAAATGTGTACTTGAAAGTTGCGGACGAGTTGAAAAAGTTAGGTGGAAGTATTTCAGCCTTATTTCATATTCATCATTTACATACATTCAATATGCATCACGAAGTGGACTCATATATTCACCTGCATTTGTTCTACGCATCATTTTGGTAGGGAAGCTTTTAAAGCCTTCGTTACAGCTGTAGAGTGGAATTTTAATAGGCATCCTTTAAAAACTGGAGGAAGAGATTTTTTGTATGTTCATCAAAGAAATTAGCCCCTACGGAATGTGGGTATGGGCATTGCCTTTTCGCCTAAAGAAGGTGTCACCTCTCATGATTCCCCTTAATAAGATATGTATTAGTCAAACATGTACATATGTTCGGTGATAATGAAAGTCGTATAATTAACCTGAAAGTTGGTTTGGTAGATGAGAGTAGCTCTCATCTCATACCAGGCCTTGAATGGCATGTGAAATTCGAAGATAAGATATGTGGTCCAGGTCTTTTCACTGTGCTGCCCATGGTTGCCCAGGGAGAAATGGTACCAGGAAAATCACGAATTGGGTGAAGCTGTGGATGCCAAGATGCATCCCTCAGAACCTGGACCGTCCTGTCAGTAGGCCAGTGTTCTACCTTTATGGATTTTCACACCCCTGGATCTGAGTGAGAAACATAAATTTTTGTGACATGAGTGGGAGCACTGTAGGAGAGAGTCAGGGAAAAAATGTATATAATTTTTATTCCCTTACATCTCGACCACTTTTAGTTTTGATCTAAATATTCCAAGTTCGAAATTTGCCCGAATAAAGAGCGAGTCGCAGAGCACAAAATGGTCTCAAAGCAAAGATTTCAGCATTATAAAAAAATACCTCAGAGGAGACAAACCTATATTTTTATATTCAAACAAATCGGAGATGGTTGCTAAAAGCATTTAAGCCGCAGCATAAGAACATCAGCCTATTGCATTATGCAAGACAGTGTCATATTTTGAACTTACTGCTTTTAAAACTGGAGAATTTTGTTAGTATCTTGAATAGATGATCAAGGATGATGGCTAGTAGAGGTCAAGGGCAAAAAAAAAACAAAGCGAAATGTTCAAAATTTTTAAACCTTCTAGCCCAAGAACTTAATTAAAAAAACCCACCTCCTGGACATTGGTTTCATTGGGTAAAATGAGGAAACTTGTTATGGGCCAACACCACCACTGGTTGGAGGATCAAATCAGACAATTTTTCTGTTGTTAATCTTCCAGATATTGTAGCCATACCTTGTAATTTCAGTTTCTTTGAGGTCAAGTATTAATTCCATGAGTTATTATGTTATTTAAGTTGATTAAGTGGGCTGTGGCCAACAACTTCTGGAGCGAAGGTTACAGGTTGATATACTCGGGAGACAAAGGGAGAATTGCAGGAGTGGGCATCATATTCAAGGAGGAGTGGGCAAGAAGAGTCATATTGTGCTGGCAATATAGTGAGAGGATTCTTATGATAAGGTTAGAGGAAGAACCTACAGACACAGTGATAGTGCAGGTGTATATGTCAACATCCAGCCATTCAGAAGAGGAAGAAGTATACGAACAACTGGAAGAGGTTCTAGGAATAGTAAAAGGAAAGGAAAACCTCATAGTAATGGGAGATTGGAATGCTGTGGTCAATGAGGGGCGAGAGGGAAGTACCGTGGGATACTTCGGATTGGGAAAACGAAACGCTGCGGGAGAGAGAGACTGATAGAATTCTGCAATGAGAAAAACATGGTAGTGGTAAATACCATCTTTGATCAACATCCTAGAAGAAGATACACGTGGAAGATGCCTGGTGACAAAGCATGATACCAAATTGCTTACATCCTTGTCAGGAAGAGATATAAGAACCAAGTTAAGAAGTGTAAGAGTTACCCTGGTGCAGATATAAATATCGATCACAACCTGGTGATCATGGACAGTGGACTGCGATACAAGAAGATGAAGAAAGTGGCACAACAACCCAGATGGAACACAAAGATACTGGAAGAAAAGAGTGCAAGAGAAAACTTCACTGCAGCCATCGAAAGGGAAGTTGAAGGAAATAATAATAATACCAGCACTGAAGGTCGATGGAAAGAAATAAAGTATATATTTACCAAAGCAGCAGATGAGCCCCTTGTGAGTAAGGCAGAAATATCTAAAAAGCCATGGATATTAGCTCAAATAAGAGGTCTCATAGAGGAAAGAAGAAAATACAAGAATCCAAGAAAGGAGAGTGAAAAATACCTCTGTAAACAGTTGTGGAACCAGGTCATACGAGAGTGCAAGAAGGCAAGGGAAGAATGGATAGAAAGATGCTGCGAGGAAATTAATGACAACATGAAAAAGGGAAATAGCGAGATGGCTTATAAACTAGTGAAGAGGCAATTCGGGGAAAGAAAAAGAAAATCCCAAACATCCGAGCCACTGATGGAAAAATACTAATGGACTATGATGACATCGGGAATAGATGGAAAGAATTCATTCAAGTACTCGATCAAGCTCCCAAACCACTAGAAGATGGCTGAATTAAAGATGAAAGCATGATAGGTAAAGACAATTGGGGTCCACAGATATTAAGAAGTGAATTTGAGAGAGCTGTTTCAGACCTGAGGAAGAACAAGGCACCAGGAGTTGGCAAAATAAATGGAGAAATAATCAAGGCACTCGGGGTCAAAGTGAAGGATGCCCTATTTGGAATAATCAAAGATAGCTACTGCAGCGGAAAGATACCAGAAGACTTTGAGAAATGTGTAATGATTACAATGCCGAAGAAACTAAAAACAGATAAATGCGAAGAATACAGAATATTGAGCCTTGTGACTCAAGCATCAAAAATCATTATTAGGATAATTAGCCAAAGAATAGAAGGAAGGATAGAAGGATACCTCTCAGAAAACCAATACAGATTCAGGAAAACCAAGGAGCAAGAGAGGGATTTCTCCACTTGAGAGTTCTGGCTGAAAAAATGAAACACTTAAATAAGCCATTATATGTGGCATTCGTGGACTTGGATAAGGCCTTCAACAACATTAAATAAAATAAGATGTTCAAGATACTAGAAGTGCTTGGATTGGACTAAAATGAAGGAAGTATCCATAACCTCTACAAGAGTCAGGTTACAACAATGGAAACAAAAAAATGAAAGAAAAATAGACGCCAAAATAAACAAAGGAGTAAGACAAGGATGCAAACTCTCGCCAGCAATATGTATACCTGGAAGAGGAAATAAAAGAAATGCAAGAATTAAGTATCAAAGGAGTCAAGGTAAATGGGGAAGAAATCAGCATGCTCCGGTTTGCAGATGATCACAGTAGTGGCGGAAATGAAAGAGGACCTGCAAGCAACCGTAAGTGGTATGAATCAAGTGCTGGGGGAATATAATTTGAACATCAACAAGAAGAAAACTAAACTCCTTGTGTGCGGAAGAGAGAAGCTGAGTGGTGATGTCACCATTTGAGAGGTGAAAGTAGAGCAAGTGGAATCCTTCATCTATCTGGCCAGCAGTATAAAATAGGATGGAGGAAGTTCGACCGACATCAAGCGAAGAATAGTCCAAGCTAAGAACACATTCATGAAGAATAGGCAAACTATGTTCAAATAACCAAAGGCTAGAAACAAGGAAACAATTTGTCAAGACTTTCGTGTGGCGCTCTATGGTTCCGAGACTTGGAACATTGGAAAAGTAGATCAGCGAAGAATAGAAGCCTTTGAAAGGTGGTACTGGAGGAAAATGCTGAAGATTAAATGGACAGACAAAGTGACGTATGAGGAAGTATATAGAAGAGCAGAGGATAGGACCATATGGAGGACTCTACGGCAAAGAAGAAATAGATGGATTAGACACACATTGAGGCACAATGGATTAATTAGGAATATAACAGAAGGTAAGATTCCATGAGGAAGACCAAGAGACATGTACATAGGACATATCTAGAACTATGGGCATTGACATTAAATAGAATGGAGGGCTGCAGTAAACCAATTCTAGGATTGAAATACTGATGATGATTATGTTATTTGAAGTTTTTAAAATTCAATCATTCTTGTGTTTTTTTATGGCTTTATTATTTTAAATATGCATGTAGTTTAACCTTGCCTGACCAACTAATTCATCAGGTAACTAACTCTTAAGCTGTATGCGCACTACCTCTTACTGGCCAAACCAGAAGTGACCAAAAGTTGAGAATTTGGTTGAGAGTATGTATAAAGTATGTTTTATGCTAAAAGGTAAATTTTTTTGTGATGACCAACCAAAGGTTTTTAAGCCCAAAATTCATAAAAAGACCCAAAATTGCCACATTAACTCACGATGAAGAAGGATGTTTTGAAATCATGCTTTTTATTTATTTTTTAAACATTATAGGTCTCAATGTTCCAAACATTTGAAACATTGAGTAATAAAAATTCCATAAAAAATAAGATTTTAAACTTCATTGTTTTGTTAATGCCCAAATATTAGCATTAATCATATGGAGGAAGTGAATTCAAGTTCAACTTACTCCAAAACCATAGAAAATTTATTTTAAGTGTTGCAAAATTGTTTATGATTCGTTTTGTTGCTCTTTACGATTTTGGAAAGATTACCGTATCTGTAAACAGCTGCATTAGCATAAAACCCTTTTGAAATAAGTTGAGAGATTTTAAAGAGTGGTTTCACTTGGGTAAAATGCAGGAATTTGCTCAAAAAATAATTATTTTATAAACTAATACTTTTTGATGGTTTGACCATACCCTTTTCTTTATATAATAGAACCATAATTAATTTTAATCACTCTTGATACAGGCGGGAAGCAGAACTCATCAAGAAGGGGGTTATTAAAGACATAGATTTGGATGCAGTTGTTAAGCAAACTGCTCAAGACTTCAGGGACATGTGTTCTGAAGAGCTGGCAAAATTCAAATTTGCCCCAAGGACTACAGGTAAGTGCTGCTATGCAATGGTATCTGAATACCTTCCAGTAATTTCTTTCTCTTCTCTCAGCACTAATGTGCTGAGAGAAGATTAGATTTTTAGAATAATTGGGTTTTATTCTATAAATTATGACTTCAATCCTGTTCTTGCAGGAGTGGAGTATCTCTCTCTCTAAAGTTAATTTTCTGAATTGAAATTGAAAAAAATTGGCAACATTTATTGCTTACATTTTGGGGGAACAGATTAGGAATCACTCAGTTTCTTTAAACTTTATCCACACCAAAGTGATTTCATTTTTTACCATGTACTTATTTTTTGTA
This sequence comes from Hetaerina titia, assembly GCA_037158775.1. Lineage (NCBI taxonomy): Eukaryota > Metazoa > Arthropoda > Insecta > Odonata > Calopterygidae > Hetaerina > Hetaerina titia. The sequence continues at coordinate 67,011,084 of CM073771.1, forward strand.
CTCAGTTATACATGACACATGCTCCCTATCTATTCCTCTCTCTGTTTAATTTGTATGAGTTATATATTTTGTAGTTTATTTCCATTTTCCTTTAGTACATATGGCATCGTGGTCTAATTCAAATTTACCGGTTCCAAATTGATTCCAAGTTAAATACTCTTCAGCTTTCCTTGCTCTAATTAAGTTGATTTTGTTTTTCCTCGATTTGTCAAAAATCAAAGGATGGAAGTACGGTTGCAATATCTCATATCTACTGTACTTGTGAGTGTTGGAATTTCCTTTTTTGGTAAATTTAAAGTTTAAAACAAAAACAGAAAATGACTTATTCTACATAACCAAAACCACAGTTATCCACCTGAGTGTTGATACGAGGTCTTGCTGACTACTATGACCAATGGCATTTGAAATTCACATATCAGGATGGAAAAGCCCATTATTTTCCTTGTGCTGCCTATGATTTCCCTGGAGTGTTTGGCATCCAAAACATCTCACAACCTGAGTGAAGTTGAGGGTGCTCAGAGGTATCCTCAGGAGTTGAATCTGGCTCCAGTCAGTAGTCCAATGCTCTACCCACTGGACAACCTTGGTACTACCATAACTGCATTACACTCTGCATATATCAGTGCAAGAAATGATATAATTCCAAAGGTGGCCAAATTAATTGAAGGTTCATCCTTTTTCTCATGTGATGATTTCTTCCTTGCCAAATCTTGAACTTCTGGATCTTTGAAATGGGATTCTGAAGCAGTGTTTTCTTTCATGAGGATTCTAGTTAAATGAAGTGGCTTAGTTGTATTTATGAATATCACATGATAATTAAAAATGGAGAAAATATTACAGAAACACGATTTGACTGTAATTTCATTCAGTAATAAAATTACTTCCTTCATGATCACTACTGTGGATGAAGTAATGGGCCAATATTAGAATCCAAAACACCATTGCCAAGCTCAACATAATTATGCAATTTTTGAAGTTGAATGTCTTCACTTTTCCGAAAGGAGTTAAAGCATTGTCTGGACTGAATTATTCTGTAACTTATATCGCAGAAATAATTTTCAGGAAACTTTTTTTTCTTAGAGTAAAAGTGGAATATACAGCTGCAAGGTGAAAATGTAAGAATTATGTGTGAAAGCATTACTGAGGATGAGCTAAACTTCATTGAGAATGGAAAAGTGCATTTCAAGTAGAAAAATGAATTGTAATTAGGAGAGTGTGAATGAAATTATTGGGGAATGTTCTGAAAGCATTTGTGGAAAAGGTGGAGAATGGAATGTAATGCCTGTTGAAATGAGTTATTCTTTTAGTGCAATGCAGGATGTGTAAAGGCAATGAATATTGGGAGAGAGCTTAGCAAGGAGCGAAGGAATGGGTGTAAATTATTGTAAAAAGGAAGCAAGAAAAAAGTACTGATGTCAGAAGTGGAAAAAAATGTAGAAAGACTCTGAAGGAAATAAGAATTTATTTTGGCAAGGAATTAATTAGGGGCAAAATCGTAATACCCATAATTGATGGTTGAATGCATAGTTAGATTGTCACATTGCCAGAGAAAGCGTCCAAGGGAGTATTTTAGAGGATTGATATGGTAGTGGAGTTGATGAAAATGAGCCAAAAAGTATCTAATGGTGATAGTGATGGTGTGAAAATTTCTGCTCCTTAGTAAAAGATATCTCTTACAATGTAAGAATTAGAAAGAATGGAAAAGTTTAAGATATAGGTAGTGTATGTAACAAAATGTTCAAGTTCATGGAAAATTTACTTATTAGTTTGTGCATATGGTTTAACCTATGCTTGCAAACTTAAGCTATGCTGGGCAAAGAATTCAATATCGGAACCTCAGTTTAAAGTGAAGGGGATCATGATAGAGCGTATAAAAAGAGACCTTTCAGGCATGATATGATGGAATACCATGATTAATTAAAATTGGTAATTTTCCACAAAAATAAATTTTTATCAATTCGACCGGTTTCAATGTAACTGCATCAGAAGATGATGTAGTTACATTGAAACTGGTCGTATTAATAAAAATTTATTTTTGTAGAAAATTACCAATTTTAATTAATAATGATAGACCGTTTTTAAAGTTAAGTGTTGACTAAATGAGTTCAGGTAGTAGCATTGAACTAAATCTGTGGTATGCAATGTGGTATTATGCTTGATAGAGGATGATTTACAGTACAAAAACTTGGGGAAGGCAAGTTAAAAAAAGCATCCCTTTTAAGTTATCTCGAGGGACCTGCTCACTTTTCCTCCCTACTCTTCTGTCCTTTCATAAGTCTTTCATCTCTTTCACATTCATACGAAGTTTCATATATGCTTTTCTGTTTATGAAACTCCTAATATTCCCAGTCTTGAGATATTGTGTGCCACATGCTCACCTAAATATCCCATTCCATGCCGTCCAATCAAATCAAATGAAATTTTTTCAAAAATCCTGTACTCTTCTTTCATGTGTCTGTTTGGTCAATTGGCTCATTTAAATGCTCTCAACAAGACTAAATCAGCTTATCTCATTCTTTCATAAATAATATCTAATTCCAATGCATCCAACCCACATTCTTTAATATCACTCTCATTCCTCATCTTAGAATCCCATTCTTACCACTTATATTCTTAAAAACCTTATGCACATGGAATTTAATTGATTTTGCCCTACCCAAACTTCACTTCCATATAATATGAGGTTGGGACTACAATTTCATATACTACTATTTCATTGTCTCTCCTTATTCCTCACCTTTTTTTTGTAGATAATAAATTTAAAGTTCATTACCAGAGTAATGGTTAATACTGTTGATTATTTCCAAAATGATGCACCATTCATTGTTATTTTAGTGTAATTGGTATGCTTTTAATCTTCCAATTTTTACTGTTCGTCCACAGAGGATGATAAGAGGAAGGATCTAAAATCCCTCAACAGGCATCTGGATGGCCACTTGTTGCTATTCATTGAACATCAATTAGGAGACAAATTTCACTGGATTGTTCCTCAGGCTGTGCACAGAGATGGAGAAGCATTACATGAGGTACTAAGAGAGGTGTTATTTGAAGATTTATCCACAATTTTTTGTTGATTACCTGTATGCAAGAAGAGTTAGGTCATGCACCTCTTTCTTTGGTTTTATTAATTTAGCCTCTTTGTATTTTTGATTGATGAAATTTCATGGAAATAAGAATTATTCCATCAAATGCCTCAATGGGATGATGGGTTGACCTCCAGATATAGGTTTGCTTCAAAGAAAATAGGTTTAGTTGATGAATAAGCAGTTGTCGATGATTAGTGGCAGTACTCAGGAGGATCATAAAACAATCCTATAAATTCAATGGAAGCCTAAAAAGGTGTCAGGACAAGGGGAGTGACCATCACCAAACTAAAGACTTACAAAAAAATGCAAATAATGAAAGACTTACCTGGAGGAGGGGAAGCAGCACTCTTTTTTTTTTTTGAGTGAATGCAACAGTCATCATACTGCTAGCATATGAAAAGTTACTTTGAAAGCTGCAGTGCTACAAATTGGAAGGCAGTGGGGAACAGTCACATTACAAGGACTGTCCTGATGAGCAACTGTTTATCAATTTTATCTTCTCTATTTATCATATTTTTGATTTTATTTTTTGTATTTTCTTTTTGAAATTTTGTCTTCTTTATTGACTTGAATGGCGAACATGATGGAACCCTCTCTTAACATTTTCTTGAGGTAATCCCCCATTTAGGGCCTGATAAGTGTACTGATAATTGCTCCTGGGAAGGCCAGCCAAGCCAAACCGGTTAAAAGGTAGTCTGCACAGCATCTCTTCCTCAATGAGGTGGCTGCAAAGGTATCTAACCCCAGTGGGGTGGCCATTTGAGTGATGATTTCATGTTAAAAACACTCTTTAGGAAGGAAATAGGAAATCACCTCAGTATCCCTTGAACTGATGATGTACAAGTTTATTAGAATGAGCTCTGGCAACTATGGGACTTGACCCACTGTGTCACGTGTCAAACCTGACAGCTGGAGAAGCAGGTTTGTGTGGCCATAATCTCATGAAATCCTTGCAAAATAAATCGGAATTGACAGCACTAGTACAGAAGAGGGCTGACATAGTTGAAATCTATGCTTTGAAAACGTCCAAGTTAGACAAGGGAAAGACATGGGAATAAGTAGAAGAGTTGGTATTCAAGCAGATCAAACATGGTGATATAAGCCCGAGAGAGATGGTAAGGAGAATGAATGGCAAATATCTTTTTATCTGATGAAATCTTTTTATCTAAAGAAATCCTTTTATCACAAGAAGCAAATACTAACGTAAATTGTACTTGCATAAATATAAGGAAGCTATTCATTAAGAGTTATTTATGAAGTCTTATTTTCTTTGGATGTGCGACTTATAAGAGAAATGAACATTCTAGAAGATGAAAATGTGGTGCTATCGATATATGAAGAAAATGGATAGAATAACAAATGAATAATAATAATACTTGGGAAGATTGGATGATGAGAGAAACCCATGGAGGGCATTTACAAGAAGAATAAGAAGGAAACTTAGTTCAATTCAATCTGAGGCACAATACTTTACTCAAGATCTCAATAGAGGGAACCATAGAAGGAAAGAATTATGGAGGAAGGTGATTTTCTGATTGCCCATATGTGGGTAGGTGCATTGTCTGGATGGAAAACAGACTACTGGGTCTGCGTTCAGGCATCTTTGCATCCAGTTTTGTTAGACGATTAGAATATTACTCCCCATTTATTGTTTTACCTTTTATTAAATAGTCAATCAACAGAATTCCTTTTGCATTCCATAAAACCAACAGTGGAATTCTTTGCCATCAATGTACCCCTGCGAGAATTGATAGGCAATGACTGCTCCTTCATAATCTGCTTCGACTCTTCAAGCTAACTGAAATCCATTTATGCTTCTCTCCTACCCACCATATAGTCTGGGAGATACACTCTAGACTGTTACCCCTCTGATGAAGGTATCCCTTCATCGGAGGGGTACCAAAATATCCTTCCTATGTATCCCTGAGCATGCAGTAATTGCTGGAAATGAAAAAGCCAACACTGTGGCAACAGGAGCACTAAACATGTACAAAACTGATACTTGGTGCCAGTGGATGATCTGAAGGTAGCACTGTGCGACTCAGTCCTGAAGTGATGGTGTGATGCATGGCTGAATGTCACAAATAATAAGCTCCTGGGGATAAAGTCAGTGGCTCGACGTGGCCCTCAACCATTAGGAAGAGCCTTGGGAAAGAGATGGCGATTGCATGAGGTTAGGGCTCTCACTCTTGTAAGTCTTTATGGAAGAAAAAAAAAACAACCAAAGCAGCAACAAAAAAACAGCAAAGAGTGTAACTTGCCCCTGATGGTGAATCATATCTTGACCCAATGTGATAAATACCAGAGGGCAAGAGAGACTTTTAAAATAAAGTATGATCTAAGTAATATTTGAGTGGGTGATCCTAACTCATTAAAGAGAGTTTTAACCTTTTTAAGGGAAAGTGGCCCAAAAAGAAAACTATAGTTGTGTTATTCTTTTTTTAGGTTTTTGGTTTTAAATTTTTATGTATTTATTGATTTATCTATTTATTAATAGGGTATTAAGGTTATAAACCTTTTGACAGTGATGCAAAATGAGCATAACTGTCTATGCATCCCAAAAAATAAAACTATTACTACTACTTCTTGGAACAATTGCTTTCAAGTAATTAAATCTCGAAAACTGGTACTCAAGAAATTTGAAGAAACCAGGGACATTGTCTCATTTGATAGATTGAACGATCAGTGCTTGCGGGACTAGTGAGAGAACTCCTGATCATCATCAACCATTATAAAATATAGGACGACTACTCCAGCTTGGGTACTTAATCTTGAAGATGATGGCATAGTCAGCGGTTGAAACATTAATGCTCTTCAATGCCACTTAGTGTGAAACCTAAAAAACTTAATAAAGCTGTCCACTTGGAACACCTTATGTTCCCTCCTTATGTATCCTGCCATGTTTTGGCATTATTTCCAGGGGTATGTAATGTCCTATGATATGTCCAACATTGATTATGTTATGGTTAAACCTCTTCAGAGCACTAGTGGAGTAGAAAAATGGTTTATTCTAGAGATAGGTCGTCTTTTACTGGATTTTACTAATTTTAGATACATGAAAAAACTTCCCAAATACTATGGTTTTGTTGGGGAAGAGCAGAAAAACACCTGGGATTATTCAATGTCTACAAAAATTAGATGTTCATTGGGAAAAGAGCCAACATTTTTGAAAAGAGTGGAATTGGATATCAGTATCTGGAATTCCTGATGATTACAATATATGGTTAGTTGTTATGTGAACAGATGGTATTAGGCATAGGTCATATGAAATACATTGTGTATGCTGAAACCCAGGGAGAAACCAAAGCTATAAATAGGATCAACTTGTGTGATATCAATCGCATAGAGAGAGTTGATAGATTATTTATAAGAAGGGCTTAATAAAATTCCAAAAACTTGCAAAAAGATGTTTTATTCAGAAACAACTGAAAAAGGTTTAAGAATGGGAATCTAAGAGATAAGTGGCTACCCTGCATGTCTCCTCTTTTTCTTTTGGCATTGTGGCTTAAAGTCACTTTTGTTTCAGACAGCAATGAGGGCTCTTGAAGAAAACTGTGGTCAGCAGCTTAAGGTGAGGATGTTGGGACATGCCCCCTGGGGATTCTACAAGTACAAATATCCAAAAGATGTAAGAAATAATGGAGTTGAAGGTGCAAAGGTAATATATGTTTTTATTATTAGGTAATCTACCGGTTAAGGTAGGTTTTTGGATGGACACAACTATCAAATAAACATTTTGTAACTCCAAACAAAACCCAATCCAGCAACCTACTTTACATCAGGTCTCTCTTCATCTCTGTGTACTTCTTTCCTCCTTTCATCCCCTCCATATATCTATCCTGTTCCTGCCCTTTCCTCGCTTGCCCAATATTCTCCCCCCTATTACCTTCTTCAACATTCCACTACCGCTCAATATGCCTTTCATCCATTTTTCCTGCCTCCATAGGATTTCTCTCAACAAACCCCTCTCCTCACCCATCATCTCCAGTACTTCCTCATTTGTTTTCCTTTCGGTCCATTTCACCTTCTCCATTCTTCTCTTACCTACATTTCAAAACTCTCCAATCTATGTCTATCCTCCTGCTTCAGTGACCATGTTTCCGCACCGTACATAGCTACGCTCCATATCAGAGTTTTTACGAGTCTTGTCTTAACATCCCTACTCAATGTCCCCGTCATCAACTCCCTCCTCCTTGAGAAAGCCTCCTTGCCTGGGACAATTCTTCTCCTTACGTCCGTACTACTTTGGCCATATTGGTCCAAAACACTTCCAAGATATGTAAAGTGTTCTACCTGCTCTATTTTTACTCCTCCTATTTTAATGTTTAGCTTAGCCTTTTTCTTTCTGGAAATTCGCATAACTTTTGTTTTATTAATATTGATTCTCATCCTATATCTATTGCACTGAACCTCCAATTCACTCAGCAATGCTTACAACCCCTTGGCTGACTGAGCAACTAATGCTTGGCCATCAGCAAACCTAACGTAAAAAAAAAAGAATTTTATTTGCCATTATATCATAAAATGTTTACTTCAGTGTAGAGTATTTGGAATTGTGCAGGTGCTGATGGCATGTATGGTGAAAGGGAACCCTCTACCTCATTCATGAGTGACCAAATATATCAAGAAGTTAATAAGGCTGTAATTATGCATACCTATTGCAATGGTTCCCAACTGTATGGAAGGTGTGGAACAATTTTAATGAAATAGTAAAATATTTGTATTGATTGATTGATAAATGCGCCATCTTATTACCTAAAGCGGAAGGCCCTATATTTAGTTGGTTGTTAAATGGCTTGTGTCAACAAGTCACTAAATAGAATTAGTAATAAGGTTAGCAGTTCCATGTAAGGAATGCATTTATATTAAATGTACTTCATTTCAAGTTGACTATTGACTGAATCAAATGTGGTTTTAGGGATGGTAGAGTTAAAAAAACTTTGAACAATAGGAACATTATGCTTTTATATTAAATACTTGTTGCATGAAATACTTGTCACTTGGCATTTTGGAAATACTCAATGCCATTTTGTCTTTTGGAAAACATCAAAGTAAACAATATGATTTTGTTTGTCCCGGGAGCAGAATATAGTGTTTTCCTTCTTTTCTGCGAAAAGTATTGCTATTCTGTGGATAACACAAATTGATTGTAGCTCCCAGCCTAAATTTATTTTTGTCTGTAATGTAATTTGCATTTAGGGGTGTTCTGTAACCTATTTTTTTGAGTTTCATTTTCAAGGAATGGTTATTCTTTTAATTAATTTCTCCAAACTGGATTTGTTAATCTTAGTAAAAGAAAATGCTGTTCTAGGGAAGACAAATTTTAAATTCCTTAGAAATAGAGGTGAGAATGTGTCTAACTTGGTAAATATTTATTTGCTTCGTTAAAGGCAATTGGCTGAGACAAAAATGAAAAATGCATTACATTTGTGAATGAATTCAGGGAGTCGAAATTAGTTTCCCTGCTATTGTTTTCATGTGTTTCTAAATAAATGATGTTTCTCAGACGGTGTTGCAGTTGCAGTGAACTTTCATATATTTTAAACAAATATAGGATTTTGAGCTGTTTTTGGATTCGTGCCGTGGAATTTTTTGAAGCATATGAAAAGTATTTAAAACAAATGTATTATCAGTAACTGGAAGGTTGTAATCACCTTGGGGGGACTCTCTGATGATAATCAGGATCTCAGGGGCAGATTGAAAGGAAAAATTCTGGTCTGGATAATCAAAGAAGAAACTCATAAACAATTAAAGAAACCCAGATTTTTTAAAATATGTAATATCGAATCTGAAATTAAGAGTAAGAGGGTACGCGCTTGTAAGAGAGTAGTATGGTAGCACTACCATATTTTTAGTATCATGCATCTCATAAAATCATGTTTCTTAGGCACTCCCTTCAGAGGGAGATCTCAGGAAAGAAAGGGATGATGCTCATATATTGCAATTTTCTTTCTAGTTAGTGCAACATTTCGATTGCCCTCTTGCCATTTTTATAGGTTCTAACATTTTCCTCTCATTGATTCATTTTTATAATTTCATGAAAATGTTTCTCTTTGCAGATCTTTTTCTTTAAGGCTACTCACATTTCAGGCCAAGTACAGCTAGTTCCTGGCCACAATAAGGATTTCAAGTGGCTGGACAGCAATAAGGTGTTTGACATCAAGCCATATGAGTATTCCGACAGCATCTCACAGTTTATGTTGAGCTGCAGAAGATAATTATTTTTGTTAAACGTAATTAGTAAAATTTTTTAAATCTTTATTTATTATCACTGTTATTTTATTTGCTATTCATCAATTAATGCTCATTTATCTATTGCGTTAAAATCCTGTGAACTTGTAAGGCCAAATTTCCTAATACAAAATGGGTATGAAAGGGCAGCCAGAAAAAGGTGATAATTTCTTTCACAAAGTTAAGTGAGCCGCAGTATGCTTAACAATTTTTTATAAATGCCATCAGTAATCAGATAAAAGGTAATGGCATCCTAAACCAATGAATTAATAAAAGTTAACTGAAAAAATCGTAGTTGCCAGTGAGTACTTACTGGCCATTGGTTGACATGAAACAGTTTTAGTTTTATATTCCCGTTGGTGGGTCGTGGCAGTCCAGTGGTTAGAGCGTTGGACTACTGATCGGAGGGTCCAGGGTTTGATTCCCGGGCTAAACCCAAGCTTTGTGATTTTTCGGGTACCAGATTTTCCTGGGAAACCATAACCGGCACAGGGAAAGGAACTGGCCCCCCTACCACCATTGGACATCACACACCATCATCATCGGGAATTTCACCCACCATCGGGCTTAGTACTGGGTGAACTACCATCACCTACCAACCAACTTTCAGGTTGAATGCTATGTTTATGGCTTTTATTCTGGTTGGTAGCAGTGATCTGCATTCTTTGGAGGAATTCATATATCCAGTTCTGTTGAGTTAAATGCTCATATGTTATTCTCATAGTCACACTTATTGCATAAAATGCCATCTGAATCTGTCAAGGATTCCAGTGCTTCTAGCTATCCTTCATGGGACTTTTACATGAAGAATCGTAACAATGCATGCTACCATGCTTGTATTTAATAATTCACCAATTATGAAATATATAGGATATGGTGATAACATATTTGGTAATTGAATTGCCTTTGGTATGAAAATGAGTATGTACTCACTGGCATGAGATGGTTTTAAGGCACCATTTTCATCATTCTTAAGAGTTGACCTCTGTGGGTAAGGGGATGGAGAATACTTCCATCTTCCCTGTCTTTATAAGTGGTAACAAAAATGGTGGGAAATGCTCCAATAAGCCCTGAATATAATAGGGCTTGTTTCTAAGTTTCTCGTGGGCACGACTGGATATACTAGTTACCCAAGATATGCCCAGAAGTTTCCCATGTATGGGGACACATTAAGGTTCAGTGAACTACCTAGCTCTTGTCTCAGGCGCTTGTCATGCACCAGTTGTCTAATTTTGGCATACAAGAGCAATTGAAGGGATGTTGCTGGGTCATGGAATGATGAAACCTCTTTCAGGGAAGAGGTTAAATGATGATTGCTATGGATACATCGTAAATGTTCTGAGTGAGTCATGGCAGGGCATTTATATATAAGATAAATTCATTACTTACAATGTGTTACATTAAGATTTCATTCAACCTTACTTTCTGTGCACATCCACTGGAACCTATTTTTATTCCTAGATAAGGGAGTGTCTTGAAGTTTGTTTATCTATAATTCAGTCTGGTTTTTTACTCATTAAGGGTCTCATATTTGCATTTCTACATTCATATTTTCCTGTGTATGGGAAGTACTTTAAACCAGCAACATCCTCTGTAGTGTCTTTAGGCCGTGAAAAATAACTTAAAAGAAAATTTACAATCACCTATTACATTACCGGACAGTTCTATCTAACGAGGTGTAGTATGAGCTGACACTCATCTTTGGGAAATTAGGTAATAGAAATGGCTTTTTGCATTTAGTGTCAGTGGAGCACCTTGTGAAGCCTTAGTACAGAATAATGCTGGGTAGAAAGCTGTTGGCCCGAGACCGGGGCTTAAAGTGCATCTGGCTGTGATTATGTTTTGGTTTAGGAGTATCTTGCCCATTTAAGGGATACCACTGCCTAAGGAGGAATTGTTGGCCTGTTGAAGCCAAATATTTTCATGGATTGTTTCTCTTGGATCTGTTGGTTTTGATATTTAGCATTAATGGGTTAAAAATGAATAGATTTTAATGTAGAGGAGTTTTACTAATAAATTATAAGTAGTTTTGCACAAAGGATGTCAAATGAGAATAGTTCCTTATTTGCTGTTATGCATGATCAGCAGTGTAATGGGCTCACCTACTTAGTTGAAGGGACGGCCTTATCTATCCAAATTCCTTAATATTTGCGTTGGTTTGGGGTGGGGGAGGACAATTGATTTCTTAAAATCTTCCAAATATGTTAGTGTATCTGGTAAACATTCATAAATATGGAAAATCCAGATTGAGAGCTGTCCGTAGAAAAGCCAATCTGTTTAAGTGTGCAATCATATGTGGAACTTCACCTGTATTAGCAGTGCTTTGGCCTCTATCCTGTACACATTTGCCGGCACCTCTGCGAATAGGAGTATCTGCTGTGTGTGAGCGGCCATACAATCTGGCCTACGATCCACCCGGGTGTATGCCGCGTTTGGAGACCCATAAATGAGAGAAAGGGATCCTGGAGGGTGAGCGCTCTGGTTCTCAGCCGAGTTGCGAATGCTTAGTATGGCTCAGAGAGTAATACCTCTCTGGATTTCGTGTAAAAGGGTGACCTGAGGCTAGCCGCCCCCAGCCAATGGGCTTCCGTCACGCTTTCGTTCCGGTGGCAAGTGCCAAGCGGTGGGAGTCTGCGTAGGGGGGTCTTAGGTGCAAGGGTTTTTTGGAGGGCTCTTGCATTGAAAATTTTACCACGAAACAGACAAGCGCTCTACGAGGTTTGTTCAATAAGTTTCCAACATTTTTTTCTAACGCGCCTCCAGTTAGTTATTTTTTAATCCGTTTAGATGCGTTGTATTTGAGGAAACTTCCTGAATAACCGCCTTCAACAATTTTGATGATTATTTATGGTCGTTTATGTGAAGGGATGTTCGTGGAGTGTGGCGAAAAATCAGGTCCGCGGAAGTGAGTTCATTGAAGGAGCAGCGTTGTTCTGAGAAATTACGTACGATATTACGAACCATAAACGTCGACTAATAACCCCCACATCGAGAAAGTGGACGATCTCGTTAGTGCAAATCGACGTTTTATTGTCAAGGAACTTGAAGAAGAGTGTGGCATTTCGATTGGTTCGTGCTATACACTCCTGACTGAAAAATTGAGGATTTATTGAGTCGCCGCCAAATTCATACCCCGTCTAATGGCAGCAGACCAGGTAGTGTTGGATCGAGCTGAACCCTTCTTGTCCAGAATATTAACAGGCAATGAGTCCAACCCTGGGGATAGAGAATACTGCCGCAGAATCCCTGCTTATCGTAAAAGGCGACTAAAAGAGCGGGAAGAAAACTTCGAAAACCAAACCACAGTCATCAAGGGATGCCTTCGGCCAATGCTGCGAATCCACCTCCTGTGTGCAGCCATACCATCTGGCCTGCCATCCGCTCAGATGTCTGCCATTCCCGATGGCTCGTAAGGGAGAAATGGGGATCCTGGAGGGTGAGCTTTCTGGTTCCCTGCAGGGTTTCGGATGCCCTGTATGAACGGGGAGCGATACCCCTCTTTGACCCCGGATTTCGCGTAATCGTTTTCCGTCGCCTTTTCGTTCTGGTATGAGTGGGGCATCCCTTGATGACTGTGGTTTGGTTTTCGAAGTTTTCTTCCCGCTCTTTTAGTCGCCTTTTACGACAGACAAGCAGGGATGCTGCGGCAGTATTCTCTATCCCCAGGGGTGGACTCATTGCCTGTTAAGATTCTGGACAAGAAGGGTTCGCAGACTCCCACAACCGGGAGTCTGCGAAGGGAGGTCGGAGATGAAAATCACCAAAGGAGACACGCCGAAAGGGTGTGAGAAGACACCAACCGCCATACTTCCGGCAAAACCAAGGAGGCCGGAGTTAATGGAAGATGACCGCAGTATCTCTGATACTGGGACGGTGAACCAAATCCTATCACGGGGAAACAAGTATTAGAGGACTAGGGACAACTTTAAAATAAGGGGTGGTTTATGTAATAATTTAAGGAATGACCCCCAACTCCTTAAATATGTTCCAAGAAAATGAGGGAGATGTCACGACAGTAACTTTTAACGGAGTCACCCGCTAAGTGTGCATTACAATGCAACAATTTCAGAGTGTAAAATCATTCAAAATAATGAAACTCTTAAATAGGGTTTTAACATTTTTAAGAGAAACTGGCTTAATGGGAAAACTGTAGTAATGGTATCCTTTATTAGGGTCTTTTGTTTTAAATATTTATGTACTTTTATATTTATTAAAAGGGTATTGAGGTTATAAACCTTTTGGCAGTAGTGCGGAATGACCACAGCTGTCAACATATCCTAAATACTACTACTAGGCTTTTCACGATACATACAACAAATATTTCACGCTCTATTTGTTTTACTCTACTTGTTCAAAGTTGTGTTTAATGGATTTTTTATTCCCATTTGAAATTCTCTTTCAAAAATGGAATGTTGAGCACTCTATTCGGAAAGAAATGGAAAGTTAGTAGTTTCTGCGAAATGTGATGACCTAGGTTAAAGTGGTTGACATGAATGCAATAATGTTTAGTGGAATAGACGAGGTTTTTCTGATTCCTCAAGATGCAATTTTAAAAGGTTGAGGCTGATACAATTTAATTGTATCAGCCTCAACCTTTTAAAATTGCATCTTGATAATTGAATTAAATTGAAACACCAGGTACAAAGTTGTAAAAATTTATAAAAGGATAATGATATCACGTTTGCGTAAAATATAAACGTCTCTTTTAAATGGTACTTTTATGCTTTTTTATTTTGCAATGAAAAAATAATGTTATGATGGACTATATTACGACATCTTAGATAAAAATATGTTACCTAATTTCAACATATTCTATCATGCCGTCTTGATTATTTAAAATTATTTTTGCGTTGGGAGAACAAAGTTAGGTTAAAGATGACCTAGGATATTAAAAAACGTGGAGATGTGGTTACAGTCCTCAAAGATAGTATTTGCGGTTTAACTGGTGCTTATTAAAATTGTTTATATAATATCTATTTTACACTGTTTTCCTGGAATAAAATATTATTGCCCGAGACTCTTGCTCCGAGAACACCCCCTATTCAACATCTCCCTTCGCATACGCACACACATGCACACTAAATGTGTGGACGAGCACTTTTTCTCCGAGAAAGGGAGACGGCCTGCTCCGTTTAAGAATTCAATCAATCTAAGTGAGTGGGGGTTCGAAGGGGGGATTAAGTGGAGGAGGAAGTTTCTCCTGGGGCACGCATACACATGGTTGGGGGACTGCCGCTTCTCCTTGTTTTTCTGGCTCTTCTTACCTCCTCAAAAGGGACCTTGGCATCAGGGGTCTTTTTTAGCCTTTCAAATGAGTGACCCTCGCCGTCCTGCTTCCCCTCTTCTCTGCCGTGTCGCATTAATGCTTCCCACTTCGCAGTTCGGCGTTTATTGGGCGAGAGCCGGACGGTTTAAAGGAGTTAACAGGGTTGGGGGGGGGGGTCGAAGAGCGAACGCTCGGAGCGAGGGTGGTCATCTCTCTCCCTTGAAAGGATTGGCACGACGCGGGAGACTCAAAGCGCGTAGTGGGTGGAGGGGGGAGCAGAAAAAAGAGAATGGCGATTCGGAGGAACGCCGATGGTCCATTGCGCGACATTAAGGGAGAAATGTTTCCTGTCATGTCCTGTTCGTCGCTCTACACCGTCCAACGGAGGAGGCAGTTAACCCACAGGCTTTAGCTGTAAGCTAAAGAGTACACCGGTTGCTGAATGGCTTGCATCAAACGATAACAAACTTCGGGCTGTAAAATACGAACTCTCGCTTTGGTTATTTTCCATCAGAAGATCCCGGCAAGGTCTTTATGGATGAGTATAGGGCACTGTGCTCTCAAGCGTATGTCTTCACGGTAGAGCAAGTTCAACCGTGGTGAGCTGTTCGATTCCCTTCCGACTGTTCGCCACCGTCTGACAATGTATGAAAAATTAAAACCAGTACGCATGTACCGAAGAAAAAGTTAATTTTTTTCATATGGCTCCATGAAGGTTCAAATGTTCTCATTCATCGAGGAACTTATTTAATTAAATTACTGAGATTACTTGAAAACTATGGTCGTTATATTATCCGACTACCGCTTGCCCGCTTGTGACAATCTCATCCTTGGCGCATGTACTCGAGTAAGTTCATTGGAGAAAAATGAGCATGGCTACTAATTCCTCTTCGCATATTTAGAGGGAAAAGAGTCATTTACAACGGGGATAATTTTGAGGTTGTGTTTGTAATTCTTTTCATATCTAATGAATCAAGTAAGCAAACATTATACTAATGATTGATTAGCCAAGTTGTAAAAATTCATCCCCGTGGTTTAAGATTTGAATTTAGTCTTAGATTTGAAGAATTATCATACTTACACGAGTTGAGAGGATGACTGTGCAAATTAACCAAGTATTGTTTCCATATTTGTTATGCGGTATCGCTCATTGAAGGCAAACGAAATTATTAGCGTTTGCATGAGCCTGGAAGCGATGGGCATGAGAGTCGTGAGTCTCATGAGACTCATCGTGAGTTTCCAGCTGTAAAATCATAACATAATCCCAGAAGTATGATGACACTATAAAACAATGCAACAGTGCATATATGATGTAAATAAATACTTTTTGAGATTATATGTCCATTTACCAAAAATTAGTATCGAACAGCATTTTAGGATTTTATCTCACGGAGCATTGGAATTAATTTATGTATAAATATATATTATCTGGATCTTAGTACAAATTAAGGTACTTTCTTATCGAAATAAATGCAATTTACGCATCTGAAGTCGTCTTCGGACGTTTGCCGATCTTTTACCGGCGACGGTGTCCGTAACAGACAGTATTGGGAAAGAGAATTGAAGGAGGGATCGTGTTTCTCCTCCCTTCCTTCCCGTTGTGGCACGGCGACCTACTTGTTACCGTAATCCATGGGAGGCAGGGTTCGAAGCCGTCTCCTCCCGGTAAGATGGGGGCCTTTCTCTAAGAAAGAGAGGGAGCTGAGCAAACGAACTCCCGTTGCTGTAAGCTGCTGTGAACGCCTCTCCCGCCCTACTAAAGGGTTTGTGGCCCCAGTCTCCTCCCAACTCCTTCCACTACGAAAATGGAGTCTCTTTGAATAATGCCCCTTTTCCTTCATGGGAGAAAAGCTTTGTCGCGTACACTCATCCGATCCCACCCTTATCCTTCTCTCCGTTCCGACGGGGGGTCGGGAGTCCTGCTCGCGCGTGGACAGGACGGACTTGGCAGTTGGGAAAGAGTGGTCAGTTGGGAGGGTGGACCCACTCGCCAAATTGATGTAAAAGTTTCGATGGTACGGAATAAACGATCTTTTATTACACTGGAATCAGATCATCCTAATTAACCGCATAAAAAAAGTACTAATACTTGCGTTTTACTATCGCCTCCGATCTTGAATAGGGAAAGCATATTGTATACGTATTATTTGCAGAGAGACCCTAAAAAAGCTGGCATTCATCAAATCTACAATTGGAAAATTTAGCGGTCAAAAAATGAAAAATAAAGGAGACGTGCTATATTTAATTAGCCCAACCCCACCTACTTTTTTGAGATAAATCCCATATGCTAGCCGCATGGGCTTGACTACAGAATTGAACAAAGCGCAAAGAAGGGCCAGATTCGTGAAAAAATACGTATGAAAGAACACAAAGCGTCACAAATTTCCTTCAAGATCTGGAATGGGAACCATTAAATATCTAAATCAACAGAGTAACCCGCAAGGCGCCACAAGGGCGTGGGGAGTTAGGTCACCAACTATGCAGGCTCAATCCCAATCATGACACATCTACGCAAATATTAGTTAGGTCTTGCACTGGAACAAAGTTAATCATACGAAAGAAAGTAATTACATACAGCAATATGCAATGAGATAATACGTTTTTTAAAACCATGCGGAGAACTGTTTGAAAGTTGTGTCCATTAAATTAAAAAATAGAATGCAGGATGTCGACTAAATACATGAGTCGAATAGACTATAATACAGGAACAAATCTCGTATATACTTGTACACTGCCAAAGCTAAACATCTCCTATGCGATTTCTGTCGTATCTATTTGATCTCTAATGGTACGAAGAAAAAAAGGCATTTTTAATCTACCCGTTCTACGATAAATCTCCATAATTTTACCTTGGTGATCTGATGTACCATAATGAGGGTAAAACAGAAATTTTACACTTCCACAATAAACTGTTATGTTAAACTACCATTGTAAGTTGGGCCTGTAATATGTCTTTAATATATTAAGATAAGTATTTGCTTCAAATTTACGTAGTAAATTAAACCTGTATTTAAAACTACGGTCAACTAGTGGCTCTTATTATAATTCTTCCAAATGTCGTGACAGTGCTACGTGTTCATAGCAACTTTTCACAAACCTGGTTGCTCTACATGGCACTCGATCTTAATTCAAAATTAAGCCTACTTCATGAGTAACCCATACATTGCAGCATACTAAAATTGGGGCCTAACTAACGTGAAATAACAAAGTTCCTTGACCCTTTCATTGCAATTCCCTTGCATTCTTGTTATGAATCCTAACTTTTTATTTACTATTCTGAAAATTTAACGAATGTGTTTTCCCCAGAACATATCCTTAGAAATCGTTACACCCAAAGAATTGACCGATTCCACATATGTTATGTTGGTTCCCTGTACGGTATTCCTGTTTTCGGGTGAAATACACTTCCTCCAACTATTTATCGAAACGCATTAATTCAAATTTAATTCTAGCTCCCATGTCTCGAACCACTTTTGAGGTCATTAGATAATGTTACCCTATCTTCATGATGGATATTTCCCTATATATATCACTGCATCGTCAGTAAGTAAACATTTATTGGAAATTTGAGACCCGATGTCATTAGTGTATAAAAGGAACAGTAGCGGATCGATAACACTTCCTTGTGGGACACCCGATTTAACGCTCACTGTGTCGAAAGATACTGCGTCTCTTTCGAAAATTTCCTCGCGGCCTGTTAAAAATTGATGAATCTAGTCTATCACACACTTATTGATCCCGTAGCTTCCCAACTTTAGGAACAACTTCCTATGAGGGGCTCTATCAAACGCCTTTTAAAAGCCTAGAGAAATGGCATCGACCTGAACATTACCCATGACCAAAGTATCATGAACGAAAAAGTGCCAGTTGAGTCTCGCAAGATGTACTCTTTCAGAAACCATTTTGTTTTTTTGTAAGTCACCTCCGCGGGTAGGGGGATAGAGAATACTCCCACAGCTTGTCGTAAGAGACGACTAAAAGGGCGGGGAGAAAACCCCGAAAGCAAACACCCGGCCAGCAAGAGATGCATCCTGACAGTGCTGTGGATCCACTGCCTATGTGCGGCCATATCATCAGACCTGCGATCCGTCCAGGTGTTTGCCATGCTTGGAGAACCGTAAGGGAAAGATGGGGTTCCCGTAAGGTGAGCTGTCTGGCTCTCAGAGGTGTTTCGGATGCCCTGTATGGACCGGGGAGCGATACCCCTCGTTGACTCGGTACTTGATAATGTCCTGTGCGATGGAAGGTGAGACCTTGAAAAAGGTCTTTTCCCTATATGAAGTACTTTCGCAAATCGTATCTGATGATCCTAAGAGAGTTAAGAAACTGAGGGATTGGACACTGCTAATTGAGACCCTCGACGAAAAGCAGAGTGACAAATTATTGGTAATAGGAATGCTCCGCGACATCCCCATAAAGGTGGAGGTGCACCGCACCCTGAACACATGTCGGGGAGTTATTAGCCATTAAGACCTCTTGTACGTAGTAGTCGAAGAAATCAAGAGGAAGGTGTTTTCTGAGAGAGAGAGATGGATTGTCGTCGAGTAATCACAAGGCGCAACGGCGATATTATCAACAGCACTTCTGTGGTATTGACGTTTGCACGAGACAAGCTCCCAGGCAAGATGTTCTTTGGGTATGAATCGTTCCCAGTTCGGCCGTTCATACCAAAACCATTGCGTTCATTTCAATGCCAACGCTTCGGCCATATCACGTCGCGATCTGTGGAGGGCAAGGCCACCTACCCGCGCTGTGTCAAAGATACGCACGAGGGTAAAGAGTGCAATTCGGGACCTCTTTGCGGCGATTCCGAGGGTACATATCCAGTGTACTCCCGTGATTGTCCTATGATGAACGAGGAAAGGAAGGTCATGGAGATAGAGACGCTCGGAAAAGTCCAATGCTTTTATTGTACCGCACCTTGGTCCGTTCAAAATTGGACTACGGTTCTATAGCATATCCTTGGGGAAGAGTTTCTGATCTAAGACCTCAAACAGGCGTTCACAAGGCTGGGATTCGGTTGGCCGCTGGGGCATTTAAGACCGACCCAGGCCAAAGCCCATATGCTGACGTAGAGGAGCCTCCTTTGGTTACCCGCAACGACGCTTGTCAAGTTTCATCTGTAAATAACCACCCATATTTTAAGATTATTTTGAAACCATGGTTTTTAGACCCACATATATTTAATAGGCGGATAAGGGCCACTAGCTCTATCGCCATTCGTTCAAATGATTTTATCCACGAACTGAATTTTACTTTTTCCGAGGTATACTCTATTTTGTACGGAAAATATCCACCTCAGCTAATACCAAAGCCAGCTATGACGACCATGTCACACAAGCACCATAAAGCGTTCACAACCGAGTCGAAATACCGGCGACTATTTAGTGTCTTCCTCCGATCCCACTCCGACTTCGTCCATGCCAATACCGTTGAATCGAGGTTGGAATCTGCATGTGCCTGTGCGGTGGTCTCGTGCTACCATGGAGTCATGAGGGAAAAACTGAATAGTTTTTGCAGTGTTTTCACAGCCGAAATGATAGCAATTAGGATAGATTTAAGCGAAATAAAAAGAAATAGCGTCCCTTTCCTAATTTGTTCGGAGTCGTTGAGCGCGTTACAATCGATATGTGTATTCTCATCAATGCGCCCGAAATTTCAAGAGATCCATTCCACCCTCCTCCCTCTTCATAAAAAGGGGGATAGAGTGTCCTTTATATGGAATCCTAGCCATGTTAGCAATTACTGGCAATGAGAAAGCCGACAAAGCAGCAAAGGAAACTCTAGGGAAGCTCGAGACGGATTCCACGTTGGCACCTGTGGAGGACCTTAAGACTGCCTTGCGGAACTTGGTATTTTAACCAATGCATGGAAGCTTAGCGATCTGTGGATAACAGCAAACTTAGGGCAATATAATCGATCGTTTCGGTGTGGCCTTCTTCTATCCGGAAAAATCGAAGGGAAGATGCCACCATCGCCCGCTTGAGGATAGGGCATGGTGCCCTCACGCACCCATACCTCATCACGGGGGAAAAAGCTCAAACTCGCTGCCAAGTGTGCGATGTACCCCTGATGGTGAACCATATCCAGATATAGTTCAACAAACACCAGGGGGTTAGGAAAACCTTTAAAGTAAGGGTTGATTTAACTAATATTTTAATATTACTTAAATCACCCTTTTTTGAGTTAAAACCTTTTAAAGGAAAGGTGACCTAATAGCCTATTTTAGCCTATTGCTGTGATGTCCATTTTTAGGTTTTTGTTTTAAATATTGATCAATGTATTTATTTATGTTTCAATAGGGTTATAAACCTTGTGATATCAGTGCATAATGACCATAGCTGTCGACGCAGCCCAAAAACAAAACAACTACTACTTTCACAAGTGGAATAATCGTAAGATGTAGGAAAATGGTTGGATATTTTCCTTGCGCGGAGTATATCACTAACTGCCCGTTTATTTACGCTTACGTTTCAGATCTCTTTCGTGTTAGACGCCTTAGGTTTCCTAAGCCGGTCTTAAATATCCATCGGGGAAGGGCGGGTTGAGAGAAGTTTAATTAAGAGGCACTTAAAGAGTTGTCATCTTGAAATCCGATGCTTTTATTTCCTTCCCCAGCCGTCGTCGCGCCAGTATACAGTTCCTCACGGAATGGAGAAATGTGGGACTGGGGAGCCACTTGCTTTTTGAAAGCTTGAGCGCGTTATCCGTCGTCTATTCTCTTCCGCCTTGTGTACGCTGGCGTTCCAAGGCGGGTTATATTATAGGGGAAAGAAGGGACCGTTAAAAAGAAGTTGGCGGAGAGTGCTCTCCTCCCCGTTCGTGCCCTACTCCATCTCATCTTCCCCCTTCCCCCTCTCATTCCCTTCCCCGGCCACCCCTTCCCCTATAGTCCTTTGCCTGGCTTTGCCGCTGCGTCTTCGGGAGAGAGAAGAGGGCGACTTCTTTTTTACGAGAGAGCTCAGAGGAGAAATTGCTTTCAATTCATTTGATGTTACTAAGTCGTCTTCAAAGGCTCTTCGTGTTTAAAGCTTGTTGAAGGCTATTAATAATTCGTTGGCATGCCTCGGGTTCGAACTGTCCTTGAGATTCGTTATTGGTTAGTTATTGCAATTGTGGGCGTCTCTCTCTGAGGGTAACGGTAGAAAATGGTGATTTAATTTGAAGTCATAAAAATGACAATGAAAAAGTGAAGGCAGCGATGAAGTTGAGGCTGTTGATGCATCAAGTAGTAATAAATTATAATTTTTTGATAAAAGGAATGGTATCAGAGTTTGTGTAAATGTTTAATGCAATAAATCACTAATGTTTTTGCAATTATGAAGGTGTTAACTTGAAGAGAATATGGCGCTTAGACAGTACTGAAATCACGTTTTTAGAAATAAGTGAAGTGGAAATTTTACCGCACGATTTCGTAATTTATCTTAGTGAAGATATTTCTTACGTTCAGGGTTTTCTAATACTAAACAATGATAGATATTTACGAAAAACACGAAATCCGTGGCATACCTATAATGACACGCAGTGGATTTGATTCACCTGAATACTCTTGTTAAAGTTAAGTTAAACTTGTGGAAAAGTAGAAATTTGTTTTCTCATAATTTATTATGGAAGTTGCATTTTTACACTGAACACAACATTTGGAATTTTTCTGTGTCATTTTTGATAATGTTAAAATTATAACTAATTATTTCATAAAATAACCTATCAAAATTTGGTTTTAAGTTTTCGCATTTTGAAAATCCTATGAGGAAAGTAATTTTTGATACACTTAAAAAAGAATTTTTTAAAGTGTATTTTTGGCTCCTTCAAATAACTTATACATTATTTTGTTTTGATGTAATTTGGGAATAAGCTTAAACATATAACCCACTTTCATAGCTACAGTTGTGTTTCACCTTGTTAATGGAAAGGTGTCTGTTTGGATATCTATAGTTTTAGTACATTTTTATTGTCAGGCGAAAATGGAATTGTTTTACAGAAGTAAATATTTTCTTCCATTACAATAAAAAAATTCTTACAGGATCATCGACTGACTCAGCAGATATATCCGAATGCGATTTACCTCGTGTACTTAATAATTACACCATTAACCGTGGCGTATGTTGTACACATGAAAACTCATTGTCTCGTTACCCATTTTTTTGGTAAGGAAAGAAGTAAACCAGAAAGAGAAAAGGAAAAGGACGATGAAAAATTTAAATAAAATCAAAACATATAAAAAGAGGAAAATACTGAAAACAAGTACACAATGGAAAATAATAGACAAAAATAATTGATTATTTATTATAAATCAGTTAGATTTTAAAAATTTTAAAATAAAATAATAAAAAAAATTCAAATTCGCAACACTTGAATCAATTATATTTGCAGCCATACTTCTCTCTTTCTTACAGGAAACGATGTTTCCAATCCTACTCCCATATTTTTCAGACAGCTGGTTGGAGTGAGAGACGCTCACCGATAAAGTGATTTCGCTCTGCCGAGAGTCACTTAGCACATTCTTTGTTCCTGATGATGCCGTATCACGGTGGAACTCGTGTCGATGAATAATATTCTGTGAAACTACTTAACGCTTTCAGGAATCAATTAGTAGAAATGTGTGATATCCATATCAAAAGATTTTGTACTTTTCCACAGACTTTATTTTACGGTACAACGCCTTTCGCCGACTTACGTCATTATTAGACACAAATTTCGTTCAAGTGCAAAAGATGAATATATGGGCTTAGGACAGAGGATAGGGGGGAAAAGTACGAGTATCTTAGAAAATCTTAGGTGAAACTGTTAGTTTCTCCATCTGAGTTAATGGTTATATGCAAGCTCCAGGAAGTGAAGCCCGGAAAGTAAAAGTTAAGGTCACTAAGTGACGTCGTTAGGTGATTTTTGTTTTATTATATTTCTTTAAACTTCACTAAAAAGCATAAATTACAGATTCAGGTGTGATGTGATGAAACTGTTCCATTCCAATCTATTTTTACCCGTTTTTTTTTCTCCAGCCCTCAAGAGCTTCGGTTTTTCTTTCTCGCTAAAACCAAATAATTACAGATAATAACTTCCTAAACCCTGGAAACATCTCCCTCCACCCGAAACTCACAGCGTTGGTGCAGAATCCTCTACATCGGCCACCTATCAAATAAAATAACCATAGGTTCCACAAAGATAAGTTTCCTTTCACACCTCTTTTACACCTCGCCGAACTATAGAGCAATCCAAAAGACAAAGTGGACAGGAATTGCAAAAGTAGAGTATATGTGTATGAACTGACGTGTAACTCCTGCCCCGCTAAATACGTCAGCCCAACAAGCAGAGACTACAAAACCAGAGCAAATGAGCACCGAAGGTGTCTACAGAAAGGAGATTAAACTTCAATGGTCGCGAAACGCATAATTGAAACCGGTCACAAATTCAACTTCAACCCCAAAATACTACACGTCGAGGGGAAAGGGAAGAAACTAGATGCCCTAGAACAATTAGAAATAATTCAACACAAGAACCAAAACGACCTGTTGTTAAATGAAAATTTATTTCAGTCTCACTCCACATTAATTGCAATAAAATTCAATTAATCCATCTATCACCTTTCGCCACAAGAAACCCATATCCCATTTTCCTGCCTCACCCCATCCCTCACAAAAACATCATCTGGATGACCAATAGAAGAACAACAGGGGTTTACCCTGACGGATAACGGACCTTTTTCTCCCTCCCCTTCCCCCACGGACAGACCCTCCCTAAAGAACAGCCCTCACACAGCGTCTTAGTCCCAAGCCGACGCAGAAGGACACCAACTTCCCACTTCCTGCAAATCGGGAAGTGAATCGGACTCTTGGCACTGCAACGAAAGAGACCGATCGGTCAACGGACCCGTGCCGACACCACAGGACACCATCCTCCTTCCCCGCATACCTTGGGGAGACGGGACGATGGACACCATAAGGAATTCAGATAAGAGAAAAAGACCGTCTCATCGTAACCGACTGGACTTCCCGTACTCTTTGTTGTCTATCTCCCTTTCTCTACAAACCTTCAATCTCCATCCTCAACTTTTACCCGGTTTTTCTCCCACCCTCAAGAGCTTCGATTTTTCCCAATTGCCTCTCCCCCAACCCCTCCCAGAACGTGAAGACAACCTGATTTTCCCACCTCCTATATTTGATGTATATGTATTGGGATATATATATATATATATATATATATATATATATATATATATATATATATGTACAGTGATAGCTTTACTTGAAAATGATGTAGTACATAGAAACCAGTCGATGTTTATTAAGAGGGAAATTGAAAGGGTTTTCGTCTATGTTACCATGCAGTAAATAGTATCTATTTTCCGGTCAATTTTGAAATGACCATGCAAGAATACGTAAATATGTTTTCCCTAGTGGCTCCGGTTTAAAAACATAGACCATTCAGTACTCCAAAGGGTAATTCCTCTTGAGTGAGTTGTCATAACTTTGAAATGCAGGACTTATTAATTTGTGTTTTAGAACCGTTTTTTTTCCATTTTTTACCCCGCAAATGATATAACATTCTTAATAGACCATTCGACCATCAAGCTTACACTTGGAGAATATGTTCATTGAAGCAAAATGATAGTTATAGATTAGAGACTTTCAGAATGCGGCTTTGGATAAGGAAGAAAAAGGTGGACTGGAGGAAAACAAGCAAGGAAATGCTAGGCATGGTGAGGGAGGAGAGAGAATTGTTGGGAGAAATCCAAAGGAGGCGGGAAAGATGGATGCTGAGCGATTAGATTGGCGTTGGGATGTTGAAGACTGTGCTTGAGGGGAGAATGTTAGGCTAGTGAGGAAGGGGTAGGGCCAAGATAAGTATGCTGGACTGAACGAGCCGAGGAACTAAGAATGCACAATTGAAGAGGGACTTACAGTAGTGTCCGATGTCAGGTAGTGCTTTTTGTTAAGACAGGCAAACTAACCTGTCCGATAGAATACCAATACTAATCATAATAATTGTGGACCTCTGTCGAAGAAGGGAGATGGATTGAGATTGGGCGACGGAAATGTACCCACGGCGACAGTACAGTACACGACAATGGCTTGACCCCTCTGAAGTGCATCCTACTTGACCCGCTCTCCCAGCGATGCGCTCGCGTGGTGCGGGCGTCGTGGTTCACGGCGAGACGCCTGTAAATGGAGCTGTGTCCAAACTGGCTAGCCTTTAGGGAGCACACTTTTAGGTGCCTAACTGTAAGGCGCCTAATGAAAAGGCAGTTTGTTTGGACACACTACGCAGTGGTACTGCCATCCATGTATGTATGTAAAGAATTACAGAATCAACGATTGAGGTAGCTGGTGCACAACGTGATCTTTGAGATAGTGGTTTGATATTTTGGTAGTTATCAGTTAAAGTCAAACAGTATTGCGTATAGCTTTAGACTTTTTATGTCACATTATTTGATTCTTAGGTAGTTTTAAGATCATTTCCTCGTCGTTAGTTATTTGAATTTAGGCTTTGCGTCGTGTGTAGTATTAATGTATTTAGGCGTAATTAGTTTTTTCAGCACTGTTTAGTTTTTGTTAGTTTGGATACTTTTTGAGTTTTTTAGTGTACTCCGAATTTTTAGCTTGTTTGCAATTTCGCATTGTTAAGCCATGGAGGATTTTGTGTGTTGCTACCTCATCAATTGAAATGACTTTAAATGTTCTCGGAGAAAATATCCAGCAGGAGAGTGATTTTCTGATCCTGCAGATTTTATTTGTCTCCCGAGAGATAGTCCAGTATGATACGGTTGGTTCAGTTTTAAATGAAAATGACGTATTGACTAAGGTAAAACACCCTACGAGTGAAAGAACTAAACAAGAAAAATTATTTTGCAGGTACCAACGACCTACTGCAACTTGAATAAAAAGTAGAGGGCAATAAGGACTCTCCTTGGAGAATTCTATGGTTTTCGGCTCAACTTGATGGAACTTCACGATGTAAAGTGAATGATAATAGATTTGTAAGTTCCACTAATTTTTATTTTAAAAAACAACCGGTTTCGTCGAATAGTCGACATCAACAGACCTGTTGATGTCGACTATTCAACGAAACCGGTTGTTTTTAAAAATAAAGATCAGTGGAACTTACAAAGTTCATTTTTTCATTTTATTCATTTTTTACTCTCCTTGGGGGTAGATAGGATATGAAGAAGCACACACGTATTTCAAGGGGAGAGTTTGGACCATCTCCCCCGATTGATCTCAACCCAAGGAAGTAGTGGGCGGAAGCAGAAGGTGAAATTGGCCGTGTTTTTATTTTGGCTGGCTTGCGGGCACCGTGCCATCAGCGCCACATTTAACACCCATAAATCATCTGTACGAGCGATGAAATCATCTCGTACACGTGTAGATCCACCAAATGACGGAGAAAATTTCTTTCGCTAACTCCTTGAGTTATTCGCCTTCCATCTCACGAGAAGTTGGGAGCTAATAGAAAATGAATCTGCAAGAATGACGGGGAGTGAGGTTTTCACTTGTGTTGTTGGTGCCATCGACGTAGAAATGCGAGTGACTGGACGTAACCATGCAGACTATTTCAATAGAAAGCTAAGGTATTCACTACAATTCGAGGTAGTGTGTGACCACCGGGGAAAATTCATCCTTGTTTTCGCTGGCTACCCTGGGCCAGTTCATTACTCCAGGGTTTTGATGGCTAGTCCCTTGATTACGGCTACTATGTTTTGTTTTAAAGACGGAAAAAGGCTACAAGGTCCCTCTCCGTTCATTTAACTGATCCCTTCCGCGAAGTAAATTTTACCCGGCCCGATGTACGTGGGTGGGCCGAAAAGTTTCCGACCTAAAACATTTCAGAAAATTTCAGAAAAAATGTCTTGTATCTTTGCTAGGTCGAAAACTTTTCAGACCACCCTTGTATATCTTGCTTGCCATCCCAAATCTCCGCCTTGGGCAACCTCACAGGCTGATTTAATGACCATGTAACATTCACCCTTAAAATCATACGCCAAAGATGTTGAGTACCAACAAATATTCGGAACCTTCCTCGGATCCCACACAGACTTCATCCCTGAGTTCACGGATTGATCGAAGTCAGAATCAACATATACTGACACAGTTTTCTCGACCCACCATAGAGTTCTGAGGGCAACAATAAATAGTGCAGTGTTGACTCAGCGGAACTCCGTGCGATCAGGAGAGCCCTGTAAGAAATAAAAGGCAATGACTGCTCCTTCATAATCTACTCTTCACCCAGAATCTGCGTGGTATCCTTTTCTTTAAGACTATTGGTTGAAATATTTATTGACGTATTATGTATTTATCTATTTATTAAAACGGCTTTGAGGTTATAAAAAAAATTGGCAGTGATGCAAAAAATACTATCTCTAGGGGAAATTAATTTTTCTAGATTTGTCCCAAACTATTCAATTTGTTTTCCTCTTCTGTTATTATGGCATTAGCTCCTCACTTCGAGGACCCGGGTTTAATTCACGACAGATTCTGTCCATCCTTTTCAGATGTATCCCGCTCCTTACTTGTAGTTTAATACAGAGAGCGGAACCTCCTGGTGCCTTGAATCGGGTATGTTGACTTCAAGGTTTCTGTCCACCCTTCTCACATTCGGTTAATATCCTACATTTACTAAATCACCCACCCATGCTTAATGGAATAAATTCCCTCGGATGCCGAGGACTCTTATTAATAATTACAATTGGTATTACAAAATAAATATCGTACAGTTATAGTAGCGAAGAGGAGGAGACGACGAAGCCTCTCCCACCCCACTGCGCTGTCATCGCGGATATCCTGCCACGCGACTGTTAAGTGGTCAGGAATAATATCAGCAGAGTGGACGTTTTCGTTCTCGGCTCTGGTAATGCAACCACGATCGGGAATCGGAAATTAATTATATTTGCCGTTACCGGAGGAAGTATTTCCATTGACCAAGTTACCAGCGCTGATCTCCACTCGCGACTCGCAGCTTACTTTTGTGTCATAAAACGTGCGCCTGGATCACAATGACGTTTGGTGGGGTGGGGCCGAACGAGGACTCCTGACGTCATTGAGAGCTTGAGGGAGACGGAGGGTAGGTGGCCGCTGGAAGAGGTGACTTAAATGAACAAGGAGGGGTTCAAGAAAGCGCCTGCGTTGTGAGTCGGGAGAGAAGCAGTTTGAAGAATTCTAATTAATATAACAAGCCGTCTCCCTCCACGCTCCACTCGGAGCACAAAAACGGCGAGTTAATGAAATTTGTCCACGGCTACCCCTTCACTCATTCGGTCGGAGGGGAGGCGGGAGAGGTTGGTGTCCGGGAGGAGAGTATGGGGGAGAAAAATACCGAAGGAGAAGAGGCGGAGTTTTGTGGGTGCTGCGAGGAATGGATGGATACATTCTATTGTTCAGGGATTCTTCCTTTTTTGAGGACAAAACATTAAAACTCTGCTTATCGAAGGAGCAGGCACAAGAGCAAACAGTAAATGAAGTGATGGCATTAATTTCATAATTGAATTGATCACAGTATACTTTTGTAATTCACTAAACAGGGCATTTGTAAACGTGATTAGAATGTTGAGAAGAATGGACGAAACCGGATTCATGCCATCGGGATGCCATCGAGAGGGGGAATGGTATTATTATTAGGTAATCTACCGTTTAAGGTAGGTTTTTGGATGGACACAACTATCAAATAAACATTTTGTGACTCCCCACCTATCAAACTAATCTATATCAGGTCCCTCTTCATCTCGGTGTACTTCTTTCCTCCCTTCATCCCGTCCAACATCCCTATCCTGTTCCTACCCTTACCTCGCTTGCCCAACATTCTCCCCTCTATTACCTTCTTCAACATTCCTCTACCGCTCAATACGCCTTTCATCCATTTTTCCTGCCTCAATAGGATTTCTCTCAACAAACCCCTCTCCTCACCCACCATCTCTAGTACTTCCTCGTTTGTTTTCCTTTCGGTCCATTTCACCTTCTCCATTCTTCTCCACACCCACATTTCAAAAGCCTCCAATCTACGTATATCCTCCTGCTTCAGTGACCACGTTTCCGCGCCGTACATAGCTACGCTCCATATCAGAGTTTTACGAGTCTAAGGGAGATATGGCCTGTCAAAAAAAATCGATATCTCCCATGAATTTTTTTTTAACAACTCCGAAACAGGGGGAATGGTATAATGTGAATTAATTTATTTGACGTTGTGAAGTCCTAAAACCCTGAAGAAGAGTATAAAAAATTATGTAGTAATGTAACAGAATGCAAGAAATATTGAACAGCGTGAGGTTCCACAAAACACCGAGGGAGACCTAGTTTTTATACTAGGCGATAAACCAGGTGTTCTGAGCCGAATAACAGGTCCCATTCGTCTCTTGAAACATAAAAATGAGGCACCAAATAATTCACCTGTTGGCTTTAATGCTAATTTAATGTTAATAATACATTTATTTGCTTCCAGTTGCATACCTTTCTCATAAAATGATTTGGCTGAAAGGGAAGGGGGAGGCTAAATGACTTTATTAGTCGGTGCACCCAGGTAAATTCTTCCCTGCGACTATCAAGTTGGAGGACTCCAATGGAACATTTTCTCGACAGCTGTTATGGAAAAATATGGCACACGAGAATCTTGAAAATTTTTATCTGAGATCTCATTAATTGTGAAGATATTTGAGTTGTAGTTTAAATTTTATTTTAAAAAAGTGCAATACTATAAATAAAAATACTAAGATTATAGACCAAAAGAACGTGAAAATATTTACACTTGAAAAATGTGGAAAAGTACCTCGAAGTACTTCTTTAATATTTAACGCTTTCCAGATCCCTTGATTCCCTCAACTATTAGTTAGCAGTTCCATTAGTTATAACTTTAACTAACTTTTCATAATTATTTAGTTGCGAATGTAGCTGACGAGATGAATGGGAGACAAGTGACGAGTAGAGTTGCATAAAGTTCCTGTTTTAAAATATGTTAATATACTCGTATTTAAATACAGAGTACTGGAAATTCTGCTAACTTAAAAGAAATTAAGCTAAACATAGTTACAAAAACCAAATTATTAGTTACTAGCATTTTCCAGGTTATATTCCTTGAAGGTTTTGGTCTGGTCTGATACACGAACGTAATGAGGGGAATAATAATTCCTTAAGAGTTATTGTTTTCGAACTCGTTTGTTCTGAACCTTCCTAAAAGTCTCAGTCGGGCTTGTTCTCTTCGCATCTGAAGTGGGTTCTAGCCATAATTCCTCTAAATGTTCTGTCGCACTCTTCTTATTGCAACAGTATTTCACTACTCTTTTTGCCAAATTTTCTTCCAATGATCCCAAATTTTGCGGCATACTCCATAAAAATGATCCAACTGGAAAAACAATTATGTGCCCGTTAATGCGAGAATTTAACCGTGTGAAAATTATTCGTCTTTACCGGCATTCGAATCCATCCAGGTCCCTCTATATATGCCCTAAGTAGATTAACTGGTTAGAGCACTTTCTCCCTTTTGTCCTTCATCCTCTCGGTTCCTCAGCCCTCCCTTCGCTTACGGCAAGAGCCACCCGCAGGGAGAAGGACAGATCTCGGACCCCCTACCATGGCCCTCGCTCCTCCATCTTCCCCCTCTCCTGCCTCTCCCCTTCCATCTTTTTACTCCGAGAGCGGCAAGAATGTGGAGGGAGGCGGGAGGATAATAAGGGAGTGCGTGGGAGACGGTGTTTGACGGTCTTCCGCCCTCGGGAGTCGGCACATTATTAGCAAATACACCCCTTTGGTGCCGAAGAATGATGAAAATGAAATAGGAGGAACGAGCGGCAAGTGAAGAAATACGTCGTGGGCGAAGGGGCAAGCCTATTGACGGAATATGGAAAAAGAAGGGGAAACTAATTGGGTTTATCCCGAAGTACTTGAGTTAAGTTAAAACCGTGATGGAAGGGACCGCGGAGGAGAAGACTTAACGGGGAAGACCGAGGATAAAACACGAGAAGGTGCCGTGAAGAAATGAAAGATTGGCAGATAGCGGGATGGCTGCTGGCACTAACTAATGACGATTGATGATGATCGTGATTGAGTTCGGGCCGCAAGCTCCCGTCTGCAGGACAGAAAACTTCTCACAAGACAATTTGGAAAACTTTAGCTGACACCAGTAAGGATTATTAAAATACTCGGAATGCACAAACATTCGATGAAAAAACCTCTAGATTCGGGAAACAAGTGATGGAAAATTCTCTATGATTATTCAAATTTTCCTTCTCTTCCTACTGGAGCACTTGCCATGACCAACGCAACGACGTGGATGGGAGATTGCATAACATAAGCATACTGGTCGGTAAGCGCGGGTGTTTAGAATTCTTGTTTTAGGTACTGATATCTGACTGACATATCTTTAGATGAGAATTACTCGCACGCAATTTTTTTTACCTGCGTTTCCATCTACTCCAAGGTTTTCAGACGTCAGTCTCTTAAATTTATAAAATGATGTGCTTTTGAGTCTTTTTTTCCTCTTGGAAATTTATTCATACTTGTGCGGTGAATTCCAAAGAGTAGCTCTTTGGGATTCGAATAAAGTTGAAAGGCCTTCCCTTAGCAAGCTTACTTAGCCTTGGAGAAATTTAGTTGGCTAGAATCCTTTTGTCGGAAAATCGGTTTTATTCATACTATAGAAATTATTGGTCATCATTATCTTCTATCGATTAGCAAAAATTTGCCTTTAACCTTGCAAGAGACTTACTTAATAATTATTATAATGACACTTATATTCAGTGCATGTTATTTGTATTTGGAATTTGATTTGCTATTTCTATCTACGATTTATGTCGATGTATGCACGAAGCAAAATTATTTTTTATTTTATTTTAAATCTCATACAGGAGTTTACAGAGTACAGTGTGATTCTTATGCTAAATGTCATTTCGGTCGGACCGGAAGGATTCTCATTACGAGAATCGAGACAAATTATAAAAGATGGGAAACCATACGCGTATATACCCATCTTCCCTTATGGCGAAAAATCTCATTGAGACCTCATGCATATGTAACTTTTAAGCAAAGGTTCTTCCACCTTGAAAGAAAACGAAAGTTCTTTTTTTAAAATATTGGACATCCTCGAGCAATTGTAAATTGTACAAGATGACTCAAAATCAATATTCAAGGTATTCAAATTATTCAGGTAATATATCAAGGTATTGTCCTTGATGATAAACCCGGAGGTGTATTCCGAGTAATTTTGTTTTTAAATGAAGTCAACCAATTTCGGCTTGTGCAAGACTTTTAACGAGTTTTTCAAGCGTGGGATATTAATGCACATGACAAATCTTGAAATACATTAGCGTATTTCGCACTTGTTCATTTTCCTTTTCGTAATATTTAAGGCTCAAATGACCTCAGTCCTCTACGCACCTACAAATTGATTTACTACAACTAATTATAACAAAAGTTTATATTTATACCATTATGGCTGAAGCATCACAACAATCCATCGTCCAGTGGCGGTAGCATTGTCGCGTTGCCTCGGCTACGCTGTTAACTCCAGCTAGGCTGTGATAATCCCATAACCACTCGACCGACCGTTGACCGACCACTCTCCGCCGCCCCCCCGACCATCCGCCGCGACCCTGCCCCCCCTGTCCACCCTCCATCTCCGCTGTCTTTGGGTCCGAGGGCGGACGCTCTTCCTCGACGAGGTTTCGACTCTCAGTCCAGCCATTCCCCCCCTCCAAGCCGTCTGTCGCGCTCTTCTCCGCGCTTTGGACATCTTTCCGAGGCCCATTTTTCGATCCAGCGAGGGCGAGGGCCGGCGAGGAACGCAAGGCGAGAGCCCCGGAGGAAGTCTCCCGGTCGCCCCCCCTGCTCCTTCCACTGCAACCGGAGGATCAGAAGGTTTCTTCCCGATTCCGATCAGGATACCGCTGCCGCCCCTGCCGCCGCAGATCCCTCCTGTCGGACCTGATCCAGCCGAGATACCCATCCCCATCCCTGTGCCCTTGCAGGACGACGACTAAACTGGGGAGAGTGTGGGGTAAGTCCTCGAGGAGGTAGCGTCCGACAACACTCTAAAGCGATTGCATCGATCTTTCTAAATTTACAACTGCACAGTACCTCACCTGCAAGCCACCACTTAGGGTGTGTAGCAGGGAATGGTTCCTCATAAGGCATGCACCATCATAAAAATATATTATTCAAATATTAAAGAAATACGGAAAAGTGATGCAACTCTAGTGATGGAAATAATTTTTACGAATAGTTTTGTGAGTGATACAATGTGCAAGTACAAAGTAAATCTATACGTATGAGAGACGAACAGCTGATAGGAGAAACTTATAATAAAACATTTTGCAGCATCTTTGGCTGGTATTCTGATGCTTCATCGTACGTGGGGAAAATTACGTTTTTAACCGGTCATGATGCGTGTAAAAAGGACAGATGAGCCGTTACCACGCGAATAGCAAAAATGAGGGTTGAGAAAGAAACTTTGCACTTCCATGTAAAGATTTATTACTTCACGTGACCATGGGATGATAATAGGTAAACTACAAGTATCACTACATTTTACTCTCTTTCCATTGCTCATATCTAATCTGTTGACGTACATCTTCCATAATTGGTTTCCAAACTTAGGTCGTCATCTTTCTTCCTCTATGTTTTCCAAATTCTAACCCAAATCCATCCACTTGCGAATTCCTTTCATGAATAAAAATAATTTTAAAGCCCCTTTATCATGTAGTACTGTTCCCAATGAAATGGAAAAGTTGAAACTGATCAAAATATTTTTGAGAGATATGAGATTTCATGAAGTTATTTATTCCACAAAGCCACTATACTGAAAATCAACATAACATTTGGCTGCAGTAATCACAAACAAATCAGAAAGCAAACATGGAATGAAGCTTCAAAGTACGACTGTTTTGATGTTTAAATGGACACACGTGCAAAATTTAAGAGGTCAACTTTTGATACACTGATCCACAGTAATAATTCTGCTAATTATATTATGGATGTATATACTCTGCAGTCTTACTCTCATAAAATCACCAGGAGAAATTCTGAGCAAAATATCATTGTGCTTTTCTATCTCTTCAGATTCTGTTTGGAGGGAAAATTTCACTTTCTTGTAAATATTTAGATACAAGTACAGCATGAGGGTAGAAAAAGAAACTTTGCACTTCCTCATAACGATTTAATACTTCACGCGACCATGGTTTCGATGTTGCGCTTGATCACCTGCTGTAATCGAGTAGGCATTCCGAAGGGAATTGCTCTTTTTCCAAAAATTCGTCACTAAACATTTTTGTACAAAGTTTAATTCTAATTGCCAAGTGTTGCACCAGCGTATTATACCACTTACTACTACGGTAAGATAAATCATGTGTAGAACCGACGGATTTACGATCTCATTTTTTCACCGAATGATAAGGAATTCAAATAACTCTAACCGACCTCGTTAGGGAGGAAAAAGTATTTTTTATTTTTTCATTCTTATTAGCCTAGTATGTTGTCACTCTCTCATTAAACCTTAGTTCTTGCTTTTCTACAGCTCATTTCTAATGCTTTGAGAAGTATATCTTGGCCACATGCCGTAGTGTAACTCGAGTTATCATGATCTATGTCATTGGAATTATTTAACGTATATATTGTTACTGAAATTTTAGAAAAACGTAATTTTTAATGTTTCATACCTGGGATTAAATCACTCCCTGCCACCTACCCTACATCTAAATCTACATAATACCCCACATGACGCTGCAAGG
Source organism: Hetaerina titia (assembly GCA_037158775.1). NCBI lineage: Eukaryota > Metazoa > Arthropoda > Insecta > Odonata > Calopterygidae > Hetaerina > Hetaerina titia. The sequence continues at coordinate 67,046,368 of CM073771.1, forward strand.
ACCTGTGGCGGGGAGATATTAGGTCACCAGTTTTGCATACCCACTCCCAATCAAGCCATCTCTGCACAAATATTAGTTTGGTGGTGCCCTGGTGGTACCCTAGTGGTGGCTTGCAGTATACCATTTAGGAGTAGAGGAAGGAAGCTCTGCATTTTTGTTCAGTCGAAAGAGTACCAAATAAAATGAAACCTCAGAGTTACTTCGTTGAATGACGTTATTTGGTCGCATGCTGATGGTACTTCGCGAGTATTTTAACTACTGCAATCGTGGTTCTCCTTAGAAAAAAGATTGGTTTCATTGAAAATCTATGGGAGGCTATCGACGTGGAAGTTGTAATGTGGTGCCTAGCATTCGGGGAACAATTTTTCTCCTCCAGCTACCCCAACCTTTTCATCCCTTCCAAAACCTATAAACCGGTGGCCCACGGCTCACTGCAATCTTTTTTTTTTTTTAAGGGTCACTGGATACTTTCTCTCTCTTTTCCTTCAACAAACCACCCCCATCCCTCTCCAATGCCTCCTCATGTTTTTCTGGCTCGGAAGAGTCCTCCAACAGCGTTCCCTCCATTCATCTCCCTCTCAACCTCGCATATTCACCCCACCCGTCCTCGCTGTCACCTCCCCTCGTCTCCTGAATGCCGAACGCCCTGCCGGGAGGGTGGTTAAGGGTTCCGACAGGGCCATCTCGCGTCGTCCTCGTCTCGAACCCAAAGGCCACGTGTTCGGATACGACTCCAAGTGCAGATGGCATTGTTTCTTTGCTGGTTTTCTTCCCCACATGAAATGGATTCAAGTCGTCTGCAGCGTTTCATTGAGCGACACTTCATTTTATACTAGCAATGCTCTTTACTTAGTCTAGTCGATTTTATGAGGTCTTTCGTTGAGTAAGGGGCTTATGTCAACTCGTCGGGTGCTTTCCAGCATCCCACTTGGGCCTTTATTCTGTCATTTCGGACTAGTATGCATTCGCTATAACGAGAAGACGCAAATTCTTCAGAATATATCCCGTCTTCTGTAAGTGCCCTATGACAAAAGGTACTGAAATGGAATTTTTGGGACACTTTGAAGTTCTTAATATTCAATCCGCTATAAAAGGCAATTTTTTAATGTAATTGTTCCTGTTTATCTGCCCTTCGTTTTATTGTCACCGTCCCTCAATATTTGCCTACGAATTGTACGCTTGGTTAATTTAATTTCGCCCTCGTATCTTAAAGACATTTACGTGAAGAGTTAGGAACGTAATACAAAGTACATCGTATTGCGATAGGAGGCACAATCAATAGAACACGAGAAAATTGTTGAACAAACAGATGTACAAAAATTAATTTTTCTCTCAAGCGAGAATGTACGCGAGAAGCTCACTTAAAAGTCGTCGGGATAATTTGATAAACCTAGGTAGTAACTAATTACATGTATCCATAATTTTATAACCGGTATTATTTTTAACCGTTATTACCAGTGATTGCAGGCCATCATACACTTGGATATTAATATCGTAGAAATTGGTTTTGAATTCTTGTAGATATGTTTAAATTTCCTGCTTCCCCATGATATAATTTTCTCGAGTTATGATGTCTTGAGGAAAAATGTCTCATAGGGAAATATTTTTCGCGGAAATAACATTCCGGGTAAATATTTCCCTAAGTCAATATTTACAGGAAGAAGGTTTTATAAGGAAAAACATTTATGTACTTGGGAACATTCAATTTCAAAAATCAAAGTAATCGCCTGAAATGTTTCTTGGGAAATTTCCAAAGGACTTTCTTGGGAAATCTTCCGACAGGTATCCCTCCCCGTTCAGGACTCAGCGCTGACTTTTCGGCTTCTGCTAAGTTTGTGGTGTAAATATCTGTGCGTCGGAGACTACTAATTGTGGGAGGTATAAGACCTCCTTATTTTAAGAGATTTGATCAGGAGATGTTGAATCGAGCTACAGAGTTGATGACTGTAATTGGAAAATATCCACTTATATAGTACCGAGAAATTCCGTTATTTTCTTTGCATATCATAGTATTTTAAAGCAGTTATGCTGTTTTATTCTTGTGATTCATTGAAATTGATAACATATTGATTTCGTGTGTTAAAAAGTGCCCACTAAGTCGAAGAATCCTTATGAATATGTCTATTTCCACTATTTTCCAGCAGGGTGCGATTCCTAGGCGCGATTCGGGAGAGTCCCAGTGACGGGTGTCGTGGCTTCGGACACTCGGACTGTCTTCATTTGGAGACGCGGTCTTATCTCCATCTCAGGGGATGTCATTTTGGGGCGACCGATTGCGTGGCGCCTGGTCACAGTTACTGTCGTGGTCCAGGGGTCTCTCATCCAAGGTGTCAGCCCTGGCGGGTGCTGATCCCTCCGGTGCACCGCCGCCCCTCTCCTCCATGCTGTTCCTAGCGACAAGCGCTGTGTTCCTGTTTCATGCGGCGCAGAGGATCCCAAGAATCAGGATGCCGGCGGCTCCGATGCCAGTCGCGCCCGACCTCGACCACCCGGCCCCTCCGCGGCTGAGGGGCAACCTCCTCAGGCGTCTGGCGGAACTCTTCCCGATGACCGCCGCTCAGGACGCCTTCTTGCAGGTGAGGCCATCACAGGGGATAAGGGAAGGGTTTCCACAGTCGCAAATTCATGGAAATAGTCTCAAACGTGTAGAAGGAAGTACAATTTCATTGGCTGTACTGGTATGTATAAGTATTTTAGTATTTTTAGTACTTTTTAGTTCCCTGTATGATTGTGACAGAAGCGAATGAAGTGAGGAAGAAGTAACAGTATTGAGGAATAAAGTAAATTGACGTAGCTAACCTGAGATCCATAAAAATCAGAAGTATTTGAAATTTAGTATGTTATTATTTCAGAAAATGATAATTTCAGTCTTTTAATAGTATGTGTTTACCACAAACTATTATTACAAGATATTTTATTCAATATTATCAATATTTATAATCAATAAACTACATAAGCTTGTAATAATACTCACAAACGACATATTCCAGGGTTTATAAATAATAAGTCTTAAGAAATGAACAGATGTTAGCTGATTTGATCTTTTGTTAATTGGTTATATTATTGTTTACTATCTGCAAAGTTTGTGTTTATTTTTGGCTCATGGTTCTAGTGACATAGTTTATCAAACCATGCACGTTGGCAGACTTTCTTCAATAAGCCATTCTTTTTCGCGTACATTCTGGAAAGCCAATCAGAAATTCCTTTGGTCAGGCTCTCCCGAGGGGGAGGGTTTAAAAGTTCTTGTGACAGTGAACTGTTATAATTAACTAAGCGTTGCTTTTTTTTCTGCGCAGGAGTTGCTGTATTCGTGGTTGCTCGCAGAGGCCTTTGCTCTCTGGATGTGGGCAGTCAGCAGCATGGACTTTCTCTTAGACGTCTATTGGCTCAAGGTAAGAGGACACTATGACAATATTTGGGCCTTTGAATCAATGATCACAACCCTTTTTGGTGGTAAAGAGATTTTATGCATGCCGTTGGATATAATAATTGCTCGAACCTTTCTGCTGCCACTACAAAACTTGGTCTTTCAATTGCAAAACATGATCGCACCACATGATTTTAATCTTATATTAAATTTATTAAGTTATCTTTTTTATTTATTTATATTTATAGTACCCTGCAAGCCACCACTGGGGTGTGTGGTAGGGGGTGAATACACACCAGAATAATTTGGACTAATATTTTTACCCCTACCACGGTCGGTCAACGTTGTTCTGATCCCTTATCTGTCGTGGAAAAATAGACATTTTAATTCTATCTGTTCTACACTGAATCTCTCTCATTTTATTGGCATGAGCTCTCCTACCTGAGGACGATGGCGATAACAATACATTTTCAACATCTTTGGTAAAGTTACATCCTTCTAATTCACAATAGTGATTTAATCTGTAATTTAACCTTCACTCTGTGAGTGGTCCTCTACCTAGCTCCTTTACTAATTTTGATGCGTTACTAAGTTTTTCATAACAGTGTTTCACGAGAATAGCTCCTCTACACAGCAGCATATTCTAAATAAACCCTAACGAGCGGAAGATACAATTTCTCTTTAACCTTTCCATCACATTTCCTCATCACTCTTTTAATAAATCCTATTTTTTTTGTTTATTTGTCCACATATCCCTCGTATTTTTTCACCCAGGCGTGCGTGAGAGTAACGCCTAAGTATTCAAGTTTACATTTCCTATTTAGGTGTTTCTGACCCAGTAGGCGTTCGGAAGGGAATCGCTTATTTTCCAAAAGTTCATCACTACGCACTGTTTAAGTTTATTTCTAATTGCCATGTGCCGCACTATTTATTGGTACCCCTATGTCAATCTGTTAGTGGAAGTGGACGCTTTGTCTTGGTAATTCAACCGGATAAGCGGAATGATTTTTTCACCTATCAAATTGACCTCATTTAAGTTGAAGCAAGATATATTTTGAGTTTGGCTCAGGAAGTGAAATTGTATTCTCCTGCTGAAAACTTCATCGTTCAATATCTGCTTCCCAAGCGAATTCGCCTACCACTGTGTGCTGATCTGAACTCAATATACACCCAAGCTCGTACCACTACAACTGGAAACATTTCAAAAAGGGTCTGGACGTCCACAAAAACATTACGTTTACATACGTTTGAGGAATTTCAACCGGTAACCATGCGAGAAAGATCGGTGTGTACTTTGATCTTACAGGCACTTTTGATCATATTCTCTAATAGATAGGTCATTCACATAACTAGGATCCATTTGCTCTTCGACCATTTTCAAGTTCTGCGATTCTGTGTGGCGTATAATTTTGGGCATAGATCGATGTAGTGTACTTAGCGTATGTGGACGGATCTCAAATGGCTCGGAACGGATGGGAAAAACCTATAATAGAATGGATAAAAACAATTGCTGATTTTTGATTTGACGAATAGCAGATGGAACCAGCAGAGTACTAAGGGCCATGAAACCTCGCTAAAAGGTTATGAAATGTTAAGGTTAATCATGCCGATGAAAGGTAATGGTCCAAAGCATTTGAGCCATAAAATCGTGTCAATATTCAATAACGGTACTTCCATTCCAGAACTTCGATTGAGCGGAAGATAGATTCAGCCGATCCCGATCGGTAGATATATTAAAGGGATTTTTCCTAAATAAAACAGTTTCTGGCGTAACTGGGTGGAAAATCTTCATACTGACTTTTAATAATAAAACCACTTTACTTTTCCACATAAACTTTTTAATTTTTACTACCTAGGTTTCGTTATAACATAACATCATTAGGTGATAACCTGATGATGTTATGTTATAACGAAACCTAGGTAGTAAAAATTAAAAAGTTTATGTGGAAAAGTAAAGTGGTTTTATTATTAAAAGTCGGGATTTTTCCTATCAATCTCTGGTACCTAAGATCAGTATCCTATGTACTAAGAACGAGGTAACACTACCAATTTGCCTATGTGTAGATTTAAATAAAATACTTGCTCCGCCATCAGACTATTCTCCCGTCATCAGGACACGTTGTAGGTGAGAATTTCGGACATGAAATGCATGGATATAATTATGAGTTAGCATGCATGTGATCGCTGTAGTAGACTATAATAGTTTTGTGTGCGAAACTCATTTTAAAGAATCATATTCCGCTATCCTCACTTTTGTATTCACGTTTCCTCGGTGGTAGAAAATGACAAACTCGTCTTAGTATCGATCAATCAGGCATAATTTTGAAGTGAACATGTCCTAATATCTTTGTCAAAGTTGATCCTCTTCATGATACTAGTGTGTGTAAAAATCATTCCTCCACCAAGAGCAGTCGTTCCGCACGAGATCTCCCATCTATTTAAAATTCTCCTCAATGTGACAACTCGATACGGAATACTTTATATCGATATAAAACATCTGAAAACAGCGTTTAAATTTCCAACACCACGTGCCAGTTTAAATTAGTGAAGGAAACTTTAGTTTTTAGTTGAATTGCCAATGCGATTCAATCTTCGGTACCATCACCAACAATAGTTATTTATTCGACACAAACTAGCATTATGGTAAAAGTGATTATGTTTCCAATTGAGTGAAGGAATGCATTTTAGAATTCTTGACCGTTAACAAGAAGTGGTCGTCGTTGGGTTGAGTTCACTATAGGTGGCTGTACTTGTTCCAATCATGAAACTTGACTTCATGATTGCCACAGAGAAGTGTAAGGCCTCAAAATTTCCTGATGTACATTAAAGACCTAAGATTACACGTTAGCAGCAAACTAAGATTGTTTGTACACGACGCTGTGATATGTAGAAACAGGAGCCTAGAAATTTGCGAACTTTTCACTAGCGATTCAGACCAAATATCAGAGCATGGTGGTTAAAATAAAATATCAGAAACTATGCAGAACTGAATTTGTGGAATAAACGAAAAGAGAAACAGTATGTGTATATATATAATGTATACACAGTATGTATATATATAATGTATGTATGTAATATATATGCGCAATGTATGTATATATATAATGTATACACAGTAATCAACCCGAAGGTCGGTTTAGTAGGTGATGGCTCACCCATGTACCAAGCCCAACGGCGTGTGAATATTCACACATCAGGGTAGGGGGGCCAGTTCCTTTCCCTGTGCCGGTTATGGTTTCCCAAGAAGCTCTGGTACCCGAAAAATCAACTAGCTTTGGCGGAGCTGCAAGTGCCTTGCCCGGGAATCGAACCTGGGACCCTCCGGTCAGTAGTCCAACGCTCTACCCACTAGACCACGCGACCCGCTATATATATATATATATATATATATATATATATATATATATATATATATATATTGTAAAATAGATGGATCGAATTGAGTGACTCAAGAACAGGTCAAATACTTGGGTTTTACACTAGAGTCAAACCTTCGAAGTGGTACAAACATTAGAAGAATATGCGAGTTTGCCTTGAATAAGCTAGATGTTTTGTATGGAAATATGATGAAAAGGTAAAAGAGAGGTGTTATTTAACTTTAGTTCAGCAGTATTTGGAATACGCGACAAGTATTTTGGAACTATGAGAGAAAGCTAAAATAAGGGAAAGGACATTTTCTGAGAAAACCCGCTAAGTTTATTAACAATGCCTAATAGAAAAGAGTAAGCAGTAGTGGTATGTTGGAGGCATTAGAATGGGAGTCCTTTGAGTCACGATGGAAGAAGGTAAGTAGTAAGTACAAAAAGTCCGAGTTTCCTAGTGACACCGAGGCAATTATTATGACCCCAATTTACATTGAAAGACTGAACCACCAGGATAAGATAAGAGAGAGGGATACTAGCAGTGACAAATTCAATTACTCGTTCTACCTTTGCACGAGACATAATCATAACAAAATCAATAATCGACACCCCTACATTCTTTATATGAAAAGCAAAATTTAAACATTACTCGAACTTTTCCGTGAGTTCATAGCATAAATAGGCGTTTTAGTGATTGTTCGGTCAATGTGTGCAACTATGCATTTATGCAATATGCATAAATGGTGACCTAACACTTCCCACCACACGTCCTTATTTAGTTATAGACGGACATTCGGGTACGATTTTGACTTGGTTAACGGGGTGTTGCCTCGTGTCCCTGCTTTGAACTCAACGCATTCGTGAATGCTGTCAAAAATCAAGGTCCAACGTCCCGCCGCGAATAGCCGGCATCCCCCCCCTCATGTGGTTCACGTTACCCCCGGCAGATGGCGGAGCTCTTCCCCCCGTCCGCGGATGGCGCCGCACACGAGGAGCAGCACCAACCGGTGGCGGCGCCGTCCCTCTCGGTGGTGCTGCCGCTGGTGCTCGGGATCGGAGACAATTGGGGCGGCGAGGAGCTCTCGGTGCCGCCGCCGGGAGGCACCACCCCCGAGCCGGACCTCTCCCGCTTGCCCCGCATCGCGGGGGCCGCACTTCGACCCTCGTTCCTCCGACCCGTCGCCCTCATCCTGCTGGCCCTCCTCCCCTTGGGCCTCATTAAACTCCTCCCCTCCTCTCGTGACACAGATGACGACGGAGCGGCCGAAAACCAAGTGCACGGGCCTTTCTGGTGAGTGCGCCATGACTAGAAAAGATTGGGGTTTTTTACGTTCTAAAAGTAAAGAAATTCCACAAAAAGTACTGCAATATTGACGTGGTGGAAAGAAATCTGATGATACTTCTACGGTTTTGCTGGCGGGATCCATGATAATTTCTCCTGGTAAAGTAACCAATGGCAATCAGTCTGGGCCAATGATAATTGCTCCTGGTAAAGCGGCCAATGTCAGTCAGTTCGGAGGGGAGGAGCCAGGCGAAAGGAAATTCGCGAAGTCTGGGAAGCTTCTGTCCATTGGTGAGGTGGTCTCAAAGACGTCTGACCCCAGAGCGTCTCTCATTTAAGGTTATGATGTCATGCTAAAAGCACGTTGAAGAAGGCAGTGAGAAACCATATCCAATATCCACCTCAAGTAATTATGTTTTAGGTGTCTGAAACGAGCTCTTTTGTAGCCTAACTTAAGATTGTAAGTGTTTAAGTATACTCTAAATACTACTTCTTATAAAAATAAAGTAAAAGTAAGCGTTATTTTGGTCAAATAAAAGCTTTAATTCAATGAACGACGAAAGTGCGCACACAAAAAAACTCATTGGTGAACCAACTGAACTGTGTGCCAGTGAACATGGTAATTTTACACGTCTTGAATGAAAAAATACTTTCTTTATCACAGAATACATAATAATGAATGAAATCAATTTGTCAAGTTAACTTATCATGTAGAATCAGTATCATGGAGAATGTTTGATGAACCTTCGGCGTATTCAGCGTTACAAGGATAGTGACTGAGGTATGAAGGACACGCTCAAGCATCGAGTAAAGGGCATACTTCTGAAGTTATAGACTGTAATCATAAAATTCACATTGTTTGCAAAATTATCCATTTTTAAGTTTTTAGTGAGGGAAATCCAAAAATTGGTCTGAGTTTCGTAATGGAAATTTTTGAAATTACAAAATTTCCATTTTCTTACAGTTTTCCGGAAGTTTCTAGGAGACGAATGTATCTTATTATTTTACCTTCTCAGGAAATAAGGGGTTCTTGTCTCAATATCCGCTGTCTACACATAACCATCCAGATGCTTGTTTTGTGTTCTCTATTCAAATAAACAATTTTTATTATTGCCTATTTACCCAGCTAATCGAAGAAGCGTCCTCTAAAGATTCATATATAGGTTAACATGAAAGCTCGTACGCGCGGAATTGGACGATCTTGAATTATTCCTTCCCGTCTTCAGCGTCATACTAATTCAGAATATATCAAAATTAACAAGTCAAATGAATCAAGAGAACATTTGCGTATTTAATACCTAGAGATTCATCAAGTGCATGCATAGTGTTAATTTTAACTGATCAAGGCGAACCCATCATTTTAGACGTGTTTGATCAGATTTTAGATAAAGATCAGATTTTATGCACTCAAGGGACCAATTACTCATACATTTTAGTCGTTGGGAACCTAGTTTCCAAGGTGTATTCTTTGAAGACATGCTAACTTTACGTAGATACATACATTGGTGAAAAGCTAAGTTAAGCATTTTTTTCTGATGCATTGCGTTAATTTTGCGTTAAAAATATTCCGAATAGTACGCTATTTGCACAGTCGAAATGACGTACACTCGTATGTCGCTTAACTCTGTGCCAAAACACGAGCAGGGCGAGATAGAAAATGAAAATTGTTAATTGTGTGATCTATTATGTGACGAAAATATTTTTGGTTTTTTTGACGAAAATATTTTTGGTTTATTTGACGAAAAAGGGATGAGTTAAATTGAACTTAATGTAGAAAATGATTTTCGTTTTAAGTCGGTACATTAAATATCATCTCAGCAGCTCTCGTAATTAGTTGTTGAATGATTTGGACTACCAGATTAATATTCGATGCTCACAAATCTCTGAAAAATAAAAATCTAAACTGTTGGAGTATGCTATGAAATGTTTTCACATTTAACTAAAATATCAAGCGATAAATGTTCGTGTAAGAGAACGTTCTCCAAATTGTATGCATCATCAAAATTTTCTACTTTGCCTTTCCCTTTTCATTCTTTTGTCTCTTCCCCAATAATAGAGGAATTAAGATAACATTTTGTAAAAATTTGCCTTGCGCTTGAATCAATGAGAAGATACTAATCCTTCGAGAGTTGAGGTTCAGGTAGAAGTGTCGCATATTTGAAAATTTCTCATTCATTGCATGTGTGACAGAAATCTAACGCTAATTTTTATATTTTACCTGTGAATCTATTTATTGATCATGTAACAAAGTTTCTATCGTTACACACTTTCTGTCTCAAGTGTTTACTTTCTTTATAAATCATCATCAAATTAGGGAGCTGTAATTAAAATTTTGCTGAAATTGGCTGTATGGTGATGAAAAAAAAGCGATGAATTCTTACCAAGATTTTTGAAATTCAAATAACTGCGGGAGATACGGGACAGCGACAGTAACTTTTAACGGCGTCGTCCATTAAAATGCAGAAATTTCAAAGCATAAAAATAATTCGCCTCTACCGAATGCTTTTTACTTTTAAAAATGTCTGCATTTTAAGATATTTCAAATTATAATATATATATATATATATATATATATATATATACATATATATATTATTGATATATTATATTAACTATATATTATTATAGATATTAAATGAAATAAAGACTTTTCTATTTCTTGATTTATTGAAACGCTTCACCAAGTTCCATTTGAAAAAATGTACGAAAAAATGCTTCACCGTAAAAGCTCATTTAAAAATAAATCTCTAGTATGTAACGATTGAGCGCATGAAAATTCTTAAGACAGAATGAAAACTCCCTACAGCCATTTGGTGAATTAACAACTGTCAGTGGTCACCGTGAACCATGCTTTTATCCATTCTTAAATATCTACGTAGAAATAAGTCCTTGATCGTCAGTCAAATCATTTTCTTTGTACGACAAGTATAATTTTGGATTTATGAAATTGTCATTTTCCCATCCATAAAGAACCCATCTACATCTTCATAATACCCCGAAAGCCGCTGCAAGGGCGTGTGGTGTTAAGTCACCAGCCATGCATGTACAATCCCAACCATGACACCTCTACACACTCGTCGTAGGTTTATGGCGAAAGACTTTTTTTCTTGTATTCATTTAAGAGTACACACTTCCCTCAATCGCATTCTATTCGAGTGTCACTTGCGTCCATAGGTTTCACAGTTGGAGAATTAACAAATCACTAAATTTCGACGTCTGCAATGACGTTTTTAGCAGCTCGTTAGCTTAATGGGTTCGTCAAGTACTTGGAGGATGAACCTAAACCTTTATGGTCGTACGTTAGGGAATGGCAGGGAAAATGTCCAAGCAGAGCGTTTCTCAAATTTAACATTGGTAATATATTTATAGATAGCACCCAAAAAGAAAATTCAAAGCGTCTTTACTCACGACACAAACATGCGTAGTGAAGGCCCAGTCAGCCCCATTTGAAAAATAGATGACCTTAAAATTAAGTGCATGAGGATAAGGCAACAACTGGTTCACACACGACAGTGACCAACGTACACGGGTAATGTATATCTGCTCATAAACCCAGGTATCCTTAATTGAGACCCTTTAACTCTGATAATGACCCCAATTGGGCTTGAGCGTTTTTATCTGTATTTTGTCACTGGCGAAGAAGTAACATTCCCGCAAAGGTTGTTCTGGTTGAGAGGTTGTGGTTGGTCACTGTCGTGGAATTTCTTTCCCACAAACCATCACAACAAAAAATTTTGTTTTTATTGCGGGACGAGTGTTGCTAACTTATTGCGGCTATACAAGTTTTCATTTTATTTTATTAACGTTAGCATTATTTTCGGAGGGGTCCTAAAGAAGCTGCCATTCATCTAACGTAGTTGGAAAATGTGAAGAAAGCACTAGTTTTCTTTGGTAACCCCTCACATAGAGTATGCAGCGAGCGAAAGGATTCCATCTGAAAAAACACTGACTGCAGAATTGAACAAGGTACAGATAAGGGCCGCCATATTCGTGAAAAATTAGTACGAAATGACACAAAGCGTCACACACTTACTATAAGATCTAGGATGGGAACCTTTAGATATGCCAAGACTCAGAAAAAGGTTTAAACCGGATCCTTAGGCTTCCGCGGCGTCGATCTGATGAATCCATGCTGTTTCCGGGAATTACCGTCACGTAGTTTAGTTGATGGACAACTGTTTCGCTCCCAGTCCTGGAGGCGTCTTCAGGTCGAATTGAAGCGACGGTTAAACCTATTACAAAGATACCAATCGTGTGGTTTTACATCCAGCATGGAAGATATAATTTAGCCCCACAATTACATAAGCAGGACAGATAGTTGTCACAAAATTAGAGAGATAGGCTGCCGAAAGCATAGATTTAAGTATTTGTATTTCCCGTTCACTATTTGAGACAAAAAATCAAGAAGAATACACTAAGACGGGAATTAGTAGGTTCTGGCGAATTTAGTTAGGAACATGAAAGCTACCTTTTTTCGATATTCACTTCATGCCTGGCGTCATAATGTCCTCCGCCACGCGCTCTTTGGGGATGTGGAGTCGTTTTGGTGAAGTATGCAGGTCGACTGATATGCGCAGAAATGTAAGATATTTCATGGGGTAAAAACCATTCGCCTTGTCCGGAATTCGAAACCGTACCCCTTTATGTCCGGCTGAGTGAGTCAACTAGTTACTCTAGTGGCCCTCTCGCATGCTCAAATTCTCACACTCAAGGGTCTTCCTTGTCGTATTCTTTTGTTTTATCCTATGTCCATACCGCTGTTCCGGACGGTGTCTAACTCATCTCCTTTTTTTCAAGGCTCCCTTTCCACGCCCGCGAGAGATGGGACAACATGGAGATGGGTTCATCAGGTTACTTCCTCGAGAGAGAGCCGGTACCGGCCTCGGACGACTCCGGAGGGAGCTCTCCAGGGCCCTCGCCCTGTCAGTCGGCGGATAGCATCAGGGACTTGTCACCGACACCCGAGGGACCAAGGCGGAGGTCACGTAACCGATCCCGGCACTCTCCACGTCGACCACTGAGCCTCGGAATGCAACTCAAGACCTCTCGGTCGATCTAAGACCCTGGCTGGCGCATGCCAAGGCCAAGGGGATGTCCACTCTTCGGGTCTTCTTGTTGATCATATGACCTCTTATAACGGCTAACCGATTGGTTCATGTATAGCTGCACTCAAAATTTTGTGTAACACACGCCTGGTTTTGAAAATTATGAATATAGTGGTGTAGTTGAAAGTGAAGTATCGTTTTTCTTATTACTGTTTTTAATTGAAGATAATTTCCTCAATTGCAAGATATCCGACAACCCTCCAGAAGGGTGTACAGCGGGGAATGTTGGTAGAACAGGCTTTAATTTATAAAAATTCAATTTTATGTGAATATAAATATTTATTGCATATACATAAATGTGTACTCCTACATGTAGTATACTGAACAGCGTATATATGCGGTAAACAGTAGGGATATAGTAGGGAGAGAATTATGTGCTACCGGTCGGATGGTTCCAGGCTAATATTTGGACGTTGATTCTGGATATTCCCATCCACCAAACATGGCAGAGTATTTTTCTGGTAATAAAAATTCTCTGTGAAACCTCAAAAGTGAGTATGTCACAGGGAAAGAAGTTTTCTCATTTGTGCTCTGAAGATGTGTGATTATCACCCGCCTGAGGATAAGTAGCGGGGAATCCACCATCATACGTAGACCCTCGAGTTGAGTCCTTTCGATGGAGATAAGAAGTGAAAGAGGGAAAGAGAAGCGAGAGAGATGGATACATTAACCGCATCATGTAGTAACATATATTTATGGAGATTTAATTATGTTTGCAGAAGAAAAAAACAGGAAAAGATCATATGGAGTGCTATACGGTAGAGCATGAGACAAGGGCTCGTCTTGAGGCTTTAATATTTCGTTTAGCGCATAAGGAAAAGATTGGTTAAATGGGGACATATTGGTTTTAAGAATACAGAGTAATGTATGAAACAACAACTATATTGATCAGCATGGTGACATGGCATTCATTTTTGGAATGTGGCAAAATTATTCTTCAGTACACTGTCAAAATCCAAATAGTGAATTGCTAAAATTTTAGGCAAGATATTAAAATTTTAATAAAGATATTATCTGTACTAGATGACGAAAGTTACTAAGCCTACTAACAGTTACATATGCATACCGTAAAATATTTTAGCTTAATGATTATGCTATATCTCCGAGGACAGATTTTAGTAGTGACTATTACACAAAAAGAAAGGTGTAAGAGAATTAGTATTCATACATTTGAGCTTTAACCTTTGAATCGGTAAGGAAGCGTGTGGCAGTGGGTGTAAGGAATCCATCCTTTATTATTTAAATTAATTTAAAAGAAGCGTGTTCGTTATACGATTTCTAGAAAACATCAATGATACTCGTTCATAGTTGTTCGGCTGAATTCATTGTACTCGCAAATTTTGTAAGGGTAGAAAAAGGGTGTTAAACTTTCCATGGAGGTATCTATTTCTTTTATTTTATTAGGTTGTCTGGGTCATCCGATACGATTTGGGGCGCTAATAATTGACACGATGAAACTAGTAAACTAAAGTGTCCTCAATCTGTACACCGGATTCGACCTGAAGGTTCGTTATGATATATGTGAGATACCCTTCTTAATGCTGTGTTTTGAGCGACCTCCTTGGTTTTCGCGTAACCTCGTCACACTTACTTTCCTTTCGTGACAATTTTGCCGACTTGACCGAATTTTCTTCGGGCTTAATCCACGTACAATGGCCACATTAACGCCACGCCCGACGAATCCAAAATACTTTTCGTATGCATTCCAAATGTGGCCTCTCCAATGCAAAAACAACACATTCCTTTTATATTTTCCTCATCGCATTTCCACACAAACCATCCCAGGAAACGGGAGTTTCTTTTAGTCAGACCCCGAACATCCTTCCAGTAACGAGTGGAACCGCTGATGGGGAAGAGTGGAGGGCTCGCAGCCGAGTAATCTTCGGATTGAAAGACTAAAGGAAGACGCGAGAGCAGTTATACATAATACGATCCTCTCTCTTCCCGGAGCGGCCTTCCGAGGGTTGGGGAGAGACGGAGGGGGGGGGGGGCGCTCCACTTCGGAATGAGGGGAGCGAGCACCCAGTGGACTGGAAGAAAGATATGGAGGTCTGGGGTGAGTAGGAGAGTTGCCGAATGGATATGTTGTCCCCCACCCCGGGCTTTCCGTCCGTCCCAAAGGACAGACGAGGAGAGAGACAGCGGAGCAGGCCTGTCTCGGATTGCTCCCCCACTTTCTTTCTCCCTTCCAACCACCCTCCTCTCCCGGCGATTCGCGCAGCATCCTCAAGAAGGGGGACACACACGCCGTGGGGAGGCGGTATTCTTTTCGACCGGGGAAAGGGGGGACCTCCTGCCGATCTCACCCCAAATGCTCCCTTCCTCCCAATGAACTTCTAAACTCGTCTCATCTTCCTATGTACCACTGCGCACACCCCGGGGGGGGGGTCGGAAAGGGGAGAAAAGAGAGTTGATCACCCACCGTTGTGTGGTTTTGGTCGGACATTATTGTTGTGTGCTTACACGCCATGAGGGCAAGGGGACGTCGAAAGAGGCAAAGGAGGCAAATGCGTCCCCTCGTTCTCCGGTCGCCTTCCTCCTTTCTCCCTACTCTCCAAGACGACAGGAAGACGGTGAGATGATTGGTTCGCAATTTATCAACTCAAAACGACACTATCCGCGTTTTTCAATAAGAATCCGGATTGTTTCCATAATAATAATTTCCGCGCGGGTTCGAATCGAATTTTCTTTCTTTCTTCCCTCACACATCTGTAGGTTCTTTCATTTGGCTTGCATTGCCTTGCGCTTTACATGTTCCATAATTCTGTTAAACTCCCTTTTCCGATCTGCGCTCTTATTTCACAAGTTAGTTAAAACTTTCATGGTCGAATTATTTTAGTGGAATTGTGATGCTTTGTAAGTAAATAGCTCCAGTAATATTCCACACTTTTTGTCACTAAGGTTGAGTGGTGGTGTCTTAACGGTGAAAATGAAAGTGATGTATATTTTTTTCAATGCAAATGACCGAACTATAAATGTATATTACGTAGTTGGTCAGACATGATGGAAAGTGAGTTTAAGAATAAAAGATACACTTATAATTATTTTTTCCCCCAATCACTCTATCAAACGCTTTTTCGAAATCTACGAAGCAGGCAAATACGTCCTGATTGTATTCTATATTCCCCTCGATTAGTGATCTCATTACTACAATGGCATCACGCGTACCTCTCCCCTTCTTTATTTTCTTTATATGCATTCCTATCCTTTTTCCTTACATACGAGTATATTTCAATGCGAATGAATATTTGTTCGCCGTATAGCGAGATTTCATGTTTGAATGCATATTTTTATAAACATATATATGTATATATATATATATGTATATATATGTATATATATTATATATACATACATATATATTTTTTTAGAAAATATACATATATATACACACACATTTATTTATTATATATAGAAGCTAAATATTAAAATAGGCGGGGAAAAAATAGAGCAGGTAGAGCAGTTTACATATCTTGGAAGTGTTTTGGACCAATACGGTCAAAGTGGTAGGGACGTAAGGAGAAGAATTGCGCTAGGCAAGGAGGTTTTTTCAAGGAGGAGGGAGTTGATGACGGGGACGTTGAGTAGGGATGCTAAGACAAGACTCGTAAAATTCTGATATGGAGCGTAGCTATGTACGGCGCGGAAACGTGGTCACTGAAGCAGGAGGATAGACGTAGATTGGAGGCTTTTGAAATGTGGGTGTGGAAAAGAATGGAGAAGGTGAAATGGACCGACAGGAAAACAAATGAGGAAGTGCTGGAGATGGTGGGTGAGGAAAGGGGTTTGTTGAGAGAAATCCTATGGAGGCAGGAAAAATGGATGAAAGGCGTATTGAGCGGTAGTGGAATGTTGAAGAAGGTAATAGAGGGGAGAATGTTGGGCAAGCGAGGAAAGGGCAGGAACAGGATAGGGATGTTGGACGAGATGAAGGGAGGAAAGAACTACACAGAGATAAAGAGGGACCTGATGTAGATTAGGTTGCTGGATTGGGGTTTTTTTTGGAGTTACAAAATGTTTATTTGATAGTTGTGTCCATCCAAAAACCTACCTTAACCGGTAGATTACCTAATAATAATTACATAAAGTTGGAACGGGAAGGGTTGGAATCATAAAACATATGAAAGCAAAGTCATTCTTTTTTAAATTTGTTGGCCGGTACGCGAAAATTTTTGTCATTCGTTCCTTCAACTGTTCATAACATGTTATGGCTCGTACTTTTGACCTGTTTGCAAAATCTTTCGCTACTAACCTAATTCTACTTCACAAAGACATTGTCAAAGCCATATCCCCCAAAATGCTGCAAGTAACCAAGTTATTTAGTCATCCGGTGCGATTCTCCCTTCTAAATCTTTGTAATTACAGTCTTGCTACATCAAGGGAATTTCATCTAGGTAGTTCATAGTTCATGTAGCTATTTCCGGGCTGAATATGGATATTTCATAGTTAAATCTTTCGTTTAGCGATTTTCACAAAATGAGCGAATCGCATCTGTTTATTCGCAACTGCATAATATTTTTGCAGCCCTGAACAGAAAGAAGTTTAAAGAGATAAGATTCATTCTTTTCAGCGTCCTTCTAACAGCCGTAGCAGCAGTGCGACAAAAGATCTCCCGTGCGTAAGTGCCCTTGGGAGAAGTTTCCCCTCCGAGGCTTCACCCCACCCGCCACACTCGCTCAACTCCATTGCATTTTAGCCAAATCCCCCTTCCCCGAACCCTCCCGAACGCGACTCGCCACTCACCTTGGGACCGCGGAACGGGCGTCTCAGGAGAAAGGCAATTCCCCGGCGCGGTGAGGCGGGTTTATCGCGTGGTAGAGGGAAGGGAAAAGTAGTAGTACAGTGGCGACGATGGGAGGGCGTGGTAGATGACCATGGGGAGGAGGTAAAGATGCGTATTTACGACTGCATTTTTTTTTCTTATCCTTTCCCTTAAACCCTGGGCATCGTCATTAATGCCATCCCGGCGTGTGATACGTTACTTCCGGGGCGAGAGTGGCGCCACCTGGGAGATATTGGGGGGGGGGGGGGAAATGTTCGCGCAGGCGCCAAAAGAAATGGAGTTGGTGAGGGGAGATGTCCTGCCCTTCCGAATGATAATCAGGGTCAAGTTCTTCGGAGGTGCGGCAAACCCTTGGACTGACGGTGACAGTCGCGCGAATCCGGCGACTCATGCCTGTCTACACATGTCCCTTTCCTCGCATGATCCTTACATGCGAAGTTCTGAATAGGCCTGGTCGATGGGACGCTAGATTTTTTTCGCATCGGCCAGATCGATATAGATCATTTTAAGGAATAAATATATAGAGATTTGATTAGTATCTGTGTATGAGCGGCTATGTCACTATGGGAATTATATTTAATAGGCGAATTAGATAATAACAGATTTATGAATATTGTTCCATATTCTGAATGCACATCTAGCATTAAAAAAATGACACAAATCTTCTATGCGAAATAACGATGCTATCCCTTAAGTAAATGTATGACTGACATCGATTTGCAATAAGGAATATATTTTTAATACTTAATGTTGCGGGTATTATCCATTTATAAATTTGTCACCAATCAATGAAGTATACATATTATCTATGAACAATGCAACCTTATGTAGCTAATATTTAGCACTATGAGATCCTCGACTAACTAGCTAAATACATCGTGGTCATTCGATGTTTGTTTCATATCGCTGATCAATTATACGAGAAAAATTCGACATCGAAGAAAATTACCTTCCGTTTTTTTACTTATATCTACAGGGTACCCTGCGAGGCACCGCTATGGTGTGTAGCGGAGTGTCTTCACACGTGGTACGTAATATAAAAATGATATATTACAGTATGCTTATCGCTGGCTAATATTGGTGAAGGTAAACATTTTAGTCTCTCCTTTATTTACCGAGAATGTTATAATCTCGGAATAAGATTTTGAAGCGTCATTAAAAGAAAAATAATTGTCACAGGTAGTCTAATGCATCATATTTGGGAGATGAAACGCAGAGACATATTTAATACTGCGCGTTTGGAAATAGAATTTGAGGAAGTCAATCCTTAATTGATGCGAAAATCCTTTGGAAGGGCATTTTTTGTATGAAATACGGAACGTTTAGATTCGAGAATTTTTGGCCGGAGTGTCGATATACAACGCACCATTATTGTTGATGTAACCTGGTTCCGGGCGTGAGTGACGGAATAACGTTTATTTAAATCGGTTGGTGAGAGAGCGATGCCCTTTATTTTATCATTGGGATCACTCATATTGCCAATATTGCTTGGGGTCTTCCTAATTAAACCCTCTTTTATGCCAGAAGAAGTAAGCCTGAGTGCCCTCCACCTTTCCAAATGAGTTTTCATTTGGAATTTTTCCATTGTGACCGGAGGGGTGAGGATTGCCAGGTTCAAGCGTTGGTGAATCGCACCCGCGGGGTTTATTACGTAACTTTCTGGGGAAAGGTTCCAAGTTTTTCATTCGGCCTGGAGTCACAATCGAAGAGGTCTGATATATATATATATATATATATATATATATATAAACTTGGAAAAGACGCTCTCCGGCGACGCACAAACACACAAACACTAACACAAAAAACACTACACACATAGAAACATAAAAGAAGGACACTTACATTGGATATTTACGTTTCGACGGCACGGCCGACGTCATCAGACGTCATTTATATATATATATATATATAAATCATAAACACAGTAATCAACCCGAAGGTCGGTTTAGTAGGTGATGGTAGAGCTCACCCATGTACCAAGCCCAACGGTGTGTGAATATTCACACATCAGGGTAGGGGGGCCAGTTCCTTTCCCTGTGCCGGTTATGGTTTCCCAGGAAGATCTGGTACCCGAAAAATCAACTAGCTTGAGTGGAGCTGCAGGTGCCCAAAGTGCCTTGCCCGGGAATCGAACCCGGGACCATCCGGTCAGTAGTCCAATACTCTAACCACTAGACCACCGCGACCCACAATATATATATATATATATATATATATATATATCCCTCCCATGGACTACAACCTTGTCGTGGTGTAAGGGCTTGTGTGTTCCGATGACCCCTAGAGCTGTGCTGGTGGGAGTAATAATAATTACTCCTGGAAGGGTCACCCATGCCAGATAGGTCGAAGGTTAGGAGCCAGACGAAAGGTAGTCCACGCAGCGTCTGTTCCTCAGTGAGGCGGCTGCAATGGCGTCTGACCCCAGTGGGGCGGCCATTAAGTGATGGTGTCACGTTAAAAACACTATTGAGGAAGGCAACGGGAAACCACCTCAATTATGATTCCCAAGAATATAATGATGGGGACTATAGATAATATGAGTCCTGGCAACTACGGGATTCGGCCCAAGAGGCCGTGTGTCGTGCCCGGCAGCGGGAGAGGCAAGGCTTCCGCGGTCGTCATCGCACGAAACCCTTGCGGGGAAGAAATAACTGCAGCAGGACAGAAGACTCAGAAGAAGGCGAAAGTAGTTAGAATAGGAACCTGGAACGTCAGGACAATGTTGAGGAGAGGCAAATTAGAAAATATTAAGCGAGAGATGGAAAGAGGTAATATAGATATTTTAGGTCTCTGCGAGGTGAGATGGAAGGATAGCGGGGATTACTGGAGTGACAATTATAGAGTGATATACAGCGGCGGGGACGAGAGCCAACGAGGGGTTGCCGTAATTTTAAATAAAGGGGTAGGAAGAAGCGTAGTCAACATAGAGCAAGCGACAGATAGAATTCTACTCGTAGAGATTAAAGCAGAGCCGACGAACTTGGTCATTGTTCAGGTATACATGCCACCGAGCAACCACAGGGAGGAAGAAGTCGATAGGATGTATGATGAGTTAGAGGACATCATCGCGAGTGTTCCTGTAGGGAAACATTTGATAGTGATGGAGGATTGGAATGCGACGGTAGGCGAAGGAAGAGATGGTGGTGAGGTGGGGGACTATGGGTTAGGCACGAGGAATGAACGCGGGGAGAAAGCAATTGAATTCTGCAGGAGACAGGGGCTAGTCATCACTAACACATGGTTTAGGCACCACAAAAGGCGTAGGTATACATGGAAAATGCCAGGTGACTCAGAAAAGTATCAGCTAGATTATATTATGGTTAGGCACAGGTTTAGGAACAGTGTGATAAATTCGCACAGTTTCCCAGGAGCGGATGCGGACTCTGACCACAATTTAGTTGTTATGAAATGTAATGTTCGTTTCAAGAAGATAAGGCAAGGGTATCTGCAGGCTGTAGAGAAAATGATGGATGACGGTAAAGAACTGAGTACTATCGAAGAAAAATGGGAATGTATCAAGAAAGGGATATTGGAAGCCGCTAAAGACACTATAGGAACCGTTAACGGGAAAAGGATAAGGAAACCATGGGTAACGGATGAGATGATTGCAAAGATGGATGAGAGAAGAAGATGGAAAAATGTAAACACAGAGTTAGGCAAAATGAAGTACAAAGAGTTAAACAATAAATTGAGAAGGGCCACAAATAAAGAAAAAGAAGAATGGTGGAAAACGCAATGCGAGGATATGGAAAATTTACAGAAGATGGGTGAAATTGGTGCTCTATACAGCAAGGTTAAGTTATTATCGGGAAGTAAGAAGGCAAGATCTGTGCTAACAGTTAAAGATAAATGGGGTAAGATAATAGTTGAACCAGGAAAAATCCAAGAGAGATGGAAGGAATATATAGAAACACTGTATGGTAAAGAACTTAGGCCGACAAGGTTAGACATAGAAAAGGAACATGACGTAGAAGAAGATAGCTTAGGTTCAGGCATACTCGACGATGAAATAGAAAGGGCATTAAAGGAGATGAAAGAAAATAAAGCTGTGGGGGTGGACAATATTCCTGTAGAAATGTTGAAATGGTTAGGGAAAGGTGGGAAGAAGGCCATATATGGATTGATTCGTAGTATCTATGAGGAAGGAATCTGGCCGGAAGATTTTGTGCGATCGGTGTTAGTTCCTATTCCAAAAAAGGCAAAGGCTTCGTCATGTGAGGATTACAGAACGATAAGTTTGATATCCCACGCAGCTAAAGTTATTCTCAGGATCATCAACAAAAGGATAGAGAGTAAGGCAAATGATTACTTAGGGGATGATCAGTTTGGGTTCAGGAAGGGAAGAGGTACGCGTGATGCCATTGCAGTAATGAGATCACTAGTCGAGAGGAATATAGAATACAATCAGGACGTTTTTGCCTGTTTTGTAGATTTCGAAAAAGCGTTTGATAGAGTGAATTGGGAAAAATTAATGCGTGTATTGCAGAAAATAGGAATGGATTGGAGGGACAGGAGACTGATCCGCAACCTGTACATGTCTCAGACTGCTCAGGTGCGAGTGGGGAACGGAGAGTCCGGATGGGCAGTGTTAGGAAGAGGTGTAAGGCAGGGTTGCCCATTGTCACCGGTACTGTTCAACGTATACGTAGAGGAAATGATTAAAGAAGCATGGGAAGAACTGGAGGTAGGAATGAAATTCGGAGGGGAATTCATAAAATCGGTTAGGTTTGCTGATGACCAAGCATTAGTTGCTCAGTCAGCCAAGGGGTTGCAAGCATTGTTGAGTGAATTGGAGGTTCAGTGAGATAAATATGGGATGAGAATCAATATTAATAAAACAAAGGTTATGCGACTTTCCAGAAAGAAAAAGGCTAAGCTAAATATTAAAATAGGCGGGGAAAAATAGAGCATATAGAACAGTTTACATATCTCGGAAGTGTTTTGGACCAATACGGTCAAAGTGGTAGGGACGTAAGGAGAAGAATGCGCTAGGCAAGGAGGCTTTCTCAAGGAGGAGGGAGTTGATGACGGGGACGTTGAGTAGGGATGTTAAGACAAGACTCGTAAAAACTCTGATATGGAACGTAGCTATGTACGGCGCGGAAACGTGGTCGCTGAAGCAGGAGGATAGACGTAGATTGGAGGCTTTTGAAATGTGGGTGTGGAGAAGAATGGAGAAGGTGAAATAGACCGAAAGGAAAACAAATGAGGAAGTACTAGAAATGGTGGGGGAGGAGAGGGGTTTGTGGAGAGAAATCCTATGGAGGCAGGAAAAATGGATGAAAGGCGTATTGAGCGGTAGTGGAATGTTGAAGAGGGTAATAGAGAGGAGAATGTTGGGCAAGCGAGGTAAGGGTAGGAACAGGATAGGGATGTTGGACGGGATGAAGGGAGGAAAGAAGTACACCGAGATGAAGAGGGACCTGATATAGATTAGTTTGCTAGGTGGGGAGTCACAAAATGTTTATTTGATAGTTGTGTTCATCCAAAAACCTACCTTAACCGGTAGATTACCTAATAATATAATAATATTATATATATATATATATATATATATATATGATTTCTTCGAAGTAACACGGTAGTGTTGAATAAAAAACTTATACAGTAACACACAGCACGAGAACACATAAAAAGAACACTCACAATAATATTTTGATAATTTCGACGGACTTCTTCGGAAGATAAGATATGACTCGTATATCTCGTATAAGATATGACTCGTATGAGTCATATCTCATCTTCCGAAGAAGACGGAGCTCGAGTCCGTCGAAATTATCAAGATATTATCGTGAGTGTTCTTTTTATGTGTTCTCGTGCTGTGTTACTGTTTAAGTTATATATATATATATACATATATATATATTCCTATTATTAATTAATAAATTTTTTCCTTAGTAAATTCCTCCCTCAAAATTTATTGCCATCTTGAAATCCTTCTTCTCTTTCTTCTATTTGAATATTTTGTTTTATTTCGCTAAAAATGTCTTTATACATGCATACCCTCTATTTCCATGAAGTCTTCTGAATGGTCCACCCATAGTTTATCGAATTGGCCATCCTTTTTTCTCTTACCTTGAATACATTTCAGTAAAGTTTTCCACGCGAACTGATTTCATAACCGGAAATCGTATTGCAATTGTTCCTTTGGAGCCGGATCGCAGTTGTCTCTTTGTCAATATATAACAATAATTTATCAGTTGCAAAGTAATTTTGCATTATCCAATATAATGGAGTGGTTACGTTTGATACTATGATCTGATAATGCAGGCATACGCAGATGTCCGCCAATCTGAAGTGCCTCCTGTGTGTCTTCAGTCTAGTTTCAATGGCGTTGCCGGTCTCATTGACGTTAACTCCATCGAACTCATAGGGGATATGATAGATGTCACAAGTTTTAAAATCCGATTATATCTTCTACTCCAACTATATAGTCCCTCATTTTTGCAGGTGGTTTATGCATCGTATCAATATTATGCCTTCGGAGAATCCTAGAGAATTGCCCTGATATGCTTGAGATTTATGGTAATCGGCCTATTCTACGTCTCTTCCGTCTGGCTCGACAAATATTTTAAGACCAAAGAAATCTTTCGTTCATTTTACCCTTTCTGCCGAATTGTCTTCCTGGAATGACTAATTTCCCCTGGCAGACCTCCCTTGTCTATTATGAATTGGTATTTGTGCATTATTGATGACATTGCTGCGAGCCATGGGTAAGGATGGTGGTGATTTGCTCCTGATTGGTGACTGTAGGGGGTATGGGTTGGTTTTGCTCATAGGCATTATCCTAGGCTGTCTTCTGTTTTCCTTTGAATCTAGATAAAAATTATATTCGATGTTTTCAGGTTCAACTTGGTGAAAATCCATTTTCAATGAATTAAAAAAAAACAATGTATCTTTCCACTACATTTTTTATTCGGTACAACTAGTTTCGACGCATCGGCATCATCCTCGGGTACCTTGAGGCACTGAGGAAAAGGTACCTGAGGATGGTGCTGAAACGTAGGAACTAGTTGTACCAAATAAAAAATTAAGTGGAAAGATATATTGTTTTTTTACTTCAGTCAAGATGTCAAGGACTGGCTGCTGCTCTCAATCTCTATTGGAATAGATGTTGGGATGCTGGTTGTTCATGGGCGCCAGGAACAAGCCCAGTGAGTTATTTTCGTAGTCTTAGACCGTAAACGTGTCGTCCACGTACTTATAAAAGTATTTTGGACGTAGAGGAGCCGATTTAAGGGCCTGCTTTTCAAATTGGTCCACATACAAATTGTAATAATGGAGATCACATGGCAACTTCAACTGCCTGCTCGTAGAATTTACCGTTGTATACCGAAAATATGTTGAGGTTAGCCCATGTTGAAATAGTGTCACCGTTGCACGGCCAGAATTTACTCTTCAGGAGATTCATGGTATCAGTAATTGGCCCTAGGGTGAACAGCGACACTATGTCGAGGCTGACTAGGATATAGATAGCCTCAATTTTATTTCCTTCCAGTCTTCACAAATTCTGGTGAGTTTCGTAGGCAAAAATATCGGGGTTCATTTAAAATATGCTGACAGCGTATGGAATCCTCACAAAGTTGATTTAATTCCCGAATTATATTGTGTGAAACGAAAAGGAGTGCATTTGTAAAATGTGGTTTGTGATACACTTAGTAGTGTATGTAGATTATCAGAGGAACTAGGTTGGGAATCACTCACGAGCTGAATAAAATTACTGATTAAATCTCATTTATAAATTGAAAGCAAGTTCTTCCTTGCGATGGTGTTGAAAATGTATTATTAACCCTATCGTACTACTGTAGAATGGATCATGAAAATCAAATTTGGAGATCAAGTGTAGGACCAATGAAGTTAAGAGCTCAATATTCCCGCGAAGGATAGGCGATCAGAATAACTGAAAACTCTTGCGATAGAGAAAAATGTATTTTTTTATTTTAAGCAGCCCGTAGTGTTATTATTTCATGTAGTCCTTATTAAATTGATCAGCGTGCTAAAACCAACTCGTTTCAATTGCGTAGAGAGGCATTTTATCTCTAAATGTCGTAGTGATTGAAGCTATAGTTAAGATTGTCCTCACTGTTGGAAATAGTTTACAATTATTTGTTACTAAAATTTGAGCAAAACTTGACTTTTATGTTGCATGTCTGGTGTTGTATCCTGCGAGAAGCGGGTGTTGTAGCGGTAGCTTGCAAGGCACCACTTAGGAGTAAAGGTTACCTAGTACTACGACTCGGAGAGATCACCACAATCAGGACATCAAAGACGAGGGAATTCAAAAATGCTATAATGTTTTTACAGTTCGTGACCATTCTTAAAGTTATTTACCTTGGCATTGAATATTATTTTTGCCATTCGTGCCATTATCATGACGAATTGGAAACACGTACCATTATGCGTCTCCAAGAGAAATCAATGCTCGAGAAGTTAAGCTTTTTTGCCTTCTGTAAATACCAATAAACTTTGTTCTTTGAGAAATATTTTGTTCAATATAGAAGGCGACAAAGAATTACAAGGAAAAATGGATTTATTCTATGTTACGTTCAGTGAACCAATTTCCACGATATTGGGTATATATTTAGGCATGGGAACGTATCAGAAACATTCAATAAATCAATGGCATTTTCGTTTGTCTTCACACCATTTCACTTGCTGCCTGATGGAATGTATGGATGCTGATCTTATGGCACCAGAAGACTCTATAGACCTTATTAGTTTATCGTAATGCTATAAAAAGTTAGCACGACACTTGGTAATCAGATTTAAACTTTAAAAAGTGCCTAATGATGAGTTTTTGGAATAGTTTCTTTCCTAATGCCTACTTCATTAGGGATACTGAAATAGAAAGTGTAGACTCCATTACATACTAGAGCTTTACGTCAGTCACGACTTCTCCTAATTGAAGTATATGCGGGTAATATGTGGACAAGCTAACAAAAAATTACGAATTATTAGAAGAATGCTGATGAAATGTGAGGGAAAGATTGAAGAGCAATGTTATCTTTCATTATTTAGGCCTCACTTAGAATACGCTGAGATGAACATGGGTATATGGAATCCTCATGAAGTTGGATTGATTGCCGAAATGGACCACCTTTAGAGTTGAGGAGATAGATTTGCGAATCATTGTTATCACTAAACTGAGTAGCGTATCAAAGATATTAGAGGAACTAAGTTGGGGACGACTCGCAGAAGGAAGGTTAAATTACAGATTAAATCTTTAGCATAAATTGGATGTACATTTATCGTTGATGTTGAAGTTTGTTATATAGGCCTCTATATAGATCTGGAGACCCAACTCATATACTATATGCCCGACTCCCCACTTGTTACCCTTCGTATTACGGTACGAGAGATCAGGTAACTAAAATTAGGAAAATTAAGTGCCAGAGAGATAGATTTACAGGGTTCGTCCGGAAAATAAGTGTCATTGTCTCATTGTCTTGTTTGACAAAAAGAGCCCAGACGTGGTGGCTAAGTGGATGGGTGGAGCCGTCAGTTGCAAACCGGAGGTTCCCTTCCTCAAATCCGGGTGACGTCTGTGAGCATCACGTATGGCAGATTTCAATGTAGCTTTTGCTGAGCAGAGACGAAAGAAGTTACGGGATTCTGACTTACGCAGGTGTTACGGTACTCAACAGCTCGGGTTTGAACCCCGTTGGTGGTGGATATTTTTCAGTGGTATTCCAATCCTTACTTGAGTGATGTAACTGTCTTCATGAAGCAGATATACAGGGTTCGTCCGGAAAATAAGTGTCTTGACAAATAAGTCTTTTTTGACAAAAGGAGAGTCGTCCACTACGAATTTGTACCTGAACGACAAACTGTAAATGCTGCATTTTACGTCCAAGTGCTCGACAGGCTTCGAAAACGAGTCGCCCGCGTCCGGCCAGCGATCAAAAACATCTGGCGGCTGCATCACGGCAATGCGCCGTCTCACACCGCGCTTGTCGTGTCGGACTTCTTGGCCAAGCACGGCGTGGCAACGCTGCCACACCCGCCCTACAGCCCGGACTTGGCACCACCGGACTTCTTTCTGTTCCCGAAGATAAAGAGGAGTTTGAAAGGAACGCGATACGGGACTTTGGACGCCGTCAAAGAGGCCGTGACGACGTGTCTTCGAGAGGTTCCCGATGATGCCTTCGCGGGAGCGTTCCAGGAATGGGAACGCCGCTGGAACAAGTGTACCGACTCACAAGGGTCCTATTTTGAGGAATATTAGCTTAAGATATGTAAAAGTGTAATAAATTTTTTTTCCTGAGCTCAGTACACTTATTATCCGGACGAACCCTGTATGATTTCATTTTTCCCACGATAGATAAGGGATCAAAATAGTATTTTCCGATCGCACTAGGAAGGAAAAGTATTTTGTTTCAAGACTAGACTGGCGTGTAATCACCCCTTGAAGAATGATCTGGTACTGGTCGAAGGAAAAGATAATCACCCCTTGCCACACACCATTAGCGGTGGCTTGCAGAGTACCATGCATGTACGAGCTCTTATATAAAACTCCATGGTCTGTAAAACTATACTACAGCCATCTTTCATTCCATACGTGAGCCCATAGAATTCATCTCAGCCTCTAGTCATAATAGTTTTAAAGAAATAATTGTGAAACTTAGTTTTCCAAATGGCAAGTATGTACGTAGGCGTTTCACGGATACTGAAGGAGGGAATTCCAAACCCTAAACGAGGCTGCGTGGAAACATTTGATGTGGTAAGTGTTGTTTGATGACATGGTTTTTACCTTACCCAAAGTCTACTTTCCTTCGAGTCACATAACCCCGAATAAATCTATCTGAGATACCTACTCATATTCTCTTTTTTTACCTACTCTGATACCCAACACCCTCTGAGTGTCTCGGAATTTATACAAAGTTTGATCGAAAAGGGAGATAACTTGTTTATTTAGATGGATAAAGCTTAATCAAACTTGTCACCCTCAAAGTACATGCTGACGACACACCTTTGCCAACGTTTCTTCCAGCTCTCGAACCCTACCGTATAAGCCGCCTTAGGGATCCTCTTCAGGTCCGCCGTACAATTAATTATAATGTCTGCAATAGAGTCAAATCGGCGCCCTTTCAAGGTTGATTTTAACTTTGGAAACCAAAAAAAAGTCTGACGGAGCAACGTCTTGAGAGCAAGGTGGTTACGAGATCACGGAAGTTCCGGTTCTGGTGAAAAACTGTCACGATCAGCGCCATGTGAGCCCTCTAGCTCCTTCATTGCTGCCGTTGCACGCGGCGACGAGCAGGTTAAGACACGTACAACTGCTGCTGCGTAACGACTCGACGTAAAAAAAAGCAACACCTCTCATTTTAGTGGTTAGATGTGTCACTAGATGGCGCACTGTGTCTCATTTTGATCCGTTAAACGGTTTGCGCAGAATAAAATTAGTCCAGTCTTTTTTTGATCACACCTTGTAAGCTCAGTCCCAAAAGATGGACATACCTGTATTTGACCGAAGTGCTCTTTCGGGTCGTCTTCACCTGGAGATCAAAACAGGTGACTTTGTCTAATGCCGGAATATTTTACTTAAGAGAGCCTTGATCATGTAAGAACAAAAAAGAGTGAAGAAAAAGAATAGGTGGCTTCTGCTCTCTGGGATAGCAATGTCGTGGTTTAACTTTGCCTTCAACATCGTGGTGCTGCAGCCGTTAAAATAATTATTTCTGCACCAACCGCTGTCACTTCCACTGTCACCCCATTGAAGAAGGGATACTGTTTCCCCCTTCGGGAAATTGACGTACTATTTTTTGTTGGCAGCCTCTAGCTAAGTCACGGCTCCTTCTTTGGAGTTCGCAGATTTGTTGGCTTTAAACTAGGCACCGGTTGTAATACGCTATGCTTACAAATAATTATGAAACAACTACAAGGTTTGTATAAAAAGCATTTGTAACAATTTTTTCTGACCTGTTCGTTAAGTGCTGAATTTGATCGTCGGTTAAGTGTGCGCATGGTCACAGATCATATTGGCATTAATAAGATGACAATGGACACCACTATCACTGAAAATTTGGCGATGCAAAAGATTAGTGCTAAACTCGTCTCGAAAGTCTTGACGGACGACCAAGAACAAAGTCTAGTGTTTGCTTGCGAAGACCTTCTGCAACGGCATCGCAACAATTCTCCAACCCACTTATAGTCCCACCTTGGCATCAGTAGACTATTCCTATTCCCAAAAGTAAAATTCTCCCTCAAAGGACACCACCATCGGATCCTAAGTTCCACCAAAGAAGCTTGCATTCATACCCCTAAGGACCTTCCGAAATCCGCCTACTGGGGAACCTTCGTGTTGGGGAAAAACCTCCGGAAAAAATGTGTCGACGCTCAAGAGAAGTACTTTGAAGACTTTTGAGGCATTGTAGCAATATCTAAATTAAATGTACTTTTCCATGTACTTTTTATACAAACCATATATACCAAGACTTTCCATTCCTACTATCAACAGGGGGTCCTAAATTTAAAACACCACATGTTTTTCTTAAAAATCATAATATGTTCCAATAGCGTATCAGACACAGCATATAATATTCCATTGACTATAGGAAATATTTTTCTGTAATCTCCGCATTTGACTTGATCTAGATATTTTCTAGTCTCATTCACCAACTTGATTTGATATTTGCGAACCTGAGCAAGTGGGTTCATTAGAAATGTTGACCTATGAGAAACCAAGTGAGACTAAAATTGGACTTCGAAATGCGCTTAAATATGCACGAGTAATTTTTTCCATCCATAGGTGATTGGTCGTCTTTAAAATTTTAATATTTAGTATGAGATGAATGTTACACAAATGTTTCTTAAAAGCGTTTCGATTGTCTAATGAGAAGTCTTGAGATCGACTCCTGCGATGGAAAGTGTTGATAATAACCTCGATGAGTACAACAGAGGCCGAGCAACATTTCTCGATGGTGAGACGGAATAAGCATTTTCTCAGCAAAACCAAGAAAGAAAATGCTGTCCAATTCAAAACTATATAATATCCATTGACGAATTTGCTGCTTTGAGCTTTTTGTAGCCATACATATCTTTTTAGATTTTGGAAAGCAGGAGTTAGTTTTCGAAATCTTAAACTGAATTGATTGAAGTCGGGGTTGAACAAGCACCAAGGAAAGGGAGTGGAGTATGCAAATGACAATAATCATATATTTCATTGAGGAGACAGCATCCAAATGTAATGTATATGTCATTTTGGTAACAATTTCTGAATTCTTCATCTTAAGCGCAGTCTATCAACTGATGAGGATAAAAGAGAATCTTCCCGCACAAGTTTTCATAGAAATCGGCATTGAAAATCTATGATTTTATATTGGTCTCATGACAGGGGAGGGCTACTGCCAGAAAATTATGGATTGATGTTGAAGAAATACTTTGTCGTTCTCTCTAAAAACTGATATTAGGTGTGCGCAATTACGTAAGAGTTGCAACAGTGTAAAAACAACAGCACGTAGTCGACTTTACTAATTTTTATTATTTGGTGGTTACCGTTTATGGTAGGTTTTGGATGGTCACAGGCTGAATGTACCTACATATTTTAGCCTCGCCTAACAACACGTAGTCTGACACCCTTCGCTACAATGAACCTGTCAACTCCGCATACTTCCTCCTACTCAAATTCCGTCTACCACCTCTATCCTAACTTTCCTAATGTTCTCCCCTCTATCAAAGTCTTCAACTTTACACTACCAGTGGAAATACTCTGTATCCATCTTTCCCATCCCCTTTGGACTTCTTCAAACGCTCCTTACCCACAATACCCATTTATACATTGTTTGTTTTCATCTTGTCCATCTCACCTTTTAAATCCTTCACATTCACATTTCAGAATCTTCCAATCTCCGCCTATCATCTTGCTCAACGATCACGTTTCCGAACCGTGAAATATCACATTCCACACCAAAGTTTTAATTGGTGTTTTTTTTAGCATCTTAAGTCTTTCAGTCTATTTTTAACATCCAGACTTTGTTTAAATAATATCAATCAATTTTATGGAAAAAATAATCGAAGTTGCAAAGTTAAAAAAATTGGTTTCTCAAAACTGGCCCAAAATACGTGATGTTTTTAAGAGCACGTTTCGAAAATCAATAAGTATTTCAAAGTGCTAAAAAAATCGAATAGTCTCATAATATGTTCACAAACTACTAGTGCATGGATGATACATTAATTTTTATCACTCGTCATTAATACAAGGACTTATGGTGTCATATTCACTCGTGAAATCATGATCCAACTTCCTCAAAACTTCTCCATCATCAACCTTCGGATTGGCTGGTCACAGCTCCCCACTCATCTCTCCTCTCCGTTAATCGCTTCAATTCTACATATTCATGTGTTATGTTATGCATGTGTTTCGTATCTTGGGTTCTCTTTCATGATTCTTCCTCTTCACTTTTCCTTAAATGGTTTCCTTCGTCAAGTAAATCTCCTTTTTAATTTTGTCTGATAAGGTCATCTCTTCCCTTTTCATTCTTTTCATTAAACTTCTTTAGATAGACAACTTTCAAGAAACTGTAACAGTAACTTTAACGGAGTCACCCGCTATGTGTGCATTATAATGCAACCATTTCAGAGAGTAAAAATCATTCGCCTTGACCGGGATTCGAACCCGGATCCCTCGATATCCGGCCGAGTGCTTTAACCACTTAAGCTACCGAGACGTCCTCTTACACTCTGAAATTTTGGGGGCTTTAAAGGAACAAGATGTTATGGCGAAATACCATACATACAATGTCACAGGCGTTCGTAGTCGTGCGCGACGCGCCACAGTCCACGATGTAAATAAAGCCAATTTCAAACACTTAGGCTGTTCATACCTTAGACAAATTTCAAGAAACTGTAACCGTAACTTTAACGGAGTCACCCGCTTTGTGTGCATTATAATGCAACCATTTCAGAGAGTAAAAATCAGAGTTCGAATCAAAAACCGGGTTCGAATCCCGGTCAAGGCGAATGATTTTTACTCTCTGAAATGGTTGCATCATAATGCACACATTGCGGGTGACTCCGTTAAAGTTACTGTTACAGTTTCTTGAAATTTTTCTAAGGTTAGAACAGCCTAAGTGTTTGAAATTGGCTTTATTAACATCGTGGACTGTCGCGCGTCGCGCTGTGACATTGTATGTACGGTATTTCGTCATAACATCTTGTTCCTTTAAAGCCCCCAAAATTTCAGAGTGTAAGAGGACGTCTCGGTAGCTTAATTGGCTAAAGCACTCGGCCGGATATCGAGGGATCCGGGTTCGAATCCCGGTCAAGGCGAATGATTTTTACTCTCTGAAATGGTTGCATAGATAGAAAACATTATGACGATAGACTATAACACCATAGCAAGGCACCGATAATACAAATCTGATCTATCGCATTCAGTTGATCTTTATTCGCTGACCTTTTTTTAAAGATGCGTATTTTTTATTTAGTGGTTATATGTATGGCATTATCTGATATATGTATCTCACCCGAGAATATCCTCTGTAGCTCCTTTCTTACAGTTTTACCTCGGCGACTATCTTTATCAGGTCATCATTATGCATTAGGTGCCCAATAAATTTATCCCGTCTTCTCCTAAAAACTTTCATTAGACTTCTGTCTTCTCCCACTCCACTCTTCGTTAGTTATTCCAGCCATTATTTGAGCATTCCGTTATTCTTTTGAAGCAACACACTTTCATTGTTCCATGTGTTCTCTTTCCTAGTTTTTTTCATGGTACACATCTCACGGGCATTAGTAAAAGCACTTACGATTTATGTTTTAATAAGGTACTGCCTTACTTTCAGACTCGTTTTTTCCGAATAAAATTATTATATTCATTCAGAGTCTTTTTGATTCTTCCATAGTGGTTGATTCTGCTTTCCAAGAATTAAAATTCTAAATATCTTCAGGATTTGAATCCCTATTTTACAATCTATATTGCTTTCTGTCTTTTTGGCACGTACCATAAAGTTTTTTCTACATCTACATCTACATAATACCCCGCAAGCCGCCGCAAGGACGTGTGGCGGGGGGTGTTAGGTCACCACCCACAAAAGGAAAAAAGAAATACCGCATTCAAAACCAACACACACATGCAAACCCCAATCCACAGCAGTGCACACATTCATCGTTACATCCCATCATTCGACGGTCATGCAAACACACATCTACCTCCCTTCACTCCACAAGCATGCAAGTACATACGCTTTTTGTGTAAAGTCTTTAGCCTAAAATGTTACATTAGCAGGAATTCACTTTTCTCTTACTTAATATACTCAGAAGTTTATCTAAGGATAGAAATTTTGTGTCCTTGTTTTTCTCTTCCAATGGTCACGATCCTTAATCCATGTACAAGTATTTGACACCTGTAATGTTTCATGTATGTGACAGTAACTCCGTGTCCTGCGCACTTCTGATGTGGATGCACCCCCTGCCACAAAATTTGCAGGCGGCTTGAAAGGTATCACAGAGAAATACACGCAGATATCTACATACAGGGTTCGTCCGGAAAATAAGTGTACTGAGCTCAGGGAAAAAAAATATTACACTTTTACATATCTTAAGCTAATATTCCTCAAAATAGGACCCTTGTGAGTCGATACACTTGTTCCAGCGGCGTTCCCATTCCTGGAACGCTCCCGCGAAGGCATCATCGGGAAACTCTCGAAGACACGTCGTCACGGCCGCTTTGACGGTGTCCAAAGTCCCGTATCGCGTTTCTTTCAAACTCCTCTTTATCTTCGGGAACAGAAAGAAGTTCGGTGGTGCCAAGTCCGGGCTGTAGGGCGGGTGCGGCAGCGTTGCCACGCCGTGCTTGGCCAAGAAGTCCGACACGACAAGCGCGGTGTGAGACGGCGCATTGGCGTGATGCAGCCGCCAGATGTTTTTGATCGCTGGCCGGACGCGGGCGACTCGTTTTCGAAGCCTGTCGAGCACTTGGACGTAAAATGCAGCATTTACAGGTTGTCGTTCAGGCACAAATTCGTAGTGGACGACTCCCCTTTTGTCAAAAAAGACAATGAGCTTATTACACTTATTTTCCGGACGAACCCTGTAAATATCCTGCGAGCCACCAAAAAGGTGTGTGGCAGGGGTATGACTGCTTGAGCACATCCCAAGATCAATTGCCGTTGTAATTTATTTATTTATTTTGAATAATGCTGTAAAATAAATAAATTGCAACGATAGGGTCAAGATGTGTATTTCTCTGTGATACCTTTCAAGCCGCCTATAAGTTTTGTGGCAGGGGGTGCTACCACATTAGGAGTGCGCATGACACGGAGTTGCTGTCACATACATGAACGACTGCTGATAAGAAAAAGTTTCGGTTTTATTACGCAATGAAAAATTATAAGTAATGTTTCATTGCGTTACATGGAGTAAGGACCGTGAACATTGAAAGAGAGAAACAAGGACACAAAATTTCCATCCTTGGATAAACTTCTGAGTATATTAAGTAAGAAAAAAGCGAATAACAATGACGTGCGGAAAAAATACCTAAGTGTGACCGGAGAGTACGAAGACATAGTTTGCTATAGAGTCTGCGAGTATAGTTTTATCCTCTCCCGACCCAGCTTTACACACTAAGTTTGGTATCAACACCCTCGAAAGCGTCCCTTCTTGTATACTCTCCCTGACCTTCCCAATCTAACTAAAATCGGTTAAACAAGGCTGACTCGAGATCTTTCCGGACTTTAATGTTCAGGCATCTGTTTCATCTTGAGACTGTTGATTTTCGCCAGTATCTTTTTTGTCTCCCATTCGAATGAGATGAAACAGAACTCATACAAAAAAAAGAATTCAAAATGACTGCCTGTTCTGAACACTAGGTCTTCAAGGCAGTACACAGTGGAGTGGGAAGTGATGAGGGGCAAAACCTTAATTCATACCGAAGTTCATGAGAAAGGATATCATTGGTGAGAGAAGTGCGAGGGAAGTTCTCTCGGGTTATTCTGGAAGCCTCGGTTGATTGGAAGCCTATTAATGTAGATGTAAGAGACATACTTGCATTGCCCACTTTTTTCAAGATCATTGCTCGATAAGTGATACGTGATGCGACACTCAAGGTGACGGGATTATTTGTGCTCTCACGCGTCATACACGCTGGGTCACTGGATCCGTGTTCGCAAAGCGTGCTAAAGAGGAAAATCGCGCGACAGCACTTGTGATTTTCACCCCTGCTACTATAATTTTATCGCACCGCGAATGCATTTTCACCAGTAAAGAAAACAATTTTATTAGTATTTTATTTGAAAGCCACCGCATAACCCAAAGGTTGGCTTAATATATGGGGGTTCAGTTCACCTCGAATTAAGCAAAACGGCATGTGATATGCACCCATCAAGGTTGGGGTAGTTAGTTGCTCCTCTAGTTCGGCCCGCGGTTTCCCAGGAAGTTCAGACACCCGAAAAAACACACAGCTGAGGCTGTCCAGAGGCGTCGCGCGGATGAGAACACTGGTCCATCCGTCCCATTACCCGAGCTCTCAACCTAGAAGACTGCCCGCTAGAGTGAAACCTCATGAATTTCTCCTTAAAACCATGTGATGATTCTTCTTGGCCGAGTCATAAAAATTTTTAAAGGCACCTGGTGCCCGACGTCTTTTGTAACCTGATAACGATATATGGCACAAATCACTTCTTGGTTGCAATGTCATTTTTAATGATGATATTACTCCTGTTTGACTTCAGTTTCATAGTTATCTCGTAACCGCATTGGGTTTTGAGGAGAGCAAAATAGACCGTAGTGGCCGACGTACCCAAAAATGTATCTACCAACACTAATGCCCTATTAAAGAAAAAATACTTGCTATAGAAATACTTTTTAAGAATAATAATATTGAAACATATTCGCATCAGTTACGTAAGGAGAAAGAGATAAGTCGGCTTCTTCTAAAGCTGATCATAGCTGTCAGTTTAGGTGATCCCCGCACCATTATGACAAGTCTCGTGGATCCGAATTCCGTGATTAAATCCACGAAAATTTGCCAAAAAAAATCGTGCCATCCCGACCTCACGGGCGCGACCCGTGACGTAACGGGATCGTGATCACACCGTCAAATTCCGTGGTCTTACGGCTCCCTCGTGCTTCTACTCCTACCCCCTCCCTCCCCCTGCCCCCCACGTACAGTCCACGAGGGGGGGATGGGGGAGAAGGGGGAATGGAGTGGTGGGTGCGTTGTGGGGAGGTGGGGGAGGCGAGCGTGTGCAGGCGTGCGCGCCATTCTACTCTTCCCCTCCCTCGGTCTCTACCTCCCCTACCTCCCTCCGTCTCCTTCCCCCCAACCCCCAATCGCGCGGAGGAGAGGAGCTGCCGAGAACGGCAACGGCAGTCGCCGGCCCGCCGTCCTCGACTCAACTCCTCCTCCACATATTCCCACAACGCGAGTCAAGATCTCCCAGATCGCTCGCTAACCCTCACGCCCTTCCCATCCACACACTCCCGCTCGCGCCACTTCCCTTCAATCCGAAGGGGACCCTCGACGGGCGCGGCGGCCTTCGGCCCTGGGTTGGGTGGACGCGGTGGTGGGTACGTCCTTTCCGCCCCCGGCAGGGGGGTGGTGGGTGGAGGCCCTCGGGTTGGGGTGGGTCTTGGCGGGGGCCTCTCAAAGGAGGGGAGCGCGCCGGGCATGCGGATGGGGGCCTTCCGCCCTCCGGCGAGGGCGGCTCACCGGCCGGTCCCGCGGACGACGGTTGCCGCTCGCTGAGGAGCCCAAGGGTGGGCCTTCCGTGCCGCCGGGGACGACGACGGGCCGTGACGACTAGCCACGCCGACGGCGAAGGTGCCTGAGGGAGAGCGCGTAGGAGCAAGGACGGTGAGTCGAACGAACGCCCGAGTCCCACGCTGCCCGCCGGGAGAGTGGAACGTTCTCGGGAAACGGCATCTTTGGCGTAGCTCAATGTTAAGAGGCAGAATTTTTGGGAGTTCTGGAATCGTTCATACTTAAAGATAAGCGTCACTGAAAATATCGTTGAAACAACCTAAAATGTATTGAATAATTTTATCAAATATGTGCTTCGACTGTTGGTCTATCCACGCCCACTAAACGTTTATTTTAGAAGTTCTTGTTTATTTAGCCTGATGATTTTTTGAGTGCATTAATTCACAGTTGAGATGAATTGTTTGATAACTATTACTCATATTTCCTGGACCTTTAATTTTGTCAGCTACCACCAGTTTTACTCTTTCAAACAGATTCGGAAACTATTTTCGGACCAACATTTCTATTATACTTCTGGGCAGCCAATACATTGGATATGAGTTAGATTTTCTTGATTCGAATAGATCGTTTTTGACGGAATTTATTCACTGATGTTCCAAGCAGACCATTTAAATCCTCCTAAAAATGGAATCTTTGAATCAGATTTCCGATCGAGTTTCACGGTTGCAATTCTGGTTATTATTTGACATTTATTTCGCTTTTCTTAACTTGCTGACCGAAGATTTAGGGCTGGATTCCCAGTGACTTTAGACACCCTCAGCTGCGATCATCCCGAACTGCGTGAATTTTAGAGCTTAGAGAATTTTTGTTTCTGAGAAACCACGGACAGCAAAGGGCGAGAAACTTTGACTCCGACCCTCACGTGCAAAGTTTGCACATCCCATGGGTTACTTGGTGCGCCTTGGGATCGACCTTTATCTGCTTTAGCAACTTTTGGATGTTTTCTGTGTTTTGTTCTTTCTTGAACCGAAACCGATTGATCTCTTAAATGCTAGAACCCGACTTGACACTCAAAAGTGGTGGTACGCCTCTCACTTCTCTGGTGAAACCTCCAAATCTCGCTCTCCGTACAAGTGTAACATATCTGCTGGGTTTTGTCTTGGGCTGTGAGCGATTGCCTCTTTAGGGACAATTTTTTATTATTATCACTATTACAACGTGGGGGCGCCACAAAATAGGGGAAATTAGCTTCTTCGGTAGCGTGGACCGGTAACACACGTATTTCGTATCTTCCGCTGGTCTCTCCGACCGCGATTGACCAGGACGCCGGCATTAGCTGTTGCAGGTGGCGGGGGCAGCACCTCGGTGACAACAGGTGATCCCCAGGGTTGGACTTTCCCTGTAGATATGCATATCCCCGCATTTCCGTGGATGATATTTATTTGGTTTCCAATAACTGGGGGTGTTGTTATGGTGGCTCACGTGCCTTCACTACAGTAACTTTTTTGTTTTAATCACGATGGAGTGTTGTCCCCGCGTTTTGATTTGCGGGGTCTTAATCGGAAGATACCTGGTCAAGTCCTTACCGCAAGTACTCACTTGAGTAATTACGTAAGTGGTCATGGTCACACTTCACGTTCAAACGTGTTGCTTTTAGCTGAGTGTATGCTTATTTCACTTTTCGGCTATCGAAAGAATGCCACGCTCCTCTCTTTTGTATTGAATGGTCTGTCTAATCTTCTTTCAGTCTTTCACAGATCGGAGAAATACAATTTCAGCTGCTTGAATTTTCACATATTTTTAGAATTATTTAGTACCCCGGGAGCCATCACTAAGGATGTGTGGCAGGAGGTGATTACATACTTGACTACCCTTGACCCAAAACGCCTTTCCCTCCTTGCGCGATCGGAAAAACGTTATTTTATTCTGATCCCTCATTGTTCGTGGGAAACATGACATCTTAAATATATCCGTTCTGCACTTAATATCTCGAATTTTATAGGCATGATCTCTTCTACCGTAATACGATTGTGGTGATAAAACATTTTCCTCAGCATTTGCTAAAGAGACATTCTTCAAATTTATGCAAGAGATATAATCTGTAATATAATATTCGGTGTTTGAGTGGCCCCCATACCTAGCTCTAATAATTTTGATACGCTGCTCAGTTTATCATAACAACGTTTCACAAGTCTAGCTTCTCTAAGCTTTATGCGATCCAATTTGGCAATCAATCCAACTTCATGAGGATCTCACATACTGGCATGTAGCATATTCTAAATGAGATTTAGTTAGCGAAATATATAATGTTTATTTGACCTTTTCATCATATTTACCCAACATTCTTCTAATCAATCCTAGTTTTTTTGTTAGAATAATTTATAATTTCTTTGTTGGCAACCAGATGTTACATCTGGATGCGCTAAACTCGAACTGTGTTATTTTCCGAGTGGCCGACCTTCCTGGGAAACCTGTGGGAGCTTAGAGAGTGAAACTGACTTCCTTGTTTTGATATTTGTGGTTTACACGCTCTAGGGTTTAGTTTGAGGTATTCTCTGTCCTCAAGTATTAAAGTCATTGTTTGAATTGACTGCAGTTATGATTTTAAAATGCTTTAGTGAAGACTCTACCGATGAACATATGTTGTACGAGAACCGTCCAGAAAGTAACCACGCTTAGAAATAAAATATGAACCTAGTGAAAAAAATAGTTTTATTATATTAATTTGAAAGTTATATTTTAAAAATATTTTTTCTTCATAGTCGCCTTTCAAATTGAGTCATAATCATAACAAATATCATAACAAATCATAACAATACGCAAGCTGTTCAATTCCGTCTCTGAAGAAATCTTTCGTCTTGTATTTTGTTGTCACTTGTTTACACCAGCTTGCAATTCTGCGTCACTGTCAAAGTGCTGTTGCAAGCCACGTCAAGTAAGAGATCCATCATCGTAAATTGTCGATTTTCACGAACTTTTTCGTTGATTTTCGTCTTTTTCGTACGTTTGCGTAGGATGTGAACGATTAAGCTCTTATTTCATTCGGATTTGGAGGAGTATCAATTTGTTCATTTACTTCATTTTTTATACTGATCGGCCGTCGAAGTGAGGCTTATCTTAATTCAGAGCCTCAAAAGGAAATCATATTTTATAAAGTTTTCTTTTTGGGGAATCGACGCTCGTCATAAATGAAATTGATAGTTGTTTCTGAAAATGTTCTACTTTCCAAATTCACCTCAATCTAAGTTGATCCACGGAAGTTGTCTATGTTTCTCCATCGAGAGACTATAACCTAATGTTCAATTGGATCGCGACCCTATCGTCATGGCTATCGTAAATACTTACTCTTCGTCGATCACCCTTCACACAAGAGCTGTCATATCACAAGACTGAGGGTTTTCAACTTACTTGCGTACTTTGCATTACGGCCTCCGAAAATGAGATTTCAATGATACACTTAATCTTGTATCATGTGGTTCCTCCTCGCCCATTCCTATCTCAGAATTGGAGTTTTTCCCATGCATTTCCCATCCAGCGTAGATTATGCGTATTGGAGCCGTTGATTCATAATCCTACTCACAAAGAAGCTCATCGGATATTGAGTGTTCGTGCCGACGAATTGCCTGTTTGTGCTTCATTCTTTCTTTTGGGTCCGCTCTGGGTCTAAAATGCTGTACCGAGGGCCATGCGATGGGTCACGCCCTTCTTGGAGAGACTCAATAGGTCGTGAGACCTTTATATTAATCTGTCTGTCATTCTTCCGCAGCAGTTCATGTGAAAAAATAAAACGCATAATATATAATTTTCATTAATTTTTTTGGAAATGTTCGTAGCTTTAATTTAAAACACAGGTAGCTATTATTTTCGGTCCGTTTTTTTATGTTTTTCCGCGCCTAATCTTTCCAGTGTTGCGAATAACTCCGTGGTTCGCGGAAATATTTGGAACGGAGTGCGAACTCCAGCGCGCGATGCAACATTGAATTGTGCCACGCTGGCGAAAAAACGTTGATGTGTGCCGTTTCTTGAATGATTATATTTTGGTGCGCGAAAATAAAAATAAATTTGTTTGTCTTCAGACTATTATAATAATTATTGCCTTAAACAATCCTCTGGAGTGATCGACCAATTCAGATGTACGGAATAAATCGGAAGTAGTGTATATTGTTGTACCTCTTACCGATTTCCACCAGGTTGTTACTAAGTGGTGGGTCACGGTAGCCCAGGGGTAGGGTGTTGGACTACTGACCGGAGGGCCTGGGTTCGATTCCCGGGAAAGTCACTCTGGGTACCCGCAGCTCCACCCAAGCTATGTGATTTTTCGGGTACCAGACCATCCTAGGAAACGAACCCGGGCCCTCCGGTCAGTAGTCCAACGCTCAACCCCCTGGAATACTGCGACCCAATTATATATATGTAATATATATATATATATATATATATATATATCCCGGATAAGGAAATATTTTTACTTTCGTGATCTGCTCAAAAACCGCCTTCCCCACATGTCCTGTGTTCGCCTTTTATGTGTTTTCCTATCCCCTTTCCTTATGCCTATTTCTGTTTGAATGAATATTTGTGCGCCGTATGGCGGGATTTTCAAGTTTGAATATATATATATATATATATATATATATATATATATATAACCTACCTTAACCGGTAGATTACCTAATAATATATATATATATATATATATATATATATATATATATAACCTACCTTAACCGGTAGATTACCTAATAATATATATATATATATATAAACCATAAACACAGTAATCAACCCGAAGGTCGGTTTAGTAGGTGATGGTAGAGCTCACCCATGCACCAAGCCCGACGGCGTGTGAATATTCACACATCAGGGTAGGGGGGCCAGTTCCTTTCCCTGTGCCGGTTATGGTTTCCCAGGAAGATCTGGTACCCGAAAAATCAACTAGCTTGGGTGGAGCTGCAGGTGCCCAAAGTGCCTTGCCCGGGAATCGAACCCGGGACCCTCCGGTCAGCAGTCCAACGCTCTACCCGCTAGACCACCGCGACCCGCATATATATATATATATATATATATATATATATATATATATATATATATATATATATATATATATATATTGATACCTGTATTTGTTATGGAAATGAAGTTAGCATTAGCGAACAAAGACAAAGACACACAAAAAAGGAAAAGAAAAATTTTTCGTTTTCGAATTTTCGTTGGTACAAGCCACCTTTCTCAAGAAGTTCCTTCCTTCTCTGACTTCTAATGCTCATTTTTGTTCCTGCGGGAAAAATAATACTCTAATAATGGTGCGATTTCGACTGATTCTGACTCGCTTTTGTTTAAATCCCCACGAAATGAACCATTTGCATCAGAGTCCACGCGTTGAATTCTCGAAATGGTTTCTAAGGCGTGCTCTGGAAATTCCTAAATTCTTGTGCACTCTGATCAATGCCGCAATTCTACGATTCGAGCGTTGTTTAATCCATGTATATGCAAAACACACT
Source organism: Hetaerina titia (assembly GCA_037158775.1). Lineage (NCBI taxonomy): Eukaryota > Metazoa > Arthropoda > Insecta > Odonata > Calopterygidae > Hetaerina > Hetaerina titia. The sequence goes on from CM073771.1 coordinate 67,089,404, forward strand.
TTGCAAGTCAATACAAGGGCGTGTGGCGGAGGTTGTTAAAACACCAGAATTTTATGCATAATTATTCACTTATATGTTTGTACATACATACGCACACGTACAATTAAAAAGGTGCATTTGAATCATGTAACAGTGGGTGTTTTTGACAAAGTTTTTAAAACTATTTTTGCTCTTTGAGTTGAGAGAGTATGAGGGGTTTCTTCCGATTTTATCCGGATGGTGTATCTTTCGGGGGAGGGACGAGTACTTGAATCTGTTAGTGCTGGTATTTCATTTCTCGTATTAAATCCTGGTAGTGGTGCATTAACCCACACGCCTATCATTCTGGGATTTCGCATTAAAAATGTCGAGGACTTACACGAAGAAGCCGAGTTGGTGGTAATTGGGTCTCGCTTAAGGAGCCTCGAAAGCCCTTGGGTCTTTCAGTAAAGCACACCGAATTCCGAAAAAACGGCCGCGTGATAGTAGATCCAAGGGTGGGATACGAGCCTAGGGCATTTAGATTATCTGTAGAGTGAGTGGCCCATCCGATTGTTTACTCTTCCGTGATATTCAGTTGCGAGGGTGGATTTAAATGCACACGGCGATACATTAATACCCCAAACCGAAGACGGGCGTTTCCGATTTCCCCCTTCCAACGAACAAAGTAAGACGATCCCGCTCGTTCTCCACGATGAATGGAGAGTCGTGCAGTTCAAACACCCACGCTCGCCAAGGAAAAAGACACGCGCATAGCGTCGCCGTCTCCCAGACCGGACGAGTCCTGCATTCTCTCATCGTCCACTTTTCCGAGAGGCCTCTAATTCGGCGCTCGTTCCACTCTCGTGCTCTCTGTTCTGTGATTCAGCACTCTCTGAATGTTAATCGAGCGGGGCATTAAAATACATAGGCTAGATATTTGTCGATGCTTTGCGATGTAGTGTTCCCTGGAACTTTACGAGCAATAAACATAACCCATCGTTCAATAAATCTCGGGACTAACTAAGAAAACGGCATTTGTTTCGCAAAATTAATTTTTATTCATCGACATAAACACCTTCAAGAGCTATAAAATCATTAAAACGCTCTTCGATACCATGCTTGTAAAACGATTTATCCTTGTCCTTAAAATAAGCTTCAGTTGCAGCGATAACTTCCTCATTCGAGCCAAATATTTTCCCTGGAGTATCTTTTTGAGATCAGCAAACAGCCAGTAGTTGCTGGGGGCTAGATCTGGAGAGTATGGCGATTGGGGAAGCAGGTTGAAGCCCAACTCGTTCAATTTGTCCATTGTCTTCATTGACTTGTGGTACGGTGCAATGTCTTGATGAAAGATGAATTTTTCTTCTTCATGTGCGGTCGTATTTTGCGATGTCGTCCTTCAAAAGCACCAATAACTCAACTTAATTATCGATATTGATAGATTTTCCCTTCACAAGGTAGCCAATATAAATTATACCATGTGCATCTCAAAATATATTCCTATCAATAAGTCCCGGGACTTTTTGAATGATGAGTTACGTCCATTCTTTCCCTTGCTTTGGAATGATTCAATCGTTGGAGTGTCTTAATTTAATAATCCATGTATCATAATGGATGGTAGTTCAGTGGAGAGAGCAATACACTACAGATCAGAGGGCCTGGATTTGATTTCTGGTGACACCTCTGAGCCATTCAACTTCCTCCAAGCTGTGTTTTTTTCTACGGGTACCAGATCTTCCTGGAAAAAAACATAGGCATCAAAAGGGAAGTAACTGCCCCCTTTCATTACCCTGATGAGTGAATTTCACACGCCGTAGATCTTAGTGCTAGGTGAGCTCTAATCTTAGCTAACAAACTAACCTTCGGGTTGATAGCCGTAGTGATATATCATATACTACATTAATAATTTTTTATATAATAGGCAAACCATAAGTGCAACATAAATAATTCCAACTCTAAATGAATAGGTTTTTGTAAGGTACAAAATATTTAAAATGAACGATAAAATTCTACTTTGATTGTTATTAAAAATATAAATAATTCAGCATAATTTAGGTAATAATAAGCGGTATAACATAAAAATGGCATTGGATAATTTATCAACTTTATTTTGTGGCAAATGTACAGTTTTAGCATTCATTAAAAATTAATGAATGTAGTTCAGCTCAAGGTAAACCAGTGCAGTTTAATTCAAGACGGTCATAAAACTTAATGATAATAATTTCTATAAATATATACCAGTATGTATATGTGTGTGTATACATGTACATGAGTGTGCACATTGTGTTTAATAAAAAGGCTTCTTTTTATTGCATACTGTGTGCAATTTAACGAGGGGAGTGCCGTGCTGTTTCTGTTAAAACAGACATCCTTAAGCGTTTACCCGAATCTTTGGGACACCTCCACGCATTATTATTCGAGACGTGAATTTCGACTGTGAGACGCGCCAGCCGGGCGGACGACCGCCCGTGCACCCTCCGAGCGCTTTCTCGGCTTCCTCCTAGGCGGTCCACTCCCCCGATGGGAGCACTTCACTCCCCCCTTCACAGATCCTCCGGGGTTGCCTACCCTCTCTCTTCACCCGCGTTCAATTGTGCAGAGAAGTACAAAGATCTTGAGGAACGAAACGCACCTTGCAGTATCGAGTTCTTGCCTCCTTTCCTTTTCCTCACTCTGTATCATCTCCCCTCACTCTCCCCGAGAACGATATTCATTCATATCAGTAGGTATTCCTATTTCTTTCTCTCTGATCAGTAGGTCCTTATCACCCCGTGTCGAAGCCATCTAACTAAATATGACAAAGATATTTTGGCGACTGCTGCCTTTGAAAATCAGAATTAAGAATATTCTCTCCTGTAAAGGTTACTATAGTTTGATTGAGTGATTGAAATACATTATAAGAATTGTTCATTCGGAAATTCAATACTAATATGAAATATTGTACGTTAATTGATTGCAAAGAATCTTAATTTCTAACGATTTTAAAACGGTTTAATACATTTTGTGCATTAATCTTTTCTAAGTAATGATGCAATGAAAAGAACAGTTAACAAGAAAAACAAACAAAAGAACAAACTTTTAAATGAATCGGTCGTTTATTTGGCCCCAAAACATGGTCGTTTAGGCAATGATAAGGTTAGGCAAAGGAAGGTCATGGAGATGGGCTATTGGACAAGAATTAAAAAAATAAGATGGACACAAAGAAAGTAGCGGAGAAGATTGTTGGGAGAATTTCAAAGAAGGCAGAACAAGTAGATGTGGGCCGTAGTGCATGTCAAAAGAAGGTTGACGCTTGTGATAAAGCGGAGATATTTGCAAAGTGAAATAGAGGGATAAATAAGAATAGGGATTTTGGATGTAATTAAGGGGGAAGAAAGTAGATAAGTTTACGCTGATATAAAATATGTTACTGCTGTGTTGGGTTAAGGATATTTAGGGTCCTATTATTCAGTGCATTTCAATGCAAGAATTTCAGAGAATAAAAATCATTCGCCTTTACCGGGATTCGACGGATCCCTCGATGTCCGGCTAAGTGCTTTAGCCAGTTAAGCTATCGAGGCGTCCTCTTAAACTCTGAAATTCTGATCCGGATTCGAATCCCGGTCAAGGCGAATGATTTTTACACTCGGAAGTTATTGTATTGAAATGCATATTAGCGGATGACTTCGTTAAAAGGTTACTTTTGCGGCCTCCCCCGCAGTTGCTTGGAATTTATGCAGTGCAGTTAGAATTGGAGCAGTGGCTTTTGATTGGGTTCTTAAAAAAACCGGTGGAGTAATATATTACGTAAATGTTCGCAATACACGATCGAGTTCTGAGCATGGTAGAGGAAGAAATCTGGCTATTGGAAGAATTTCCAAGAAAGCAGGACAATTGTATGAAGGGGATATTGAGAGTCAATGTGATGGTAAAGACGGTGATACAGAGAGGGGAGAATTTTGGGAAATTTGTCGAAAGTTGAGGGAGGAAAAGAAGAGGCATTTTGGATGAAATAAATGGAGGCAGAAGGTATTCGGAACTAAACAATGAGTAACTTTAATATCTAGTATGAGGTTTATGAATATTTTGTATCCCTGACAATTAGGGGTTGTTATTACCGTAGTGTGTATTTCCAGATTCCTTAATTAAAAACTACTGCCACCAATAGGAAATGTTCTCAATTTTCCCGACGAAGTCATGCGGTGAAATAACTATTGTTATACAATCACTTTAAAACGGTAGACAGCCATTGCAAAATTATTTATTAGAATTTCATATTTCCCACGCGTTTTCCATGGTGCGCGCGTCAATAGGTTTACCAGGCAGAGCTGTCTGTTTTCAGGAAATTGGTGCAATCGGACTTGAGGTGAAATTGTAGACTGTGTCCAAAGGAAAGGATTCCATTAAGAGATTGCAAAGAATTCATTGCTTTCTATTAAAAAAATCCCTGTAATATTCGCTTAATGGCTCTCAAAATTTAGTCTAGTAAGTCTGACATACATGCACGTTCACTCCCCTTTTACTGTGACGCATAATATTAAACCTACCATTCGCTTTGCGTATATTTTGGATGAAAACACAGGTACATATACGTATTGTTCTCAAATGGAAGGATATGTGAAACGGGGCTTGAGTTGTTTCAAACCTCGCCACGAAGGACCCATCCCAGGGCGCATAATCGTCCCCCCGCGGGTGATTATGCGTCCCCAAGAGGGACTATGCGGCGGTCGCATGTTTACCCTTCTGAGTGCAGCGTTTACATCTGGGTCCTTAAAGCGCCCTCTCGCTGGGTTGGATGCGATCGTCGAGGTTGCAGCCGAGGTGCACACTTCCACCCTCACCCATCCTATCATGAGGCGGCCATCTTGGAACCGGGGAGCTCAGGGGCAATCCCAGAATGCCACGCGTCGGACGGAAGATAGACATCGATGACGTAAAATTGATTAAAGAAAGCGAGAAAATGGGGGTTCCGGATTGAAGGCTCTGATCAATGGACAACTTAAACTTTTAAATTCTCTACCTGGGATACAGGTATAACGGTTACTTTTCATCAAATTATTGCGAAACCGATAGGGTCAATACTAGATAGAGGAATTAATTTCTATGAATATCAAATTTTGTATTGTACGTAATTAACAGAGGGCACGAAATGTGAAAAAAATAATTTACACATGTAAAATTATCAGTTCATTGTGGGTTACTTCGACATCAGGGTACGACGCGGTTTCATACAATAAGTCGTATAAATTTTGATTGGTTGTCTCTTTGTAACGACGTTGTGCAAGAACGGGTCTATGTATTATCATGAGGTAGTTTTTGTGTATTGTCTCCGCTTTTAAGTATGGATTTTGCATCGCGTCAGAGTAATCATATGCAATAACGCGTTCACTTACTATTTCAGATAACTGAATATATTATTTTAATGAGTCAGATTACGCAAAACTATCCAATTGATAAAATTCCACTTTTAGGACGAGATTCGGCCACATCATCCTTAAGAATTATTTTTCTTCTCTTCGGTGAAGCATCGGTTATGTCGTCAGTGATAAACAAGGCGCCTGGCGACAGACATTAATGGCTATTATCTTTATGTCCTCGAAAGCCATTTTAAATGAATACTAATATCGGTCACAGCTGACGTCTTTCACCGAACTGACGTATTTAAGTACATCGTTGAAATCTTTTTGGAAAAAAGTCTTCTCTCAGGCAAGCCTCGACCGTAAAATAAATTCAAATTCATAAGTATATTTAGATATCTTCTGTGATAATGCGTACTTTGTAAAGTGATCAAGGTATGCGCAGGGAAAATTATTCAATGAAGGCTGGCTAATGTATCATTATTAAGTTATGAGATCAGTGTTATCCAGGATGACATCATAGTACACGTAGTGTCCGCAGGGTGTCATTCCTTATCTGGGAACGACGGAAATATATAATCTCTTATTTAACAAATGTTTCAATTCGAAAATCATCCGAAACACTTTTGATTAAGAATCATACCACTTATTGATAGCACTTATTAATTCAAATAGAAATTTTATTTATGATAATTCCCGTGAACAATATACTCCTGATTTCTGGGGGATCAAAAATCTGGTCTGTATAAATGACCGGTAAGTCTGAAAGCACATTTAAAATAGCATTTCAAGGCTATGAAGAGACTGGTTGTGGATAATTGTGTATGTATATATATACATACATATATTAATGCACATGGGAATAGATATAGAGAAGAGGGTTAGGAACATATATAAAGGAAGAACACAAGACACAGGAGAGTTGGGGAAGGCGGAATCAGGCAGAATCACGACCGTAATAATATTTACTAGACCGGGATTTAAACACCGGACCTTCCACTTGCCGGGCAGATACTCTGACCCTTGAGCTATCTAGGAATTCAATTCACGCTCGTGACACTGATACTGATATATCACCGAAAATGCCCCGGTTGTTTGGCCAAGAGATGGCGTCGGGGAGCTGTTTCATCCACCAAAGGAGAAATACACGAGACACATATAAGAAGAAGGACAGTAGGTAAACAATCATATAGTATAATACATGATAAGAACAGTGCGTTTCGTGGCGCGCATAGCCAGAAGAAAGAGACAAGCCACATTGGCCAAATACACATTCAAACACGAAGTCCCGCCATACGGCGAACAAATATTAATTCATATAGAAATAGATATAAGGAAAGGGGATAGGAACATAATATATAAAGGATGAACACAGGAGAGGTGGGGAAGGCGGAATCAGGCGGAATCACGAACGTAAAAATTTTTGCGCTTGCGCCTGATCTAAATTTGAGTTGAAATGAAGCACACAACATCCTCTCTATATCCCTAATATATATCCTCAAATGATATTTCCCCGAAAATCCGACGACTCATAAATAAATAATTGCAAAAGCTATATACGTAAATTTTGTGATTAACCCGCTGAAAATTAACGAGATCAAAGGCGGAAGCCCAAATAGAAAATGGATAGGAAGGATTCTAATATGCGCTGGAATCGAATTCTTATCTGGAGAGATGTTATCAGTTTGAGCTTCGTATCAGCACAGGGCTCCAGTCACGGAGGCTAAGAAATGCATATGATATCAGATAGTTGGAACAATAGGGAAAGCACCAGTGAGGGATGCATTTGACGGGTTTGAGATATTGGGAAGCTGTGGTACTCTTTGAGGGAGCAATGGGAGGTGGGAGAGAAGGCCTTGTGCTCGGGTAAGGGGATCGAAGGATTGTGTAAAAGAAGAGATTCAATTTTAGTGCTTAGAAATCATCGCAAAATTGGGGAGATATCCAATGTATTATTTTACTCATAATTTTGAACGAGTGATTTTGGGTAAAAATGTTTTTTTCAATTATCGCGACTTCAAAATCAACACAAAAGCTATTTTCAGAACATACAGTGCTTACTTTTTTCATCGATATTTTAGACATTTGAGTTTTTGCCACTGTCCGTATTCCCTGTGTGAAACGGGAGCGATGACATTATGACCAAATCTAGATTTAGAGGCAACAACTTCTTGAATTGGCTTTACTCTTCTGGGATGAGCTCGAAATCATATCAAAACATAATAGTAATAAAATCGATTCTAACTTCATGAAGAAGAAGACGTGAAACAATGGAAGTCATTTAATGAATCGCAATGCATGAAATGTCGGAAATAAAAGGGAGGGGATACAAAGGTGAATTGAAGTTGAAAGGATTTGGAACATGAAATGGTCTTAAGAAATGCTGATGAATGATTTAATCTTGAAAATGCGCTTGGTTTGGGAAAATAGAAAGCTGTAGAAAATGTGATCACTGAGTATCTTAAAAGTGGAAGAAATAACCCTAATTCGACAAACCAATATGGGAGAGAGTACTTGTCCGAAATAAATTTAGGAGCGGTATTATTTTTCGGAAGAGTTACGTTTTGTCTGAGTAGACAAAAAAATGTCATTGATATATTTCATATGTGTGAGAGACAAGGCAAAATAAGAGCTTTTTTAAAAGTATTTCCTCAGGTTGTATGGAGAAGGGTTTTTGCTTGTGAAGATTTTCATGAGAACAGTATTAATTTCAATCTCAGAAATGTTTAGAGCATAATTTTACAGGAAAATGTGGGTGACTGATCGTTTAATGCTCAAACTAAGGACGATAGGAAGAAGGTAACCAAGTCAGTTGTTTATAAGAATAATCTGCTAAAGAGAGGGAGGGGAACGAGGGAAGCAACTGGAGGGATGGGGCAGCGTTGATTTCTTAATAACTGGAATTTAATCAGTTTAATCTTGCTCTTGTACGCTGCATGGACTTTGAAAAGTTCTTCGGCAGAGTAGAGTGGGCGATTAAAATTATTGACGAAGATAAGAATATGTGTGGAGTGGAGAGATAGTCGTCCCATTTGGAGACCATTAAACGTGGGTCAGACTACGGAAGGGAAGGCTAACGGGTGGAAAATGGGATTGGATGATGATAAGCAGCTGGGGGGTACAAGGATGTCCGTTTATTCTCGAGATTTTGAAGGCGTGCTCCGAGGGAATCGTCATTCAAAGATAGGCATGTAGAAGGCGGAAGGTAGGAGTGCAATGAAGTGGGGGAGCTGATTAAGGTTTGCCGATGACAAGTCTTATACGGTCCCGTCACCCACGGGATTGTAGTTGGTGGCGAATGCTCTGAAGGAACTAACGGAATTATAATGTTCCACTCTTACATAAAAAATACATTCGCCGAGGTTACTTGCTGGAGGAATCCAGGACCTTATGTTCCAATCGAAAAGTTGTGCACTCCACTCATTCCACCACCCCCACCGATTCCACCTTTGGGGTTAAACGGCAATGGCTTCCGCAATTTACACACTCTACTGGGGATTTTTTCAAATGAATTCTTCCCAATCCTTCCGACGATGAATGACAGCTGTGGGATCAATTATCATGCAAAAGTTATGAATTTAAATGTATGTTTACGTAGGTAAGGCATCGTTTGTCGCAAAGGCATGCTGCATTTCAATTTTCTTATCTTACTCAAGGAATTTATTATGGCCATTGTAGATTTCGTATAGAAAAACGCTAGGGATCATTCCAAATTTTGCGGCTTGCGTAAAACCAACTGGGTGGGTTTCCACTTATTAGGTCAGAAACGGCAAAGGAGACTATTCAAAGGCGCCCGACCTCGTAGCATTAGTTCGTGGTTGTTCTCAACTTAATGCTCTACAGAATGAGAACAGCATATATGCAGGGTTTATATGAAGAGTACTGCCGTCTGAGGACCTTTTATTTTCTCAAATTCAAACAAGCTGTAAAAAAATCCCACGGCATTCACTGTGGAGGTGTCTTCCACTAATTCTCGTGGAAGTCTCGTTTCTCTAACTGGAGTACTGCATTCAATTTCAAGAATCAAACCCATTGGAGAACCCTCGGAGGTAAGCTTTTCCCTCGCCACCCTCCTCAGGTTCTGGCCCGGTTGAAAGGGCCGACGGCCATTCACTCAGTCCACCGTCCGTCTACATCCACTAACCACGCGAGGACAAGATCGAAAAGTTAAGCATCACCTCGTGAGCTCCGTCTCTAGTATTTCATTGTGGAAATTCTTTGGTTGAGGTTGACCAAACCCTTCTTTCGACCAAACCCTTCATCCTCATCCGATGCTAAGACTCTTCGGCAAAGGGATGCCTTTTATATTGAATCCTTCATTTCCGATCTTACCCATTTAAGACTCGGTTCTTCCTCGCGGTACTTCTTGATTATTTTTGTACCGTTGTGATCTTAAGAAATTCACATTGTCTCGAGGTGTGTCAGATTCATCTAGTTCATCTTCGTGTACTCTTCAATGTTACCTATTAGTCATCTACTAATCAGAATACTTTCGTGTTCTTCACTATAGCTCTCCATTTTGCCCCCTCGTTAACCTTCCAGCACATCTAACACCACGTTTTAAAGTTTGTATTGGTTCCTAATGTGTATTATCGATAATCCAAGTATCTGATTAATGAAGTTTTTCACCATTTGCACTTGTGTGTAGTCTCACGTTTCTTGTTTCATTTGAGGTTTTCATTGTTGTTTGATCACTGAAACTTCAATATAATCATTCGTGTTCATCAGCTTGATGCAGTCATTAATTTACCACTTCCCTGAAATCAGTTTTAGTGGAATCTCTCAAATCTTTTGTTGAATTTCTTAACCATAGCGTCCTCAAACTTTTACAATCGGCTCATATTGATCTTATTCCTCTAGATCAAATTATTTTCTTGTGCCTCCTTTAAATCCTAATTTTGGAAAATTAGCCTCATTTAAAAATTATCATTTAATTTGACATTATGTAAGTTGGAGTTCTTAAAATGAGCGTACAACAAAACGTATGCATGACCTACGGCGTATAGATGTTAAGAAAGCGATGGGTATCCCGTAATAGAAAGAAACGACCCACTTTCCGAGTGATTTTCGAAGTTTTTCCTCCTACCTCAGCTGACATGCAGCGGCGCATTTCATCCAGAAGAAGCGAATTTAAAACTGCTCTGGAGTTTACGACCGCGGATTTTGCGAGACACGAACCCTTCCGATCACGGAATCCCTGTGCTAGAAACGGTGATTGGCAGGACTCTTTGGGAGCAACTTGCTTGATTGCATCTTTTATAGCGACTCTTGATGGGAGCACGTGGTCTAAGAACTACCCAAGTGGGCAGGTGTGTCGGGCGGGGGTGACAGTGATATGGTTTCACGCAAGGTTGTCTAGTAAGAAGAAACTACCGTAATCTACTCTAAGACGCTATGCGCAACTTGCAGTTGGTTTACTTCCCACCCTTAACTCTAACTCTTCCCACGCTCCCTTTGACTGGACGTGCCGTACGAGTATATCGGACTAGTTCTCGGCTTATTTGGATTAACTGCCGAATTGGATCGCGTGAAGCCTAGAGGCGCTAGATTTGTAAAACGTTGCTATGACAAACACTGGTAATTAAAGTCTCTAAATGTCCCAATCATTAACTTGTACACATAGGATTTAGCATGTAACTGTGTAGTTCTCTCTGTTCAATGCTTTTTATACGTTATTTGCTCTTGCCATTTCTATCATAATTGAACTACCCTCATCACTTATATAGTGCGTGAGGGGTTAGACCAAATGGAGGGATATGGGATTATTTTTTACTGTTAGAGATAATTACGGGTTAATTTTTTCATAAAATTGCCACCAATGCACAATGATTCTTGGTATTGCGTACGCGGGGGCTACCGACGACACTCAGCTCAATCTCATGGTCCAAGTGTTAACATGTAACGAAAACCAAAGGAAGGGGGAATGCCTCACGCCGTCTACTGCCTACAGCGGTGTGTCACAATCGATAACAAGCGACTTTAGGGGTGTAGACGATGAATTGCATTTCCATGTCATAATAGAATACCCCCTTCTTACTTTTTAATTCTGCTTGACTTGTCTGGTTATGGTATAGACTTGTAGTATCATCGTTTTGGTTAATTTCTATTCCCTTTTTTGCATAACAAATAGCTAATTTATTAATTAAATTAACCTTTATTTTGAAATACACCTTCCTCCAGATATGCATAAAAGTTTGTACGTTATTTGGTATTTTTTTACCGAATATTTTTCCCTTTTTCCCTTCTCTCCCATATCCTCCCTTATCACTTACATTTCCAACCTAGTGCTTGTACCCCATGCCATACATCTTTTTGGCTGATCGCGGACTATTTATGTCGATGTTGAAACCAGTGTCCATACCCACCGATGACTCCATATCAAGTTTAAGTTTGGTGTAGAGCCTCCACCACCAAAAGAGAGTAATTTATTCATTCAAAATATTTTGGCAAAAACTAGTATTGACCTCAACTTCATATGCAGAAGGACTGGTAAAATTTTAGTAGCCCCTAAGTATTTGAATCTACCACCATCATGAGCTATCATTCCAAAGATTGTATTTTGCAGTTCTTCAGGCAATCCTATTCCCTGACAGTTTCATAATACCCTCCTAAAATTAAACAGATTACACCGTATTTTATTGGTCGTGATATAATTTGAAAGTATAAGAGCCTTAACTGCTGACAGTTTGTTTCATCAGCGTTTTCCGTTACTTACTTCTCCCAGTATATCCTGGATCTTCCACTATCATTCTTCATCTCTATAATTCCTTTACTTATAATCCTCATTTAGTTTAGGTGCCTCAGAAAGTGTCCAATTAGTTTTCTTTTTCCTCTTACCTTCTATCATATGTGCTCCACAGGCTTACCTCTTCACCCACTTATCGAAGTAATTATTTAATTATTACTCTGCATGATGAATGAATCGATATTTTTAAAGCTGTTCTACGGGAAGCGGTAGAGTTCAGGAGAAGTTTAGATAACATAACGCTTCACAAACGTGAGGAGTAAGAGTATACCTGTTGAAGCGCAAAAAAATATCCAAAGATTTTCGCAACTATACCGGGAACTATGCTACCGGCATAGAGAGATAATAGCTACCGTAAGTATGTATTGTAGATTTAATTCGAACTGCCCAGTGTGCACTCAGGCAACATATCTAACTGATAAGATTCCTGATTGAGTGCTTCTATACGTCATAACAGGCATAAGGCTTAGCGTAATATTTTATTTCAATTTGTTTCATCATCCTTTCGCATTAGATGACGAAGTTGGAAAGACTTTTAAAAATCTTTATTCTACATAGAATTAACTGAGAGTTACACATTTTAACAGGGTCAGCAGCGTTCAGCAGCAAGGTGATCTGTTCGAAAAACGCATATGGACGCTATGGCTAAAGATAGACCTTGTAAACGCCTGGCTTTCGCTATTTTATTGTCTGTGTGCGTGACCAAGGGACGTTGCACAAGAGAGAAACGCCTAACTAATTTATTTCGAAATGCCGACGCATTCCTCACACTGCTGCGCTGTTCACCATAATGCGAGGTGTTAGATTCACCAGTCTCAAATCAAATCGAAGAAACTATCCTTCGGGTTGATGACTGTTCGTATTTTACAAGGCATATTCGTTGAACATTTATTTTGCTGTAAAGCTCGGGCTGCATCCAAAAGGTTTTTATTTGCGGGAGGGCAGAGGTATATCAACAGAAAGGCGTAGAGTAAGGCATTTGTAATTGCTGAGAGACCCCACCATCTTATCTTTCCGACAGTTTAACTACAAGCAAACAGGGCAACTTGATAGCACGCCACCTCCCTCTTTGTCCTCATCTCTCTTCCTCCGACTCCGGGATTCGCGTGTGCATTTCCCACTCGCGTGCTCACGCTTCACCACGTGCATAGTATGTAATGTGAGTGAATTTTAGCCACAGATCACGAAAAAATAGAACGCATCCCACTTTGAGTTCAGGAATTATGCTGTCGAGTCCACAAATGAAGTTAAACGGAAATCTTTCTTTAAGTTATCACAGAGATTTTAACGTACGTTTTAACTGCCAATGAACTTCATATAATAATGATACTTATTACGCTAACTTGTGATTGGGCGTCATCTGGGGAGTAAGATGAACGCTATTTTAATCTTTGTTATATTTCTATCCTTCTACGAGATAATCTCCTAATCTAAGACCGGCGCAGTGGAGCTAATTCTTCTAAGAGGATTCTTTTCACACTTCAAGGAAAAGGTAAACGTAAGATAAAATGAACTTTACTGTTATCTTCCTGTTCTCGGTTTTACGCAATGCCAGCACACTCTTTGTACTATAATTAGTCTTCCCTTCCACCACTCGTTAGCATGCTGATCTCTGATGATGTTTCTTAGTGAAAAATAAAATTATTATTAACGAAAATTTCCTTCCCATGCATTGCAAAACAATTTTTGTTGGTACGACTTGACTGGGAGAGGCATTTGATTTACTCACCGTTAATTTTTATCCATATAAAAATCTGCGTGACTTTTTACATATTTAAGTGTATATAATCGCCTTGTGGAAGCGGGGTAGCGTGTCGGTCTGTGTAACCTAAAACTGCTGGTTTGATCCCCATTGGCCAAAATATTTCAGCTTAGAAAAAGTTTGTTAATGTTTTTTCGGAACGAAGCAACCACAAAATAACAGAAAAAACAAAATAATGGTATTTCGGAACGAGAAAAATTAACCCTTAGCCAATGGTGAAAGGCAGCAGTTCCACCAGTAATTTCAGGCACTGGTGGCGCAGACCGAGTGGGTCGGCAAGGCATCAGGTGCCACAGCTGTGGGGGAGAGTGAAGATCACGGTATCGTCCGCAGCACTACGATGTGGAAGCCAACGAGATACCACCACATTATTCTCAATAGTACATACAGCTTTGCATTCAAATAGAGTAGAACGTAGTATTTGCAGTCAAACAATCCTAGGATTGAAATACTGATGATCGTTTACCTTGTGAATGTTTTTAAACGTTGAAAATTAGCGATGTTCGACGATGAATATGTAACGACTGTTGTTTTCTAAATACCTTATTAAACAGGAAGATGGAAAATTTTAATTTTTAAATTCATATTTTTTTTCGTAAAAAATACCTGTACATAAATTATATTTAATTTAAATAGCTGCAAAAATCCAATAGTTAACACTGTAAATAAAGAGAATTATAAATACGTTATTAGAGCGATCGATCCTGAGCCAAAATTTGGCCGTCGGTTTTTACATTGAGTTCGCCATATTATTTGGAAGTGATCGTAAATATTATAGATACCACACTATAGGTACTGATTAACATATTGTCGTAAATTTACCGACTTCAATCGTAGCCTATTACGCATCAATGACCAGAGTATCACATCTATTCTTATAGTAGACGAAGGTAGAGCTACCCTCCAGCTTAGCTGCCCCTACGCGGCCAGCAAATTTCCAATATATTTGGTATCCAGCCAGAGGACGCGGGGTACTGCTAATATAAATTAAGATTGAATAAATTGAATATAAACGTTTAAAGGTTTTGGATGCTAAAAAAATCTCTCTGCAACACCCATCTTCCTCTAAATAAATTTAGAATAAAGCATATCATCCATGTGACTGTTGCTTTCTCGAAGAATTTTTCTTTTTTGTATGAATCAACTTAAAAATTTAGGTAGATTTAATCGTTTAGAGAATATTTTAGTTAATGGTAGTAAAATTTTCGGTCCTCCGAAGCAGCGCATCGTTGAAAGTTGTGATAATCTTCTACTAGAGGGTCGACAAAAGAAGTACCCACACTCTACCTAGTGTGTTTTCTATTTGGATAAAGCTAAACTTAAACATTTATCTTGCTCGGTAATTACATATCCACTACCTTTAAAATAACTGCAAATTTATGCCACAAAAATAATCGTGAATTTTATTGTTGCATTGCATGCTTATTACTTACTTACTACTTGCTTACTATGCTTACTACTCTAGAAAATAGTAACACTGCATTCATCACTACGAGTAATACAGTTATTTACAATGCTTTGAAATTATTTTATTTGCCTGGTGTGCGGAATGATTTGAGCGAAGGAAAATATTCTCTCTTGTATTTGGATTGGAACAACGAAATAAAAATATTGTTTCGTTAATTTTGGCGTTGTTATGATGGAAATTGGTGAATGAACGACGAAGATGGTAATAAAAAGTCTCCTGTTCCTATTTTTCCTGGAAAAATTTACTTCAGTTATGATTTATTTTGGAAATTGTAAAGATACTACGATGCGTGTATTTTGATATTTTTATAAGTTTTTTGTGTCTTTTACTCAATTGAAATGTGATTTACTTTCGATGGGTTATTTATTAGGGGGAATTTAAGAGTACAAATTCCTATTATAGCTCTAGTTCTGGTGGTGAAAATATTGGTACGATCAGTTATTTGCAGATAAACCAGTTATATTCTACTTCCCATATTCAGTTGGACAAGCCAATATACTTCACTTTATGGAATGTTCTTTGATAGTGAAGGTGTTTGTGTCATTTTCTAAATATGGATCTGTTTCTCACGCTTCACGTGTTGAAATGTTCACACTGTTTACTAGTTTATGGCTTTCCGATAGATTCCTCGCTATCTGAAGAGGCGGCATCGATTGTGCAGGAAATAACGTTGGCGGCACTTGAAAGAGACTCGATCAACTCATCGCACAATGACTGCATACCTTGTTATCCTTATTACGAGTACTCTGTAATGTAACTCTCTGTAACATATACTCGTACTTTGCTGGTACCTACTAGTTATTCTGTTCGCCTGCTTCATATGAAATTCTAATGAATCCAAAATAACCTCAGGGTACAATATCATTATCAAGGAGACCTATTAGTTCAGCAGCTGCAGTTCAATTGCTAAAATATCTTTCAGTTTAATAAAGAGTACTTACAGAACAACTTTTGGCAATTTAGCAGATGCTGTTGTCTAGAGAGACGGGAAACAAAGTGATCCAAGAGATCATGTGGCAAAATTGGATTTGCTGAAGCTTTGTGCTTCACTAATCTGTCGATACTGGGACGCAGGGAAAGAACGCGGCTACGAGAATGACGCAGTATCTATTACATCCCAAAGGGATATATCAACCAATTTAGTAGGAAATATAAATTGTACCCTTCGATTACTGTTTTCATTAATATGCTATAACGTGTTTCACCAAATTCAAAACGTTATCATTACCTGGTACAGTACACCTTCGAGTTCGAGTTTCCCAATTTGAGTTTGGGTACTTACTACTTAATTACCTAGGGCCATAAGACAGGCACTTGAACGCATTAGAAAAGTTTAAAGTTGTTCAAGAAAATGAGAAGGGAAGCTTACTGTATGACTTCCTTCGGTTATTCTCCTCGTCTGACCTTAATCGTAGAAAACATCCCCTCTAACCCAAAAAAACCCTAAGATGACCACTATTCTCCCTTGAAATGTTACCTCCTTCTTTATTTCACCCTCCTTCCTTCTCCCTATGTAATTTAGGGGAGTCTTCTATAAATACTCGTGTACTTCACTCAAAAGTAGCATTGTACATAGAAGCTTTGAACACTGAAACGTCTTTTACGTTATTAACATAAAACATAGGGGGAAAATACATTATCTATTTTATTCAAGAAAGAATTTCCGGAAATTATAGCCTACCGCAGTACCTATTGCCAAAATAAGCTTCTTTCGAAGTTCAGCAGTTGCGAGTAGACACGCATTTGCTTTGGCGTCCCTTATCTACCACGGCCTCATTTCAAACATCATTCCTTGGATACTTACTGAAGCGACACTACACCTCGGTTTTTCCGAAAAGAGTTCACAGCTTCCCGAGCCCTAAGGCATGTGGAATTCGCACATCGGGGTGGAACAGTGGACAGCACCATTCCATGCCTCCTGCGGCTTCTCAGGCTTAATTTGCTATCGGAAGAATCACTTTACTTGGGTGAACCTGAAGGCATTCAGAGAAGTATCCCGGATGCGATGATTTATAATCCATAGGTAAATGAAAAGAGAGAGAGAGAGAAATTCAGTGAAAGTGGCCTCATCACAAGAAGACGTTATCATCGTTTAGGAGAACCATTATTTAAGGGCATTATTTAGCCCCGCGTGCAGTGTTGTAATTATAAATATGAGGAGAAATGAAGCCTTAATTAAACAGTTATGAGTGATAAAAATGCAGATGCATTAGATGTACTGATGAAAATAATTTTGTCGATTTTCTCGTCTGCTTATCCGGAACTAGGATTAATATATTTGATATCTTCGAGTTAGGTCTAACAATCGATACATACCTCTAGTAATGGTTGCAGTCCGGCGTTTATGTTCTTCCCTGTATCTTCTTCTTTTTTTTTAATGATGGGTCTCACGAATAGTATTCCTCAGGGAAGAAGAGAGGCAGTATGGGTGGGGAAGAGTGGAGGACGGCGTGCTCCTCGCTTTTGTGGGGGGTCGTGGTAGGGGTTGGCAGGTTGCGGCACGGGTCTTTTATACGGCCATGTGAAGGACATGGTACCCGGGGTCTGTGAAATTTTTCTGGAAGCCACGTTATTGGTGGGACGACAGCGTGGATTTGTGCGTCGGGGGGAGGGGAGCGAGGGGTGAAGGGAGCGTGCCGCGGAGATGGGTCGGCCGCTGCAGGTGTTTTTGGACCATCCTCATTCGCTGGGGTAACCCTTCAATTTGACAGCAGTTTTGAAGTTCTTCAAACTCCCAGTTTGCAGACCTATCCCTCCCAAACATTACTTAATAGATCGTTATCCTGAAGGAATACTCATTTGTTAGATTGAATATTTTTTAAATCATCTTAGAAAATTGCAAGAGTACGAGAGGGAAACGGAGCGTAGGATCTGTGCGTTCCACCGGTCAGCGAATTTATTTATTCTCGCAAGTTATAGTTCTACTTGAATGAAAAGTAAAGAGATATCCCGATTGAATTAATGATTTGCACAGTATTATTCGTAGATAATTCGCTCCACGGCTTATTTAACGTAAAACCATGCAATGCAATCAATGGTAATTTTGTTTTAAATGTTAATTTCGGAATTTTCTAATCGTGGAATGATCACCTCACAGTAATAACTATAAATAAAATTACATTATTTGCCACCCACTCCTCCAATAGTCAGTAGTAACAGCATTTCAAAGTCATAACCAGAGAAGGGTTCGTAGGTTGGGCTAGAAAATAGCAAACGATGGATATTTTAAAATTACAAAATGTATATAATGATAATAGTTAACTTTCACCGATGCTTAGTCATACGAGGTTTGTATAAAAAGTATCGCTAACAATGTTTTCCTAACGTTTCCGTGAAGTTCAGAATTCAGACCGTCAGTTATGTGTGCGCACGATCGCAGATCGTATTGGCATTGATAAGATGACAGTGTGCACTGTTATCACTGAAGGTTTGGCAATGAGAAAGATTTGAAACTCGTCCCTAAGGTCTTGACGGACAACCAAGAACAGAGTCGAGTGTATGATTGCACAGACCTTCCGCAACGTCATCGCAACGATTCCCCAACCCCATTACAGTCCCGAATTGGCATCAGTAAACTATTTCCTATTCCCAAAAGTGAAATCCTATTTCATAGAACACCACCATGGGACATTATGTGCCGCCAAAGAAGCTTGCATGCGTACCCTAAAGCACCTTCCGGAATTTGCCAACCAGGGAGCGTTCGAGTTGTGGAAAAGCCCCTGGCAAAAGTGTGTCGACGCTCAAGAGATATACTTTGAAGATTTTTGAGGCATTGTAGCATTATCTGAAATCAATCTATTTTTCAGAAAAACTGCCGATACATTTTATGCAATTCATTACCCTGAAATTGAAAGGAAAGAGTCCTCTTCTTAGAGAAGGACTCTTTCCTTTCACTTTCTCCTAAATAATAATTGTTATGGAGGGACTGCTGAGGTTTGATTATCTCTCACAGGAGTTGTAGTATTGGGATTACCCTATATTAATATGGATTATATGGATATTATATGAATATGAACCCGAAGGTCCTAAATCAATATAATATAAGAAAACTGATGCTTTCCGCCATTGCTGCCTCTTTATAGCATCCGTCCTTTCTGTTATCCGACCCGAAGAGGAGCCTCTTCCATAACGGAGTTTCCGTTTTGTTTTGTTATCTATAGTGTGTCCCACTTCCTTGCCTGTTTACCTTGTCAAGACGGAAATAAAAACCTTTAAACAAGTGAATGAAAATAAATGAATGACAACTGAAGTTGTGAGATTTTTTAAGAAGTAGGATATTAAGGTGGGCGGAAATACATTATAATAGGTGATGAATTCACATACCCGGGCAGTATTTGATGGATGATCGGGTGTAGCAACAGGGATATCAGAAAAAGTATTACGTTGACGTAAGAAGTATTTACAAAAGTGAATAAAACTATTTCAGGTATGCTTAATAAAGACGTAGGGGTACGACTCATAAGACATTAATGTGGAGCGTGAAGCTAAGAATGTGGATCAGAGACCCAGTCTTTTGGAGTGGAGATTTTTAAGATGGATGGTATGGAGAATAATTGGGAACGCAGGTTTGATAGAGAGGACTAATAGAGAAGGGGGATATATTTTTGCAAAAGAAAGAATTTTAGCAGGTGAAAATAGGAGAAGATAAAAAAATGGTCGAAGAAAATATTTGAGGATATTGGAAATTCGAAGGCGGTAATGCAAGCTAAGTCGAGTAGGCGAGCGAGAAAATATGCTTTTTTAAACTGCACTGAGCGAAACATACCAAGGACTAAAAAGTAAATAATTTAGAGCCAACGGGAGGAAATCCACTCGTAACGTAATAGTTTTTAGAGACCGTCGAAAACCTAAATTTATTGATGAATATGTGTGATTCAACGGAAAATGTATGCCATTCCATGGCAGAAGTTAAGGCGGTCAATCCTATTAATTCATTTGGATCAAAGGACCATTGGCAAGGAGTACTTGGATCTTCATCAGTTCTGATATGTATTTTACTAGATGAGAGTGTAACTCACCTGGTGCTAAGCCCTAAGGCGTATGAATTTCCTTCATTTGGGCTGGTGAGTACAGTTTCATTCTCTGTGTCGCCTGCAGTTTCCAAAGAATTTCTGGTGTTTCACTGTTTTGAATTTTAGATTGGTAGTCCACTTGAGTTATGAACCTGGGGTCCTCTTTTAATGGATCGACGCTCTATTCACTAGGCTAGGCTGCTCAGCAACCAAGTTCATACCATGTAGAGGAATGATAATGGTCCCCTGAGAGGCATGATTCTGGAATTGCCATGTTCTCTTCAGTGTCGCTTCGTTTCTCATATTTTTCGGCGCTGTCGAATTTATATCTACCTGGGCACAGGGTTCCGGACGCACACATAATAAATAAATAAATATCCATGTGGCCCGCTCGGACATCGAGTGGATCGTGGAATACCTCTCGTTCAGCGTCCCGTTGCTCGTCTGTGCGGGGGGGGGGGAGTGTGTGTGTGTGTGCGTGTGGGTGGGGAAGAAAGTTTTATGGCGGTGCGAACACACGCACGTATATATTTTTCCTCGGGACGCACTCTTTCGGGGCACGTTACTCAGAGGGTTAACCACCGGGGGCCTTCCCACGGGGAAAGGGTCTATCTTTCCTTCCCCCTCCCTCGCTCCGCCGGAACCCTAATAATGCCCAACCCTTCCCCCCCCTTCCCTATGTCCTCCTTCTTCCTGGCCGGCGGCGGTCACTCTTACCCCCTTCCACCCGTGTCGGTCCTTCCCCAATTCCTTTGGCAAAGAAAAAAGAAAAGGAAAAAAAAATAATCCCCCCTTCCCCGCTCTCTCCGAGATTATGGGGCGAGATTCGTGGCAGTCTCATAACTCCTCTTCCTCCCCCCTCATTGTTTCCTTCCTCCTCCGGTCCCCAAGCATGGCTGCCGCGTTCCGACTCCCCTTTCCTCCCTCGCTTCGAATGGCTTTCCGCCCTCCAATGAAAAATAAACTCGCGCGGGGAGTTCGATTCCTTGAACTTCGCGGTGCGTGTGTGTGCTTTTGGGTGCGGAATGTTTTGTCTTTTTAAGTACTCGCTTACCCCATCCACCTGGCGTGCCTTTTTTTTGGAACACCTCCTGTTGAAATAATTACTTCTTGCACGCCACCTTTGAATTAGGGACAGGATCGTTCTAGTCATTTTAATATGAAAATTCACTTCGTAATTTAAACAGTCGGCAATTTTCCCGTGATATGCGTAATTTAGTCCATTCTGGCTTGAGGTTGTAAATTATCCTTTTATTTTCGAGGAGAGATGGAGGAGACCATTATATTGCATAGGTTTTTGTTTTCATCGACACTTTCTTCATGCAACCACTTCGTAATTCGAAACCAATTCGAAAATTTTTCCGTCATTAGCTGTAGCTTGCCAGACCGTCGTAGTGACTGTTATATGAAATTTCCTTTTGGTTTTTGAATCAAGTTTGGGATTTAAAAAGAGTTTTCTCTCCCATCATCTAAGCTCTTGCACGCAACACTGTGGGATTAAATTACAGAATAAGTCGCATAGCATGGTGGCACGCTCACGATTATACTTGAAAATATATTTCAGTCCAAGTATTGGTCCATAGTCAAGTGAAGAAAGGTTTATAGAGAGTGAGGAAGGAAAAATAGTATGAATGTTGATAGGGAATTATGCAGCGCCTTTTCCGAAACACCTGCAGTTAAAACAATCACCTTGAATACGTCAAATTTGAATGAGGAACGTATTCGCTCTACATAGTTTTAAATTGAAATGGAAATTCGTGAGGGAATTACCGTCGGTTTTATTCTTTCCTCCCTGCATTCTCTCAGGCACTGTTTTATTCGCTCTCGCGGCCTTGAGGATTTCGTGAACCTTGCGAAAGTTATCCCGATAGTTGGTATAACATTTAGGTGGTCAACCTCGCTTCTGCTCTGAAAGGGAACGGGTAGAGTGGGTAGAGTTTCGCCGTAAACCGGAAGGGTCCCGGTTCGATTCTCAGTGACTTCGTATATCCCCTTTAGATTTGGGTTCCCAGCTGGCAGTGGGCACATTTATACCGTACAAAACGTGATTCCTCTTAGGAAACCAAGAAGGTTTTATTGGATTTTCAAACAGGACCATATTGGTATGAATTAATTAGGGAGCGTTTATACCAAGACGATCCGGCACACCCCTTAATTTTTTTGCAACTCATTGAATATATGTTAGCCATTGTTTGTGGTAAGTTGTATTGAATCTTTTGACGCAAAATTACACATATTTCTAATACATATTGATGATGAATACTTTGGTGGATGTTCTATTTTGTTGACTGCCTGAGCTCTCGTCTGACGATCTCTGGATATGAAATATACGATATGAAAGTGGGATCCCATTTTATCCACCTCAGGGCCGTTGGCTCCTGAAGTGTAAAGGAGAAATACATTTATGTACAATTAATTTTTTTCTCGAATTTCATCAGTTGATTTCAAGTTACTTGAATTTCAAAGACAAGAAACATTCATGGAATATTTATTAAAAAGTGGTAAAAATTAAAATGAGAATCATATAATTTATTGCTTTTCCTACTAACAACCAGGCCAGTATGCGTAGAAAAGTATTTTGTTCCAAGACACTGGTGGTGCATTTAGCTATTAGAAAAGTTATTTCCATCATTTGAATTGTTGAACGTATCTGTTTTGAACTATTATTTAAGAAAAACTTAAAATTAAATAAAAGATGTAGAACGCTATTACGGACGTGGAATCAATAATAATATCGATCGTAGTTCTTGGCCGTAATATCTGGGGCGAAAGATTAAAGGAAAAGAAAACCAAACATTAATCCTCAGCCAACCATCGCATTCTTATTTATGATGTCGCATGTCTGATGTGGTACCACTGGGAACAGGAGGTGACATCGCGATCGCGATAAGACGCGATCACTTTCTCTTAGTAGGTCCACTCTCGGGATCATATTTCATTATTTTCGCACAACTAGAAGGTAACTGTCTAAATAAATATCCCTCAGTGCGCTTGTCAGTCGGATTGAGCAAGCTGTGCTATGTGACGTTTTACCATTTTTCATAGAGGAACGAAATTCTACCGAAGACTAATGGAAGAAACCGTAGAGGGAAAAGATTTTGGAGGAGGTTCATGGATGAATCCCGTACGAGGAGCGGTGGTGAAAGACGTGGGCCTGAGGAAGTATGTACCCAAGGATGAAGACGTTATAATGTAACGAATTAAATTGATGAGCTGCCACGGACTAGTTCTCGGAGTGATTCGTGGCAGGATCCTCGGAGGACTAACGCTTAATGTTGATCATGACGCACATTCATTTCTACAACCCTATGCTCGAATCCATTAAATCATTTTTCAAGTAATCTTAAATGCAATAACATCTTCCACCTCCAATCAGCCCAAAGTTTTGTTTTGATAGAAGAGGAAAGGATTCAGCCCAAACTAATCTTTAAGGTGTGAGAAATTCACGCACTCAGTGCAATTCCTTAACTCTGCTCGATTTCTCATGAATTTTTGGTAACCAAAAACTCGCCTTGCTAGTGATCAGGTAGGATATCTGTAGGAACCGCCCGGGATTTGAATCTGGGACCCGCCGATAGGTATCAAAACGGTCTACCGACTAGGCTGGAAGCTCTTTTACCGCAACAGAACGTTATATTTTTGTTGCTATAGTCCACTGTTTAAGATATGTTTTTGGTGTATCCAGTGACTAAACACTGTTTAACTTCTAACATGACGCTAAAAATCGTAACACTTCTCAATGCAATAAACTACTCATAAACTCTACGTTTTACGTTCCAATATTCTCCTTAACACAACTTTTTTTGTCTACAGTCTATTGTCTCCCTATTCCTCGCTTACCTTACATTTACCGCCCTATATCACAATCTTATATAGCTCTTTGCAACACAATATTACCTGAATTCACTTTATCTGGTTTCTTCGAATCACTCTTCTCCTACCATGTCGAGCACTTTTTCCATCGTTTTCCTTTCCGTCCATTTTATTTTTTCCATCTTTCTCCACACTCACATCTCAAAAGCCTCCAGTCTACGCTCATCCCCTTGTCTCGGCGGCTATGTTTCGGATCCATATAAAAATACGTTCCGAATTAAAGTTTCCACCAATCTTTTCTTTGCATCTGCACTCAAGGTCTTTCTCATCGACCCCTTTCTATTTGTAAAAGCTTCTTTGCCTGGCAAAATTCTTTTTTTAATCTCCTTACTGCTTGTTTCATTCTCGTCTAAAACATTTGCTTAATAAATGAGGGGTTTTAGCTTCACTAGTTTGATCCCTTCGACTTTAATGTATAACGTCGCCCTACTATTTCTAGATAACTTCATTATGTTCAGCAAGAAGAGTGTACGAATAGAATATAAATTAGTATTTTATATATTATTTATATCCTAATTAACAAATAGTGAAAATTAAAAGAGTTTTATCTTAAACGAACGAAACGTACCTGTCGAAAGCCAGTGTCACTGAACTGAATCATCAGCAGGTGGAGCCCTGTGAATTTAATGACATGCAAGGCAGGCCTTCCGAGTAAAACAGAAGGATGGAAGCGTGTAGGGAGTGCGAGGGGTAGAGGCGATACGAGTGATGAAGTGATGTGGGAGTGTTTCCGAGAACCTTGGCGACTGCCGAATGTGGGTTGGGATGTGGCGCCAGAGAGAATGTAGAGGCGGTACTGTCGAAAGTGGGTGGGCCCTGATCCATCACCCGAGGGGGAGGCGAGGATGTTTGACATTCCCCGCCGAGATGAATCTCCACTCTTAATTAAGGAGTCACGCGGAACAAAACGCGAGCGGCTCGAATTTTTCGTTTCTCTTTGAACCAATAAAACCATCTAGGGTCATTTATTTACCGAATTTTCGATTCGATGTGGCCTCCTCCTCTAAGTGTGGGCTTTTGGTATTGGAGGAGTAATGAAGAGAGGTGGGATGGGGGGCAGGAAATAGTCCGCGGGTCCACTTGTTACCTCGGTCGGATCCATTTGCGGCTGGTCAAGGGTAGGATAATGGGAAAGGGGGTACCAAGGTGATCAAATGGCTGCGTTCCACTTCAAGAATACTAAAATGTACAGCTTCTTCCCAAATATTCAGTTTAAAATTCCTTCCTAGTTCCCCGTGATATAATCCAACAAGCGACATCACTCTTGTGGTTTATTTTTGTGAAACGAGGAATGAGTCCTTTTAGGACTCGTTCCTCGACTTTATAAATATACTCGTACCTACCATTTTATGAGGCAATGGTCTTTAACAGGGTTTCGTATAGTGGTCTCAAAATAGCGAAAAATGAACTCAATCTATTAGGAAGTTTTAAGTGAATATCTTTGTAAATATGGTCTATGATTCCCGATAGATTTACATGAATAATTGGTTTGTGTTACAATAAATAATTGACCTATGAAATGTATTGAACTTATCAAATCGTATCTGAGGGTTCTTATATAATGCCTTGGTCCTATTTTCAAAATCAAGACTAAAGATATCTAGCGTGATTCCTGTACAATCATTATGAAACTCAAGGATCGATTGGTATGATATCAAATGACTTGCGAGTGTTGTCACATTTCTACCTGGAGCACTGATTTGCTCTCGGAAACAAAGACCGAATGAGAGAAACAGGCAAACAACCGATTTCACGCTACAGACACATAGATCTAGTAGTTCCATGATTCATGCCCCCATGATATGATTAAAATTAACAAAGTTTGCCGTAAGCATCAACACAGGCTCGGGGGGAAGTCGACAGGAACTGACGTATGCATAAAGTATATGCCCGTGTTTTAATGCTCACGATATGCGTGCCACCTGTCGGAGGGAGCGTGACTCTCACGAGGGGTTAAGGAGAAGGACACACCTTTTCCTGCAACCCCTCCTCCCACCTACCTCTTCTACCCCCTTCCTCGAGCCCAAAGGGTCGGTTTCTCTCTCTCTCTCTCACTCCCTCCATCTTTCTCGCACCGCGTATCAGGTGTCCACCTCTTCAATCAAACCAGCTCACCCCCTCCCTCATCCACCACTCTACCTCGGCGGTTGTCGTGGGAGGGATGATTTAACACGCCCGGGTCGCTTTCCTTCCTTGGGTCAACTCCCCCTCCCTCTTCCCCGCCCCTTTGGTCACGCTCCGAATGGGCGGACGGGTGGGCCACCGACCGCCCTGCGTGAGACTGGCGCGAACGGACGGGTTTCTGCGTGGCCCACGCTGCCCCGAAACCCGTCTTGGGGGGGAGGGTGCGATGAAAGATCGATTTTAGTGTTGCACAAAGTCAACATTGCGATAAGTCTGCACTTTTCGTGTTTCATTCCTGTTGTTGTTGATGGAAATGACTAAGATTTTTCTTGCTCTTCAATCGGTGACGAGAGTTCGATTTTATTGCAAGAAATTATAAAAACTGTAAGAATGTGTTCCATCGTGAAAAACGATCTCTTTGAGCTTGTTGCTTATTTGAACCCATTTATCGCTCGTATGAATTGCAAAATCCTCCATTCTTTGAAAATTTTCTCAAAAAATGTATGCCTAGTGTTGATAAAGAGACAGAAATACCTTTTCGTTAGGTTTCCTTTAACATCTTATCTCTTCTGAGAGAATTTCGCCCGTCATCACTATTCTTGATTATATCGCGTAATTTCTGAGCATATGGCTGGAATCATTCAAAATTACCAATTAAGGATCTTAACTCTATCTTGTTCTGCTAACTTCAAACCCTCGCTCAAGAATGGTCTCCATTCGATAATAACTTTTTTCCATTCATACTCCTCTTGGGTCCGCAGAACCGGTCGCCAAAGTGGTCGAGGAGAAGCCCCGCATCACTGGACTGGTCTCGTCAGGCCTCGAAGTGATTGTTTGAACTGGACTCCGAAAACATTGTAGTATGTCTTAGATCTCAAATGATTCCGAGTCCTTGAAGTCAGAGGACTACATCTATCTACAATCTATACAATATCCCGCCAACCATCGCAAGGGTTTGTGGCGGGGGTGTCAGAACACCATCCGTAAAATAAAGTGTAACCACATGAGAAACAATCAAAAAGAGGCCAATGCACATGCACATAGTCGAATATATCCATACAAAACCCATTTTAATCTAAATACGTGCAAAAGCATATACTAGCTAATAATATACTTAAGCGCATGCACCTGTGAATGTGTAAGATGTCTACGCAGCGTTTAATCTTGTCCTCGCTTGTAATTCAATTTTCTTTGCTATTTCTATTATGACTTCGATGTCCTACAATTATGATTCCTGATTGTCCGAGGAAATCAATCTGTACTGGAGTTTATCTTCGTGGTCTATGCAAACCTAGCCAAATAGTGTGGGGACATAATATTTTCTTTGTGTTACTTGAGCTCGTGTTTTCTGAATCCTTCTAAAAGTCTCAAGTTTCGCTTGTTCTCTTCGCGCCTCGATACCTCTAAAGGCCTGTCACACTCATCTTATCGTAACATATTTTGACAAATCTGGCAATTTTTCTCTGAATTTTACCTCTAATCTTTTATCAATGATTTCTCCCAAGGGTCCCAAATATTTAAGGTGTTTTCCAAATGTGATCCAATTGAAGCGAAAAACACCTCTCTTTAACAATCACGATCCGTTTAAAGAAGTCGAGTTTCATTTAGGTGGATCCGCAAATTTTCTTGATAAGTGTTTCCCACGAAAAGCGTTGCGATAGCCCTACCCCCAAATACGATGTATCTGAGGTTGTTAACCCTTAACGCTCTATTTTATAGTGCATGTCCTGATCATCGCTTCCTTTGATCCAAATTTTAAAAACTGCGTCTCTGCTTATGCACATAAAAATGCTAATGCGTTATGTTTATCCTATAAAGGTTGTGACGGAACGCCTTCGATATCTCATATCATACTCAAATAGGTTCTGCCGCGGATAATGAAGAAACTAAATCTTCAGAATAAGATAATATTTTTACGGCAATGACCAATTAGTTTCGTTAACAGTGGAATGCGCAATTGACTTAGGTATGTCCTCGTGCCCTGCTAGATAAGTCTTGACCAAAATGGTGTGAAAAACCAATCGCGTTGTATTGAGCAACAAGTGGGCATTTTCGTTTGATTTGAATTTGTGAGAATTTGAATGCTATTGAGTAATAGCATTCGGGAGCCAGTACCGACGACATTTTTCCCCCACCTCTCCAGTTTTCAAATGTGTGACGCGAATATTAAAGACTACGATATTTGGCTATTTCCGTGTAATGCCAACGTTGATAACTCCTTTTCAATGGTATCTGGCTCAACGTTGTGAAAATTCATCTGGAGGAAAAAGACGAACTTTGCAAATTCACGAAAAAATTATTTAATACGGTGTGCTGTCGGTTCATCATATAGTTGACATTTTAAGGTAAAATTATCTAGAAGGACATGTGCCAATATAAAGGTGTGTGAGGCTCCGAGAATGATAAAGAAAGGGAGGAGGGGGGAAGAGGTGAGGGTTGATTTTAGATTTTGAATATTTCTACTTTTGGCGATGCTGATTTTTTCACTTGGGAACATAATTGGGGGTCATTTAATTCTGAGGGGTCATGATACACCATACATTTTTTGGCTATCGATTTATTGATTCAAAGAAACCGGTACACATTTTAATAACTGGCGAGTAAAGAACATTGCCTAGTCCCCTGGTAGCTTCTCTATTTTTACTTTTTCCTTATTTTGTCCTATGCCCTATGTCTCTTGGTCTTCCTCGCGGCTTTAATTTGCCTTCTTTCCTTTAATCATTCCTTTAATTTTCCCTTATATTATGTTCCTAACCAGTCCATTGTTTCTTAAGGTTTGGCCAATCCATCGAAGTCTTCTTGATCGTAGAGTTCTCTCAATGTTCCTTTCGTCTCCTGTCCTTTTTTATAATTCCTCGTTCCGCATTCCTCTAATTGCCCTAAATATTCTTAATTTCACGACCTAGGTTTGAACAAGTCGTGTCTGAAAATCCAAAATAGCATAAAGTGTTGAAACCAAGATAGAGTTAGAACGAAAATACGTAATGTCATTTAAATTGCTCTTTTTCTTACCCTATTGAACCATGAAAATTTTCATCAAAGTTGATCCCGCGAGTGTGCGTTTCGTTTAAAGTTTAAATAGATCATAACGATCCCGAGGGTTTGTCGCAAATCTCTCCCTCTCAAAGGGGCGGGATCCTCTTTTTGTCTTCCGCTGCGGCGAATGCGGACCACCCCTCACGCATACTCACGATATCTGCCGAAATACGACCTTCGGTGGATGCAGAGGGGATAGATCCAACGCGAGGCTATTGAGGCATCCCTAATCTCTGGAAATATCCTGTGGTTCGATCATGTGACTAGTCGAACTGTATTATACGACCACCACACGTGTGTTCCTAACGACTTTCCAATATTCTACTAAAAACAAAATCCTCCCGTTCCCAGAAAAATCTAATCATCGACTGCAAAGGGAAGTATGGAATATATGTCATTGAATTGAGCATATTTTTTCGATTAATTGGCATGTATAGGAAAATGGGTCCAACTTGATCAGACTCGTCCTCTTACTGAAATGTATGGCATAAAAAAATAAATGACATTTTTATATTTGAGAATAGCATCCATAGTGTTGTGTAGACCCGATCACGTCACGTGCTCTCTGTATTTCAAAGGAATCGGATGATTGCAATCTTAATTAGTTCCATCCTGGCTGGACTTTTTTGGATTTTAATTTTTGAGCTTGCTTCTTTTTTGTGAACGAGAGAAAAAAATAAAAATCATTACTAGCAACTATGTCTGACTAAGTACTCGAGGAAAATCCTTAAACCGATTGTCTTTCAGTGATAGGGACTGCATTTGGAAACCTATAACGATTTTCACATGCGACTCATTAAGAGAGAGAGGCCATGTTTCCAATTTGAAAATGTTAGCACAAATTTTTGAGGTAATTAGCAATTCATAATAATGAATGAGAATCATTATCGTATATCCATTCAAAATTTTCCGTATATTTTCAAAGGTGAAGGATTTTTATGAATTTTCTTTAAAAGTTCATTACAGTCAGGGACTAATGGAAAAAAAATCTTCATCGCCCTGAATGTAATTTTTGGAAGTTGGAAATTACAACTTCAGACACCTCTCGATTGGGGCTGAATCCAATTCTTACCAGAGTAAAAAATTCTTTATTAAAAGAAATATTTGAAGAAATTCAATTTTTTACTAAGGAAGTTTACTACTACAGATTAAAATTTAGATTTTTAAAATGAACTATAACCAAAAATTATTCCCAAAAGATTTGATTCTTACGAGATTATGACTGTAAAGAATATTCTCTCTCCACACTGTTTACTTCCGTAGTATAAAATGGAAAATGGAGTTAATACGACATATTTATAGTGATATTTTAATTCCAGCCTTTGAAAAATAAATGGAAAACCGACATTTTTGGTGTGTACATTTGACTATGCCTTTATGTTTGATTGAGTAAGGCCCAAAAGATGAACACGCCGCGATAGTCACAGCAATACCAAAGAGCACATAGTACACACAGTACTCCACCATATGATCAGCATCATTAGATTTGATTCATCACTAAATCTCTGAGTAACCAGTCCTTTTTTCCCTCTGATATTTTCTTAATACTAATCTTTAATCTCCAATTCTTCTTTCCCTCTCCTTTTAGAAGAGATTGCTATAGATTTCAGTTCATATATTGTATCTCTTATAAGGGTTTAAGGAATCTCTCTCGCAGTCCAGTAATGACATTCGGTTGTTGAACGTCGTTCGGCGTTGTTACCTGAAAATGATTCCGTGTATGAAGCTTATTAGGGTTGATATCGGGACCAACTACGATAACATGGTCAAATTAGTCGGAGTTATGTTACATATCTCCTACGTTCATCATCATCCTCCACTCTGCCTCACTTCGATAAATACATATTCTCGTTTTTGTAACGCTTTAAATGGCAAGAGTATGAATTTTATAACTCGTTGGAAACCGTAATGATTCATCTTTGGTTCAACTACATATAAATTGAATGATTTAGGTATTTCAGTTGTAACGCTTTTACTTTTTTTTACCGACAACTCTTTCTCTAAGTGGCTGTCAACAAGTATTCCCGACATTTTGGTCATATCAAATTCAAGTGAGATTGTGCATGTACTAAATTTTAGTCAGTCGAACACAAAAGAGCTTTCAGTTAAATGAGTACCTTTGTAATAAGTTTAGATGCCAATAAAACATGGCCATGTTCATCGTTTTCTAAAAATGAAATCATAATCGTTTAAGAAATTGATGAATTTAATAATGTATAATTTAATAAATTTAAATTGTCATTTACACATAAATAATTCCATTTCTGGCTCGAGGCGAACATTATATCGAATAACTATGAATCTATGAATATGATCAAATTAATGCTAGTCCAGAAGATTTATTAGTTAATAAGATTACTCAATGGTTTCTCTTGACTTACATAAACGATTTATCCAACTCAACGAAACATATGAATTCATATTAAGCAAATAATACTGGTTATGTGTCATCGGCTGTGTAGAAAACAATATGGGTTACTGCAACAAATAGCAATGGTTCACGATAAAAAAAACTCGGATAGGTATTTCGTCAGTCAAACCTTCTCATTTTTGTATTGAGTCGCCTCTGGGGCCTTGACATAGTAAAATGCATGATGATCTTCCATGAAATAAATTTCCCTCTCCGAGAACCAGAATCGGGAAAATGTATACAGCATCACCGACCAAAAAATACACTCGGATTTATTGAGGGGGATCGTCGTTGGAGCGATATATTGACGGGAAGGTATTATTTGACTTCGGCGAGATCTCATCGTATGTGTGCTTCCCGGATATAGAATCCGAGAGATAAGGGCTTAGCTCTGGAAATAGAGAAGTCACAACTGGTCGCAGAGGTTAACTCTGTCAGTGCTTGATGCGATAAAACACAGAAGGGTCTCCATGGTCATCAATGCGCCATTAGGTTGCAACTCTTGGAGGCAAAGAGATCTGAGGTAAGAGCTGGGATAGAATCGCGGCAAACATTTAGATCATGATGTTTATCGGAGATATTACTAAACCAATAGTATAGGAAACTGAATAATGGAATGCTCTTAGAATAGTTTTAAAAAAGAATACAGGAGGAAAAACTTTTCATTTCTGTAATAAGCGGCTCATTATAGAAACGAAACGTTTTTATTAGTAGGAATAATGAACATTCTGAGGCACTTGAAACTTCCTCCAGCAATTCATTTTGCCTATCATAATTATTTTGCCTTAAATATACTACATTTTGATTTTATTCTATAAATAAGACTTCTAGGATGTGTTTATTTCGCATCATCAATTTGGTCCTGGAATTCTCAACGGCTCTGGCGACATAAGTGCAAAATTTAAGGAACTGCTGCAAATTTTAGATGCATGTATGTATGTATGTACCTGCTAAACAATGATGAACGAAAACGTGTTTCCGGTATCGAAAGAAAAAAACATTTTACTTTAATTCACAGATAATTTACACCCTAGATTTAGGAGCCAATAGAAGTGAAGCGGCCGAAGGAAGTATACAAAGGCGGGACATAATGGGAGGCACAAGTAACTCGGAGTAAGGGAAAGGGTTTATAAGTCTTTCATAAAATGACCTATGATGCAGAATATTTGTACACGGTTTCCACGGAAAGAACACGTGTACATAAAGTTCGACATTAACAAAAAGGTTTGACATACACGTTATTGTGTCATGATTTGTCGCTCTAGATTTAAAAGGATAAAGTGAGATAATATATATAATGAAGTGACGCCTGTCGTATTGATTAGACTCTGGGAACTGAATATTAATATGATCGTGAAGGTGGTTTTATTCTTGGGTCATCACTTGTCCTTTCAAAAGTTATCTTTTCTTTCGATGGCTTCCAGTCTAGCTTCTGGTTTATTAGCGATTATTTGGGCCATATATTTGGGTCAATTGGACGCTTCGTACTCTCCCAGACAGAGGCACACCGTTCTAAATTATCAAATATTCATGCTAGCATGCACAGAATGGATACGAAAATATTCGTTTGCCGCAGAGGGTCTGTTTTTATTTCTTTGCGTTTCCACTCGTCGACTACCGTCCACTATTTGAAAATAACAAGCTCCAGACGTTCCTTGAGGCTTCCACCAATGCGGTTTGCGGGGACTCGCTTATTCCGGAGGCCCTGGGGCCACACTGAGGAAGGAAAGTTACGATTGGAGACGGAGGGACGAGCGGGAAGAGAAAGAGAGGCGGCGGACTTATTCATTCGAATGAGATACTCGTAAATAATATTACAGCCGTTCACCCTAGTCCAGCGCACCTCCGCAATTCGGTCGCTCCCTTAAGGGCCTGCCACCCTTTAGAAGAAGAAAGGACGGTAGCCTCCTTCCCGGGCGATTGGGAATCCCTCCCCCACCCACTTTCGCTGTTCATTGGTTCGTCTGAGATAATATTCTAATGGGTCTCGGGTCTTTGTGTCCCGTACGGATTAAACGGATTTCCCGGGATACGCCAGAGGGAGCAAGCCAAACGTTGTTGAAAGCGTAATCACGCGTAGATTGAAATAATTACGTTTGCCAGTATTTTTGCTATTTACAGATGTGGGTACACCGCGGGTCAGCCAGAGGCTTTAAACATCGTCATTCTATTTATTTAGCCCCGATATAAAAAAACGTTGCCATGAGGTTCCTGAATATTGTTTCTCTTAAAGTTTAGTTTTTATTATAGCTTAATATGAAGCTTAGAGGCAGTTATTACAAAAAATTGAGCAGATTAACTTGTTGGAGGTTGTTGTGTGCTTACTATGGAGAGATTTGCATACAATTTGGTGGTATGATGGAAGGTTTGGACGTCACAAAGTCAGCAAAAGTTCTGCATTCTAAAATTAAAATTGCCTTAAGGTTTATACCTAGATTGAAAAGAGCAATTTTAAACGAAAAAATAAAGAAATGCTGAGAAAGATAGAAAAGAAAAGGAGAAAAGGAAAGAAAAGTAGGAAAGAAAACCATGGACTAATTTTGGGCACTTTTTAATACCACATACCTAGCTAAAAGCTAGAACAAAACATGACTCCAGGCCACGGTTTTGAGGATACAAGGGAGGCAGACCACCTCTAGAAACACTTAAGGAAAATTTAGAAGAACAAAAAGGCGAAGATTAAAAATATTTAATACCATAATGTTTATATTAAATCGTTGGTGTATCATAATAATCCAGTCGCTCACCAGATGTCACAGTGAGACATAATACATCAGTTAAAAATGTAAAAAAATACAAAGACCCCCTTTGGGTGAAATATACCTTTCCTTAAAACAATATTATCTTTTTACGATGCTAAAATATTTTGCAAAATATATTTTAATTAACTGATAGAACTGGTTAGTTAAATTTCTACTTAGTAGTAATGTCGTTACCCCTGAAAAGGAAATAAGCTAGAATCTCATCTATCCAGCGTTGGGTAATAAAGACTATTCTAGCAATCGAACGCAAAATAATATAATGCTCTCGAGTGTATTGTCAACAGAGTAAATATGTTGCTTTTTCTGGATGGTTAAAAATTCAGTTGCGAAATAGATTGCGTAAATCAGCACTTAATTAGAAGAAGGAAGATGATGTGAAACAGAGCATGACTCGAAATTAAGGGGATGGATAAAATAAATGGACAGCGCATATTTTTATATCAAGAAGAAAACTGGATCCCGTACGATGGAGGCACAAATTTAAAATTGGCAAACTTATTGGAAATATATGGGAAGAGGAACCCTTCGTGTGGCCACCATTAGAAGTAGGTATTGATAGTGTAAACCTGTGGGAAATATAAATCGTGCCCCAATGTATGTTAAAAAACGTACCACCTTTTTGCAAAATACCAGCGAAATACTGGTAGGTGAATTTTAGATTTAAACTAATGTATGACGACGGAGAGAATGGAGAGATATAACTAAACCGTAAACTCATCAATGTTTTGAGGGTCAAATTTGCGAAGCATCATCTTTATATTGAATATAAACTATGGCTTTTACGAAAATAATGGCCTGCGACGTGATAAAATCCGCTGGCTGAAAACTCAGAATTGAATTAAAAATTAATAAATTAAATACGGATTACTTACTAATATTAAAGCTTTACTACAGGGAACTTGCAAAATTGCGTATTTATTAGGTTGAGAATCATGAGCAACTTTAAATTCATCAGATAATATGATCTCTTCTATCTTAACCTTCGATGCAGAGATATATCTATTTAACTGAACCGTTGAAATGATAGTTAAAGAACCAGACCAGCCATAGGATAGAATATCAAATTGGGGAATGTTCTCCTTGAAACTAACCATCGTTCATCGGCTCGAGTTTCGAGTTGGACCCGGTTTAAAGAAATCCGGAATGGTTCAAATGTGTAGCACGGGAGTTTTACTATGAATAAGTTTATAGGGTGTTTTCATTTAATTTAACGTAATTTGGACCCGATGAAAAGTAGATATGGGAGGACTCCCTGCCGGGAGGACTTGGAGATGAATGCACGCGCTCCATTGTACTCATCACCAGGTACTCCCAAGATTCCGTAAATCCAAAATAATATCTACAGAGGATCAACCGGGAGAATGGAGGTTCGGCATTCGGGGATAAATCTTTATCCCGAGTATTTTTTTCCAAGCCCTGAGATTTTCCATTCACGAGCAGAATGAAACACCGTTACCAATTACTGACCTTCCGAATAGGGAGAGGTTATCTAACCAAGGAAGCGCGGTGTGTTCTGTGCACTCTGGGATGGCCGAGCGTGGTCGCCCTTTTGCTGTGGAGGAATTATTGTTAAGCTGCCGTCCGTCCCCTTCGCGTTCCTTCGGCTACTGCTGGCGGGAGAGATGGTCGGGTGAATAGTAGAGCCTCCGCGGCAGGTTTCCCTCTCCCCGGAGTCCTGTGGTGAGGAATGGCATAAGCCAAAGTTGACATAATCACATCCGACGATTGGAAAATAAAAATTATTCTTACAAGGTCTTCAAAGGAGTAGTGACTTTTTTTCGCACCAATTACGAGGCTAATAATACATCCATCTGAAATTTTAAAAATTCTAACCGCTAAATTAAATTTTTAATCGAGATTTAAATCTCTTTTTTATTGATTTGAAACTGTTATTCAAATTCACTGAAGAAATAATAAACTTGGTATTTTTTCCAACCAAAAACTTTATTATTCATGTAACACCACCGGTTTCTAAGCATCAGCAGGTATTAAAATGAAGTTTTTTTGTGAAAAAATAACAAGTTTATGAATTCAGTGATCATGAATTTTCACAAAGTGGTGCCTTAAACCATTGAATTCTGTTATTCAAATTTTATATTTGTTTTCATGAAAAATTCTGACTGACCTGATTCGCCGATTTGACTAGATAGCTACGATGTACAATAATAAATGCATGCATACCTAGGTATATGTTTGCATCTTCGTGAAAAACAAAATATGAATAAGCACGTATGGAGTTAATGTGCGTTATTTAAAAGTAATATATCGGAAAATGGCACATTGATCCTAGTATATCGAAAAGGTTACGTGCTATACATCAGCTCGTCTCTTTTGGTTACAAATTGAGGAAGATTACATCTATAAAGGACGAAAGGATATGCCAATAAAGTGAAGTTTTGTAGTTGACCATATGATATGTAAAACAATTCCTTTATGTTCAATTACAACTTTTGTATAATATTTTATGAGGCAATTTCTGGAATAAATTGTATTTATTCCTGAAATATTAAAAGAAATGCATGACAGAAAGTTGCGAGGGAGATTTTTAACTTATTATTTCCAAGGCTTCTCTACGTAGTCATCATCCGGAGTTACACATTTCTCTCATTGCCTCTTAAACTTTTGAAGGCCGTCATTGTAGAACTCAGCCGATTGCGTCAAAAACTATTTTTCCAACTCTTTAGTACCTAATGTTAACAAATCTCCGATCCCACAATGGTTTTTTGAGTTATGAGATTAAGAAAAAGTCTCTTGAGGCGAGATCTGGAGAATAGAGCGGATATGTAAAAATTTCAATGTCACATCGCTTTACTTCCTCGAGATGAACGAGCATGAGCATACCGAGCCGCTTCTTTTTCAGAGCATAACACAATTTGTTCAGCAGTGTGCAGTAATAGGCATCATTGATGGTCTACGTTGCCCTTCTCCAGGTAGTCTGTTGAGACGACTCCACAATAGTCCCAAAAACAGGCAGGTGACTTCATATGCAGGCTCCTGCTCAGCCTTCTTGGGTTGAGGGGTCACTGTATTTCCACTTTTTGCTCATTTATTTGGTCCCTGGATCATGTTGATTGATACAAGATTCACCCATTGTTACCAGGCAGCCAAAAAATCCTCTTCGTCTTGCTTCAAAAGATTCAACAACTCCTTTGACAGGTCGTACCAGGCTTGCTTCTTCAGAGGGGTCAGTAGTCGTAAAAACTAGCGTGCCGACACCATTGGCATTTGCAGTTCTTCGTGAATAATTTTCCACTCACTGTCGTAACTACGGTCAATCTCATTCATGATTATTTGGATGGTTGCTCTTCTGACTAATGGGATGAATTTTTTTAAGGTAATCTACCGTTTAAGGTAGGTTTTTGGATGGACACAACTATCAAATAAACATTTTGCGACTCCCCACCTAGCAAACTAATCTATATCAGGTCCCTCTTCATCTCGGTGTACTTCTTTCCTCCCTTCATCCCGTCCAACATCCCTATCCTGTTCCTGCCCTTTCCTCGCTTGCCCAACATTCTCCCCTCTATTACCTTCTTCAACATTCCACTACCGCTAAATATGCCTTTCATCCATTTCTCCTGCCTCCATAGGATTTCTCTCAACAAACCCCTCTCCTCACCCACCATCTCCAGTACTTCCTCATTTGTTTTCCTTTCGGTCCACTTCACCTTCTCCATTCTTCTCCACACCCACATTTCAAAAGCCTCCAATCTACGTTTATCCTCCTGCTTCAACGACCACACTTCTGTGCCGTACATAGATACGCTCCATATCAGAGTTTTTACGAGTCTTGTCTTAAAATTCCTACTCAACGTCCCCGTCATCAACTCCCTCCTCCTTGAGAAAGCCTCCTTGCCTAGCGCAATTCTTCTCCTTACGTCCCTACTACTTTGACCGTATTGGTCCAAAACACTTCCAAGATATGTAAACTTCTCTACCTTCTCTTTTCTTTCCCCGCCTATTTTAATATTTAGCTTAGTCTTTTCCTTTCTGGAAAATCGCATAAACTTTGTTTTATTAATATTGATTCTCATCCCATATTTATCGCACTGAACCTCCAATTCACTCAGCAATGCTTGCAACCCCTTGGCTGACTGAGCAACTAATGCTTAATGGGATGAATACCTCCACTTTATTCACTGTGGCAGCATCGTCCGTAAGTGATAGTCTGAAACTCTTGGTTCGTCTCTTGGGGACATACGGCTAGTTTGAAAATTCTTTTACCTTTTTCACCCCACAACTGGGTCATTCATTCATTGGTCGTTCAATCCTAAAATCCTCCATCCTACCCTATCTGATGCTAATTGGCTTTTACTTCCTGATATTTTTTGCAATGTACTTTCTTCTCTATTTGTCCCAAGTATTTATCCCTTGGCATTCCTCTTGGAACTTTTCCCTCTGTTTTTTCTCTATTATATTCTTCACGAATTCATTGTGCCTCGGGGTGTGGCCAATCCATCCGGTTCTTCTTTTTTCTAAGGTGTTCCATAAGGTTCGCTCTTCGTATTTTCTCTATATACTTCTTCATTTCTTATTTTATCCGTCCATTTGTTCTTAAGCATTATCCTCCAGCACGAGGTTTCGAAGGCTTCCAGTCTTTTTTGGTCTACTTTTCCGATGGTCCATGCTTCTGAACCATAGAGTGCCACGCCTCATACGAATGTTTTCACGTATTGTTTCCTCGTCTGTATGTCTATCTTCTTTGAACACAGCAGTTGTCTTTTCATTGTGAATGCTCTCTTAGCTTGAGATATTCTTCGCTAGATGTCTATGGTACTTCTTCCGTCCCATGTAATGGTACTTCCGAGATAGGTACAGGAATCCACTTACTCTAATTTTTGTCCTTTCAGTGTGACTACTCTGTTCCGCTTCTCTCTTCCACATACTGGGATTTTAGTCTTCGTCTTGTTTTTGTTCATGTTGTATCTTTGTAGAACTTGATCCAAGAGGTTAAGTGACCTTTGAAGATCCGGTTGATTTTCTGCTATCATTGCAATATCGCCGGCGAATCGTAGCATATTTATCTCTCCTCCATTTATCCTAATCCCGTTTATTCCGATACCTTATGCTTCTCATATTGCCTCCTCCATGAACATGTTGAACAATGCAGGTAAGAGGTTGCATCCTTGTCTAACTCCTTTGTTAACTTTAGCCTCTATATGGCGTCCATCTATCATTTGCATTGTGGCTACTTGTTTCTTGTATAGCTGATAGATTATTCTTCTGTCGTAATCTATTCCGAGTTTTTCCAGCAGCCCAAACTCCTTGTTCCATTCCAAATTGTCGAAGGGTTTCTCCAAATCCACGAATGCCACACACAGTTGCTTGTTCACATGTATTGTTTTATCTGTCACGATTCTCAGACAGGGTATGGCTTCCCTGGTTCCCATGTTCTTCATATAGCCAAATTAGTTTCTTATTAATCTTCAATTTTCCTTTCCATCCTTCGAATTTTATTCGCGTAAGTATTTTTGATGCAAGTGACACAAGACTCAAGGGTCGATGTTTCTCATATTTCTCCGTCCTTGTATTCTTTGGTATCGCGATCATCACACTCATTTGAAAGTCTCCGGAAAGTCTTCTGTCTTCGTAGCTATCTTTGATTATTCCTCCCTCGAGGATGCGACCCTCGGTATGAGAGTCGAACACGCTACTACATGTCCACTCCGGTCCCTAAACTGTGTCATATGATGCTATCATTTCCATCGGCAGCTATCATTTCGTCGTGAATTTCCCGGGTACTATAACCTTTCAAAAGAGGGAACTAAATCACACACTGCGAGCCTCAATCTTCTCCATGCTGCAAATTGCTTCAATCTACATCTTCCCAAAACAAACAAATCAACAAAAATAGCTGTAATTTACGACATTATACACATGAAGATCAGCTGAAATCCAGAATAAGTTTAATCAGATATCTCGGTTATTTATTAGTAATAATTACCTAGAAACGATACCCTCTCGCAGATGCCTTTATCAACATATGTACACTTGTATATGTATAAATATGTGTGGAAATAGGTACATATATATATATATATATATATATATATGTATACTTTGAGAGGATGATAGGTGCCATTTTTAAATGAAGTGGCACCTCTCTTTCTCTCCCCCTCGGAGAGGCCGCATGTTCTATCCCAGGCCCACAACTCTCGTTCGAAATCCACTGCGACCCAAACTAAAGCCCTCACCTTTCCGGACTCCCATTCCACCTCCTCTCCCCGCCTGGGATTGGGTTTCGGAGCAATCGTGTGTTTGTGTGCGGTGGGTGGGCGAGAAGCAGAGAAAAGACGAGAGGAGGGGAGAAAGATGGCGGGAGAGGGAGAGAGAGAGAGGAGATGAAGTTGGGGAAGGAGACCGAAGGGGAGGGGGCCTCGATTCCCCCCCCCTTCCCTACAGCCTTTGTGGGAGTGGGGCAGGTGATCGTGGGAGAGGGAGGTGAGATACCTTTGCAGCTGCTGGGTTGGATGTAGTCCGTGGCGCAGTCATCTAATATCACTAGCGTGAACGACCCAATAGAAACGTCTCCAGAGGGAGTGTACCAAGTGAAATGAGTTTTAATTCGTCAGAGATTTTTATTACTATATCTCTCTCAATCGTTTTTTAAATTGTTGATAATTGAGTGGCACAAAGAAAGCATA
Source organism: Hetaerina titia (assembly GCA_037158775.1). Classification (NCBI taxonomy): domain Eukaryota; kingdom Metazoa; phylum Arthropoda; class Insecta; order Odonata; family Calopterygidae; genus Hetaerina; species Hetaerina titia. Next base: position 67,130,537 of record CM073771.1, read on the forward strand.
AAGTACATTTGTACACGAAAGCGGTGAGGAGCTCGCGAATGAGACTTCGGAAATTTTGATTTTGACAGGAAATACTATATTTAATGTTGTTTAGTATATTAAATGAGATAAGGAACGAAAACTTTTCTATTGATTCCCAGAGGAGGTATCGTGTATACACCGGCAATAATTTATATTTTATTATATGCGATTCGGGTGTAAAATTATTCATAAAAATTGGGTGTCTCGCACAACGTTACTGCACAATGTATGCGCAAACATCTCGGCAAAAACTAGCTACTCCGCAAAAGGAATGCTTAAAAGTTGTTCGTAAAAAATCCATTTATTTTCTTACTTGTGCGCTGGTGAATATATATCATAGCTACCTTGTAAGTGATCCCCAGTGAATCCTTGGTCGGTTTAAAATTAAAGCGAGTGCAAATCCTTGCAAGTATCTTTAGTTCAATCGATCAAGGCGGGTTGTTATATTTTCTAACTCTAAAGAAAAAATGTCTTGAAATTAATGTTATGCGCCTTGTACTCACTCAAGACATACTGTAAAAGTTTCCTTAGCTTACAAGAAACCCGTTTGCCGTTTCTAAATTGTTAATATTTTATAGCAGTTAATTTAGTTGAAGGTATTTCATCAGTTTGAATAATAATATAATAAAGATCATAATGCAATTTATCGAAATAAGTTTAATTCTCCATTTTTGATGGAAGGCTGCAAATATGCTTCTTGAGTTTATGGAACAGAACCACTGAATCCGACCTGATGGCGAAATATATTCCCTGCGTTTCGGAAAAATGCAATGCTTAAATTTAAAGATTTATTGAAACGTAATTTGTAATTAATTATATAACAAGTAAAAGTAAAAAAAATTTATAAGAGGGGTAGGTTACGCATTACCATTTATGAATTCCAAGACACTCGTACAATTAAAAGGCGGATATACAGGAGATTTGGTATAGTCATCTGTTGGCTATTGTTGCTGGTATAAAAATCACATTAATCAGCTCGAAAGTTTGTTTGATAGATTAGCCTCATAGAATACCTCACTGAGTTAATACTCCTCTTTCAGAGATATAAATTAGAAATGTCTACTGGTACTATTGGCATATCTAGATAATTATTGAATGAGGGAAGTAAAGTAAAGTTTGAAAAGAAAAAAAGGTTAACCATTTGCGACGGAAGTTTATCGTATTCAAAAATGTATGTCTTGGTCAAATTGCTAAATGCCTCATTCATACGCTATTTGAAGAGTCTGGTTATTGCATGAGGTCGGACAGGCATGGTAGTTAACTTAAAAGCAGACGCGCGTCAGCGTGAAGATCTGTATCGCGATTGTGCCCACTGAAAAAAAAAGAAAAGAAATCGTACTATATTTGGTGAAGTAGGGAAGTTGGCCGTAAACGGAATTCTCCCCGAATGACAGAACCTTAGGGGAGCGAGGGGACCCTGAGAGTCAATAGCGCAGAGCATAAACCTGCTAGGTATGGCAATGGCTGAGCGATTTTTGATCGGGTCAGCCGTTTTATGCAGAAAAAAGTAAGTGAGCTCACTACTTTGTTCAAATAACAATTTTTGAGGCAATTATTTACAAATTAAAACTCCGCAAACAAGAGTTTTAATCGGAATTAAAAATACCTGGAGAATAGAAAATATTTATGACCCTGGCGATAGCATATAAAACTTAGAACAAAATAAGGAGATAATCATAATTTTGGTTTTTGAATTGTGGAGATCCAACCGCCTTTCTCAACGGATGGAAGAATTAGTGTTTACGTACAAATGTGTATGTGTGTATACGAGTATATACGTGTATATGTATATTTTTGTGTGTATATGTATATATATATATATATATATATATATATATATATATATATATATATATATATATATATATATATATATCCATAAATACTTACCTAATAGACTCGTATTTACTTCGTACTTTTATCGTGCGTTCCCCACCAACATCGCCATATGTATATCACCAGCAATAAACTTGCCAAATTGGGTGTGGTCACAGCTTCAATTACCAATGTTAGGTTGTGGGTTCGATTACCGTCTAAATTGGCTCCTCCTACTTCGTTATTGCACTAAAATCTTCAATAACGCCGGCATGTTTGTAATCATAAGTTGTAGTCTTAAGTTCATGGAAGTTGATCATCTCAAGAGAACCTTAGTTCTTTCTAACAAAAATTTTTTGAAAAATGTAGATGGGATTTAAAAACTAACTCTTCATTATCAAAACTGTCCATTTAATGGCAATCATAGATATCAGACTTAACTTTGACTATCTAGTTGAGAACAAACTTGAGTTGAATAAATCAATAACCTTGTGTGATAAAGAATTATGTCAGCAAAGTTCATTGAGCTCGCGATCGTACGGTATATACTTTGCATACATTTAAGGAACAAAAAAGCAATGATTCGGCGGGTGAAGGAAGCATTATGCTACTGCACAACTCTTGCGGAGCACGTGGTAGCCTTTGGGATTGACGTTTGTCCTCCCGCCTCCACGCTAACGACAGCACAGCCAGTACCGACACCTGGCTTTGCCCGAAAACGGCGGATTTGGCCGAACTCTTTTCACGCCAGGCTCTAATCCCCCGGGGTGGGCAGAAGGTGGGGTGGGATGGTACGAAGTGGATGGAATGGAGGTGCGCCCCGCCCCTTTGGCCATTCCGAGGGCGGGATGAGCCCCGATATAATTCTTCCATTAACACTTTGCGTTTCTGTTTGGAGCTGAATAGAAGGTAGGAAGGGTAGGGGATCGGAGAAGAGTTGTTCGAGGGATTGGGACGCAACAGGGGGGCTCTCCTGCCGAATAAATTGGACTCCCCAAGTTCGGTGCTGCGGGCAGGGGGAAGATGGTAATCCCGGGCAGGCAACCCAGGTGCGCGCCGCGGAAGGAAATTAAAACGTGCATATATCTATCCCTCGCGCATGTCGTTCTGGGATTTAGTGGAGTCCGAGGTGGCGTGCGGTTTCGCGCCCTAATAGGAGCCACTACGAGAGTGTCCTTGACGTGCCACACCCCTCTTTCTCTTCACACCTCCATCTCTCACCCCGTCAATGCACGGTGGATAGGCGAGGAAATGGATAAGTCCCAAGCCGCACGTATCGAGAGAAACATTTGTGAATTCGAATCGATTAATCGCTTGAATTCTGGAACGAAATCTTGAGAAGCTCAGCTTTTTTTACAATAATTACATTCGTGTTAGAGTCCAGACGTGGTGGCTAAGTGGATGGGTGGAGCCGTCAGTTGCAAACCGGAGGTTCCCTTCCTCAAATCCGGGTGACGTCTGTGAGCATCACGTATGGCAGATTTCAATGTAGCTTTTGCTGGGCAAAGAAGAAAGAAGTTACGGGATTCTGACTTACGCAGGTGTTACGGTACTCAATAGCTCGGGTTTGAACCCCGTTGGTGGTGGATATTTTTCAGTGGTATTCCAATCCTTACTTGAGTGATGTAACTGTCTTCATGAAGCAGATATACAGGGTTCGTCCGGAAAATAAGTGTCTTGACAAATAAGTCTTTTTTGACAAAAGGAGTCGTCCACTACGAATTTTTACCTGAACGACAAACTGTAAATGCTGCATTTTACGTCCAAGTGCTCGACAGGCTTCGAATACGAGTCGCCCGCGTCCGGCCAGCGATCAAAAACATCTGGCGGCTGCATCACGACAATGCGCCGTCTCACACCGCGCTTGTCGTGTCGGACTTCTTGGCCAAGCACGGCGTGGCAACGCTGCCGCACCCGCCCTACAGCCCGGACTTGGCACCACCGAACTTCTTTCTGTTCCCGAAGATAAAGAGGAGTTTAAAAGGAACGCGATACGGGACTTTGGACGCCGTCAAAGAGGCCGTGACAACGTGTCTTCGAGAGTTTCCCGATGATGCCTTCGCGGGAGCGTTCCAGGAATGGGAACGCCGCTGGAACAAGTGTATCGACTCACAAGGGTCCTATTTTGAGGAATATTAGCTTAAGATATGTAAAAGTGTAATACATTTTTTTTCCCTGAGCTCAGTACACTTATTTTCCGGACGAACCCTGTACGTAGCATTATGTATGTACGTATCTCTGTGACACAGGGTGGTAAACTATGTTTATACGAGAACTATGAATTTTGAGCATAGTTTTTCAGAGACCATTCATTTTGACGCACACATCATTTTTGTGGTTTTTTTTAAGATAGTTAACTTTTTTGTCATTTTAATTTAAAGCATTCTGTGAGAAAAGAATCGGTTCGTATTTTACCTTTTATACATATTAATGATAATGTGAGAGACGGGTAAAATCGTTTATATGAGGGATAGATTACGTATCACGTATTTTGGAACATTTGACATTCATGTTGAACACTCGCAGCTCAACTCTATTGATTAGTGATATTTCGGATACCAGATCTTCCTGAGAAACTTCAGATGGCACAGGGAAAGGAACTGGTCAACATATCCAGAATATGAAAATATAAACGCCGTTGGTGTTGATATGAGGTTTGCCCCTTTGTCCTTGCCTTTGTATTCAGCCACGACAAATCTGTCAATCATTAAGATCAGTGATATTGCTATGTTTTTGTTTTGGAAAGAAATGCATTGAAGAACCCGAAAAGAAGAAACTTATCCGAAGAAGAAATGCAACTGGAGGAATTACTGTGGAAGAATACCCCTGATAGGAAGCATAGGATACGTAATGATAGACGTCAAAGCGAATAAATATAGACATGAAGAGGTTACCGAATTTGAGGGGTGAGTGGAGAGAATCATGTCCAGCTAATAGGAAGAATGATAACCATTTATTGTGATAACGTATGTGCAGTTTATTTCGTTTGCAGTAACCTTTACTGATGGTAAAACACTCATCTAAATATTAATCATCAATAATATCCGTCATTGGAATCAATTGTTTCCGTGCGCATCGAACAACTAGAGATAATAACACATTTGGGGGAATCGGGATCTGTGGTGGTACAGGCTTCCGACAGAGAGGTCCCGGGTTCAAATCCTGGAGCCAACAAATATTTTTAAGAGGCATCCCGATCCCTACTTGAGGTGCTTTGTTGAGAGCACTTTCATTGATTACGACGTCCGTCGGATGATACGTTAAACTGCCGGCCCCTTGGCACCTTTCGGCAAGAGTAGGCTAATGCCGACGCCGGGTTTCTCTCCACCCTTCCTTTCCCATCCATCCCTAATGGCGCAATGACCTTAGCTGTTGGTCGCCTCCCATAAAAACTACAAACACATTTGGGAATCACGGGTAGGAATTACCGCATCGCCAATCTCAGCTGATGATTAATTTACCCCAAAACTCAAGTTGTACCGTCCAAATGCATTGGGAGGTAATGTTTTAGGGCGACGGGAGGAGTACCCCCTGGCATTCCCATGGGAGAGTCTTTGGCACGGCGTCATAAACACAGAGAGATACGACCGAGTCAAGGTACCTTATTAATTACAGATTACGAATTATCAACAAGGGTTTTTCACAATATGAATACTGAGTACTCCTAACATACTCTATAAGGCCTATAAATAAAATTTCAAGTAAAACTGTGAGCAGATTTGTTAGAAAAAAAGAGAAGAAAAATGAAGAAAACGACCTCTTACCTTGCACATTCAAGCGGGTGTTAATTTCCCTTTAAATACTCTTGCATCACTTTCAAACTGGAGTAAGCGCCAGAAAAACCAAAAATAAAAGTTTGGACGGAAGTGAGACATCCTATCTCTTTCCATTTGATATGTGTTAAGAGAGTCGAGTTCATATGGAAAATATTGATGGAATAAAACTTGTATATGAAAAGATAAAGAAAATTTTCCCTTTCATGAAGAAATGATACGAAAGGTCACACAAAGTCAAAGAAGGATTGAACTATTCAGGATTAAAAATTCCAGTGACCTCCATGGAGTGAAATCTAGAAACTGGAGGATTCATCATCATCATCATTGGATTAAAAATATTACTTAGGAGTCAGTCGTGATATTTCACTTGCAAAGTAATGTTAAGATTTTAGCGTTTATTTTCTTTCATAATCTTTGTTCAAATTACGAAGAGAGGGAAAATTAAAGAAAAAACTTTAGAATGTTCATAACTCCCCTTTACAAAGATGTGGCAGGGGGTGTCATCCTAACATCCCCTGCCACACACCTTCGCGGCAGTTTTTCTGGTCAATGAGCGGCTGCTGACGTTCAAAACTTCGTTACCCTTCCATTATTCCCCCATCTCTCTCTCTCTCTCTCTTATGGTGTCATAACCCTGCGTCGTGCCCTACCCCTCTCAGTTTTTCACCTTAAATTCTCTCTACCTCCAGCACTCGTCAGTGAGTTATTGAGTCTTTCGTCCACACAGACTCAAGGATGACCATTGCATCTTCCGTAACAGTCTACACATCTGTTTTCCCGCCTACCTATAGTTCCACTTCCTCTCTTTTGCTCTTTTAGGTTCTATCTCTTGGATGCTCTTGTCAATTCGTCGTACATGACATACCCATTGCAGCTTCCTCAAGGTCACATTAAGTTACACTGATAGTTCTGTAAAATGCTCCTATTTTACGGCTATATCGTCCAAGCTTTCATCCATGAATAATCACTGGTATTCCCGAATAGTATCTTTATGAAAATACGAATTCCCGGAATGTTTACGGAATTTTCCTGTTTCTACGGCCATCATTCACGTATTTATACTCATTTAAATGAGTAGCTTGTTTCTGTACAATATCAAAACAAATTTTAAAGCCACATGACATTTGAAGATGCAAACTAGCAATGATATGATAGTCCGTTATGGGCATTCTCATTTATGGTCACATTTATCACGTATCTTTTCGAAAACAAATAATGTTCCGAGATAGTACCAGTTTTCTTTTTTCCTACCGCCACCATCGAAGTCAATTTCCCTTTTTCATATTAATTCAAAAGAAATACGCAGTGTGTTGCTATGCATAAGAAAACAGTTTTTCCAAACCGCACGGAAATTAATGATTTGACCGAGCAATACAATCCTCGCGATGTTACGGATGGATTTTCAAGAGCTCTTATTATGTGTTGATAGAATATATAAATATTTTAATATACGTTCATTGGCTGTTTTTCTTGGTGTATTTTACTATCCATCTTATGACTTATCTTCTCGAAAGTGTTTAATTTTTGGTTTTATTATTGTTTACAGAAGCATTTATCGCACCCCCTACAGTATTTCCCGGATGATTGTTCTATTAATATGTATTTTTGTGTCCCTGTGGATATTTCTTGCCTTTAAGTTTGTTAGGAGGGAAAAATACGTAAGCCCCTTTGCCAGTGTTGATTCTAAAGCGTGATCATGCATACTATTTTTGTCCCTCGAAATGAACGTCTTTCGCTATTTGAAATTTTGTATACTCGTATATTAAAACTATCCTGTGTCAATGCTCTGCCTCAGTCGATTGTATCTAAATCGGATCGATATCTTTTTGCTCTTGTTCTACTCATTTTGCCTACTCTTGCGATAGGTCGGAGTTGTATGTATCCTCGACCTCACTTCCAAATCTTCGTGTTCACGGTTGTCACGGGAGACCGGGATGTTTGCCATTCCCGACCTGTATGCGACGCCGCCGAGATTGTTTGTTGCGAGACCTTTGGGGGAGGGGGTCTTGGGGGAGAGCGGGGGCGACGCGCCCACCTGTGGAACAGTGATGTGTGGAGGGAGGGGCTAGTGGGGGAAGGGAGGGGGACCCCTCTTTTGTCTCCTCCCTCCGCGGCATCGTACTCTCGGCCCCGCAACATGACCTCCAGCGCATGGGGACAGAATCCGCGCCGAGGCGAAGGCGAGAGATCCCCATAAAGTTACCTCCGTCTCCAGCCCTCCTACTTCACCAAAGAATCCGTTTGGTCCTTAATGTTGGTCATCGAGGGAAGGAAAGGAAGAACGTAAGCGATTAATAGGAGTTTTATGTATCACAATAAAAGGAAACGTCCCAAGAGGAAGGCCAAGGATAAAACATATGGCACAAATGAAGAAGAAAGTACATTGCAAAAAATACCTGAAAGTAAGCCAATTGGTATCAGATAGGATAGGATGGAGGGCTGGAGCCATTCTATCTTAGGATTGAAAGACCAATGATGATGATGATATCACTTTCTCCTGGTTATAATTCTATTAAGTTACGTGTGTAATAAGGAAAAAAAATATGCTTCCTTCACAAGAACATTATTTTTTAATTGTTAAAACACAATTCCCTTTTTTTCTCTCTCAACAGCACAAATAAAAATTTTAATTCATTTTCTTCAAAAAAAATCACAATTTTTTCATTCATTACATTACAATCAAGAGTGAGAATTTCTAAGAAAGACTGAATGGCATAAAAGATAATTGGAAACACAAAGATGCACATAGAAAAAAAATAAATAATGCAAAATTGAAGTCTGGGTAGTACATTTAACCTAGGACCTATGCGTATTTAAATAAGATAATGATATTTAGGCGTCTATAGGAGTGTTGATATAAATAACTGTAATGGAAAAAATATGCACAGTCAAACAAAGGCACTAATTGGAAGAATTTCGAAGGAAGTAAAAGATATGGAGGGAAGGAATTTAAAAAGTGTTGAGGAGGTGTTGTCATGGTGAAAGGGGTATCGTTGGGTGAGTGAGGGAAGGCGTGGAAAATAACTTATCTGTGTTATTCAATCCAATCTTTGGTTAACCTGATCGCCATCTAAAATCGGAGTTTACCGTCAGCCTATATTGTCATCTAAGTTCTTATAATAACCTGGATTCGCTTTTCAGTTTAAAATACCAATGTTTTTGAGAATATAGCTCCTCTTTGCTGCACAAAATCTTATTCGGCTAAAAACCATGTTCGTGAGGATCTCATTCACTATCTGAGTATTCTAAATGGGAAATAACTAGTGAAATATGACATTTCTCTGTTAGATCCTTGTCATAATTTCCATGTGAACTTTCAATAAAACTCAAATTATCCTGGCTTGTTTGTATATCTGTACTTCTCGCATATGATTTCCCCAAGAGACATTGAGTAAGAGTGAAACTAAGCAAAGTAATAATGCCTTTCAAGTGGATTCCTCTGTGCTTAATCGATGCTCAAGTCTTATCAAAAATATCAATGATTGCGAGTGTTTAAATCGAAAGACGAGGGAGGGGACACACCAAGTGGCTCCGAGCGTTTTGGAGAGAAAAGAGTAAAAGGAAGGGTGCGCCAATGGATTGGTCTTAATTCCTCCGGTAACCTATCCTAGGCTCCCTCCATGTTTAAGGACCAAAATATGAGACATTGCTAGGGTTGTTCCTCAGGTTCACTCTTCGAATTTGTGCCCCCTGGGGAGGGAGGGTCGGCCCCATAGAGACGAAGGAAGGTCCAAGAGCAGGTGTGCGGAGGTTGCCATATAGCGCGCGCACCCGCGGGACTGTTTATCGAGTTTGCAACTTGTTCACAAGTTCGAAAGGCTTTCCCGGACGGAATTTTTTTTATAGTGAGCGTTCGGTTTGTCGCATAATTATTCCCTTCGAATTCCCTCTCTCGCTGGTCGCAGTTGCCCAGAACGGCGAGCGGAAGGTATTATAGTTGAAAGGGGGTTTAGGGCAAGACGGGGGGTGGGGTTTCTCTTTCCCCTTTTCGACCCTGGAAGCACTTTACCCGAAACCGGTGCTCTTTCGCACCTGTTCTTCGATTACGATCGACTCCCTCTTATTCGGTCTCCGTTAATCGCCTTACGCTTTATCCGGCATGTTTCTCCACTACGTGAATCAAAAAAAGCGCCCATCTCGAATTGCAAGGTGTTCTCTGTCACGAGTGTACTCTCCAGAAAAACAAGATTCCGTAATATACAAGGGTCACGTACATACATGGAAAGAGAAAGTATGTGCCATGTTAGCTCAGACGGAAGATCGGTATTAAAAAGAGGTTACGTGTCTTTCTGAGACCTCCAGGTATAATTAAAAAACGACTTAGATTTCACACCCCCTAGTTTATTGTTATTTTCAATTAACATAAAAATATATTGATAAAATACGATAGAGATATCATTATGGGCTAACGATTCGAGGATTAATTAGAGGTAGCTCTCCGAATTATTTCATCACATTTTATTATTTTAATTATTTAATAGTTTCTCGAGCTGATATCCTTCACCTTTCTGCTTCTTATAATTTATTCTTTGCCTTCAACTGTGGCTCATCAGTTTCTTTCAAATGTGGTTTTTAATGAGATACTATACCTAGTAAGATATACAGAACGAATTAGATCCCAAGCAACAGTATGGTTTAATTTAAAAAGTGAAATTTAACCATGAAGTCAAACACACCCATGTATATAGGCATGCGAAGTGTGTTTAAAAATTAACGGGAATTTTTTCATTTCGCGGGCTTGGAGAGTCCGACTGGCAAAATTTTTTTATTATGTTTTTTATACATGCCCCTGAAGTACAATAGAACTTTAAGCTGTTTTCATTGTGGACTTTGTCTGTGACAGCCGCTAAGGTTAGATGTGTTTTATGAGCTCGGCGGTTTTCGTTTGTTAAAAGAAATGGATCAAAGAATGTGTATCAACTTTTGCGTAAAAAATAAAATAAAGTGTAACAAAGTGTGTAAAATGTTAAAAAAGGCCTATGGTAAGTCTGCTATGAGTAAATCAAAAATTTACGATTGGTATAACCGTTTCCAAGAAGGTTCGTGAGGACCTTGAAGATGACGAACGCCCTGGGCGCCCCAGCACATCAACAATCAATGAAAACGTGGAAAAAGTGAAAGAAATGGTTATGAACGATCGCGGAATCACAATTAGAGAGGTTTCTGATGATGTTAGCATATGGATTGGATCATGCCATGACATTTTTTCCAATTTTTTGGGTATGAAACGCGTGGCAGCAAAATTCATTCCAAAATTGTTGAATTTTGAACAAAAACAGCTGCGAATGGAAGTGGCTCAGGAGTCACTAAATGAAGTAAACGACGATGCAGAATTACTGAAACGTATTATAGCAGGTGACAAAACATGGGTTTATGGATATGACGATGAAACTAAGGCTCAATCATCCCAGTGGAGGCATTCTGGCTCGCCAAGACGGAAAAAGGCTCGACAAGTGCGGTCGAACGTGAAGGTTATGCTCACTGTGTTCTTCGATTGTAATTGCATAGTGCTATATGAATTCCTGCCGCCAGATCAAACGGTCAATAAGAAGTACCTCCTACAAATTCAACGCCGTTTGTGTGAAGCAATCCGAAAAACGCCCGGTTCTGTGGAGAAGCAATTCATGGATTTTGCACCACGGTAAATGCACCAGCTCACACTTCATTGCTTGTTCGTAAATTTTTGGCCATAAACAATTCTGTAACGATTGCCCAACCTCGATATTCACCAGATATGGCTCCGTGTGACTTTTTCCTATTTCCAAAAATTAAGAGAACCTTGAAGGGCCGTCGTTTTACAGCCGTAGATGACATTAAACACGCATCGCTGAAGAAACTAAAGGCTATCTCAAAGATCGAGTTTGAGAAGTGTTCCGGGGATTGAAAGAAGTGCTGGCACAAGTGCATAATCTCGAATGGGGACTATTTTGAAGGTGACAACATCAAATATAAGAATAAATAAATATTTTGTCCGAAAAATCAAAATTCCCGTTAATTTTTGAACATACCTCGTACATATGTGCAAATATACATTCATATTCATGTATGAGCTCGTATTTTTGTATGAATGTCTGGTGCTCTAACACCTCCCGATGCACGCCCTTGCAGGAGTTTGCAAGAAATGGTATTGAAGTTGGTTTTCATATTATTTTGCCTCATAACCAACTTTGAAGTAATTCTTCATTTGTTACTCGGTATGAAGGAGTGATAGTCTTTTTGAAAGAGAGGGTTATGAACGAGTGGATTGCAAAAAGAATGATGATTGACTCCACTCGTATAACCTGATGAATATTTACAAGATGAGGGAATGGATCCAGAGGAAAGTGTAAACAAAAGTACTTGAGTGAAAACGGTCGAATGTTCAAGATGAAGAGTATTGAAGTCTCTGGAACAGAAGAGAATATACGAATATGACGGGGGAGAAAGAAATATAAAAGGACAGGCCTGTATGGAAGACATCCGTAATTGGAAGTATGTTTCGTGAATTAACTTAAAGTTAGACTTAAACAGGAAGAGGATGACTTGAAGGGTGTGTGCGTATTTAATAAACCTGGGCGTACTTTTATAGGAAATTTCAAAGATCACGCTGATAGAATTGAGTGAGGGGGATCTTTTCCAACCCTTACGCTTAGTCTTTCTGAGCACCACGTCAATTTTGCGCACCGAATCGTTGAACCCTTTGACGTTCGGCTTATACAGTGGACTAAACCGGTATTTCAGGTCACTGCGCGCCTGAGTGCCCGGAGGTTGGGAGAGGTGGAGGGAAGTGACCGTGTGTCTTCCCCGTAGGAAGGAAGCCTTCTTGAGGTGAAGCGTTTTTGGTGGAGTGTGAGCGAGAGTGCAGGAGCAAGTCCCGGGATGAAAGAGGGTGTTCATCGAGGTATTCCTTGGATTAGCCATCCTTTGGCATCACGCGTTTCATCCTTTTTCTATACAAAATTTCATTTTCCCTAAATGATCATTTCCCATTTTCTCCACCATTTTGTTTGCGATCCTGTATATGCCTTCTACGCTTGCTGCGTGCGACATCAAACTTATTTTTCCCAAGGCTTTACATAATGCTGATTTTCTCCATTGTGGAATGGGAAATTGTACTAAAAGAATGTTGTATTTCGGCCACGTTTCTTTCTTATAAATATCATTTCGAATGAGTTAATATAAACTCTTCCTTTAGATTTGAGTGTCTCTGCAGACACGCATTCTAAAATATAGTTAATGTATTCTCTCCGCTTGCCTGCTTCTTGATTGGAAATGAAAATGACGTTTTGTGAAATATTTCATATTTTCAAGTATACAGAAATTATCAAGGTCAGTCTTCATCCTCATGGCGCTTTGGCAATATCACTTGGTGTTGGCACGTTTTGATGTCTTCCATTGTTTTCTTGTCGTTAGCTTTCCTTCGTTTACTCCCTGTTGTTACTCATACGTTTGATCCAGGTCTTTCAGATTTCTCTAATATTTCTAACTTCCACCATATTAGTTAGTACTCTTCTACCAATACAGTTCTCATCACTAAATCATGCTCAATGTAACGTCCATAGAAACGTTGACAATAAAATAAAAACGAAACTTCTCCACAATATTATGAAAATTAATTACATTTCGTAAATTATTTGTGTTAAATACCGATGTGTGATTTTGGAATATAACAACTTACGAAGTTTAGGCTACAGTACGACATCCTCTTTTTCGCAATAATATTTGCGGAGTTTTGAATCTCAAAACTCCATTCTGTGAAGTACGTGGGAGCTCACAAAAAGTAAGGTAGCACGCTTTTTTATTTTGAAAGCTTAATCGGACATCATTGCAAATCTAGGGTAGAAATGAGTGAGCATTAATATTTACCCATCGCAACTGGTAGTAAAAAATTTTTTACGTAAACACGTGTTCCCGTCGGTAATGCGCATTTCCCTCCTCGCTTTCGGGGGTGAATCGCTACGAAATTGTCTCATCCACCCAACCCCCTCATCATAATCTCGTCCCCGTGTCCCAAATCTGGATCACTCTCGGACCCTTCTCGTCCTATTCTCGTTCTAATATAAATATTTTTTTCAAATCCTCCGCTTGGCAAGTACATCGTCATCGTTGGCGGAGGAGGGATGCTATCATTTTCCCCCCGGGAAATGCACCGCTTGCCACTCGGGGGAATTTTTGCCTGCTTCCCGCACTCCAATCAACTCTCGGAAAACTCATAAAAACGGGAAGGAGAGAGGGAAGGAGGAGTTGGGACGGGGTATGTGTGGGCCTCGAAGACCGCCGCCGGATGCGCCAACCACAAGCATGCACACAATTGTGCCCGCTATGGCATCCGAGCGTGTTGCTAGATAGGCCGGGATGGACTCGTTGAGAAGCGAAGTTTTTAGCCGCATTCATCACCAGCACCTGAACATACTCGCGTCGATGGTCAGATGGATATATCTTAGATACATCGATATGTAAAATTTTTCGAGTCATCAAACTTATGCGTACCTTAAGTTCAAATTGTTTGTAACATTGCAGGGCAAATTTTTAAGTACCTTAATCCTAAGTTGTAATGTCATGGAAAATACGTAAAAAAGACGATCTCAGACGAAGGATAGTGGAATTTGCCCTCGATAAAATTAAACCAAAATTGTACTTCGGAATTTTCCACTTTAAAGGCTATATAATTGTGCGTTTTGACACTTAAGATGCAGAATCAGTTTTTAGTGAAAATTGGGAGCGACAAGTTTTATTTCCTTTTATAAAATTATTAAAGTTGAAAGTAGAATCAGTAGACTCGACGTACACGTGAAACTAACTTAAAAGCACGAAGTACGTATGTAATTTTCTAATGTTGTATCTGACAGGCGTTTGCGGTAGTTTTGAATGAGTTACGCAGTTTTAATTAGAATTTTTTTATTTCCATCGCAAAAGGCATAAATGACAGGGAAATTCACGTCCAATTTTGCTAAACAAATACATTGTCACTTGGTTAGAAATCAATGTTTAGTGTAACTCCAAAAATAATCGTGACCACCTTTTAACTTGATGAGGTAATTTTTATTCGAGTATTGAGACTATGAAACCTAAAGTTTCAGAAGCCCATATATATATATATATATATATATATATATATATATATAAAGGCCATATATGGACTGATTCGTAGTATCTATGAGGAAGGAATCTGGCCGGAAGATTTTGTGAGATCGGTGTTAGTTCCTATTCCAAAAAAGGCAAAGGCTTCGTCATGTGAGGATTACAGAACAATAAGTTTGATATCCCACGCAGCTAAAGTTATACTCAGGATCATCAACAAAAGGATAGAGAGTAAGGCAAATGATTACTTAGGGGATGATCAGTTTGGGTTCAGGAAAGGAAGAGGTACGCGTGATGCCATTGCAGTAATGAGATCACTAATCGAGAGGAATATAGAATACAATCAGGACGTTTTTGCCTGTTTTGTAGATTTCGAAAAAGCGTTTGATAGAGTGAATTGGGAAAAATTAATGCGTGTATTGCAGAAAATAGGAATGGATTGGAGGGACAGGAGACTGATCCGCAACCTGTACATGTCTCAGACTGCTCAGGTGCGAGTGGGGAACGGAGAGTCTGGATGGGCAGTGTTAGGAAGAGGTGTAAGGCAGGGTTGCCCATTGTCACCGGTACTGTTCAACGTATATGTAGAGGAAATGATTAAAGAGGCATGGGAAGAACTGGAGGTAGGAATGAAAGTCGGAGGGGAACTCGTAAAATCGGTTAGGTTTGCTGATGACCAAGCATTAGTTGCTCAGTCAGCCAAGGGGTTGCAAGCATTGTTGAGTGAATTGGAGGTTCAGTGCGATAAATATGGGATGAGAATCAATATTAATAAAACAAAGGTTATGCGATTTTCCAGAAAGAAAAAGGCTAAGCTAAATATTAAAATAGGCGGGGAAAGAATAGAGCAGGTAGAGCAGTTTACATATCTCGGAAGTGTTTTGGACCAATACGGTCAAAGTGGTAAGGACGTAAGGAGAAGAATTGCGCTAGGCAAGGAGGCTTTCTCAAGGAGGAGGGAGTTGATGACGGGGACGTTGAGTAGGGATGTTAAGACAAGACTCGTAAAAACTCTGATATGGAGCGTAGCTATGTACGGCGCGGAAACGTGGTCGCTGAAGCAGGAGGATAGACGTAGATTGGAGGCTTTTGAAATGTGGGTGTGGAGAAGAATGGAGAAGGTGAAATGGACCGAAAGGAAAACAAATGAGGAAGTACTGGAAATGGTGGGTGAGGAGAGGGGTTTGTTGAGAGAAATCCTATGGAGGCAGGAAAAATGGATGAAAGGCGTATTGAGGGGTAGTGGAATGTTGAAGAGGGTAATAGAGGGGAGAATGTTGGGCAAGCGAGGTAAGGGTAGGAACAGGATAGGGATGTTGGACGGGATGAAGGGAGGAAAGAAGTACACCGAGATGAAGAGGGACCTGATATAGATTAGTTTGCTAGGTGGGGAGTCACAAAATGTTTATTTGATAGTTGTGTCCATCCAAAAACCTACCTTAACCGGTAGATTACCTAATAAATAAATAAATATATATATATATATATATTCCCCGCCGACTTTCATTCCTATCTGCAGCTCTTTCCATGTTTATTTATGGTTCATCATTTCCTCCACATAACGTTGAACAGCACCGGTGATAATGGACAACCATGCCTTGACCCTCTTACTAATACTGCCGATCCGGATTCTTCGTCTCCCACTCGCACCTGAGTCGCAAACTGAAAATCTACGATGCAGGTAAACACGTCCTGGTTTTATTCTCTATTCCTCTCGATTAGTTATCTTATTACTGAAATGGCATCGCACGTGCCTCTCCCCTACATAAAAAAGACCTGATCATCCCCTAAGTAATCATATACCCTGCTATCCATTATTTTGTTGATGATCCTTAGAGCCACTTGAACTGCATGGGAAATCAAACTAATTTCTCTGTAGTCCCCACATGTTACAGCCTTTATCTTTTTCGGAATAGGAACTAACACGGATCTTACAGTCTTTCGGTCAGATTATTTCCTTATAAATGCTATGAATCAGCCCATATAGACTCATCCTCCCACATTTTCCTAAACCTGTAAGTAGTACCTCAGGAATGTTGTCCACCCCCACGGCCTAATTTGATTTAATCTCCCTTCATGTTCTTTCTGTCTCATTGTCGAGTATGCCTAGACCTAAGCTGTATTCATCTATGTCATATTCTCTTTCTATGTCTAAGCTTGTTGGCCTAAGTTTTTTACCATACAGTTCTTCTACATCTTCTTTCTATCTTTATTAGATATTTTCTGTTTCAGTTATTATCTTAGCCGACTTATGTCTAACTGTTACCACAGATCTTTTCTTCCTACTTCCAAATAGTGTTTTAACCGTCTTATATAGCACACCAATATCACCCTGAAATTCCTTTCATCTTTGTTGGATATTTTCTAGCCGAATATTATATTACCCGGTTTATCTCCAAATGTTACCACAGATATTTTCAACTTACAATAGTGATTTAACCTTCTCGTACAGCGCACCAATTTCACCATTCTGCAAACTATTCATACATTTTTCTTCAGTATTACTCTGCTCTATTCCCTCACGGATGACGTTCTCTGCAGCCTGCTCGTACTACTTCCTCGTCACTCTAGTTAATGCTTCTAATTTTCATTCCTTAACCCGTCACCCCTGCCTTATCTTATTGAATTGGACAGTACACTTTATTACAACTAAATGTTGATCAGATTCCGCATCCACTCCCAGGAAAATGTGCATATTGATTCCGCTGTTCCAAACTCTTTGTCTAACGATATCATAATGTGAATGATACCTTTCTGAGTTACTTGGAATTTTCCATGTATACGTGCGCCTCTTATGGTGTATAAACCAAGTGTTGGAGATAACTAATCCCAGTCTCATGAAGAATTCAATTGCTTTCTCTCCGCGATCATTCCTCGTACTTAACCGGAGTCCCCCACCTCTTCACCATCTCTTCCTTCGCCTACCGCCGCATTCCAATCCCCCATCACTATCAAATATTTCTCTGCAGGAACACACGCGATTATATCCTGTAACTCATCGTATATCCTATCAATTTCTTCCTCTTTATGGTTGCTCGGTGGCATGTATACCTGAAAAATGACCAAGTTCGTCGGTTCTGCTTTAATCTCTACTACTAAGATTCTATCCGTAGCTTGTTCTATGTTGACCACGCTTTTTTCTACTTTTTATTCAATATTATGGCAACCTTTAGTTGGCTCTCGTTCCCTCTGCTGTGTATTACTCTATACCTAAGCCATGTTATGAATAATTGGGCCACCCTACCATGAGCAATTATTAATGCTCCAGCCACCCCAGCTCCAGAGGACATTGGAACGCATAAGCCCTCCCATCACGTCAAGGTTTTAGTCGACGGGAGGTCGTATGTTTATATGTATTTGTAAAAGGTATCTATATGTCTATGAACACACACACCCGCATATATATATACACACACACTTGTAAATATGTATATATTTTTATATGCACACACGCACGCACACAAACATATACATAATTATAGTATGCATACATATATACCTACTGATATTCACATAAGTCAAATTGATGACTCTCAATTGTGCAATATTGCTCGCACACTGTAGGGTTGGCTCTTTGGTTGGCCAATCAATTTGTTTGCTTCCTCTTCGATTCCTCTTGTGCTTCCCAATCGACTTTTTCTTCACATAGAAATTATTCACATCGTTCTGACTGATGCTTCTTTCGTTCAATTTCACTCAATTTACTGCAGCCGTTCCTATATTTATGGCCTCAGTGGAATACGCTAAGCCTTGAAATTCATGCTGCTCCACATGCTACCCATACATAGAGCGGCTCTAACTCATTGATCATCACCCATTCCCTTCGGTAACTTCCTTGGATAGATGAAGCTGACTTTGATTTATGCTATAAACTGCTCTCGATTACCTGATTTAGCTATTACATGGAAACATACTTGTTCGATGAAATTCGAGCTGGTAAGTAAACAATAATAGTATTAAAGAACATTTATAGTTCTTGTACAGTTCGGTCCCTTTGCCAACAAATTTGCATTCGGCCCTCTGAGGTCATTAAAAAGATAATCAGTTTAGATGAATATAGTAATTTTAATAAAGAATTTAATGAAAGCTTCCAAGCACATATATAAAACAGCATCTTGAAACATTAAACCTTGTAAAATGAACATTTCTTGTATTTTTATAAAAAAATACATAATTAATAGGATTTTTTAATTTTTAGTTCAATGGAGGAAAAAAATTAGAAGGATGAATGGATGAATGAGTCTCCAATCAAGATGAGTGAATCAATGATGAATGAGTGATGATGAATCAATGAGATCGGATGAATGAGTCTCCAATCAAGGGGTCAACTCAACTACTATACACTACTATAAAACTACTATACTCAACTCAAATACTAAGTAATCTATGGTACTGTGTATGCACTATTGAGTCAAAAGTACCTACCCTTACTTAATGAGAGTACCTATGATACTGGAATAAAAACATTGTGTAATTAGTGCGGCAAAATTGGGAAATGAGTTGAGAGTGGAAAATAAAATCATATGGTTTGAATGTATGGCCAAACAAATATTTGCGAGATTGTTAATGATGCGGGAGAGAAAGGGGTACAACGAGGAAGACAGTGTGAACGTGATTTAAGAGACCCTCAAAACGAAGGAGATGGGTGTCTCTGAGAAAAACTGCTTGTATGAAACAATTTATGAAAGAAAAAGGAGCAATAGAAGTACTCATGGACGTGGAGGAACTTTGTGAAATGGATTATATTAAAAAACCTTAAAACAATTTTTGGCTACCCGGAATGGGAACGACCTGTAGGCTGTATTTATGCCCTTCTCCTCAAATTTTATTCGCAACCACCGAACAACGATATCATTGTAAGCGATGGCGGTTTCAAAGTTGGAATGTTTTTCTCGAGGTTTTTGTCAATTTTCAAAATGCACTTACAAATGTATCCCACATTTCAGAGGATAAATAAAAAATAATATTTTCACAATTTTGTGCCCTTGAAACTTGCCGACAATTAAATAATTACCCTCATTTTTTGCAGTTCAGCAGAATCTTTTAATGAAGAACAGGTTCAAAATGTTACAATTATATTCCTAACTTGAAAAAGCATTAATTTATTTACTTTCTAGTTTTAAGCAGTATTCTGTTGTTAACCCACACATTAGACTCCAGATTTCAATTATTTTTTCTGATGATCTATAGTAATAACATAACGATGTACTTAGTGCAAAAAATAATTATCTTATTGCTCAAATTTATGCTTAGAGTAGTTAACTGTGAGCTGTGTCCAAAATTCATAGATTTGATGACGATTGCTAATATCCGCAAGCTCGCCGGACCCTTGGAGCTTAGGAGTGGAGGCAGGGGTCGATAATGACGAACTGAAAAACCTTCCCAGAAAAATGAGCGGAAGAAAAACCGAATCGCGAAATCTCAAACTTCTCCGCGCTTTGCCCCCTCCCCTCCCAACGCCTTTTGAACCGCGCTCTTCAGCGATCGCAGTGTGGGGCAGTCACCGATCGGGGTAATGGAAGGACCGAGGCTTTGATGGCGGAGGGACGTAGACAGTAGACAGGCACTCCATTCCTGGGTATGCTCGTAAGGCTCTTTATTCACAAACGCACACCCAATATCCGTCTTACCCCGCCCCCTCCGGCCCGGGAAAACTTTTTTCATAAACAACTTCTCGGAGGATGGCTCACCGATTGGGGGAGTCAGAGGGGTTTTGAGGAAGATGGCGAGAGGGCTGATGGAGATAAGAGTGGGAGAGAAGGGCGGTTATAAGCCGCGAGCGATTGTCGGGAGGGTCGAGGCCGCGTGCAGAAGGGGAGGAGGAGGTTGTCCCCGCGGCGTTGTTGCCCGACTAGAAAAATAAAAGAAAACGGTGCGCGTTCTGAGATTCCCCGGGTGCGGGCCCCGGGTGATAATCGCGTCTTAACCACGGATATCCGGTGGGCGCGAAGGAGTTTTACTTTGTTGTGAATTGAAACCTGGCGGCTCCTCGAAATGTGTGACTACCAAGGACGCCTGCGTGGCGTATACCCATGTGCTGCGACAGAGGTAATACGTACGATGGAGAATCAAGTAAAACCTTTGAAAGTACACCAAAATATCAAATGGACCTTGCATTTATATAAAATGGTACTTAACTGAAATACGCAGAATTTGCATCATCCCGTGACGCATTTTAATTGTAAATTCGAGTTGGAATTTTCGGCATTTTTTTCTAATTATGTCATCTCAATGTAAGTTTTTTCGATTATATTGTTCTTCTTTTCTATATTTCTGTTCTACGAGGTTAATCCCAAAAGTAAGGTCTTCAATTTTTTACAAACGGAAAAAAACATTTATTTTCAATGAGGTATACATTATTTTAAAGGATTGATCAATGACCTACTTTTCTACATAATCGCCACTTCGGTCGATGCATTTTTGTAAACGCTGTGACAGTTTTTGTATGTCCATGTCGTACCAACTTGCCGCTATGTCCTTGAGGAAATGTTGAACTTCATCTTTCATCTCTTCGTCGGAGCTGAATCGCCTTCCGACCAAATGTTCTTTCAACTTAGGGAACAGGTGAAAGTCGCTTGGGGCCAAGTCCGGACTATAGGGTGGGTATTTGACAATGTCTCCCAAACAAAGCCACGTGAAATTCATGTGAAGAATCAAATCGTTGCCGTTTGCGGTCTTCAGTCAACATTCGCGACACCTATCTTGCACATACCTTCCGATATTACAACTTTTTCGTTAAAATCCTGTGGATGGTGCTTCGAGAAACATCAGGAACCAAAATACAGAGCTTATCCAGCGTGATCCGCCGAAAATTACGCATGGTTTCCTCAACCTTCGCGACAGTCTCGTCAGAAATTGACAGTCTCTCGCTCCTTTGTTCGACGTGAATTTCAGTACGAACGGATGTAAACTCTCTACACCACTTGCGAACGTTTTTGATATTTATGTACGATTGTCCATACACTTCCATCAATTGGCGACGAATTTCAAGCGGTTCAATCCCTTTTTCATTCAAAAGCCGAATAACTGCGCGAACTTCACACTTGGCGGAAACATGCAACGGGAGCTCCATTCTCAACGGCTGCCAATCCTAGACTGAGCGTCCCAGCGATACGCACGCATGCTCATTTGGGAGTGGTGGAAGAAACAATCACAACAGAGCCAACAACAACTGCGTGAGTGGTTTCCTTGCGTCCCCAACATTTCGGAGACCTTTCTTTTGGGGTTACCCTCGTATGTGGGTGAATTTAATGAAATTCTTGCAAGTAGACTGAAATTTCAAAATAGCGTCCCACTGTTCTGTTAGTCGGCAATAGTGATATCCATTGTTTAATGGATGTTCCTCAGTAGGATTGTGCCGGGAAGTAATAATTTGGTGCAACAATAACGTAAACATGACGGCTGCACCCTCACCATGCACCACAGAGGAACAGCAGCAGACTCTCTTTTGTTTGCTGAGTAGTTAACAGGAGAAACATTGAAATTCATCAATGAATGAATGTTAGTGATTCATCTCTGTCTCTCCTACAAATTTACATATGAACTAAGCAGTTCCTAAACAGAATTGCTTCTCTAAGGGACTCCCCTTGACCATGTCAGGCCCTTCAACTATTGATACAACTGGCCTTAATAGCAGGTAAAGCCATGGTGTTTCTAGATTTGTCGTGCACTTTCCAATTTCTTGAATCATTGTGCACTGCAGAGAGTATATATGAAAATAATATTACTAAAAATTTTTCATATTAAAGATTTTGCGAGATTAAAAATACATAAGTTTCATGGTTTTAATTTGACTCTCTCCAGTCTTGCAAACCTTGATGCTAATTTCACTTGATGGATGCCGGAATTTGGGGGGTCACAGAAGGGATTCTCAAGAGTATTGGGGCTTGAAATGCAGGCAATTGCACCGTAGCTGTACCAATGTGGTTGCTGTTACGTAAGGACGGTAATGTATTCCATTTGTGTGCATTTTTACTTTTTTATTTAAAATTCAAGTGCAAGGAAGAAATGGCTGTACAGCAAATTGATCTATATAGTTACTTCATTTTTATAAAATTTCTATAGCCATACTATAACCAATCAAACGACAGGAAAAACCACCTCGGTAATTTACCTCACAAATTTTGTATGGATACAAACGCATAAATGTATCCTGTCAGCGGGAAGGGAATGGATAACAAGTTCGTCAGCATAGAAAAGACTGATAGAACAGCAGAATCAACGGAAAAAAGGTTTAAAATGTATCCAGCCGTAGAGCAAACTTCCAAAGTTTGTATTCGAATATAAGGTTATAAGTAGAGGAAAAAGCAAACAGAGATGACTCAGAATTAAAAATATTGCGATTTCCCACCCAAGGCAAAGATTTATTACGACTCGTGCTTCGGCTCACTGAGCCGTCATCAATTGCCAGATATGATCTTGAACCTGATGATGATGGCTCAGTGAGCCGAAGGACGCGTCGCAATAAATCTTTTTATTTAGTGGAAAAGGGCAATATTATTTATTCTTCATTATGGATTCCTTCCAACACATCAGCCTTGACACTATGAAGCAAACACAGATATTGAAGCGGAGGTGTTTTATTACCCGTGGAGGAGAATCAGCGGCAGAATAATATAAACAAACTGATACTTGACGGATTTTTAAATGGAAAACATTAGGTGAAAAATAAACACTAAATAATGAGTCCTTTTCTGTTAACTATGGTCAATGGAGTTTATTATAAAGACTTGAAAAATTCTTCGTATGAAAGCTTGTAAAAACAGGATGAAGAACTGTGTGGATTTTACGAAAAGTTACGGGGATTTTAGGGGTTCAAACGTACTTTCGGGATCCTTCAACTGCAAATCAGACCTCATTCCTTGGGGAAATTCTAAAATTTATGTTGACCGTGAACAATGAGAAATTGTCACTTTTGAAGCAACCCCGCGAGCTACGAGTTTATCAAATTTTCTTATTCTCAGATGTAGATCAGCGTCGCCAAAAAGTTCCAATAATTATATATATATTATATATACACACATTCAAATTCAAATTGTTCGCAATATGTCGGGATTTTGTGTTTGAATGTGTATATAAGCAATCAATCCTAAGGTTGGTTTGGTAGGTGATTGTAGAGTTCACCCAGTGTAAGCCCCACGGCGTGTGAAATTCACACATCAGGATAGGGGAGCCAGTTCCTTTCCCTGTGCCGGTTATGATTTCCCAAGAAGATCTGGTATCCGGAAAATCATATACGTGTACCTTGGGTGGAGCTGACGGTGCCCGGAGAGGCTTACCCGGGAAACAAACCCGGGCCCTCCGGTCAAGAGTCCAACGCTCTACCCCTGGACTACCGCGACCGCGTATTTATATACGAGATTTCCCACCAATAACTTATTTAATTAAGGATATTTTTATGATAACAATTTATGTTCCTTTATAGCGCTCATAAATTGCCATAGGTTTTATGATCGCTGGTCAGTTGCTGTTTTATGAGCGTTTTTCTCACCGTCATTTAGAAGAGATACATATATTTCGGTCGCTTACCTTTGACAGAACAATTTGAAATGCTTATTAGTTTTGGATACATTATTCAATCTTTCCCGAAAAAAACGTAGCCAAATTTGTTGATAATCTTAGAATAGTAAGCTTTGGTAAATTTTGATTGTTTCCTATGCTTTGCTTTTATGATGACCTAATCTTATAATCTTCCTCTTGAGCCATGGGAAATTATTTTTGTGGAAAGTGAGAGAGATTATGTTTCTACCGTTTATTGTTCTTAAAAAGTACTGGAATATATGTAATCTATCCGGAATAACCGATAGTTCCATACAATGTGGCCATTGTAATTTAGGTTTCGTGGAAATAAAATTCTAATAGCACCAATTAAATGTTTGTTATATTGTTTTTGTTTACTCGAATAAACAGTCAGTATGTGCATTTTCAAATGTGGTTTAAAGCGCTATCATCCTAAATGGCTATCAATATTTTGACTGATCTGGAGATGCTAACTATTCAGTTCTTCTATTCAATGGACCTCTTAAAGAATGTGTATTTCGTTACTTCTCATAGTTTTATCTTTTAACCCCATATCCCTAACCTATCATCTAATCTCCATATAAATATGACGTCGTTGTAAAAACTTTTATCTAAAAACGACAAAATAATTTGACAAAAATATTACCACATAATATTCGACAGTTGAAAATTGCCTTATTTCTAGTGGTAACTCTGTGGGCCGAAACGCGTGTCACATTTTATATTGTAAACAAGTGGAAAAGTGCACCAGTTTTAACTGCCCATTATAGATTCCTTTCACCATTTAAAGTCTTCAAGTCTGATGATTAAAAAAATCTTTCTTAATCTTCCTTCCAGAATTAGGTTATATGCCTGTTCCGGCTTCTCTTTCACTGTCATTGTCTTTTTGGTTTTCCGATTCTTTTTTTTTCTTGATGGCTTATATATTCTATAGCTTTCTTTGGATTTCTCTCTCCCGGTATCCGCACTGCATCTTACTGCAATTTTGCTTTATACTCTTCTATTTTTTATGCAGAGGAAATAATACTAAGCTCTTTCAAGGAATTTGTTTTATTCTCATATATGTTACTTTTTTTAGATTTTACTTTTTCCATTTCGATATCGTTTTTATTTTGAACAGTATTCGTGTCTTTAGTCTTGCCTGGCCGTCGTTTATTTAATCCAAACCTATTTCAAAGCCTATGAATATTATGAGCCGTAAAAGTATTTTAATGGTCTAGTTGTGATCGATTGCAAAACTCCCAACCTGGAGAGCCACTGGACTGTTCTTAATCTGTCACTTACCCATTCACCTAACCTACCTGGCTTGGATGGCCCAGCCATGAGCTTCAGCTTCCGCCAGCATGCATAGAGCTCTAGGGGTCAGTGGGGCACACAAACCTCTCAAACACGACAAGGTGGCCTCCCGTGGAGAGAGCTTAAAATAAATTTAAAGAGTGTTATAAAATTAAAATCAAGGTCAACAATTAGACGTCGGGTGAAGGGGAGCAAACACGAATTATTTTATAGCTGTCGTGCACTTTCGTTTCAAGTAGTTTCATAGAATGTTTCCTACAGTACAATGTTTTCTGTTCGGAGGAGGCTTTTTTGGGCCTCTCGAAAGACTCTCCCTGGGGGGGAAACACTCCGACATCCGAGTCGGGTCCGTTCAGCTCATAGAGTTACACCTTTAGGGTTCAGCCCACACACGGGCGAGCATGTCCAACGGTCGTCAGCGAAACTCAGCAACATGCTCGTTGAGGGTGCTCGACCGTGTCTCGGCTGAGGGCTGCTCAGCAGGTTCCTGGAAGCGGCATGGTAACACGAATAACTCCGGTGGAGATTTACGTTGCGCCGTCGTAGGTTGTCTACAGTATGAGGGTGAGTCCTGAACAGTCCCATTACGCAGAGCCGTGGTCACATTAAGAATTTTCTTCAAGCATTAAAAACAGTTTTCCTTAAATTAAATACTCCCCCTCTTACTCATGCTTTCTGGCACTGTCCAAATTGCCTCTTCTCCCCTTTTCTCTCCCGCATGCCTACAAATATTGCGTCTTTTTTCATCGCTTATTTGACCTCTCAAAATTTCCTCCGCTGGATTCTCGTGTTTTCTTTGAACTGATCCCGGTACTCCCTCTTTCTCTCTACAGAGTTAACTCTAGCTCGTTTCTTCCCAGCTCCAATAGTATTTTATTCCTCTTTCATCTCTCCTTCTCAGCATTTCTCCACCCATCCTTTTCCCCTGAAGATGAAGTTTCTGAACCATAACATGCTATGCTCCATACTGAATTCTTGAGTAATAATATTAGGTTTTTATGGTTGGTTAAAAGAAATTTCTGATTCAAAACATCGAGATACTGTACTTCATACGATTAATTGAATTTTAATATTTTAAAGTAATGACGAGATTTATTTTATTTCTTTTTTACGGTAAATAAAATGGCTTGAATGCCTTAAATTGTGAATAAAAAGTCAAAGTCACAGAAAATATTGTTTAAATTATGTTTTGATTGCGAATTCAATAAACACTATGGGGAAATGTTTTCAAACGATAATTATGCCTGGTTAATTTCAAGGCTTAACAAACCCCGTTAATGGATTGCAATCATCACATTTGAATTATCGTTTAAAAGCAATTGCTTCCAACTATATGTTACATGAAATCTACCCTAATTACATTTTACAATATATTTATGAATAATATATAGAGCTTTTAATCTCAAAATACAAAAAAGTTTGTTGAGCACAATAAAATATATTCATAATAATAATCATAACAATTGGAGACATAAAAGTTATAAAAGCTCCTCTCCATGGACATTATTTAACGGTGAATGTCTCACGAGGGAAAAATGGGACGCTAAATCCCAACTGACGTCCGATGGACCTTTGACCGCAAAGAACCTAATGCAGTTTTGATTAAATTTAACCGATAATCCTCGGATAAACTAGTTAGTGGGCTCCGTGGTAAGTCAGATGACTTAAGCTCGGAGTTATTCCATAATATTTCGGACTAGAAACATTTTTTTGCAAAGTGATTAATTGCGTATTCTAATTACGTGGATTAATTTTCTTCTCTCGCTAAGCTACTAAAATGCCACCCCCGTGCGGGTACACCTTTTTCTTCCTTCTGAGGCAAGCGTTAAGAAGAAAACATTCCTGTTACAGAAAAAATCCAGTCAATATGGGTCTGGTGTCAGAGAAATATTTAGTCGAATCATTGAGGCATGAAATATTTTGTACATAATTCCTTTTTAGAATTGAATAATCAGTGAGGCTTCACACCTTTCATTCTTTCCGATCATATCGAGGTCTTAGCGTCATTTTCAGGACTAGTGTGTATTTTGAGTGTGCAGGAGTATGAAATGGAATAGATGTAATTTTGTATGATGTTAGGGAATGATGTTTCTGTTTCCGCATCATTATTTACAGAATATTTCAATCAATAATCCAAGCATTACTCGTATGAGACGAGAATATTATGATATGGCAGCGGTATGATGAATAAAATTTTGTTTATTTAATAAATAAATCACTGATTTAATGATTCTTGCACAATCACCTTTTGGTAATCGAGGGTCATGAGTTAAAATGTACCGAAATAAGACCAAAATTTAAAGAGTAGTAACAAAAATAATCCATTTATTAAAAATGAACTAACGTAAAATTCCACAGAACATTTAACGGGGCTACGCACTTCAACGTTTTGGATTTTTCAATATTCTGCGGAATAGCACGTTTGTTTTTTTCATTGGTCATTTGAAACTTCTTCGTGGTAAAGTCTAAAGTAGAAAAGTTAAAAACAAATGATGTTCACTTATAATTCAGCAGAACATCTCTTATTACATATTTTAAATTGATTCCTAGTGATTGAATTGATTAATCCTTCCTTTTAATTCTTATAATATATTAGAAAGAAAGTAAAAAAGGAGGGAAATTGGAAGTAGACATCTACCTTCAAATTCTTTTTTTATAAAACTGCCATGGAGAACTCAATTTAATGAAGGGGTTAATGGGAGCACGAATATGACTTATAATGGTCAGATTGATTGATTGGGTGGAAGACCTGAAATAGATGTCAACCTATTAATGTCTCCTTTAAAAAAAAACCGCCAAGGGGCTCACGATTTAACATCCTATTCGACCCTCAGTGCTGCAGTGGTGGGTTATCATATCGGAAAATCAGTCTTTATCGGGTGTGAACCGGTGTCCTCCGGGCTCTGGGAGTCAGAGCACCACCCGACCCCTCCACCAAAGGCCTTAGCGTTTCAGCGCCCCAATCCCTTTCCCAATAGTGCAATTAACGCGAAGCAACAACCTCCGGCAGTTGGGGAGGAACAGAGAAGCAGTTGCGGTGAATGCGGGAGAAGACACGTAATTGGGCACTCGAGTCGTCGGCGAACAAAACAAGGGGCAAACAGTGGAAAAGAACGGAGAGAGAGAGAGAGAGAATGGGAAGGCTGATGCGGCGGTCAGCGGGGTCTTGGGTCAATATGACGAGCACCGCGGCCGTGGTTTCCCCCCTTGTTTGCCGACTTGGGAGGGCCGCCACTCTCTCCCATTGGACCGCAGGAGGTGCGTGGGTTTCTTGAGGGATGTACCCTCCCGGTCTGACCCCCCCCTCCTCCCCACCCACGCGGTGTTTGCCTTCGGAGCAGCCGGGCGCCCCCGCAGATTCGTCTGCTGGTTCTTCTGCGTTTGTCAACCGACCTCCTTGTGGTCCGGTGGCGCCCTCAGCCCCCTTTTGAGCGCAGAGAGAGCGACCGCGGGACTGCCTGGGCGGGGGTTATAAGGAGGAGGTCGAGGGAAGGGAAATAAACCAGAAAAAGGAGGAAGGAGAGGAGAGACGGAAGAGGAGCGAAAGAGGAATCCTTGGAGTGAAGGCGAAGGCAGTGGCTTTGCGGATGGCGGGGGCGATGGGGGTTGCGCTCACACCGCGCGACGCGTGCGGGCCCCCTCCTCCCCCCCCCAGAAAAAGCTAATTGTATCCGTCGTGACTGTGTGGGACTGTTTATGATGAAACGACAGCGGCAATTCGGTGCCTTCATACATAAATTAGGCGTCAACGATCTAATGTCCGATGCTCGGCAACGTCATTGGCGTGTTTTCTTGAGCAACTAAAAAAAACAATTTGGAGAAGGTACTATGTTGGGAAACGTGATTACACATCAATGCATTACGCGCAATCTATATTAAATTAAAATATTTCTCTCCCTCATCAATCTTCAATTCACATGTTGGGATGAACTGCTCGCCATATTTATCCTTGCCGTGCTTTCCGTTTCCTGTCTTCATGGGAATCGTAATTGATATAATTTTATATTATTATTATTATTAGAAAAAACAGTTAAATTTCAAGTGGTAATATTTCAGTCATGTGGAAATAATACAAAACCATTAGTTGTAATTATTGTATCCTTGCCTCCCTGGGTCTTTTTGTCTCAACGCAGCCCTTAAGTGTAGGTAGATTGTACAATTCTCCCACCCCACCGTTGGAAGTTACTTCCAGCTCTGCCCTTATTCACTTATCTTACGAGAAACTTTTTAATTCATAATCTTTCATACTGCTGTATTTTCATTGTTACCAACTAGGCCAAGTTTTGTAAAGACTCTAGCATTCTCTTTTATTTAAACTTATTTATCTTACGCAAATCTTAAATACAATATAATTTAATTTTCAAACAGTTTGTTTATAAAACATGAAACTACGAGGACGATCGTAGCCATTAAGGCCCTAATCAGTGGAATACCCAGGTAGGTATTAGCCAGACAAAATAGAATTTGAATGTAAAGACGTCATCTTCCACTACCGAGGCCGGCAGTAAATGTTTTTCAGTGTCATCAAATAATTATTAAAAATATACGAAAGAAATCGTACCAATATTTTGAAAAGCAAAATATCATGTGCTGAGCTTAATAGATTCTTTTCGAGAAACCAAGATGCTCTTTGTTATTTTATCACTGACCCAAAGATAGGCCTCTGATTACTAAATCCCTGGTCAGCGGATTAAAACGTTAATAGTGGATGGGTCACTTTTTGCAGTCACTTTGAAGGTTAAGCATCAGGTAGTTTTTGTCCCTTGAACCCTAACCTTGACGACGTTTTTGGTGTTTACAGCCATTATATTACAAAATATTTCAAGGTAAAAACAGTATACAGTTTAAAATTAGTTTTAAACTACCAAAGTGTTAAGGTTCTATTGCTCAATTATATCAAAGATCACTAATGCTTATACTTTACTTTTCAATTGATTTTCCTATTGTCTCAAATTTTTATGTAATAGTGCAATTTTGGAAGAAATTTTACATTATTTCTTCAAGATATCTCTGATTGAAAAGTTTGCCCCATTTTAGGTTTTCACCCTTACACAAATTTTCACGACGTATCTTACATTTAAATCCTCACCAGCGGAGGACATTTGCCAATATCATTTCTTCACTCTTCGTCAAAATACCAAACTGCTTCATAATTCCTAATGTTCTTCCATTTTTAAAAGACAAAAATAATCTTAATATACTACGAATTTATCTTGAAATGCACTCTGATGGTAAGAATACTCAAGATAAATTTTCATAATCAATTATGTCACTATTTTTTTAACAAACTAACATAGTCAAGTATTTTGTTATTTCTCATCTATACACTCGGCTGTGTAACTACTGTAAATATTTATTTCATTGACATATGGTGAGTTCAATTTATGCATTGAATTTTGAATATGTAGGGCTACTGATTTCTCTTCACTAAATTCTAATCTCTTGCTGTCTTCCAACCTGTTTCATCAAACAAGCTCAAATTTTTGTCTGGAAATGTTTTATCACTGTCAGTACGAAGGAATTGTAGAATTAACATTTTCACAAGCTACTTTGAATTTTTTTGGAATGGTTTACTTCGTTATCACTGACTCATCTTTCGAACCAAAATGTTTTTAAAGGTAGTATTTAGTTGTTTAAGCCTTCGTATAAACAAAATGAAGAACGCAGGGCCTTTCAAATGATTCCATAGGCGGAGAATACCCACTGTGGATGAGGAACTACTCATCACTTTTCGAGTCTCCGAAATTGATTTACCTTTATGCTCTTATCCGTTCACTCATTACCCTCATCAACGGATTAAAAGACTCAGGAACGTTGGAGTAAATATCACACGCTCTGGCACCGTTCTGTATTTTACCATTTCATTGAATTGAAAACAAACATTTTGTCCTTTGAAAACATATTGGAGGAAATCGTTCTTGCATCTAAGGTTACGTGCCCAAGGACGCATGTATCGATGGCACTTGCGGATTTAAAAATTGGCTAATTTGAATTTTGATTTTTGAAAGTTGATGGCATGGATACAAAATCTGGTAAATTTCTGATTGTCATATGTGCTTAACCATCATCATTTGTGTCTAAGATCCTTATGCCTATTCAAGTAACCATTCTACATCTATAAATCAAAATAATTTTTGAATATATTATCGCGCAGTGATTTAAACTTATCGGAGGGAAAAATGATAGAACATACGTACCATTTTCAGCAACCGAAATAAATGGGTTTTCTGAAGTGATATTTAACATTTTTGTCAATTGGATGAAATCAGAGGATATTCCCAATGCGCTGTTTACTGTATCTGGATACCTTTGAGTGCTTTTAGTGCCTTTAGAGTATTTAAATTTTTTGCTTCGGTATAAGAGGCCAATGAATGCATGTATATCCTCTCTTCCCACCAAACTTGAAATAATATCACATTGCTCTCTCCATCTTTCCTAAATAAAGTTGTTAGATCATTATTTATGTCAAAGAAAAGGTTAATTTAGATAGAGAGTTCAACTTAGAAAATATTTTGGATATTAAATATAGAAAATAAGCGTCATTTTTACATTTTAAAGCATTAATAAAGCACCAATCAAGTTCTGAACCAAGTTCTTACTTAATATCTTAATAATTCAGATACTATGTAAGTTTTATCACAAGCTTTGAAGTTCGCAGCCTAAAAGTATTTACGCTGTATATTCTGAAGTACTTAAGTCCAAATTCTTCTTGGAGTGTATGTGGTTACGTTCTATTTGAGAATATGTAGCCACTTTTGACCTAAATTTATCTGTAATGTTTAAAAGTGAGTCCAACAGTGGAGACCAAAGATGAACACTTCAGCTGTTAAATAAGATTAAACCAACATTTCTGCGAGTATACTTCCATTTGTTTGGAATATTTCCTCCTCAATCTGACGAATGTCCTCTGGGGAGATTAAACTTCCTTATTTCCAGGAATTGTTGAGGAGAATCATGAGATAAGTTTCTGTCAGAAGTGAAAAAGTTATATCCTGACTCCATTCCAGTGTGATCTCATCCCCTGTGACGCCTCCGTCCTTTGAACTTGGAGTTCTTTCTCATCCTTTACCATATTAATTGGTGGTTCGTTAAAATATGCACAGTTGCATAAACCACATAAATATGAAAAATATTTTGACCGCAGTCGCAAAAGCAACGAGACAGAATTATTTTACTTGTTGTTATTTAGTGATATCTCAGGGGTTGGAATTGCATCAAGATGGTCGGACATAAATGTTATCGAGCCAAAGCAAAAATAATGGTTAGCTCTAAAATGATCTTGTGGGTAACTGTGCGTACTATCTAGCAAAAAATAATCTTCATTAATACTTCACATTTTTTGAGCTACAATATCAGACCATGATAATATACCAGCTAATAACTAAGTGAAAATTAATTTTTTAAGTTTTTAATAAGGTGTTTACTGAATTGAGAGTATCGACTAAGCATGCGAGGAAATTTTGGTACGCTTTTGAGTTAACAGAGGCTAAATTTTCTAGTTAACTTTATTTACCAGACGATTGCGAATC
This sequence comes from Hetaerina titia, assembly GCA_037158775.1. Classification (NCBI taxonomy): domain Eukaryota; kingdom Metazoa; phylum Arthropoda; class Insecta; order Odonata; family Calopterygidae; genus Hetaerina; species Hetaerina titia. Next base: position 67,163,553 of record CM073771.1, read on the forward strand.
GATACCATCTGAAACTAAAGAAGGGTCACTCCTATGATGGACAATAGTTGGAGGCGAAGTCGCCTACGGATTTGCTGGGTTGTTGGTTAGAGAGATGGAAGAGGAAGAAGGTCGAAGCGAGAGGTGCTGAGTTATTGGTTTACAGCATTGAAAGAGGAGAGTGACAAAGGAAAGCACAAATGGGCGAGGAGTTGAGTGAAAATACGAACATAAGGGTTGGACGCGGTGTGATTGTGCCCATCAGCTGTGAACCTTGAGGTGGTTGGTGCCGCTTCGAATTTTACTCGGTATTGCGACCAGCACGGGATATTCCAACCGAGGCGACACGGACAATGAGTTTCAGTTCGGAGATTGGAGTTGGGGCTCACTTCCAGTGTTACTGAGAGGCTGGGAGTGAACAAAGGAATGTAGCTTAAGAGTTAGCGGTCGTCAGCAAACTTATAGTAGTCAAATTCAAATGTACAATAGATAGCAGAGAGTAAGGAGTAAAAAAACAAATAAGATTCATAAGTTTAATAAAAAAAGAACCAAAAATGTTGGTACCTATTTCATTTAATATTGGAAATTTAAAATTCTTGCAATTATCCCAGCTCAATAAAGAAATATAATTAAATACGGTGGAATATAACAAAAAAATAAGATAGTTACTTAAAATGAGATCGAATGCACTATTTAATGTTATTGTTATAGACATTATACGTATACTCATAAAACGAAAATTTTACGTGAATCTGAATAAATTTGTTTTGGTGTGAATATTAAACGAGTTAAATACAGTTATTTTTCACTCGGTGTATTAAATCATTCAGTAATACAAATATGTAAATGAAATCTTTTGAAATTATAACAAAATATAATTTGTGTAGATGGACTATTAAAATATACATACTATATAACGTGGTATCTTTCATTACCCTATCACCTTAACCGCATTGTTCATATAATTTTCGCTTATTAATCTAATCACTTACGTTGCAATTGTCTTGTACCATGATCAAGAAATAATTTTTATTTACGACATTAATTAAATAATTCTATTCATACAATGAACTTCACAGATATTCGGCGTACCTCTTCGTCAACCTTTGGAAACTGGAACTAAACTTAAACAATTTCTTCAAGTTTCTATACCATGTAATCCCTACAAAATAACTACCTCCAATCTTATATACGAGCTCAAAATCTCTCGAGGTCGTATTTCTGAGGTATCATCGAAGTTTTCAAGATTCATTGTCCATGAAAATATTTACCCTATATTTTTAATTATTTGGTATAAGTTTAAAATAAATTAAGTCATTAGCAATTGCACGTGAATTTTGATTCCATGACAAAAATTTGTAGAGTTAATCTTTAACCCTTACCCCTTACTCGTCTTTGCCGATATGTGCTTTAATTGATAAGTCCTTGTATTGTCCTTGCATTACCTCATTAGTATTTCAATCCGAAGATTTTCTAACTGTAGCCCTCAATTCTCTACCATCCAATGCTAATGCTTTTTCAATCTCGTCACCGACGGTTACCGTTACCATTAGCATATCTGGGAGGAAGCGTGTGTTCGTTGTGTAACCATGATCGCACATCAATTGTAGAATTGTGAATATTTTCCCAGAAAGAAAAAAAAACTGTGTGACTGGGAGTTTCGAGTGTTCCCGTCATTGCTTAACTTCGGGGCGATTGTTTGCCTCCGTGACATCACGAGGAGGCGCGACACGCGGTCGGAGCGAGGCCTTGCTCCCTCCCCTTCCCCCCTTTTCCGTCCCATCCCACCCCTCCCCTCTCCTGAGATGCATCCCCGCTTCGCAGTTGAGGCCACACGTTATTTCGGGAGCACGCGCGTTGGAGACATTTTTCGGCGTTTAGAAGTCGAGCCGCCTGAAGTCGGCCGAGATAAATGAAAGCACGTAAGTCTCTCTCTCTCTCTGCCTGCTGCACGGAAATGGGAATCGGAGGGAAAGGTTTACCCAACGGTGGTTCTATTTGCGTTAGAAAATTCTCATAGGGGTAGAGCTGAGATGTGAAAATTGAAATTTGTGATGCCAAGTGTGGCATCACGCTGAGTCAGCGAAGTGACAAATACACGTGAATAAAAAACTATTGAACAAGTAAAAGTCCAGAGAAAACAAATAGCGAGACCGAAACGAGAATTTAGGAGAAATTGAATTCGAGTTAGGAATGTCGATGTGATGGGAAATAGATTCCTTACATCTGTCTGGATGTGAAATAGATTCCTTAGACCGATGTAAGGAATCTAAATCTGAAATAGATTCCTTAACCGATGTAAGGAATCTATTTCCCATCGATCAATAGTAGACCACGACAGTGGAAAACATCACGTACGACAATTCCTTCTGTCAAAAGATAAAATGCTACCCGACGGCATAATGAAAACCTTATTGCTGGTGACCGAAAAACCCTCTGCCGCAAGCCGTTGTTTTGGCTTGCAGGGTATGACGTGGACGTGGGAATTTGTGGAATCAACATTTTCGTAAATGTTACCAAAATGAAACGATAAGTCATCAGTTTTCAAACTAAAAAGTACACGACATACGCGTAATTCCATTGAACCATGAATTAAGTACATCTTACCCGATAGAATTTATTCTAATCCCACGCATCGGTTTCATCCATACGTGACATTTCAACAGATTTGCCACCTGAATGACCCTGAACTACCGAAGAATAACGGGAATAAATAAATAAATTAAGCAAATACAATAGAGAGAGAGAGAGGGAGAAGACGTCGAAGTATTCTCTTTTCCAACGATGCCTAACTAAACGCATGACAAAGATAATGGAAAGAAAGCACAGGGTGGCCTGAATAATGAAACAGCTCAAATACACATACATTATAATGATATGTAAGCCTACAATAATGTCCAAAGTGAAATAGGGATTTTATCAGACTAGATTAGAATTAGCGGGAAATATCTGAAACCCATCGGATAAAGTGTCAATCAGAAATAAGATTAAGTCCAGAGAAGTTCATATTCGTAAAAATGTTTTTTTTTTGGAAATAAGATAAATATGAATTGTTTACTAGAGGAGCTACTTAATATGGATCTACTAAAAATCGAAGAACATGGGCAAGACTAAGACTTTTAGAAATATAAAGAATTATCGAGTCCATGAGTGATCCGAGGGACTTAAAAGGGGTCTAGGTATTATCATTAGGTCAGAACACATGGATTTTATATAAAAAATTGACTCTGGCACAGATAGGTACTTTGTTTTATCGTACAATTCGCAATTAAAGTAGTAATAAATTAATCACCCTAATGAAAATCCCTCAAAGGACATTTCTAGCTAGAATTCCTTTCATGAGCATTCCATATTCGTTTACATTTAAACGATGACACATGATGCCCTAACACCCCTTCCCAATCGCACCCGTGACAAATGGCAAGGCGTAACTTGCAATTATAATTGTACATAATAAAATGCTTGATTATCATGGAATTGAATACAAGAGTATTGATTCCTATGCACAATTATCCTATGCTTAGACGTTTTACACTTTTCGTTACGGAGTACCCCAACCAATTTAAAACATGAACTTTGAAGTTTCCTTAATTCGTATATACAATTACTTTTCATTGAAACCCATGATTATTGTAGTCTACCACCATTTCATAATTACAAATAATAAGATTAGATAATATGCAACTGCTTGGGAAGTAGGGGACATTACATTTTTACATATTTCGCTAAAACCTCGAACTGCCCCTGTATGACGAACGAATTGCCCTCGAGAATCGACTTTAAAAAAGTATATACCCACCTTCAAGAACACAGTGTGGCTCAAAACGTCTTGCTTAAAATCGATTTTTAGTGCACTAATTTTGGAGTGAATAGGTTCAACGCTAAAACCTTTTCGAATTCGATGGTTTTGTTTCGAATCAATCTCTCCAAAAGAGAAGAACTTGAATCGTGAATTTACGACCTGTTTTCGGAAAGAAGTCCATTTGATTCGATGCTCAGACTGCTCTTTGGGTAGCGTAAGGTGTTTCACACATTGTTGTGGCGGAGGGGGTTGGGAGGAGCCGGAGGGGAAGAGCAGAGGAGTGGTGGTCTCTGGGAACACCGTGCTTGTACCACGTGGCACACAATCGAGAAGTGAGGGTTTCTGGGTAGTTAAGTTCAGAAGTCGTCGAAGGAGTCAGATAAAGATGTGTGCATCCATCCTCCTCTCACGTGAAACATTATTCCAGATATGTAGTCCAGTTGCACTACACTGGAAGGAAGAAAATGCGAGCCCGGGGTGTCCGCCTGGAGATTACGACGAGTATTGACGAGACACAGCCAATTACTAATGTTAGCATGATTGCAGGCAAGGAGAAAATCGTTGGCTAAGGACCAAACAGTTCTCGTCATAGGAACTTGTATGAACGAAATATAACTTTCAAAAGAATCCATAGAAAATTTCTTCATGGTACTGTAGATTACAAATACTTGAAACAGCAGGTCGTGAGGAGTTGCTAGGGTAGGGGTTTGAAAGGATAAAAAATTCCGCACATGTTAAGAGAAATCATCCTCTTCTCCTCTTTGCAGTAATTTTAAGAAACATTCTACACTTTCAACTTGGTACGTCCCCAAAAGTAAACAGAAAAGAAGAGCTATGGGATACAATATTTATTTTACTGCAGCGGAATGTGAAATTCCCCAGGACTTTTTAAATATGGTATCAGGCAATCGTTTTTAACATGAGCTCAGACAGATATTACCGATACTCTTAGTATTGTCTATAATTTTGACAACATTTTACTTGTAGAGGAATAGGATGTATGGGAAAATAAAATGAAGGAGAAAGGGAGGAGAAAGGGAGGAGAAAGAAATAGATTATTAGCGTGGATTAGTTTAAAAAAAGAGGGTGAATCAAAGAGCATTATACGTATAAAATGAAAGAAGTGCTTTTCATGTAGGAAAGTAGATTGGAGCGGCAATTTCCGACATGTTTTTGCATCAATTAATTCATTGACTCATTGAAAAGGAAGTATTTGTGTAATGTATAGACTTTTTCCCTGCATTACGACGGAGCGCGTTGTACGAGTATATGAGTTTGGTGGTGGCTGCAGAACACAGTGTGGAACACATATTTTATGTAAATGTGGGTCTGAGTATATTTTATAGATTACATATAAGTATGATAAATCGCATGTTCGAGCGTAAGTTTGTTCCGTGTCGTTTTTATTGTATTCTGCAATAAATAAATAAATATATATATACACACCCACGCACACATATACATATATACATACATATTTATATGCGTAATTAGAAGTGAAAAGATGAATATATAAATGTGCAGGGGTCAAGAGTAGTCCCAGTCGTTCTATTTGTGTGCTTCGCTAACTCTTAAGAGCTCGGGAGTTGCAGATTTCCGGCGCCTTTGGAATGAAACGTTTTGGAGGTCCTAACTTTGCTTTCGGCTATTTGATGGCGTCTGGCAATCGAGGAAGTTGCCCAGGCCAGACATCATCTCTCCTGCCCTCCCCCCTACGCTTCCTCATCCTGCTCCCCGTCACTCCTACCCCGCACAACGCCCCCAACCCCGAGGCCAATTCGGCGTGATTCTGTGGACCTGAGACGGGAGGAGGGGTGGTCGGGAGGGGAGAGTGGGGGGAAGAGTGGGAAGAGATGGAGAGAATAAACCGATCTCGAAGGCGGAAGACAACGCAAGCGGTTCCCAAATGTGCGCATTCAGCGGTGGGCCCCGTCTTTTGTTTGACCGTCTCGGAAGTGCGTATATCAACGATGACGGTAAGAGTCGTCTCGAAATGGAAAGCGATGACGTCATTGGGGATTGTGTGGCAGGAACAAACGGGGCAGGGAGTCAAGGGTTTAGGCATTACTTTTTAAATTCCAAGATCACAGCTAGTGTAGGCGTGCGCCGGGCTTTGATCATCCCTCTTCATGTTGGGTCGAGGCAGCGGTGGAGTTGTATTTTAGCACTAAATGTCCCCCTCTCTCTCAGGGGGACATTTAAGTGCTTTGAGGTTCTTCCAAGAATTATGGTCATAACTAAGAAATTCACGACTCGACGCTATTAATTCTGGTGATAAATTTGCACTTTAATTTCTCTCGTGTAGATATTCTTTGTTTTGTTTTGCATAATTATTTTTGTATGCAATTGTATATAATTTTGTATCACTCTTTATAGATAGGCGCTTCACATCTCTCCTTGATTCTCAAGTTCCGATTTAATCAACTAAATGTTTTAAGGGACTCTTGTTACCCCTGTAAATGTATAAACAGCTGCATTTTTGAACCTTCATATCCAATAATCTAAAGGGAATAATAATTAATGAACTACCTGTCGATTTTGGGGCATACATGTATAATCAAGAGGATTACGTATACTTGAAGTTTCCAACTGACACCCGTTTAAACACCCCTTCAAGGTTTTACTCACTTGAACTTTACTCCTCAGCTATTCTACTCGAAAGTTTCGATGATCATCTTAGGGTTTCATAAAATTACTTGCGAATAACTGTGCGCATCCACGCTTATAAAAATATAAAAACTTTTATTTTAATACTCGACTAATGCTGCTCATGGTAATGACATCTGCACTTCATTCGTCTCCTCTTCTTCCAATCCCCGTTGTCTTGGCGACATTGGTCGACCAAGCAGGGCGAGGGTCATTTCTTCGAGCTAGTCGTTGGTCCGATTGACCCCCACTGCGACCGGCCGTAATTGGTCTTATTCGAAGAAACTGCGGGGAATCTCGTAACAATATCCCATACTCATGTACTTCGGTTTCGTTTAACTTTAACTGGCATTCCACGCGAAACATCCCACTTGAACTATCTACCGGGGTAGTGATTATACACTCAATTCTTTCCTAGTTGACTAGATTCTCACGTAAGTGTTCAGAGGAGAAAACTGCGAGTGCAGGACGCCGCCTGTCAGATGCAGAGATCATTCAGTTATAAACCCTTCGACCGTATTCGTTAGAAGAAGACATATTACCGGATTTGGATTACTCTACTCTCTTATTATATTCCACAAGTGATTCCGTTAGAATTTTTCATAAAACGACGCAAATATTAAAAGAAAGTGAGCTACATTTTAAGTGAAAGATTTAATTCCGGCATTTAAACGCATTAATAGCTTATACGAGTTTAACCGGACTCCTTTATACGAACTCGTCTTTCTATAGAATTCAGCCCGAAGGTTTATTTTTAGTTCTATCAGTGGGCAGCAGTTCAGCAGCAACTACAGCTAGGCATAGTGGTACCTAATTAAGATATACTCTACAGGTAAATTATATAATTGATAATAGAGCCCACCTTGAACCAAATCTTCTGGCGAATCAAATTCACGTATTCAGTTCATTTTCCTGTACCACCTGAGACTTACCATATTAAACAGAAAATTGCGACGGTCGGAAATAAAATTCGCATTTTAAAGACTGAATTTCAGAAATGAACCTGGTCAGTGGCCGAATGCTCTGCAATTCACAGTTTCATACAGTTTCCACGTCTAATAATAGTGTGATAATAGTTACTAGGGAACGATGGAGAAAAATCCGGCGTCGGCTTCAACTTACCCTTAAAGGAAGACTCTAAAGGGGTCTATAGTTTAATGTCCTATCCGCAGACATGGAATGCTTTTCAGATACCACTCAAATAAGGATTTGAATACCGGTAAAAAAATCCACCCACCGCCGGGATTAGAACGCGGTACATCGAAGTAAGAAGTCTGCAAAATAATACCCCAGAATAGGAAAATAAATGGATTACTTTGCGGAAATATTTGGAAAAGTACTTCCCTCTACAGATGCATGTATCGGTTCTCGAGTCAAGGTTACTAGTGACGGCTCCCGAAATAAATGTCAGCAGGAGGTTCAATGCGGACACTACACATTACTGAGGAATACCATTATCGCTTTAACTTCTCATCCGCGCCTTTTCCAGGTAAACGTTTCACTAATTCAAGCTTCTTGAGGACGGCACGGCGTATATTACGCATGTCTCCCCATGTGAAGGTCCGATATGATGCCGACACCTGAGCGTTTCACGTGGTCGGGAGAGCTGAATCCGATGTCGCAACGAGTAGATTTTGACGCCTTGAGTTCGCGCCGGTAGAGGGCGGTCGTGGGAACGGGGCCGTGGGATGAATGGGGGAGTAAATCGTGTTGGAGCCAGGGTTGTTTTCCGGCGGGAGGGAGGTTGAGAGAAGTGGCGGGGGAGAGCGTCCCGATCCATTCAAGTGTCGCTCCTCCCCGTCTCCCTCTCACTCCCACACTAACTCCCTCGCTTGACGAGTGAAATTCGATCCTCCGGTGAGAGGGAGTAGGAGGGAGGGAAGAGAGCGGTGGAATGTCGCGTGGTGGTGCTCACGGCCTCGTCCACTTCCGCTCCTCTCTCCCCTCAGAATCGAGTCGCTACGAGTACGGGAAGAGTGTGCACATGTCTCCGTGATTCCATGCATCGAATGGTGGCGAGAGAGAGAGAGAAATAATGGCAGCCCCATGAGGGTAAAGTCGGGTTTGTTGTTAATGATGATGAGCGATATGAATAGTTAGCGTCGCTTAAAATGATTACACCTACATCTACATAATACCCGCCGCCGAAGGGGCGTGTGGCGGGGGGTGTTAGGTCACCACCCAAGAAAGGGAAAAAACCGCATTCAAAACCAACACATGCATGCAAACCCAAATCCACAGTGGTGCATATATTCATGGAAAAATCCTATCATTTTACACGCATGCAAATACATACCTACCTCCTTTCATTTTGCACGCATGCAATCACATATGCTAAAATCTAACACATATTTGCACCTTAACGGGTGTACCTTGCATGGGAATGCCATAAGTGATGTCTTTCATGCTCGAAACGTTTTGCCGAATTTCGTACCTTCTCAAGGAAAATTTACGGCACACGAGAAACAAATAGATCTATAATTTTCACATGAAATGGTGCCATCGCATTTGCGGACAATCAATCTAAGGTAGTCCATGTATTGGGCGATCCATAGCAAATATTACTATTCTAGTAAAAATGAAATAAAAAAATGTTGTACATTCCGTAGCACAAAATTTTCATTCCATTGTACGGATTTCAAAACATTTTGTCACAATCAGGTTGATAATATACTGAAATCCCTATCGTGTAATAATGTTTTTAATGACGGAATTCAAAGTTTAAAAAAAAAATTTTATCATTTCGCTGCCTTTGGAGAAATTCCACACCCAAAGCAGTATATCTAATTATTTTTGGTTGGTTTTTAACGGTCTTTAATAACAAAATTGGTTTGGCTTTCTCTTGATTGCCACATATTATTTCTCTCTTCATTTAGCCGCAACTTCTACCTGCCTTCATGTCAGCCAGAAAGCCTTTTCTCTTTTCTACCCTCCAACATTCTACTTATCGAGGATTCTCTCTTCAATCACGGCCTTTTGTCATCTTACTACATTTTAATACGTATTTCCTGCACCCAATTATTTTGACTTCTTAGAGGAACCGGCGACCTCCTCTCTTCTCTCACCACGCTTTAAAATTTAGTTAGTCTCCCTCTCTTATCCGATATACTATCTCAATGCTTCTTCAACCTCACAACTCAAAAGCCTCTGTCTGATCTTTGCTAAACCTCTTGCCTAAAAGACCATGTCTCCGATCCGTAAAGCGATATAATCCATAGCAATGCCTTAATTAATCTTTTCTTCAATAACTCAGCCTACACTTGGGCTAATTTCTTGCTTCTCAAAAATGCTTCTTTTTCCAACTTATCTTTCCCTTTTATCTCCACTACTACGACCTAATTAATGTAGACAAAATATTTGTGTGTAATTCATCCCTCTGCTCATGTGTTCCAATTTTGGGTTTGAAATTTTCTGAAATTTTTTTTAAAATTCTGATTATCGCCATATCTTCTCTGCGTTTCTAATCCCTCTTAATGCGTCCTTGTATATTACTCTCGCAAAATAAATGCCTAACCACTGTCATCACTTATTAAATTTTGTGAATATGAATCATTAATATTTTTATCCTAAAGACTGTTTTCAATGCATGTAAATTGATTTGTAGCCTTGCTATAGGGGCCAAAAACGACATGTATTCGTGTTTTTAATATTTTGGTGACTGAAAGAAATAGGGTGACATTATATAAATAACAGATTTAGGTGTGATGTGGTGGAACTGTTCTATAATAACAGAGATGAAGACTATTACAAATTCCCGCTTAATAAAATTTATACCCTACTAGTTTCGATGCACTACATCATTTTCGAGTGACGCTCTCACTGAACAGAGTCCAATATAGAGAATACAGAATATATTAAATATAAGAGGGGAAACCAGGGTATCTCCACGTGCTGGGAGGGGTTAAGCGAGTGGGAAAAACCGAAGCTCTGGGGATGGCAGGAAAAAAAACAGGTAAAAGTGGGGGTTGGAGGTTGAGGGTTTGTAGAGGAAGAGGGAAAGACAAATGAATACGGAGAGTCCAGTCGGTTGCGTTGTGATGGTCTTTTCCTCTTATCTGAATTCCTTATTGCGTTTATCGTCCAGTCTCCCCACGGTGAGCGGGGAAGGAGGTTGGTGTCGGCTCGGGGCCGATCGGTCCCTTTCGTTGGGGTGCCAAGAGTCCAATTCACTTCGCGATTGTAAGATGTAAAAGGTTGGTGTTCTTCTGAGTCGGCTTGGGACTAAGCCGCTGTGTGAGGGCTGTTCTTTAGGGAGGGTCTGTCCGTGGGGGTAGGGGAGGGAAATAAAGGTAGTTCTCCGTCAGGGTAAACCCCTGTTGTTCTTCTATTGGTCTTCCAGATGACGTTGTTGTGAGGGATGAAGTGAGGCAGGAAGATGGGAGGCGGTGGATATGGGTTTCTTGTGGCGACAGGTGATAGATGGATTAATTGAATGTTATTGAAATTAATGGGGAGTGAGACTGAAATAAATTTTCATTTAACAACAGGCCGTTTTGGATCTTGTGTTGAACTATTTCTAATTGCCCTAGAGCATTTAGTTTCTTCCTTCCCCTCGACGTTTAGTACTTTTGGGTTGAAGTTGAATTTGTGATCGTTTTCAATTATACGTTTCGCGACCATTGAAGTTTGATCTCCTTTCTGTAGACACCTTTGTTGCTCATTTGCTACGGTTTTGAAGTCTTTGCTTGTTTGGCCGACGTATTTAGCGGGGCATAAGCTACACGTCAGTTCATAGACTCCACTTTTCCAAATTCTATCCACTTTGTCTCTTGGATTGGTTTATAGTTCGGAGAGGTGTAAAAGGGGTGTAAAAGGAATCTTTTTATTTATCTTTGTGGAACCTATTGGCTATTTTATTTGACAGATTACCGATGTCGGGGATCCTGCACCAACGTTGTGAGTTTCGGGTAGAGGGGTTAAAGAAGTTATGCTCTGTAATGCTTTGGTTTTCTTCTTCTTGTGGATTAGGGTGTCTACTAGGTTTATACTGTATCCGTTATAAATGGCTATAGTTTTAATGGTGTTAAGTTCTTTATCGTAGTGGGATATTTTAAGTGAGATGTTGAGGAATCTGTGTAGCATTGAGTGGAAGCTGGCTAGTTTTTGTGCGACAGGATTTAGGGAGTCATGTGGTATAACTTGGTCGGTGAATGTGGGTTTCCTGTAAATTGAGAATCATCAGAGAAGAGGGCTCAACACACGAGTGTGTTGAGCCCTCTGCCCTGTGTGTTGAGCCCTCCTTCTCTGATGGTTAGATCAAGGAAGTTAATCGAGTGATTCTGTTCTGATTCCATAGTAAATATTATGATTTTGTGTGTCGAGTTTAAAAATAAAACAGAGGTAGTGAATGAATTGAGCTCTTACGGCTAATAGTATTCGAGTTTTTCAATTATTCAATAAAACAGAGGTGTATAGTTGTTTATTGGTTCCTTTCCAGCAACAAAGAATGTCATCCACGTAACAGAACCAGTATATTACATTTTAGGTTAAGTTTTTGCTTGAGTTGAAGATTGAATTTTCCAGATTATCCATAAATATTTCCGCTAATAGAGGGGAAAACTCATTATTAGGCCTTTCGATTGTTTGTAGAATTTATTATTGAACGTGAAGTAACTTGGTTCTACACTTAGGCTCATGAGTGAATATATTTGATGGAATTTTTTGTTGGGAGCGCCTGTGCGTGGTTGAATACCTTTTTCCAGTTGAGTGGCTTCAAAAGCGGGGATGGACGTGAATAAGTTTGAAATGTCAAAATAAATTAATTAACAGTGGGCGGGTATATTTACATCTTTGAGTTTTTCGGTTGGATTGATGACATTATCTATCGCATGTTTTCCTTTGAATTTTGCAATTTGTCGGAATGTATGGTTAAGTTCAAAAGCTAGTTTGTATGTAGGGATTTCAGTGTTAGATACTACCGGTCTTATAGATATGTTGGTTTGGTGTAGCCAGCAAAGGAATATTCAAAATACTTCTAGAGGGACTGACACAGTATTTTTATAAAATCTGAACGGTGCGGATGGTTTAGTTGCACGCTTATTTACATAACTAGTGAGGATCGATCATTTCCGTGAATGAAATTCCGAGGAAAATAATGCGTAAGATAAACCTGAAAGCAACGAAGACGCAAGGACTCTCCGGCGCAGGTGCCTCGCGGCAGATGTGAAAGTCGGCGGCGATGCTGATGACGTGGTTGCAGGGTGAGCGGTGATAGGAGAGGAGATTGGATCGGAAGGTATTCACCAGTGAGAGGCGAAGAAGAGGAGTTGATACGAGTGAGAAGGGCGGCCATGGGGGGGGGGGGTCCATGTGCTTGCCTAACATCAAAATCCTCTCATCCCCTCCTCGGTCAATTTTCTTATCCGTTTGAGCCTTCCATAAGCCAAGTCGTGCGTCTTTTCCCCATTTCGGACCAACGTCCTCCCATTTGGACTGGAGGTTAGGGTCGCTTTGATCTTCGCTCACAATTTTCTCGTATTTTTCAAAAGTTTTTTTTCATTCATCTTTAAGTTTCCCATTTTCCAACTTGAAAACATCAAAAATCGAAACTTTTTAGCTCTTCATCTCATTCTTTCGATGCGAACATGGTATTTGCAGCGTTTTACTTCAGTGGAGTAAGGTCAACGGAGGTGGATAACACGGAATTTCAAGAAAATTCCTCCCTTCAATTAGTTTATTTTAGCCCACCTTGTTCTTGCGTACTTCCTTTTAACTATGTCACCTTCACGCAGTGTTCCGTACATGCTTTTCTATTCCTACGACTTATAACATTTTTCGTATTCATATTTTCATTCGATTTTCCATCAATTAATATTTATGTAGATGTATCAAATGTATTAAGATACTCTTCTTTGTGACTCTTAGGGTCGATTCTATGGTGGTTGGAACACCTGATTGAACGAGTATATAGGGAAATTTGTGAAAAGCTGGGTAGTGTGCGGCTTTCAGACGCCGACGAATTGTCAATGGGAAACCAAGAAATTCTTCCAGCTCTAAACCCACTACCGAGAGCACAAAATGACTCATACCTCCACTCTCTTTCTCCACGTCACTTTCACCAACGCTTACAATGACCCCCGTCACGTGGCTCACGATCGACCGGAGTCAAGTGCATGCGATGGTGATTGGTAGTCAATGGTTTATTTTTCCAAATCGGGGTGCCGGCCTGCTTTTCCAGCTCGGTAGTTGTCCTTGAACACACTCCCAAACAATATATGCTCTCGTAATGCGGGGCGGGGCCGGTGAACTCCCCTGACAAATCTAGGAGTGGTTTTGGAAGAGGGTTCCGGAGGAATTCCTGCCCCCCGTCACAGCATCGTTCGGCGACGGTGTGACACCACTAACGGATCCTCATACTCCAACAATCATCCCATTCAATTCACTGCACCGAAGCGCTGAAGGGATAACTTCCCCTGTCAAAAATTACTACAGGATGGTGTGTCGCGATTCATTCCCACTTCCAAAGCACACAGAATTTAGCAGTTCAGGATACAGTTTGTTTATATATGTATATTTTTCAGAGCGCGAATCTGATGGTTTTTGCCAAATAATGACACAATATTGTTGGCGAAATGCCGCAATTTGAATATGTCTGAGATAGGCGAAAATATTTTTTGCCTATGACGAACTTTTTTGTTCCAATATCAAACCTGACAAGATGACTTTTTACTTGAGATGAAAATAATGGATTTTTCTCGTTTATAGCTTTAAATTCTGGCTATTATTATGAAACGCATTCGTTTACCTAAGAAGCAAATAAGGATATGTATGAAAATGGGTGGGGAAATTAGTAACACTCTCATCCATTTTAATCAAAATTGGCAATTTTCCACAAAATAAATTTTTTTATTAATACGACTGGTTTCGATGTAACTACATCATCTTCTGGTGAACCGAACCCATTCCAGACCAGAAGATTGTGTAGTTACATCGAAACCGGTCGTATTAATAAAAAATTTTCTTTTGTGGAAAATTGCCAATTTTAATTAATCATGATATTCCACCATATCACGCCTGAAACGTCTCTTTTTACTCTTATCCATGTTCTAACAATACTTGAAATCATATATGAGATGATCACTGCAGGTTAGTACTTTCATTTGTTTTCATTAATGGTTTGCTTGAGCAATCTTTCATTTTAGTATCACGGACGTCACGGGATTTGCTGTCCAACTTTCGTGATGAAAATTTTTGTATCAATTTAAAAAATATGTTTCTTGGTTTTCGTTAAAATAATTCGGAATCTTAAGCTATAGCTAAACCATTCAAGTTCTCATTGGCAAAGAAGCACTCTTTCATTCGTAATAATTATTCTAATGTAAACATTTCTTATCGATAGAGTGGAGTAGGTTGGATATGGGTCTCTAACTAGTTATTCTATTTTAAGGAAAATGGAATCCCACACTACTTAACTAAAAAATAATTACTACTGCCCATCAACCAGATAATCTAGTTAGATGTGAGTAGAATACTGTCATAGTTAGGTCTCAATTTCCACATTGAGGTCAGATGAACCAGATCCTTTCCATTGTGTCTCTATGGCTTTCTAAGAAGTTAAAGTATCCAAGAAATCCCTAATTTTCTTTTGATATCACCACTATCGTTCCTATTTTCGTATAAAGCGCTTCTTATATAGAAGAACTGTTCCACTTGCTAATAAATATAGATAAGTACAACGCGACTGAGGTTGGATCATAGGATGGAACTTCAATTCGCAAGCAATGAACACCTTGGTCAAGCATAATGATCCTACGTATTATTTCTTCTGCTTCATGTCCGGTCACATCTTGACTTATCAAAACACAATTTTCAGCAGCAACTTTCTGAACCACAACTCAGATCTTTGGCGAAATCCACTTCATCATAACCTTCCCCTCTACAGAGACCGAGCGATTACCTTTGCACTTGAACTCTTTAACTTTTGCCAATCCTGAAGTTGTATACCGAGGGCACGAGGAACTGGATGTGTAATTTTGCCTCCCAAACCGTCTTAGCACTTCAAAAATCTATTATGTAGTCGATAATCTACTTCCTCATCCAAAGTTTCTGCAAAAATATTAAACTACCTTTCACAAATCTTAAGATCTCAGAGCCTACAAACGTGTAAGAGATTCATCCTCTCGTCCGAATATTTGAAAGCGTTACCATTCAAATACCCTTCGTAGCTCCACGGTTTTTTATGATATCGAGGAAGCCTTAGATAAAGTCTCTTACGATGGTATGCCGTTGAAACTCTTCTATTTAAACTGTCATAATATGTAAATCATTGTTTCCTTTTACTCTGGTCTCCATTTATTTACAGCAGCAGCGGGAAATCCCCCCTCAAATATATTTATAATCCGCGCTGGTTGCCCAGGGAGGTGTGCTATTTCCGAGCCTATGCATTCCCAAAGCCGATTCCAATAAATTCTTTCTTTTCGCTGACGGCACCAATATCTCCTCTTTTCACGTCTGGCCTGCGATCGCGGGACAAAATCTACTAATATCCCAAAATCTCTTTGCCCAATCGGCTTGAAAATCCTAAATCACTGGCAGTCGGACTCAGTGCCAAAAGCTCATATTTTTTCACTCTATAGATAAACTTAAACTCATGGATAATGGCTCCTTCGTGATAAAGGTTCAATACATTCTTGGTCAAAATGTAAAGCGCCAACGTAAATATAAATTTAAACTTTCTCGCTTACAATAAGTCCAATGAAAAAAGAAGACAATTATTTTTCTATGGTATAGAAAAATCGCCATATGCTTGTAGTAAATAGAACATGCATCCAATAGTCGTCCATTCTGACGTCATTTATGCTAGCCAAACCTGATCTGCCTTCCTTGACCACTTTTACCTCTCCCAACTACAATCCTAACAAACACTCACCCTCCGCTCCATAACAAGCGCGCCAGATGGTACCGTAGAGGTAAACAACTCCACTACGAGCTCATTCTTCATTCGTCCCTTTTTGAGAGCCACACACGTGATATTCACTCGAGTCTAAAAAAAATTACGTTTGAATACCTTATTCAGTATTATATAATTACAATTTATTGAAGAAAAAAAATGAATTTTTTGATCAACGTGGTTTGCTTTAAATACGCTTCCCACAGCAAAAACTAAAGCAAAATTATTATTTTCGCCAGAAACACTAAAATTGTTATGATGAAGATCATGGGCTCTTAATCAGGCCATAGATTTGCTGAACCTTCCCAAACTTTCCTGCTCCATAACATCTGCCATATTTTTATTTCTTCGTATTTTCTTCCCCTGCTGTCCTCCATCCCTCGATTCATGAATATTTTCCCAGACCTTCCTCTGTAATACCTCTCTTCTATGGATCCTTTAAATATCCAATTAATCAAACTTACGCGAGCAATTATTTCCAATCTTATTATTGTGTATTCCAAAAGCTCCTCTCTACGCTCACTCTTTGGAGTGAAACTTTATTTGTTAGTCCACCTAATCCGTTATTGATATCAATCTTCTGAGACACAACATATGTATTGCATTTATAAATCTTTATTACTATATTTCTAATCCCACTGTATCTCAGTTGTACATTCCATTTATGTTTTAAATAACTGATTTCATATATTAGGACTAGTAAAATATGCTGTTAGTAAAGTTTCATTTGGTAAAAAACTTTCCGCTATTTTTTTTGTCTTGTTTCTTCCCTTGCTAATGATCTTGTTGTCAAGAGAGTTTTCTTTAGGTGTGTGATAACTCATCCACTTTTTCAAGGACTACTCCCTTTTTTCAAAGGAAAGAGTATTATTATTTAAAAAATTACCTTCCCCTCTTGTAGAGCAGACCGTTACTTCAATTTTATTCTTGTTCGCCTTGATGTACTTTTTTATCCCTTTTTTTGCAGATCCTACTATCATTGTAAATCCCTTTTGTGTCCCTACAGGTATTAACATGTTGTCCAAAAATTGTAGTATACTTATCCGTAATAAATGCATTTGTAGACCTCCTTTTATCTTCTAATCTATCTCTTCAGTTATTTTCTCAATGTACACGTTAAAGAAGAGCTATCAAAATCCAAACTTTTTTTATGTTTTGTAATGCTAATATCACTGTATCACATATATATCAAAACTGGTCTCGTCGTTTAATATTACTCAATCTTTAATATTGCTCATTAACTGTAATCGCATTTGTCTTGCTTTTTTACTGCATAGGCAAATTTTCTCCATTCTCACGTTATATTGCATTAGTTTCCCAGTTAACCCTATTTGTTCCGAGTTACTCACGTTTTTCAATTCTCTTTTATTCAAATTTAGTATTTCTCTATGTTGATCTAGACTCATTGATACAATCATATATTTGGTTTTATTCAAAATTCGTTAAAAATAAATTCCATATCCTATCTACCTAATTTATTTATTTGTTGGATTGTCCCTTCTCCTTCTCTCCTTTATTTATTATTCTGTCGCCTTTTTCTGCATCGGTCATTCTTTTTCTCTAGTATTTTAGCCAGATTTCATCTTTCCATATTTGATGATCATTTATATACTAGATTAGTAGGATATATATAAAAGAAATTGCAATTTACGGTCCAAATTATGCGTAAAAGTAATGATTGCATGCGAATATACGATTGTTTTGACTACTATGCAATTGTGTAAATACGGTTTAATTAAAGCCAATTTGTAGTAATCCATATTTCCGCATCTAGAAATTTTGTCTTCCTAGAGTAATGCAAAAGCTCTCTAATGAACTAGCTTTACAAGTAGCTTCTGTGCGAACTAAATAAGAGAACAAATATTTTTTGAATGCCTTCTCTAATATTAACCGCGACCTTCGAAATCCATGTCCTATTGTGCAGTCATGTATGCAGACATAATTGGGAAAAAAATTACGAATTTAAATCATTCATTTATTTATTTTTTCCATTCTAATTAGGCTTCCATGATATTTTTTTTAGATCACCAAGACGTAACCTACTACAATAATAATTACTACTAATCACTGAGCGCTAATCAACTAAACCAATTTTAAATTTAATGGATGCCTTATGTAACGTGCTATAACTCATGGTCGATTGAAGTTAGATATTTTTCCACTCAACAAATTCTTAACTACATTTCATGGGGACTTAAATTTCCCGAATAACGGCGTCAGTTTCTTTAAATATGGTCCGATTATATGTGCTCACCTTTCCTTATATGATATGGAGGGAGTTGTTCCAGACCTGTGTTAACATAGACGCATTGAAGAGTCTCGTCAAAGATGGCAGTCCTGAAACGAGGAAGATGTAACTATAGGGGTCACGTTTCACTTTCTTTGACATTTCCAAGTCCCACCCTCTCAAGCTCCCCAAGTCCCGAAGTGATGATGAACTATTTTCGTTTACTCTCAGTCAAGGGCAGCCCCCATCCCCTACGGTTCCGCCTTCGTTTGGCCACCACCCTAAAGCTCTCCGTCCCTTCTTATCCTCTAATTTCGAAACTCAATTATGCCCACGAAATTAAAATAGCACAAAAATTAACGTATATTTGATTCGAAGATAGAGAGATAGAGGGAGATAGAAAGATTTGCTTTTTTTGTACAATAAAAGTAGTATTTATACCGCGATCTCTTTATTGGACTCTCTTTGGCTTGCCGCGTGGGCGAGGATTTTATTTTATCACACCCTTCCTTTTTCTCTTTCTCCTTGCACAAAATGCCAATGGAGTGGTTTTCTTCAGATCTTCGGCGCTCCTTTGTCGGTGTCCCTTTCCATTTCTCGTGTCTTACTATATGTCCCACGCTCACTCCGGAGGGCACGGTTGACGGGATGATGGCGCCGACGCCCGCGACGATGGCGCCGCCGAATCACAAGCATTGAGTGGGTGGGCTGAGCGACCTCTCGATTAATTATAGACAAATCATATTTCCGGTTCAAAAATAAGTGTGGCTGGCTGAATGTTTCCCATTTGGCCGCTGGAGGGAAGGATCCAAGGCGTTGATTTTCAGGAGGGCAGGTTGAAGTGGAAGAAGCTTGGTTGTCTAGAAATGGAAACGCTCCGTTAGACTTTATATGTTAAGGGAGAAAACACAAAATTTGATAGTGTTTTAAACGATGATGGGCAGTGTAGTGACACTAAGAGAAAATATTCGTCAGCTAAAGATAATATAATGCGGAAGCGTAAATATATCATAAAAGCTTATTATAAACTTGGATAAGGAACGAAATTTTGTATGGATACAAAACGTGGTTGTTGAGGCCTAGGGATAAGTACAGACTGACATATTTCTAGATGTGGGTGTGGAGGAGAATTTAAAAATGCAGTTGACCGAAAACGAATCAAATATGTTCAACAAACCGTTAGGGGAGGAGGAACGTTTTGAGAAATTCGAAAAAGGTAGAATTTGTAACTGTGGAAATATTATTGGAATTAGTTGGAAGTTGAATAGTATATGAAAACCAATAAAATACCTGAATATGAAATGTTTAACATGCTAATTGAGGGGAAAATGTATGGCAGTGGCGCAGAGATATGAAAAATTAGATGCAGGAATGAAGAGGAATAGAAGGTAATCTATGTGGAGGTAGAAAGAGGTATATTGTTTGTTATATTTATTTATAATGCATTAGTCGGAATTGCATTATCTTTACATCGGACTTTGAACATTGGTATAACAAATTGAAAATTACATGGATCCAAGCCCTAGGTGGAAAAAATATCTAGGCGGGAATCTAACCCGCGGCCTCTAGGTTGGCAGACGAGGACTTAACCCCGCGCCGCTACGACCCGAAATATGGTGTTGGGCTGGGCTTAGAAGTGTAGCAATCTTTGTCATTGGATCCATCTAAAATCTCGATTCACCGGTAGGCAATTTTCGATGTAATAAAGAAAACCAATGTTCAAATCCTGAATATTTGGATACAACCGTGAATTTGCGTAATCATACGCTCACATCCGCGCACACTATCTCAATTTCCTTGATTTTAAAGTTACCGAAATTTCAGGTCTAGAACATGGTCTCATTTTACCTGCTCAGGCACGGAAGCAACACCGATGACTAATAATCTATGGTATGGCACGGTTTTTTACCGAATGACCCTGGTCGTTGTTTCCTCTGTTTACCCGAAATGTTCATTGACTGTATACTATCACTGGTTTAGAAAGTTATTTAAATGATTTATTTTTTTCGATCTCATCTCGTTTATCCTAAGTTTCTATTATCACGAAATTTTTTAATACGTGATCTTACTCGTAAGATCTATTTATGAGCCTGGGTATCTCAATCTCGAATATACTACTTCCGATGCAAAATTTTACTTCCTTTTTTCCTTGGAAGAAGAAGTAACACGATTTGAATAAATCTGATAAATGCGACCAGGAAATGACAGGAAGATGGAACGGTAAAAGTATCCGATTCTTTCTGGAAAGAGCTGAGAACCAAGAAACTATAGCTAAGGCACCAGATGAGTATCTGGCGAGCCAGTTGTAACGTCGGCAATGGAGCTCCATTCACCCGGGGGGTTGTGTCGCATTTAGAAACATCCCCACGAATGTTATGCAACTCTGCGTACAAAACTGTCGATATGGAGAGCATAAATGCTCAGGATACGGGCTTTTTTTTAATTGTATGCTCCTTAATTGCCTTTAAACCTTCTTTAACGACGCTCAGTTCAGATAATGAAGCCATTATTGAAATAAGGATGTTAATTTAACATGCCAGCCTGACAATACTTTTCCTTTCCAAATACTTTGGTAATCAGATGAACACTTTTACGCGATCCTACTCTCGTTTTGATCGTCGATTATTACTTTACTTTGTTTTATTAGACGGTAGTGTTCACGCTTGATTTAAAATTTTAAAAAAATAGCAGGTTCATTCCATAAATTCTGACCAGGGAAACTTTTGTATTAGAGGCAATGTTAATCGTCAAAGGATTTTAATCCGGTGATTGAATAAAGAGAAATCTGGACAATTAATTGAATTCGCAGGAGAACGTTAAGGAGCGATACTCAATTTTCGTGAAAATGTTTACTGAACCTTTCTTCTTTCTGAAAGCATTCTTACTTATAGTATTCCTACATTTCATAATTATCTTCTTTAAGTCCATTTCAGAATTCCGTATGGATGATATTTGAGTCTAAGGCCAACGAAAGCCATATGATACTAATGAATGAGATACGAGCCTTCGCCTCGAACACCCATGATCTCGCCAAAGGGGTGAGCGAGGAACTACTAAGCGTCGAAGTTTTCGACAGACGGAAGGCAAACAGCCGATTTATGGCGATCGCTGTCGGAGAACTTAAGCTCTCGGATATTAGCATGGACCGGATAGGGAAACAGATAAGGGTGCTCGCGGAGGACATTCATTTCAAGTCTTTTGAATTCTGATTTTTACTTTTCATGACATTTCGAGATCACATACTCGTCGAAATTTACGATTCATTTTGTTCCTTACTCGTAGTCAGAGGATGGCAATTCTTTCTGTCCTTTTAAATATAATCAAAGGATTTAAATGTTATTTTTAATTCCTTCAACTCTCCCTTTGAAGAAAGGGCGTGAATGGCCGATTTGTCGGCATTTTTGTTAAGAGCAAACGTCTCCATGGCAACACCTCGGTCTCGCCCAACAGGTGGCGCAAGAACTTCATTACAGTCATTCCTTTTGTGAGATTACGACCGCATTATACCAAATATGAAGACTTTATGCAGCCCAATGTTGAAATTTTAGAGCCTTCTTTACTCTGAGAAAATATATATTCGAGGACATATTCACTAAATACTTAATTATTGAGGAGGTACATTGATTCTGAAATGGAAAACTGAGGCAAGTCCCGTGCTCGATTCTCAAAGCTACAAGCCATTGTATAAGCAATAGAAGTTATCTGAAACGGTAACTTATAATGCGAATAACACCATTCCACTACTCATACGGTATAATGACTCTGTTTAATTGAGAATGAGGATTTGAATATTTTAAATTAAATTAAAGATTTTTTAGGGCTTTGATTTCAGTGATGGAATTGTAGTTTTGTGAGAGCTGGGCTACTAACTTTGAGGCCCGAGTGCTATGCCTAATAATGCCTCTGTGCAACGTCAGCTTTACTTTGGATGTGTGATTTTTTATGGTACCAGACCTTTTTGAGAAGTTATATGCACCACAAGGAAATGACCTAGTCCTCTACCCTGGTGTTTTAATTTCACTCGTCGTATAGGGTATGGAATTACCTCTAACCTCATAAAAAGAGACGTTTCAGGCGTGATATGGTGGAATAACATGATTAATTAAAATTCTTAAAATGATTCATTAAAATTCAATTTTAATTAACCTCTAACTTCAACTATAAAACCAAACTTCTGGCTGTAGGTAACTTGATGAAATGTCCTCTGGTGGCTATTTTGATGAAAATATAATATAAAAACAGGGACTTGATATTCACTACACATACGTTTTCTCCGCCTCATTCAGAAAGCTAGTCCCTAAAAACGCGGTAACAGAAGGGTGGATAAGACTATTTTAATGTACTGGCTACGGTCACTGGTGTGTATTTAAACATGACCTAGTAACAGTGTTTGATACGAGAGTCCTAGCAATTTTTTCGTGACCACTGGCATCAATGGTTTATGTCCAGCCGGCAGCATCAATATATGCGTTTCCTAGCTGTTTACTCGCACAGATAAGAACACCATTTCTCTACTTTACTCTAAAACAATTTTATCATGTAAATTTGTTGTTAGGATAATATTTATGCTTTCTTTCCCCTTACTCTTCGTGGATTCGTAGTTTGTCCGTTTTTTTTCTTGTGACCATGGGTGCGTTGAATAGTTATCACATGAGTCCGAGTAAAATATTGAGTTCAAGTAATTGCATACTTAATTCTTTATTTATTCACTTCCATTGAATGGAATGGATTTTATCGTTTTAAGGCCTGAGTTATCAAGAATAAAACGTTTACGCTTCAAAAAAATTGCTTTCCAATGTTTCTCCCTGAGAAAATTTGATTGTCGTTAACAAAGTAAGAACATCTTAAGTCAAAGAAAAATGGCCGAAGGATCAGATCTCAAAATGGATTGCATGAAACCCAATAGTACAGGCTATTTCAAGGTTGGTTTATAGGATTGGCTAATTATGGAGACCAGCCATCAATTAATGATTGACTTATGGATGGCCTCGTTTTTTCTCACTCTTAATTGAGATTTGGTCTTGAAAGGGAGTCGTTAGCCGTGGACTGAAGAAGGATCTGTTGAATTATGGATTCTTTTATGTGCCGGTGTCTCCTAGCGTTTTGCATTTATTCTTAACGACGTTCAAATATATCTATGCTGAAAAAGAATTAAATGAGCTAACTGGCGGACGGGGACGAAAAATAAATACTGTTTTACGTATCAAAAAGACTAAAAATGAGAGACCATATTCGTACTATCTACGCTCGTGACTCTACTCAAGCGTTTCTTCTGCAGAAGATCTAAAAATTTGGAAACTCCGAATTATTTTCTTAAAAGAACCATCTCAGAAATGATGGTACAAGTGTTCCCGCGTTCCAACAATAGGAAAAACAATATAAGTAATGTTTAATGCTTTCTTAGATTCATGAATGTTATAGCTTCATGATGAAGATTATAAACATAAGTCGACGTGGCCGGGAAAATTTGTCTAACTTTCAATGTAGTGCGGCTGAGGTTTGGTAGACACCATTTGTTTTGTTACGTTTATAAACACCAGGTGGAGTGCAAATCGTACAACGTCACGCAGGGGATGTAGAGGTAGTATTTAAATACGTGAGCATTGAAAACATTCACAGCTAAAAAGTCGTGACTTAATATACCTCTCCGAAGCCTTTAAAACGTTAAGTCGAATGAGTCTGATAAATACGTAGCAAGCGAAAATGACTAAGTCTGGGTTTCATCCCTGTTAATTGTTACTATTTAGTGCAATAATTATTACTAAAATATTTTAAAATGTGTATATCAGAGTATTAGCGACAGCTCATATTTAATATATAATAAAATTATCATCTAAAATGGATTTCAGTACTTGAAAACTTCAAAAACTGAACTTAACGTACATTATGTCTAAATTATATTTTGTAATTTAATAAATAAAATTATTTTAACGATATAAAGAAATAAAATTCTATAAATAAGATTTTGATTTCATGTATGAAATTTGAGAATACAATTTGTTGAATTGCCATTCTTTTTGCGACCTAATAAGAGATGTTTAAGATGCCTTTGCTGGCAGTCTGCAAAAATTCAAAATAAAAGAAAACAGAAAGTACTTTTTCTTTGGAAATACATATTTCAATATGTGACGATTCGTTATGCTAGTTTTGGAAAAATAAGTAGACATCACAATCTGTAAAACACCAAGAGTTAAATGGAGGAGAATGCAGGAATTTAATGAGACTGGCTCGAAATCCTTCCGGAACAATTTAAACAATTCCATTAAAATCTCATCTAATTAATTCAAAAAAACATATGCAGTATAAAGAATAAAAATGGTATGCATTGTAAAATAATTCATGCTCATTAGTTGCTCTTTCAAGCCTCGCAAATATGTATATTTGCAGTTAGCTTGAATAGGTGTAAGTATGCAGTGTATTTCCACAATGCGGAGCATGAGTTTAGGATGTTAGATCATTCTCGATCACTAAGCGGTGGAAGGATACATAATTGGGCCAAATATATACAAATTGGTGGACATGAAACTTAAACCTCGTGGTAACTTTACGATCATCAACCTGACAGTACTTAGTCGTTATTTTGAATGAAAACACCTGTCAACGCCAATGCTACAGTGTCGTACAGTATTGCAGCCAATATGACGTCTAAAGAACGATGCACGTAATTTACATTTATCAATTTTGATGAAATCTGAAATGAAGATTGAGAAGAGAAATAATTTTGATGGAGAAGGGACTCGCGATGTGTTCTGAGCCTATGGTCTCGGATTAAGTGATTCAGTCTCTGGATCGTCGAATCATAGTCTCGAGGAGGGATGAGAAGGCCTACCTTTTAGCGTAGACATCCCCATCGTGCTAACTGCCAGTCGTAAGGTATTCCCTCTTATGGAAGGTTTCTTTGTCAGTGGCGCTGGCGGAACTACGTCTCTAGTCCACCTTGGACCTTCCTATCGGCAAAATCGTGGATTCTTCTGCTGAAGTATATGCCCGACAGGATATGGTATATTGTAGAACATTAGTAATCATATCTTAATGTAGGTACGTCTCATGAATTAGTAGTTATTGAAATCTTATTATTTTAGCATGGCTAATGTGCTCAATATTGTGTATTAAACGTCACAAAGTTCGATCCTCTTCCTCTAGAAATGAATTATATGAATGACAGTGAGTATAAATCTGATTCATTTATTGGGTTATTATTGAGAAAAATTGGTAAGTTACGGGCACAACAGGTCGTACAACATGGACGTGAATCGTCAGTGGTATGTAATATGACCGATATTTTCGGGTTTTATTTCTATCAGCCTATAATTTGCTGTTACTATATAGATATTTATTGAAACGCCATCTATTCTGAATTAAATTTCACGAATAATTATTATTTAAGGCACAACATTTCCGTAAGCAAATCCATACATTATTGCACTTATTGAAATGAAAACAAAATATTCTATACTCTTTCTGGTATTTATTTGCAGACGATTGCCGCAGGTTGTGCATGTAAGTAAATATAATAAAAAGTTTGAAAACGGTAGAAAAATATTCTGGCGTCAAGAAAACCAGTAAAAGAAAGAAAGGAAGAATATTGCAGACATATTCTAATGGCAGGTTACTCTCATTTCCTATTACCACATCCCATGGTGACCTGAAGGTGCAAAATGCAGATGGAAATGCGAGTGACGCGCATACACGTCTCTTTTCGGGGAATTATTTTAGAGTTGAAATATCAAAGGGGGTTCGATAAGTTACGTTTGAAATTCCTGGAAGCATTTCCCGTGGACGTGAGTGCTTTGCACTAAGATGCTAGATCACCCAAATGATAAAACATATTCCCTTCGCCAGACGGCCCCTTCCGTCCATCCTCTGCCCCACCCTCCACATCGCCTGTGTCTCTTCCTTCTGGAGAGAGGGATCATTCCTTCTTCTTCCTCTCCCACTTTCCTCACCGATCGTCTCCCCCACCACCCACACACCCCGTCCCATCATGTCTTCCGATTGAAAGTCACGAGTTGCCGTCCCCCATTCGCTCCCTTCCCTTCGAACCCTAATGCTCCACGCCCGCAGGCGATGGCAACCGGAAATAGCGGCGGAAGCACTCCGCGGGTGAGAGGACTGCTTTAGTTAGCCCTCCACCGTGGATGAGTTCTCTTGAGATTATCATCTCCACAGCGGATAAATGAAGCACTAAGATTACTCCGGCTGTACTATCGAATGAAAATGCAATGGTTTTAATTTGGATAAACTTGTGATGCCTGCCGGACTTTTAACGAATTTTCGCAGTCATAGCGGATAGCATTATCGGCACCAAGCATTTGGTTGAAGAAATCAGCTATAAAATTCAACTCAGTTAAATTATATGTAATATATTTTAATTGAGTTCAGCTTAAAATTAAAAAAAATTATAAAATTGGTTTCATTAAAGTTAAATCATCTCAAGTAGTTTAGCAACAATATTTTCATCCTCACAAAATTTTTGTCAAAAAGTTGCTCATTTCTCCATGAAAACATGAACCATTGCGGAGGCTGAATTATTACTAATAAAATTAACTGTTACATTAAGAAATGAACATAAAAATAAAATAACGAGGTAAGAGCTACTCGTAAGTATAAATTAATAAAAATTAATTCATTATTGTCCATTATCAGGTAGTGCAATCTATTTTTACGTGCGGACTATTTGTTTAAGAAATTCTCCGCTACCTTACACTAGGTCGTAAGCCTTGGTGGGTCGTTTGATCTCATCCCCATCTTAGTTGTTTGTATTCGTGGATTCTGCAACTTTTATCGTTTATAATGCTGGCAAAATTCTTAATCTCACCGTCATTCCTTGATATTCAGCCATTTAACCGTCCCCCGACGTCAATTAGTAGTTATGATAACGACCTCTTCCCCTACTGTGATAAGTTTGATACATGCCAATCGTTTAAAATTTCGGGCTCCTCCTGACTTCCGTAGCTTTACATTTTACATGAGAAAAGCAAAATATTTACTCTTAACCATCTGCAGATCCTTTTTGATTCAAATAATTTGGTCTACCATTAATTTTGCATGATTTTCGACGGCCTAGCCCTATATTCAAATGCCAGATCTTAAGTTACAAATTTTAAGGCTATATATGTACAGCATGAAACACGTTTGGAAATACAAAAGCGCTCGTAATTATTTAAAATGTAATAAAACTTTTCTAAGGTGGAGAAGCACGAATCGCAGCAGTTAGTAGAGAAGATAAAAAGCATAAATATTAACGTACTGATAAAGATTTTCATAGCATGCAAATAACTTCTTTTAAGAGTGGGAGAAGAAAAATGGCCAATGAAAATGCTAATGAGGGACATTGAAGAAGAAATGATCGCACGGGAATTGTAATTTTGTAGATACAGAGCGGAGGGGAACACAATCGTCAAGAGAAATGTTAACTGGAGGAAGTACATTCCTGTGTAATTTGTCGTGTGGCATATTTTCCATGCATGACATAAATACATGCCCCTACAGGTATGTATGGAAATACAACTACGACGTTGATCTAATACCCCCACGACAGAAATTTGTACTAATTTAATTATAGAAACCAATTCACTAACATTAAAACATTAAATGAATTTCCCTAATTACCACCACACACCGACCCCACCATAACTCCCCGTAAACAGCATATGCTTGCTGGGGACGAGGAATAGCACACTTGGGAGGGTGCTCACAGACATCTTGCCAACTGCCATCCATGCCCCTTTGTTGTGTTGTGTGAATTTCACACGACGTTGGGTTTAACAAAAGGCGATATTTAACACATTTATCTGATATGTTCTACCCTTTCCTCTCACCCATTAAGTAAGCTCTACCCTAAACTATAATATCTATAACGTGAATTCACGCTGTATTATATAGTGTGCGTGCAACAGCAAATACATAATAGCCGAAATGGAGGCTTGAAGGGAAAAATAATCGTTTATCGATCATTAAAAGTAACCTGATATATACGTGGGTGGTCTGAAAAGTTTCCGACTCAAAAAATTTCAGAAAAAAATGTTTTGTGTGAGTTCTCATATCTTTGTTAGATCGGAAACTTTTCAGACCACCCTTGTATAGATACTGACAATATTTCGATGTACATCAATCGAATCAGAGACGCGAATACATTGGCGTGCCATGTCTCGCTCTCGTCTTCACTCAAAACGCTTAAACTAAAATTCTCGAGACAAAATCCTTCTTTTCAATATCCCTGCGGCACTTACGTTCGCCGCCTCAATAAGCAGAGTTCGGGCTATGAAAATGAATGGATGGTATTTTTGTGGTGGCTCGTCATTTCCGGGTGGTCGGGAGTTGGCCATCCCTAGCTTTACAAATAAACGAGTTTAACGGGCTAAAGATTTCTTTTAAGAACCGAAGCGATCTGGACTGTGTATTACGCACTTTTTTATGGTACGTCACTCCGAACGAAAGACTCGTTATGCTCTTCGATTGCCCCCTTGAGAGCTTCCAAACGCCTCAAGAAGACGTGGAGTGATAAGACTGATACACACAAAAGGGTCTTCTTATGAAGGGAATGGGATGAGAATAAAGTGGGTACCATTTTGGAATGGATTAGAAGAAATAGACGGAAGCATAAATGATGTCATGTTAGTGTGAGGACGGAATCTAACCGATTCAGTTCTTGAGGAAAGGATGGAAAAAAAATAATATATTTGCTTTACAAAACATTTTTTCATTGAAACTTCAATTTTTTGTAAACACCGACATCCTTAGTAAGCAAATACACGTTCTGCCTTTGATTTCGTCATGTAAGTTAGGTTGTATCTAACTCCAAAATAATAAAAGTCAGAGATGAAAACTGGCGTCGGTTACCTGCTCACATGCATTTCAGTCACAAGTAAGGTATTTCTAGAAATTCCAATCACATCATGTCTTCAGATCGTCGTAAACCAATTTTGAAATCTCTGTCCAGAATTTCTTTTTACTTCTGTTCTCACATTTCCATTTACTTCTGTTCTCACATTTCCATTCCGCGTATCCAGAAAAATGGGAATGCCTCCATGCGGCCGGGTGCACTTCCTCTTGCAAATACGGGTTGTGTTCCCTTTGATTCACATCCACATGGAGTTAAAAGGGTTGTGTTTTTCATCGACTTCGCACCCCGCTCTCGATGGGAGGATGGTTTCTGCAAGAGGTCTGGCCCGCTAGGACGCCGATGGGACCACCTTGGCTAATATACTTGCGCTCCTCTGAATATGAGTTGCGTTCATGTATATGCGTGTGTCGAGGGTATACAAATTCGATGGAGGAGGTGTAGAAGAGGCCCTGAATTTGACATTGGGAAAGGGTAGTTTTTACGGATATGGTTCGTGATTTGTGGGTGGGGTAACGTAGATAGATTGATTCCTTCGGGGACTTGCGAGGGAATATGGGTCTATCTTTGTCTCTTGCATACACATCCACCCTTCGTGCTTAATTCCAACTGCTTTGGCCATAAAACTTTGCGTGGTGTTTTTGCACTCTGTAGGCTGTACCTATTTATAATGTGAACACGTTTGGTGAAGCGAAAAAAATTTCAATCCTTTACAAGGTACCAGGGCGTCTTTACCACGGAGTTTTCTACATTAATAAATTGAATGTCAATTTGAAACGCGCTTTGTATTTATCACAGATTAATTGTATAAAAACGCCTAATATTCAACAATCATTGTATGACATTGACTTTCACTCATTACACCCAATTACAAAAGTACAATTACTGAAAATGCTCTACATTATTACTCATACTATTTATTATCTTATTATATTGTTGCTCATTACGCACTGAAACGTCCATTTGACAAACCATTGTACTGCCTGGGCAGACTATATAAATAGACATACTAAAATTGTTTGAGTAGTATCAAGTGTGGATAGTGACACTAATTTAGCGAAAACCATGCTAATAAATAACATTTATATCTTAATTATTTTCAATTAATTCTTGACTGAATATTACCTAATTATCTGTAACTGCATTTATTTCTACTGCTTCTCAGGTTCCTTCCTTGTAAAATTAATTTTTTTGGGGAAGCTTTTTTTAGCTTTAGGGAAGAAGTTTTCTTTAGCATTTCAGAGGGAATAGGGTACAGTTTAGTGGAGTGTAGGTGGCTGCGAAGGAAGGCGGAAAGTAGGGTGAGTAGGGAAGTGTGACCAAGAGAATCGGCAGTCTCGATGACATGAAAGAAGAAGATAAAAAGTGTGAGCGACTAAACGAGGAATTAATGCGGTGGAATAGCTTTTGAGAAGGAATCACGCTGTGAGTCGAGGGCGATACATAATAGTTTCAGGAGACCGCCGCCCGCTGCCGGCCTCCAATCAATAGGCCACTTATGGCGATAAAGCTTATGCACTTCTTGCGAGAGCTTAATAGGGGTACGAGGACGTCCTCCCTCCCTTTAGGACGGCGGGGGGTGAGGAATCAGTGAGAGAGGAGACAATTTGCATTCCTAGAACTCGCTACTCCCTTTAGGGCACTGCGGATGACGGGGTGGGCGCCTCTTATCCCTAGTATCGTTCGCCCTGGAATGGAGCAGGACCGGCCGCACTTGTCTCGCAGAACAGGATCTTAGCTTCATGGGCCGCTTGCAATTACATCGCTTCATCTCCGGAAACAGCTTCAATGTGTACGTGAGTGTAAAGAGACATACCGATAATTCACATAACATGCAGAACGACTTCAAATTACTCACTCATACTGTAGTCGGTAATCTTGCATCGAAGAGAAAAAATATGTTTTTATCCTAGAGATGGCCCACCTACAAAACTGTTGAAGAACAAAGTTTATCATTTCCCATAATAATAATTAGTGATAGTTTAAAAAATGCACATAGTTATTAGGATTATTTAGGAACATAATTGACACTTAAGCCACTGAGTGCCAGTAGGATACTGTAGACTGTAATAAGATAAAAATGATTTGATGTTAATAATAAGTGTCAAATAATTAAGATAATAATCAACACAGTCAACAATTAACAAGTCAAATAATTAACACAAAGTGTTAAAAATAATTGACTGTGAACTCTAAGAACACCATTTGGCATCCACAAGACACATATAATCCACAATTTATATGAGGGTGGTACGCCCTCTCTCTCTTCTACTGCGTTCTACGCTACGACTCTCTTCTACTGCGTTCCGAAAAAGACTAATATTCCGGTGTCTGGTGTGACTTCCGGTGTGTTTGGGACTTAAGCTGAACCGCTAGGACATGTAAATATACAAAGTTACTTCTGGGAACAACCATCAAGTTCAGATGACTTGGAGGCCATGTTTAACTAATGAAGGACGTTTCCGCGGACGTTCAAATGAGTAGGGGATATGGCGTAAGGAGGACAGCCTCATTTAATTTCTCTGAATAGTAGAAAAACTACAGGTTCAATATTTGTTAAATGCAAAGTATTTCCTATGCTACATTTGCAATATTCGCTAAATTCAGCCTTAATAATAGAAACAAGGAATGAAAATAAGTATATACGTATAATAATAATTATTATAAGAATATAAGTATTTGTCAGTTTGCCCTTCATTCAAAGGTAAATCATTTGAATGCTTTAAAAATCAGCGCTAAAATGACTATACTATTTTCAACTTTAAATTTCTCCGCAGAGCATTAGTTAGTTCATTCATGCCGTGGATATTCTTTTGGTGCCTCGATAATTTTCTATTTTTGGGGATAAAATTCAGTATTCATCGAGGCCATGACGTCATAATATCCTCACCACTGTCTGAAGTCGAAATTTAGTTTAAGTACTGAATTATTCTCCTGGTTTATATACTTTCTGAGATAGGTAATAATATTTTTTCCCAATCTCCCGTAAATGGTGCTTGGTTTACAAATTATGTGTAAAGAAATCGGCCCAGTCGCATTTATTGCATTCCCTAGCACTGTACTCTCCTTTGATCTTCAGGTTACAATGATCGAAAATTCAATGATATGAAGATTACTCTAAAATTAATGGTATTTATAAAATATATTTTGAAATATAATATATTTTATAAATAACATTTTTATATATATTTATTTATTCTCAAATCTTCTTAGTTTAAGAGTAAAGGGAACTCCAATGTTCAGTTCAAAATGTTTTCTTTTCTACTGCTCAGCCAACGAACGTGCGCTGGTCCATAACGCATCCAGGGTGATCATGATGGAGGACAAGTGTAAATTTTCGTATTTCAATGGATTCACTTCATGCTACCACATGAAATCAGTCCCGAAAAGCTCCGATAGGTATAAATGAAAGAGAACTAACTTTGCTACAAATTTTGGCTGATAAAATATTTTCTTGCTTTTTCATTTTGAAGAAAATGGCTCTGAAAATGGTCTGGTTGATTGAAAAAAATACCTTATTCTATCATAAAAATATGAACTTCACCCGAAAAATGGCAAAGTTTTATTTGAAGCGCTTTAAATGAGTTGAAAAAGATACAGTCGTCCTTTATAAAGAACTTTTACCGAAAAAAATCACCTTTCCATGATTAAAACAAAAGGTGTTGGATTGAATAATTGTAGTAATTATTTAGCTAAAGAGTTAGAGAAATGAACCAAAATTTGAAGAAATATGTAAGATTAAAGTTTCTACTAGGCATGAAAATATTAATAATTTTAGAGCTGCCTGTTTGTGTAGCTCAAAAGGAAGGTAGAATGAGCAATGTTTTATCGGGGCATGCATATGCATAAATCGCACTCTTCTTGGCCTTCCACCCTTGCTCCCGTAGCCTGGAGGTGGCAGAGGAGAGGAGGAGCAGGGAAGGAGGCTGTCGCATATGTATCACGGAGAGGAGGGCTGGCGGACTACACCACGCCCCTGTTTCACCGCCGACCTAATTTCACTCCACCACCGACGATCCTCGTGCTAATGCTAATTGCACCCTCGTCGTCCTCTACCCCCACTTTTCGCCCGCAAACCCACACTTCCCCATCCCTCTCCTGTTCCCCACTTGCATCTTAATGCCTATGACGCACATTCGTTACCCTTAACCGCGGGCGTTTCCGATTTTCCCGCCGACTTGCACTTCTTATACTCCTCCGCATGCCTTCCAGTAGCAGATTTATCTTTTGGAATGCCACTTCAACGCGTTCAATTCCTTTAAATTTTTTTTTTTGAGGTTTGGTTTCAAACGAAAACATTCAAGACGCACATCGCGAGGTTCGTTTGCTCGGACAAAACATTGGTCCTATCCGAAAGTTTTGCCTCGAAGATGCAATGTACATTGTCTAAGGTGTTCCTAAAAATCCAATTTTTTTAAACATTTGCCTGACTTGGTGTTGACAAATTGATTTGTTGTAATGTCAATGTTTTTGGCCTAGTGAGTGATGTTAGACAACCACAATGGTGGTCAAACGTACTCGAATATCATGTAGTTTTACGTGATCACTAGCATCCTTATCCTCTCTCTTATCCCTCTTTCCTAAAATTGTGGTAATATATTTTGCAATACATTTATTATTATGACTCTCAAGTCACTCACTACTTGAAGATTAAAAATCTATTGCAAAATGGTATCCGAAACTGCAGAAAATCACGTTGGCTAACTATAGTCCCTACTTGAAGATATCTGAAGGCCATCAATTGCTTTGAAAGTCGTATTTAGAGCAAAATGTTAATGATAAAGGTTTCCGCCCGAAAAATATTAACCATGATGAGCACTAAAGTTACCTACTTGAAGCATTCGGCGGTGGTCTTTTTGATCCCTATCGCTAAAACCACATTATCTTAGATGCTCATCGTCTTGTGCTTTTGGATCTCCAATTTGCCCATCGAAATCTACTTTTCAGTATGTCCTCTGGGAAAAATCAGTCCAAGAGGATGTACGAATGATACTCCAGAATGTAAAATTTGGATGAGTGGCAGGTGTGGTTCGTGAATGAAATTAACGTCCTACGTGTCTTTTTAAGTGCCACCGGCGAGAGAGTTGATCTCTCACCATTAATTGATTATTTCTTCGAAAATATGAGGAACCAGCCTCACTTTCCGTAATTTATTTTTTTTGTGTACTTAGAACGTAATTCCAACTGTTATTCCCTTTAAAACATTAAAATAAAAACTCAGAATTGGTTATTGATAATGCAGCATTTTTGAATTTGTTTATAAATACGAATACTTAGTAATACATTTCATGCAATATTTATTCGGGCACGATGTGAGTTTTGACAGAAAGTCTAGAGTACCTGGGACTTGATGATGGCATGATGCGTTGAAAAACGTGCCGTGTTCAAATAAATATTGTGTGTAATAACTAAGTATATTTGTTTCAATTTGATGAAAAGTTTGTCTTTAAATTTTTAATGTAAACATTAAATATAATGGGCTTGCCTCGGCTTGTAAAGTGAAACTCACTGGAGACCTATCAAAACATATTAAGTGTAATTTATCGCCTTTCAAAATTTTAGAGTATTTTTAGTAGAAAAAAGTGGAATGATATATTTTTCATATTTTTCTACATCAACTGTTAAAAAGTCAAGTTAAATATCTTACTATGAATGCTAATGGAAAGATATTGAAGAGTTATTATAACTGATTACTAAGAGATCAATGTGCCTGTACACTAGAGTACATAGATGTGCCATTCTTGCGGGTTAGTACCTCGAGCATTTTTCACTAATATCTCGTATTTACGTCCAGTTGGTTTCAGTTGAATTTTTGTCCGATGGTTTTTGACTCTCGATATTCTACCCTAACCAATTGCTAATACGAAATACGTCAATAAATTA
This sequence comes from Hetaerina titia, assembly GCA_037158775.1. Lineage (NCBI taxonomy): Eukaryota > Metazoa > Arthropoda > Insecta > Odonata > Calopterygidae > Hetaerina > Hetaerina titia. The sequence goes on from CM073771.1 coordinate 67,198,822, forward strand.
TTTTATTTATTTCGAAGCTAGTAGATTGAAAATTTCGGTATTCAACTCCGGGGATTAAATTCTTGAAGATTCATCCGTATTTACCAAAAGTCAACTTATTTAAGTTAAGTGTAATAGATATCAACTGAGTTCGGTTAGTCAATGTTAAGTCAAATCATTATATTTTTTGAAATTATCCTTGAGGAAATTTAGCTGAAAGAAGAACAGAAAACTCAAGGGAAAACCTGTATATGTTCCTCGGAGAAGACGTGAAACCAATAGAAGCTCACATACAGTAACATATTCCGTGTAAGTTTGAAATTTCTCAACCGATGTCAAAATTTAATTATTTTGTATCGTAACAGTTATACGTTAAAATTATTTCCATTAGGTTTTCAAGTCGTACAACCCATAAACGTTTAATGTGTCAGTTTTTACCTCATTTTTATGATAAAATAAACACGTTATTTATATTGAACTTAACACCTATCTACATTTAAAACAAGGGTTGCTGTTGAGATAAATTGGAGTGCCTTATGTAATTTTCTCTACGGTCCATCAATACACACGAAAGAAAGAGAGTTACTCAAGTCCTCTGTCCTTTCTTGGCAGGGATGTTGGCCAAGACGTGGCGCCCTTCGGCCATCTACGTTGATTACCACATGTTTCTCCACAACTCCGCATTCCTCGGGGAGGTTTTAGTCCACTTGTCGCAAACGGTCGAAGGGAAATCGCGGAGACACATTACCGTGATTGAAGCTCGTCGGTGAAGGCACACAGAAATACAAACACACTCACAAACACCCGCAGCAATTGGGAATCACTTATCAATATCCTCCCCATTCGAATTCAGACGGGTAGGAGAGTTTTTTGAAGTTTGGCGGGGTGTAGGTGATGGATGATGAATGATTGGGTGGTCAGACCATTGCGATACTTCCCTTTCCCCAACCTGCCCTTCCCGTTGAGACGAGATCTCCGATCGGCAATCCATTTCCATCATTACTCATCCCCGGATCGTGGAGCAAGCGGCAAGGGGACGGCGGAGACAACATGTCCCCGGGGGAAGCGGCGACATGTCCCTCGGCGCGGCAGTCTCCTCGCCGTCGCTCATCGCTTTCTTTCGCGCCAATCTTTGCGATTGGTCGTCGCCTGAGATTCTGTCGACGGGAGTGGAGGGGGATTGGAATCGCGCATTGATTATTGCAGACTGAAAGAAACCACTTATGATTGGCGAGCCTCACTCTATATTGATACCTCAAACGGGCAAATTTGAGAAGCTTTCAATTTGTGCCACACTATAAGTATTGATAAGAAAAAGAATTTCGGTCATTATAGTTAATACATTATCCGTTCATTTAACTAATTCATTATCGAAATATAAGTTTTCATATTATTGATTATATTGAAAATATAAATTATCAAATTAAATATTGCTTAAATTTAAGATAGAATGGGTGTATATAGTTTGGTTCAATTAATGGGGTTAGATGATGAAGAAGAGGTTACATATCGCGGGGGAAACAATATTTTTCGTCTTTAAAAAGGCATAATATTATGAAAATGAGAGTGTTGTCAAATTATTTGATATTTTAGTACCCTGCAAGCCACCCCTAGAGTGTGTGTTAGGGGGTGAATACACACCAGAATAATTTTACCCGAACATGACCCTACCGCGGTCGAACAATTTCATTATGATCCCCTACCTTTCGTGGAAAAAATTACATATTAAATCTATCTATTTTCTACTTAATCTCTCTAATTTTATTAATATGATCTCTCCTGCCATAGCACGATGGGGGCAATGATACCTTTTCAACATCACTGCTAAAGAAACACCCTTTCAATTTATGCAAGAACTTCTATCTGTAATTTAACCTTCGCTCCGTGAGTGATTCCCAGCCTAGCTGCACTATTATTTTGGATACGCTACTAAGTTTACCAAAACAAAGTTATAAAAATCTAGCTCCTCAACGCTGCTCGCGATACAATTCGGCAATTAATCCGACTTCGTGAGGATTCCATATACTTGCAGCACATTCTAAACGAGACCCAACCAGCAACAGATTACATTTCTCCTGGACCTTTTCAACACTTTTACTCGGTGCTCTTCTAATAAATCATAATTTTTTGGAGGCTCGTTATGCCCAGGAGAAGTCTTTAATTAGGATAATACCTAGATATTTAATCAAGTCTACACATTACATTTCGGTCTTCCCAATGCAATGGGTGTTTGGGAGGAAATTGCTCTTTTTTCAAAAAAATCATCACTGCGCACTTTTTAAATTTTAATTCTAATTTCATAGTGTCGCACCAGTGTCGTATACTATTCAGGTCATCTGATCAAGCTGCTGTGTCCTCAGGATTTAGCATGTCGCGATAAACCGCTGCATAGTCGGCAAATAAACGTATCTTACTAGCGACTACGAAGTCAATATCGTTAACGTAAAGCAGGAATAAAAGCGGTCCGATGACACTTCCCTGGGGTAACTTCTACTCTATTTGAGTTAACTCCATCTATCACTACTCTTTGAACCCGACCATTCAAAAAGTCTTTAATCCAACTCCTGGTATTTTTATCAATGTCATATGCTTCTAGCTTTGCGAGTAGTTTACTATTAGGTACATTGTCGAAGGCATTCTTAAAATCAGAAAAAACAGCGTCCACTGGAACATTGCTCTCTCCCGAAATAAGAATATCCTCCTTATACTCGTTTTTAAATATTGGTGTTACGTTTGCAGGCTTACACTCTCTGGGAACCTTATGGTTTACTAGCGACTACTTAGTAACGTATGATTTTTAGATACAGTGCAAAATCCGACGCTGAAACCTTAAGAATGCGAGGGGGTATTTGATCGAACCCGGAGGATTTATTGGGCTTAATATATTTCAGCAAACGTTCTGTTCCATTATACGTGATGGGTTCTCGTATGAGATTTCAATTTTGGGCATCGGTTGACCGGAACGATTTGGTAATCTATCGGAGGCATTCGGTGGAAAATATATGAAGACGCTTTGAAAGAGGAATTTAATATGTTAGTCATTTACAACTGCTGGTTACTCTTTCACCTTTATCATTTTTAAGTGAATCAGCTGTTGAGGATAGAGAAAGAAACTTTGCACTTCCACATAAAGATTCATTACTTGACACGATCATGGTTTCGATGCTGCGCATCATCATTTCAATGATGCTCAGCACCATCTAATGATGATGCGCAGCATTGGAACTATGGTCTTATCAAGGAATAAATCTTTATGTGGTAGTGCAAAGTTTCTTTCTCTATCCTCACCATGAAGGAATTATACAAAGTTAAGCCTGAAACTTTTATGAATTAACTGTTGACTTTTTTTCTTGAACCTCTCTCACGACGAAATTGCATTCGGATGCTCTTTCAAAATGCGGCATAAACTTGTTGACTGCTGAGCGCGTGATCTCAAGGAAGTGATTCCATGCATCCTCCGTATTTAATTAATTACTATCTTTCTTAAAACTTGCAAATTGACTGCGTAGCTGGCACTTTACTTCGTTGAAGTCACCTTCTTTAAACAAGTAAATTTTCCTTTTAGGCTTCTTATTTCTGACCCCATGTGGCAAAAACTTACAATTTACTGCCCTGTGGTCACTAATTGCTTTTATAGTTTCTACAGTTAAGACATTTTTTTCTGAGTTGTAGGTTGACCCATGCAATCAATACCCATAAGGGGATGGATTGCATATGTGACAATTTATAGTATTTCAGTGTCATTGAAATGATAATGCATGCTCAATTGGTTCACATTTACATAAAACAACTAACTTAGCTCAAATTTTTTTTCTCTCTGTAAAAAGATAGCTATTTTTTATCCCTGTTACATTTTCGGAAAAGTAATTGAACCCTTTGGACTGGGCTGAAGCGAATATCTCAAAACCGATATCCTTCTCTTCCTCTTCCAGATGAGTAAGGTTGAGGGTGGCGGCGAGGGGGGCGGCGGAGGAGGGGGCGAAGAGGAGGAGCGAGAGGGCGGGGGCAAGGGGGGAGGCGGCGGAGGGGGCGGTGGAGGGGAGGCGACGGCGGCCGACGGCGACGCCGGCACCGCGACGTCCGTACTGCACAGCCCCCAGGCCGGGGGCGGCGTGGTGGTGCTGGACGGGGGTGGCGACGCGGTGGTAGTGGGAGAGACGGAGGATGGGCGGGAGACATGGGGCAAGAAGGTGGAGTTCCTATTGGCCGTCATCGGCTTCGCCGTCGACCTCGGCAACGTCTGGAGGTTCCCCTACATCTGCTACCAGAACGGCGGCGGTGAGTGTTGTCCATCAACCGCTGCGCACTCTCTGACCCCTGAATCTTTCATGTTTCTCCCTGATCAGTGAGAAATAGTAACTCCCGCCGGAACTGACTCAAGATAAAATTAAATTTTTATCCATTACCACAAAAAATATTTTATTTAGCACCCTGGGGTTCAACATAATGTTGTTATTGGAGGAATCAGGTTGTTGCGGTGTTTATTGTACTGGCTTTCCAAGGGTGTTTGAATCCCGTCGGTGGCAGAATTTTTTAGTGGTGATCCCAATTCCTACTTGTGGTACTATGAGAACAGCACTGTCATTGAGCTGCTCCGTCCATCGAGTGGGGCGATAATTTGTGGAACCATTAGCGCTTTTCGATGATAAAAGTGGGGTAATGCCGAATCCCCTCCACCCTTACTTCATTTCCTTAAAATCCGTAATATCGAATTACAACCTATTACCAGTGGTGCAAATGACCTTAGCTACCTAAGGCCTTCCACAATAACTACTACCACTTTATCATCTTGGGAGTTACCTTAAGATTTTTGCACCCATTATAGACTGGGTGGGGGATGTAACGGCTTTGCTTAAGGTAAAGGGTGACAGTGACAAAGCAATTGCACATATCGGTGAGGAGGGTTTTGAAGAGGGTGATATAAATGAGTGAGATTGAGTTTGTTTTTATCATATAAAGGATGGTTTTCTGTCGTTTAATGTATTTTAATAAATTAGTTTCATAAAAATTTACAGTTATGCCTAAAGAAAACAATGTAATTGTACAACAAAATTGTAAGTGATACAACACAATTTACGAAAAAACTTTTTTATCGGAAACGTATACAAAGTTAATTTTACCCAATATTCTATTGTATATATACATATATGGTTTCTGGCTTTTTTTGTTGAAAGCAATGCACGTTAAACTAAAATACCATTGTATGGTATTTTCAAAACCACTTTATGTGGAAATGTCAAGGGTTTCAATTTCGTTCCCTATGTTTGCTTCAACGCATCCGCCACAAAGCGTAAGGGTTTTGTTTTGCTAGATAGATTGTGCTTGTTGCGTGAAAAAATATATACCACACTGGTTCTTTTTTATGCTTGCTGAAGAATATCGGCTATAATTAAATGCGCCAAATGAAAATCAAACGTAGAATACAATTTTTCGTTATCAAAAAAATATCATTAAAATTGGAACCAAGTCTGTCTCAAGGCTACGCCTGTAAGGATAATACTTGTACGTAAACGTCATAAGTTACTAGAGGCGATAATAACTGGGGCAAGACATTAGTTAATTATAATTTACTGGTCAAACGTATGAATATTCTCTAGCCCTTCCAGCGACTCCTGTTTCTAGGAAATATTCGTCAAGGTTGTTGTATTTTAACTAATCATTCCTCACGATTATTTAGGCCACTTTTCCTTTTTTTTAGACAATAATTAATAATTTATATAAAATGCAATGGAAAACTCTACACTCCTCATTGCTCTTAAGTGTGTCCATACCGTTTATTTCTCAAACCATTTCAACATTCATTCAACGATGTACTGGTTTAAATGAATAATTCTTTAAAATGTCCTTCTGAAAGGAGGCCCTAATTACATAAATTGTAAGAATGTCTCTTTATCAGTGGTGTTGAAAATGTATTATTACCCCACATCGTACTACGGTAGGATCTTGTAAGGTAGATATCTTGTCAAAAAATTAGAAAAATTCGGAATAGAACATATAGATTTAAACTACATTTGTATATATTTAAATTGAATCAACATTAATACAACAAAAGTTATGCCATTTTCCAGAAAGAAAAAGGCTAAACTAAACATTAAAATAGGAAAGGAAAAACTAGAGCACGTAGAACACTTTACGTATCTTGGAAGTGTTTTGAACTAACACGGTCAATGTAGTAGGGAGAAGAATTGCGCTGGGCAAAGAGACTTTTACAAGATGGAGGGAGTTGATGATGGGGGCTTTGAGTAGGGAGGTAAAGAAAAGACTCGTCAAAACTTTAATATGGAGAGTAGGTATATACGTCGAGGAAACGTGGTCGCTGAAGCAGGAGGATAGACATAGTTTGGATGCTTTTGAAGTGTGGGTGTGGAGAAGAATGGAGAAGGTGAAATGGACAGAAAGGAAAACAAATAAGGAAGTACTAGGGATGGTGGGTGAGGAGAGGGGTTTTTTTTGGGAGAAATCCTTAGGAGGTAGGAAAAATGGATGAAAGGCGGCAAAAGAGCAAAGAGCAGGGACAGGATAGGGGTGTTGGACGGGATGAACGGGGGAAGGAATTATACAGAGATGAAGAGGGACCTGAGGTAGAGTAGGTTGCTGTAATGTATTTTGTTTGGAGTCGCAAAATATTTATTTGCCAGTTGTGTCCATCCAAAAACCTACCTTAACCGGTAGATTACCTTATAAAAAATATCTAAATTCTTTATGTGGCATCTAGTCTGTAAAACCATTTGTGACACAGGGTGCCACGTGGGGAGGTAGATCAGTTTTATTGTGCTTATGGAAATCCCAAATACGTGCATGAAAAGGTCATAAGCCTAAGGAATATGTACTCATTCCACGGGCCACAGATTTATTGGTATTACTAAGAGGATCATTAGACTCTCGTAATAGTAATGTTATGATTTGATTGATTGGTAGAACAGAAGGAAGCGTCGCTTACCGTAATCCCCTCCCCTCCGCAATGATCATTGTGCTCACCTCCTCCCCCCCTCCCGCCGCACGCCCTCGAGTTGACATGCAGGGTTAGATACAAATATATGTAAATGTGATTCGTATTCTGGAATGTACTACTCATAAGTTGGCAATCCTAACAGTCGTCTCACGGCGGCGCCGCGTCTCCGCCACGGGGGACCGCTGGCTCGCTCGAGCACCCTCGACGAAGATTGACGCTCATTCCGCCGCCCGCCCATGCACGTCAAATAGCCTGAGAAGAGATGGTTCCCTAACTTCCCGAAACGGAAATGATATCCTTGTGGGCTCATCCTTAATCCTCTACCTCTCTCATAGTCGTCATATATCTTAGCATTGGGAGATTGCCCTCGCTCCATGAAGAATCAGAGCTACGAGTATATCCGATTCCCGTACCAAAATGTTGTTACAGAGTCTTCCATATTTTAGGGTATGTTGCTTACGATTTAATGTAAACATGGCTGGTTATGTTGATCTAAGAATTTGTAAAGGTCGTATTGTTCTCAAGTCGACTTCCTTAGCTACATATAGCATCATTTCATCAATTTAGTTTTAGTAATGGTATTTTCAACGCTAGTTTTTCAATAAACTTTAAAAATTATAACAGGAACACCCTATATACTCTGAAGCATTAAAATTTAACCAGTTACAAGTATACTTTTTTTAAATAAAAGTAAATATCTTCACACGTTATGTCGGGATGTATGAGTGTAGAAAAAGCCCTGTTACATGTATTGAATCAAATACGTTTGATCATTGTTGATGCGTTAATCAGTTTTACTTTAAAGCGTTATGTTGATTCTTCGTCTCCCGAGAGCCATTATATATTTTATAAAAAAATAAGACAAATTGCAAAAGCCTTAGAACTAAAATTTAGCATATCATTAAAATATAATTTGTCATTGATTTTTAGCAGTAATGAATATTACTTTCATCCCAATCACTTAAAATTTCCTTTACAACGGTGATTTGAGTCTCACATTATACCATCGACATTTTCGAATTAGATAAACTGTATTTCATCATTTTACTCAATATCACTAAATATTATCATTAAAATGTCTTAACATTTTTGATTTTTGAATTTATCGAGATCCTTAAATTTTTCGTGAAGAATTATTTTACCATTGTTGATAAAACAACGTCGGTGGAATGCCTGATCGATCCATTCCGTCTTATTTCCTCTATTGGAGAATATAATTAACGCTAGAGTTATGTGTACCATCTGTTTGTATTGAACAAATCATGAATTGGAAACATTTACGTATGATCTTACAGTGGTGATTACTTAACGGAAAATTTCGTCTTCGTTGATCGTTTTGGCGAAAGGAATGCATTTTTTAATCCACCGATAAACCACAGCACCTCTGATCAAAGATGCTTGCTTCGTTGATTTCTAGGTTAATTGGCGTTGGTAGGCATGTGTTATACACAACACGCGCAATATCGTGACCATAAATTCGACCCGACCACACCCGTGACACACGTGTGTTTCGTACATACACGGGTGTCGTAGCACATTACGTTGGCATGTGTGGACGTTAAATATGGCTTTTCATTGTGGCAGGGGTTTTTCATCATCAAAGGCAGGCATGGTCGATTGAAGTAGTTCCAATTGGCAATAGGACCAAGTTTTACCGGAGTCAATTAAATGAGACTTGTATCGAGTATACATTGCATATTAAGTTGAAAATATAATATACGAGTATATAATAATATTTTTGCACGATAAATTATGTGATTAAAAAATTGTAATCACACTTCATTGATAAACTTTCATTAAAGATTATCGAACGCCAATATACAATAAATAAGTTTTGGATTAGTTTATAAAAGTTTATAATTTCCATTGTTTGAGAATAACAACTGTAAATTTTCTCATCAATTTTTCAGAATTAACCGATGACTGTTTCAGCAATTTGTGCCATTGTCCGTTACCTTGATCACGGCGCCATTTGCTCATTTTGTGTGTTTAACTTCACTGCTACCAACTAAACACATTTCTAATGGTTGGTGACCTAAATCGCCTCACCACATACCCTTGTGACAGATTGCAGGGCATGATGTTGCAGATGTGAAGTCCAACCGCGAACACGCGAAAGTGGGAAGTTACTACTCGCGATTCAATCCACTACATCCCATTCTCGCTTAAATACACGTGCACTCGGAACAACGCTTCTCAAAACGCTTTAGAGGGACGGAAACCGCTCGTAAATTCGGACATTCGTAATCTTTGTGGGTGGTTCGGGGTGGGAGGTGGCACGGCAACGCTCGCGTTCCCCGTCGGAATTAAAAGAATTCCCCGCGCAACTGGATGGACGAGATTTCTGAAGGCAGGATGAGGCAAGAGCTCACGGGAATACTTGGAAAGACACTTACTTCCCTGCGCCACCTCGTGCGCTCTCCCGAAGGCGATTCGATGTCCCGTTAAGGTCTGTGCGCCGTAAAAATTTATGTTCCTTGAGAGCGCGTAGGTAGGGAGGGAGGCTCGCCCGTCCTCTCGCCCAACTCGCCCCGCTCCGCCTCCGGAGGAAGGCGGCTCACATCTGAAGGCTGTCTGCAATGAAGGGGGGGGGGAGAAAAAACCATCCGTATCGTCCCGGATTATGTGTCCCAAGGGGAGTTGGCGAATGGGGGGGGGGCGGACCGGGAGAGGGCACCGGGGAAACACGGGATAACGAGGTGAGGCTGCGAAGGAATTTCAGGGGCTCGGGAAAGAATTGTATCAAGCAGACGTAATGCGGCGAAATTGCATCGAGAACCGTGAATGTACATTTTTCACATATTGTTACCCTCGTGCATGATTAGGCAAGAGAAATTACGAATACAATTACTAATCAATAGTACATAGTTTATGGAACGTAGCGTTTTATGGATCCAAAACCTTGTCTATGATATAAAAGGATAAGAGAAGATCGAGGCTTTTGAGATGTGGTTGTGGTGAAGAATGGAGGACGTACAAGTACGATGGATAGTGAAGAATATCTTAGTTGATACAGTGTAATTTAAAGAGAGAGGAAGTTGCCAGAAGAAATCCAAGGAAGGCAGAAAAATTGGGCGGAGGAAATTTTGAGAACTACTTGATAAAGGTCGTAATAGAATTAAGAATGATATTCATGCGAGGTTAAAGAAAAGAATTAGCGTTTTAGGAGGAATTAAATAATAAATGTGGTAGGATATAATTTTGTTCAAATTAGTTGAAGTTCACCTCATACGTAGTCCATGATGTTTCATGGGAAATGTCCTAAACATTTTTATTAAATTTGGTTGATAATATAATGCAATAAAGAGACGACCGATCAAAATGAGCATGAGATTGCGATGAGTTTGCAATGATCTGTTTATTTAAATTATGGAATTACCTTTGGTAATGCTCCAATTGTTTTTTTATTACCTCTCCAGAATTCAAATTGACTGCATTACCCGTCTTATTAACATCTCCAGGGTTAAGAAAGAATAAAATAGTGAGTGGTGGAAAGGGAAACACCAAAATGGAGAACTTAAGGTGTTCTATCGTCTCGGAGCTTGAACGGTCACAGAATGGTTGGTTGGCTAGTGAAAGGTGGGGACAGATGAATGGAACGGAATGCATGCTTTCAACAGAAGAGAGGATTATTGGGACTATCAACAATTTGATTTTTTTCCAGTAAGTAATACCTCTGCCCTTGAAACCATAGTGCGGAATTAAGTAATTAAGATGAAAAGTTTGTGACAGCGCAGACTCACTCAGGTGCGCTGATAAATTAACCGCTTGATATAAATGCAGAAAAGTATTCCCATGGTTTGTGCGCATGCATTATTGTGTTGATCATGTCTCTTTTCAGGATGGTTTTTTCATACTCAATACCGTTAATGCATTTTGGGAAAATGTGATGTTCATGTTCAGGAACAGGAGAAAGGTAAAAAATTATCCATTGATCAATGAAAATGAAAAATTAAAGAGAGAGCATTAGAACCAGGAAACATTTTTGCAATGAAACCTTGGATTTAAAAAAATACACGATTGATTATGATATAACCGCTTTAGGAGTTCCAGTACGGTTATTGAAAACGGCATAAACAGAGAACGAAAGTCAGGCTTGCGAGATTTCTACATAATTACTATGTTTAATATGATTTTTGGATGTATGGAAATATATAGGCAGCTGGTTTCTTGCAAGTTTTTATTGTATGTATTCGTTGATTTGATGCCATCCATCCGTTTTTCAAATGAGATTCTGTATGGCACCAAGCTCAATTAATTCGCATTAAATGTAAAATAAGGGTCTACATTTTTATGCAATAATTCCTTTTAAATTGTTTGATGAAATGGTGAGGAAAATAGTAGTAAAAATAACAGAACCAAATGCGTTTCACATTTATTTTTAAATAACGTTGGTATTAGAAAAGGAAAAAGGTGACAGTGACACTGATTTTATTTGAAGAGTTCTCGACACTGAAGTGTTTCAAATGGCAAGCGCGATTCCGGGGAAACGAGGAGGACTGCGCGCACATTCACTCTCACCTGTTCACCCCACGTGGCCCAGCACACCCGCGACGTCACTTCCTTAGGTTCTCGCTTGGCGCGGAAGCGTTCCCCACCTGACGCGCGCACACCTCCGGCACGTGGCGGACCGGATCTCTCTCCACGGCGCAGCCGGGAAATGTTTAATAAATTGATCGTCCGTCGTCGACGCGAGTGAGTTACAACGGACAGAGGGAAGAGGTTTAGAAGAGCTCGCCTTTCGTGAGAGGGTCGACGAGGGGGGGGTGAGAGACAAAGCCCCACGGCTGCTGAACCTTCCCTCTGATTACGAGGACGGGATGAGGATGAGGTGGGAGTCGCCCCCTTATCATGTTTTCTTCTTCCACACTCCTCACCCTCCTCCTCCTTCGTCCCTTTAATCCTCTTCCCCCACCCCGAGAGTACCGGCAAACTCACTCCATTACTTCAAAGAGGAAGAAACGTCACATTGTCCGCATTCCGCCGCCTGCCTCTTCTCTCCTTTTCCTCTCCCCGCCCCCTCTGAGGAAGAGGCGGCGTCTCTCTCCCGCTCTCCCTTACCGCCACTCTCCCTCCCGCCGTCCAAAGGAGGAAGAGAATGGGGCCCACCTGCCTTGAATCGATGCTCTACCCCGTTCCCCCCTCCTTCGTCCGTCACCGGGGCCGCAGCCACCGCGGTTGTACGTAGTAATGGTTTCCTCCCTTGGGGTATGGAGTCTCTACATTTTCCAAGCCTCCAAAAAATTTAAGAAAGACCTGAGATGTTTTCGGAATTAAATTTTAAAGAGTCGGCGATTGTTCATAATAACCATTCATATTTCCAAAAGTAACAAGTTGGAATTAATTCCTATCTAATTTCTCAAATCCTTACTCTTACAACTCTCCCAGCAACGATTGTTTACTTTTTTTTATTCGATGTTTAAAAAACGTATCACGTGACGATCATGTTTTCCATTATTTATTTACGCAGTCTTGCAGATGTTTGAACATAGTCGACTTGGTTAAAAATAATCACCTCTAAATACTTAAACTATAAATATTTTCACAGTAAATTCATTTAGGTAATAACAAATGGGGGACGTAATCTAGTTTACAGAGTGAATGTACTCTAAAAATATGTATAGTTTACTTTTTCAGTGAGAAGGGCGAACATTAGCCCACAGGTGATCGACCGGAAGTTTTGCTTTGTGTTATAATGGATGATTTGATTAAACGTAAATGAAAAGTGTATTATTCTCATTTATCGAAATGATATATCTTCCGTGAGTGGGGAACTGGACCATTAATTTTCTCCTAGGTCTCTCCATTCTCCCCCCGCATAAGTAACTGTTCCCTCCAAACCTCCTCATTTTCATTAGCAGCCCTCACCTGGCACTCACTTTCTCCGTCTCTTTGAGTGCCTTAACGCCTTTTTTACACAGAATATGAATGCTGAGAATGTCAGCATGAATAAGAAAGAGACAATTCGAAACAAAAAAGGACATACAATAGGGGCTATTTCGGCGAAATGGAAGCATTTGTATAGTAGTACCCTTCTGCCTCCAATTACGTGCTCGAACAGCTGACCGTGATCTCACGTCAACAGACTATAGATTTGAAAACGAGGCTCGCCTTGCTGCTATTAATATAAAATAAGAGAAAAAGCTATAGCCCAGGAGATTACTCAATAAAACTCTTCGTATATGTATATTTATTCATGGCAATTACAGCTGAATACCTTTAATACAACATTCTCGGTGGATTTATTCTATTAAGTACACAAAGGCACTAAGGCCGTTTAATACAGTCTTTAATCACTAATAGCATTCTTTCAGTGATTAGTTTGTGACTGTACTTTGATTGGTTTAACTACACCTCTGTCCGAATTGAATTGTAATAAATAATTGAAAATAAAATAAATAAAGAGAAAATAGGGTGTTATCTTTGCTTAAAGTTTTTACTGAGGCTAATATATTCTCCATATTTTTTTGGTGATCCCTGATTTGTGTAGAGTATATTTTCAAATGTTTCGTTTGAAATATTTGAAGAATATTTCGTTCGTTGAAACGTTTTGTTGGTCCTACTGAGAATGTCGTCAGTAAGTAACTGAAGGCATAATTTTATGCGTCACCCTTGGACACACTCCAGACAGTTTCCGACGACCTTTTCAGCAGGACGAATGAACTGTTGAATCTTAGGAAATACTCAAAATACAGTAGAAAATCTTTGAAAAATAGTATAGAGAAAATAGAACGTTAGATGGTGCATAAAAAACGTAAGAATACATTTAAATATACAAGGAACGTAGCTACGGTCGTGAATCAATGTAAACCAAATATGCCGAGACCGTAAACTTGATTGGCCTTAAGTTATAAGAAAAAAACGAAAATTTATAATAAATAATAAGACAAACTTACAAACACTCGATCACTAGAGTGTATTACGAATTAACTGTTACTTTCGTGAATCACATTCACACACGCACTCAGGGTTTACAAGGATCCCTTCTATGTCAGTGACCCGTCAATCACACAAATAAATGAAAATTATAAAATGATGTAATGAAACAGAAACGACTTACGTGAATACACAGTCACTCAGTCACTCGGGTGAGTTAGACCTTTGTGAATTTCACACATTCACTCAGTCAGGGTTTGCAAGGATCCCTTCTATGCCATTGACCCGTCAATCACACGCTTTTTTACTAAAATTTCTCGATATGTGTTTACGAATGCGTGAATTTGCTGTAAAAATATAACCTACAAAAAATTAATTCATGAACATTCAAGCGAAAGTCAAGTCTTTTTTTTTAAATTCTACACAATTAATGTCTATTGTCTTTTAATCTTGTTTTCGTACAACTAGTAATTGTGTACCACTATTCTATTTATTTTAATATTTTAAAAGAATTCGGCTCTGCACAATTTTTTGAAGCTTATTAATTCTTCCGGTGGGAAGATTGTCAAAACACCATTAATACTTCCTTGAATTCCGATATTATCTAAAATGTTCAACTTTTTCGAGGGAAACTATTTTTTTAAATGTTCCATCGTCCCTCAAATGAAAGTAAAACCATACTATATTATTTTACTATTTATTATATTTTTTTAATTTAATAATACTTTTTGTGATTTCTCTTTAGCATACAGAATGGGTGGAAGTTCGCTCTGGTGGCATAATAACTGTATACACAAGATTGACTTAGAAGTTGGGGAAACATTCTTCTTTAGCATAAGGTTAATTTCATGGCTGACTGCACAAAAAAACTAGAAAAGAGGAAAAATGCGACTATCCTCAACGTTCTGATTCTCAGAAACTCATATTTTTCTTTTTTTTTACGTAAAACGTACAACTACTCGTGGGTAGTTCATTAAGTCCTGAGAAAAAATAGAAAAACAAATTATTTTGAGTAGATTTTTATGTTATTTTTAACATAATCTGCTTTTAGCTCGATGCACCCTTCCCCAGCGTTTCTCCAACGTTTTTAAGTCATCCAAAAAGTAAGATTCCGGAAGGTCCTCAATAATATAGTATGCATCTGCTTTGCCAATACCTACCTACCTCGTTCGACGTGAATCGTTTTCCGCGCAGCCATTTTTTCAACCTTGGGAACAAAAAGTCACTAGGATGCAAATCTGGCAAATAAGCTGAATTTTGTAATTATATGAACTTTAATTTCATAACTTTTTCCATTTTTATTAATAAGCCAATATTTTCTGCTTCGATCGACGTTGTAAATTAAGCCACGCGATGGATATAAATGAAAATTTTAACACCAGTCTAGTGAGAGATGTGGCTTACTAAAAGTTACCTTTCCCGATACTACGAGCGTCATCTCTTGGATTTTCTGAGGAATTCTTGAACAACCAATCTTTGTAATTACAGTAATAAGAGGTTAAAATGCCCTAAGGATCGGGTTCATCTGACCTGCTTTTTGCGTTATTTTCCGTTCCAGTGCTGCTTCCATTTCTTCTTTATAGCGGTAATTTATCCCCATCAATTGACCCCTCATCAATTTATTTCTTCCTCTTTCTCTTTATATAAGCCTTCACTTTTCTTATACCTTTGCTTTCTTAAAATACACCCAATACAATTGGTTTTCCTTTCTCCGTTTATTGCTCTCATATTAAATTCCTACTTATACAGCCTATTTCATGCATTATTTGAAGAGCATATTTTTTTATTTTTTCCATCATCGTAATCTTTCTCTTGTTTCGCAAGAGCCAAATTTAAAAGCCTTTTTCAGATTTTTTCTCATTCCCTACAACCGACTGATATAAGTAAAATGTTTCCCATCCAGAAGATGTAACTCTCTTAATCGAACATTTGAATAATACTTCCCTTTATTCTATGCCTATAAATGATTTGGGTAACTATTTAAGACGAGTACTCGTAGTAGCTAATGCTATTTTTCTTCTTTCAGTCTTTACTACCTGCTATTACTGCTGAATCAACCAAATATTAAATGAAATTAACTTAATCTCCGGAAAAAATCGTTTGTTCTTCCACAGATATCTTAATATTCTTTTCAATCTACTAGTTTATGTTCCATCGGTTCGTCCTAATACGTTTTCAATAGTCGTGAGGGTATCCAGCAGCCTTATTAAGTAGAGGTACGAATACTGCTTCGCTTTTCTAGCTGTGATAGTACGAGGAAGGTCCTTTGAAGTAGTTTTCATGGGCGCCTAAACTTAGAGGCCACTTCTAGCTCCTCTCTTAAAACGGTAGGCCTCGGATTTTGGGCAGCTTTAAAGCAGATCCTCACCCGAATGCCCCCACTTCCGTATGAAAACGCGCTCAGTGGACAAAATTCAAAATCATGCCTGACCTTCTGAAATGCTGGCATTCGATTGGCTGACAATTTGTACAGTTCGGAGCATCTCTTGCGATCTTCGTGTCGCTTCGAAAAAAGGGTAAGGTTTAGAGAGGTGGAAATTCGTTGACTCGCCCAATTTAACGGTTCAAAGGGTAAATTTCGCGCTGAATATAAACGCAGCCATGGATGGGTGCATACGAAGACTCCGAGCTGTTTATTAGGGAAGATAAAGGTGGTAGGTGCAGATCGGAGTTGGTTAATAATGACAAAACTGTCAAAGGGCACGTGAGAATAAGGCTGATATTAAAGCGAACATTAAATCGTTACCTACTCCTCCTACTGCAAAGCGCAAATGTTGTCGCGTCAAGAAGGGGAAAGTGACAAGCTAATCATTTGACTAGCGGCACATACTAGTTCAATCTCAAGGATGATGCTAATCTGTGGAAACACGCCCGCAAATCCATCACGCTCCAAACTGCGAATTGGAAAAAAAATATCATGCAGTTGATTCACGATTAAATATTCGGGACAATTAAATCAAGGAAATTTCTTAATGACCTTTTTGCAAAGGATAACAGGTAATAATTTTCTGGCATCGGGAGTGCTATTTGTATTTAATTTACTAAAGCATAGTAAATTGTCATTGATTAAGTTTTTAAATTAGTTATTCAGAGTTAAGAAATAATGAGACTCATTTTTGATATCACTTTATAATTACTTATTTACTCGACCTATGGTTCAGCATGTTATGCGATTATAACTTCATCAGATACTGATGATGGCATATTAACATAATGCACACGAAATGACATTAAGCTTTACGAGAAGTAACTTCATTTTGAATGAAAGAAAAACTGGGCATTTTTCTCAAACTTATTCTTTGGTACTAGTTCCAACGCGCAGTCGTCAGTAGTAGTAGTTACGACGCATAGGTGTATATCTCCTGAGGATGACGACTATGCGCTGAAACTAGTTGTACTAAATAATAAGTTTGAGAAAAATACCTGGTATTCTTCTTTCATTTAACTTAATGTTTTGAACCCTTGAGCTCTGAATATGACCTAATGCATTGCTGTGTCCTAAAGAGGACATTTAACCGCAGACAAAATCTAGAAAACTGAAAATGACATTAAGCATCTAAACTTGTATCGTGTAAAAAAATATGAAATGGTATTTTAATACAAGGTCTTTTTTCCTCGTGAATATGGAGATATTCCATATTAGTGCAGCTTTTGCACTGTCATCGTGGTTCGTGATTCACGTCAGATGTCATGCAAGAATACAAGGGGAATAAGAAGCGTCGCTCATTACCCAGTATTTGAAAATTCAATTTCCCCGATTGTGGAATTCAAAGATGCCAAAGAATTAAAAGAATCTGTGTGAGCTTCAATGGTAAGTTTTGAATTAAATAGATTCGCGTTGCTTTTGCATTCAAAGAATGGGCGAGGTAGGAGCACGGCGAGTAAAATGAAATCCTTTGGGGCGAAGAAAATGTCAAGTCTATATTTAAATCCCTGGGGTTATTAAGAGCGCACACTACGCGGGCGGATTACGTAGTTCATCGAAAAAATAAAAGATGTAGGTGGTGATGAACAATGGAAGGACGAGTCCAACGACCCACGATTTTTTGTCAACAGAGGATGGGATGATTTTTTATATTGTCATAGATTTGACGCTGAAGCATGGAATTAATGTGAGCCACTGTATTTAGCCTCAAAATATTGCCTGCAGACAAATTTATAAAAGAACTATGCTTCCACTCGGAAGACCTAAAAGTCCTTACGGTTATTTATCCATCCATGTATACCATATGCCAATCAAAGACAACCAAACTTCCATCCAAACTCAGTCATTAATTTACAGTTCCCAGCTCTAGCGAATTTATTGAAAACTTATTCCTCGAAGGCTTTTCGTATTGGAGTCAATACTTTGGCTCCAACGAACTATGGCACTGTTTTCGCCCGTACTCGGTGAATTTTCCTCATTGTACTATATATACCTTTCACCAGTCAGTCCTAAACAATCTTCCGAGGAAGACGGAGCATAATTCCGTCGAAATTATCAAAAAATAAAGGGTGAGTGTTCCTTTAATGTGCTCTCATATTGTGTGTGTATATATATATATATATATATATATAACAGAAATATAGAAATTCCACAGTTAATATTTATGGTCCAAATGATCCAGTTGCAAGCATTTATTGCCCAGTCAATAATTGTTTATTGTAAACTTCCTATGATTCTGTTATCTATATAATGTTATGGAGTGTACATTGAGTAACGCATTTTAAGTGCTCTGGATTAAAAAAAACACTTGAGGTTTATGTATGTCTTTTTTTCGTTTGCAGTATGCACTTTTCCATATGAAGTTACCCTTCCTTCATCCTCATGGCCGTGACGTGAGGCATATAGTAACCCTCGGTTTGTCCGTTACGTCCTCCACCACTTCCAGAGATTCTCCACTCAGTTTTCCGCTCATTATTGGACGCGATACGTCATGTTGTTCTCACGACTTCATGGAATTCATATGAGCTACGTGTTACCAGAGAGTTGCGTGGAATCTATGATTTTCTACACTTTTTATATGCGAATACCTAAGAAGATCCCAGCAATATTTGTTGCGTCTCACGAATACACGGTCGGCGTATGAAATTCATATAAAAGGGTCAGGAGGTTAATTTCTTTTTGTATATGATTTTACAACAAGACCTGGTCCGGAATAATTTCATGGGTTAGGGTATCTTAAGTCATGAGTAATCGTACCCCGGATCCTCCGTTCAGTCGAACACTTTATCTGTTAGACTATCAAGCCATTCGTCCACTACAGATTAATATACTTGCATTTAAACAACAATATAATAACGTTTTCTCACTTCTCTTCTTCCACCCCTTACAAGTTGGAAGAGTTTATTTTTTGATCATACTTCAGCAATCTGTGCGAATATGTATCGGTAGAGTTGTTGTGGCATGTGCGCTCACCAGCTATACATATGAACTCGAATAAGAGCACAAGAGTGTACGTTTTATTCCTTTTCCAATTTTCGGTAATCTACATGATCGCTTGCAAGCCACTACTTGGATGGGCGGCAGGGGGCAATATTAAACCAGACATGCATCATCCAAATGAACTAATACTCATATGTTAATTGCAAAAAATATGCTATATAATGCAAATATTGGACAGAATAAAAACAACAGTAAAGATTGCGATATCTAAGAGTAAAACACTTCTCAACAAAGAAATATAAACGTTTCGTATACCGTGAACATGGAACGATCTTTCTGACGTGTGCGCACAAGGTTTCAAAGCCTCTCTATAAATTTGATCGACAGTTCTGATTACGACAACTATGCTCATATTCACTATTCTAAGCCTCAGATAAGTCTAGTCTATCAAGTCTAGTTCTAGTCCGTCAGATAAGTAAGTCTAGCATTATAAATTTTCTTCTTGTCTTTCTCTCCGTCCTAGGCTTGCTGAACCGAATGAATATTTACTGAAACAGAATGATTCCTTTGAAAAATTGGTCTCACCGCATCCATTTTGAGTTGCTTTTTTTCTCACTAATCATGATGAGCGATTGATTCCGCAGTACCTGGAATAATGATGTAAAATGCTTCTTCTATGATATTTGAACCTAATGTGTTTTTTCACGCACATGAAGTACTATGTGACGATTCCCCCGTGGATATCTATAACTACTCGTCTTTAAAGTTTTCCTTAATTTTTAGGTATCAGTCCTTTCACTTTTTTATGTGTCAATAGACAATGGCCGATCATGTTTGCACAATATTTAAAAGCTTTGAAAGATTATTTAAACGGCAATGATCTAACTCATTGCCAAGGCCACAAGGTCAGGTACCCTTGTTGGCTGATGAAAATATCATAATATATATAGATATTGATACTATTATATCATCACATGTACTTGGTGAAATTCTTTCGAAAGGTATATTAGGTCATATAATGTCAATGTTTTGGCCCAGTTTGACATGCATTAGTCGTTTTTCAGATTAGATTTTAGAGTTAGTAGATTTTAAAAATTCCGTTTGCTTATTGCGATGAGGTATTGCGAAAAATATGGGATCAAGTGCCTTTTTTTCAAATCTGGAATAGGATACCCCTCGGTTACGGTACATAATTGCGCAAAGTGTTATCGCGTCAAAACAAATTTCTTCGCCAGATATGCTATCAAATCATTGGATGAAGTTGGATTAGAGGATAATCGCGAGATTAAGTAGAATTAGATGAACATGGTGTATTCATAGATGTGATAACTTGCTCTCGTCTTAACTCTCGTCACTCAACCACCCACGGCAACACTTAAAATCGTGGGTGTGAGGACCCTTCCAAAAATGCCTAAAGGAGAAGTAAAATCTCATCCCATAAGGATTCAATATATACCAATATAAGGATTCAAAATTCCCATAAGGAATTCGATTCCCGTAAGGATTCAAAATTCCCATCAGGATTTCAAGTCCCAATGCTTAGATATTTTTGATCGTGGGGTATTAGGTATTTTTGATTGTGGCGTTCGAGCGTTTTATACCTGTGTATTCACGAATTTGCAGTTTGCGACCACGCAGATTGGACAGCAAGTCGGACCCATAAATCAACACCGCAGGAGTTACCTGCTTGAGCATTATGTTCGCTGTGTCCTGTTTTGCGTTAAATTTTCGCCAAGTTGTAAGTGTCGACGTATTCTTATTTGTGGACTGTGAGAAATACCTGTAGATTGTGGCTGTGTGTATGCGTGTCAAAACCGACAGAAAATGTCAATTTTAACTTGCTGCAGAATCCTGCTGTAAAATATTTGCTGCAATTTCTGTAAAGAACCACCGGCGATCTCCGCCCTAACTGGGTTAGTAGTTGGCACGACGCTCATCGTCGTCTTCTTTTTCTTTTCGGCGAGAACGCATTGCCGAACCGGATACTAAAAGAATTGAGAACCGAATGGAATTTAAAACGATATTGGTGAGAGTTGCTGGTAAAGGATTTTTTAGCATTACTTCTGCATTTAAGGGGGGACGGGAGAAGGGTCAAATTGAGGTTGGGTTACACAAGTTTTTGAATCCAAGGGGAATCCTGACAGTCTGTCAGTTATCCGAATCCCCCCGAGAATTTTCCTTTCGTCGTCACTCTTCCCTGAGAAGTTTCTTTTTCGAACACATTTTTAAATGAGCACGAAGCGGTATCGCTTTCAAAGTATATTCCAAGCATTTTTTCCTGTGATCAAGAGTAATTCTCAATCTTCACAGTTTTACTTCTGGTGAAGCTCACAAGAAAAGTCCGTGCTAGAATTCAAGGTGAAAGTTTTAACTTGTGCGTGATTGAGACCGTAGGGACGTGAGACACTGGGGTTTTAACGATCGTCAAACTCGTGATGAAGTAGAGTAAGGGTGTATCACGAAAGTG
The DNA here is from genome assembly GCA_037158775.1 of Hetaerina titia. NCBI lineage: Eukaryota > Metazoa > Arthropoda > Insecta > Odonata > Calopterygidae > Hetaerina > Hetaerina titia. The sequence continues at coordinate 67,220,461 of CM073771.1, forward strand.
TAGGGAGAGTAAATTGATGAGCAGTGCACATCCACAGGGTAGCATTTTTTATTAAAACGCTGTTTTCTCAGGTTCACATCAAGTGGAAAAAGTTGCGATAAAGCTCTCTCTGAGGATTAGAAAAATCTATGGCGAACGAGTTACGAACCCTCGAAAAACGCTCCGGGAGCAATCAGGCCTTTCCTGGTGGTACTATGCGATATTCATTTTAAAGTATCGATCTTCGATAAGCATGCATCTATATACAAGATAAACCAATATGTAGATAATCATCAACGCTAACGAAAAAAACAACGATACCTTACTTATCGTCAAAATAGGCAACAATATTTACAGCAGATATTAAAAATATCCACCAAACCTATCCAATGTCGTTCAAATCGAATATCGAAGACGTATAATGCGTACATGTAGTTTATATCGAATTACATATGTAATGCGCGTTATGTGCAATAAATACGCATAATGGGGCAATCTGGCGGCCATTACGCGGACTCTACAGCTAGTTAGTCCCACTAGCGGCGCTAGTTGCCTGAGACCCAATGAGCCGTCTGTGCTTGGTGGATCGTTGGGCTGTGCCTATGGTGCCAGTTATGTTGTTTGCTGTTGTACTTGTTTTTACTGCTTGTCGCAAATGGAAATTGAGCAACGGGGCAACGAATCAACATCAAGTTTTTTGGCACAGTGTGCTAAAAAATTTAAAGAAATTACTGAAATGTTAATAGTTGTTTACGGTGATAATGATCTGAAGAACACAGCCGCTTTCAGGTGGATTAAGCGTTTTAAAGATGGCCGACAACCCGACACGGATGGTGCAAGCTCAGGACGACCTTCAACCACCTGTGTTGACGACAACATTGATCGTGTACGGTCTCTCGTCCTTACCGAGCGTCGAAAACTGTCCGAATTATAGCTGATGAACTGAATTTAGGAAAATCAGCAGTGCACACTATTTTAACCGAACATGATGGTTGGATCGTTCTCCATGACAATGTACCTGCATATGCAGCATTGATTATTCGCCGGTTTCTACCGAAAAAATTCAATCACCATCCTTAATCATCCTCCTTATATATCAGATCTCGCCCCCAAGCGACTTTTTTCTATTTCCGAAATGCAAAAATGTGATGAGGGACATCACTGGGAAAATGTGGACACAATAAAGCATGAAACGACGAGAAAACTAAAAAGCCTAACTGCCGAGGACTTCCGAGTGTGCTTTAAACATTGGAAAAGAAGGTGGAATAAGTGCATAGCAACGAATGGAGAGTATTTTGAAGGGAACAAAATCGATGTAGACTAAATTTTGCAAAATCAAGTTTTTACGGCCTCAGTTCGCGTATTTATTCGACAAACCTCGTACATCGTCCATATTAAATATTGTCATTGCCATCTATTATCCTAGACAGGGAGGCAAAGAAGCGTATAGCAGGGGGTGTGAGATCGCCAGGCATTAGAATCGTTGATAATTAATAATATTCCGTGTCATTTAATAGATGAGTGATAGCTTTCTGTATGATTTTATTTTCGGTAATTCCAAATAATCTCCTAATGGGTGTTTTTTTTACTGAAGTGGTCACCTATTCTGCAAGTAAAAAAGGGAAAAGGACTGTTTCGTTGCTATACGATTTACTTACGCACTTAAGGAATAGCGTCACCTGAAATTTTTGATTTTCTTCTTCAATAGTTCTACGACCCCTCAATTTTTTTCCTCCATCCATCTATCTGCTCCCATAGTTCTCTCCAGCTCCAGACCAATCTTAGATCTCTTGCACTCCTGCTTATGTTATCTCCAAATCTTACCTTGATTTTATAGGTGGTCCTCTCCGTCTCACCTTCTCAGTGATTGATTTTTTTGTCACTTTTATCTCCATCATAAGGTGGGCATAATACTTGCCCACCGAAATTTAACGTTGCGTTACCCTCCTCTACCTGAAAGGTTATGAGATAGCTAACGTTCCGAAATTCAGAGAAATCACAGTATCAACATTATTCACGTTGACCGGGACTCAAGCCCGAATTCCACGATTGCCGAGTGCGTCCTTTAACCATTTTTTTGCCAAGGACTGATTTTAAGCAATTTAAGCACTCGACCGAGGGATCCAGGTTCGTTAAATCGGTCAATGTGAATGGTTTTTCATACTGTAAAATGTATGTCATTCGGTACAAAACTAAAGTAAAGACCCATTTAAAGTAACAGTCGCAGTATATCTTGCAGTTATTTGAATTTATGCAACCAAACTTGTATACACTATCGAATTTCAACGAAGTTTCTATAGTAAAATTAATTTTTGCAATAATTTAAATGTAAAATAATCAAGAACTCTCTTTTCGTCAAATAATCAACGACGAAATGAAGTCTTTGACACAAATTGGAGTGCAAAAACTGGCAAAGAAACGGTGAATTTTGGAAAATAACCAAAATGAAAGCATAATATTTTGAGCTACCGTTTAATTTTAGGAAACATTTTATGCCGTGAAGTAGAAACCTTGGTGGTTTATACAGTTCGCATAACCAATAACGTACACATATCGTACATATCGACAATAATTATCGACAGTCGATATATCGGTTCCGAAAAATTATTCATAGGCATCCATCTGGTGCATGTAAAAAATATTGACATGTTGTCGATATGTCATCATATCGCACAGACCCATTCCCAGGAGACCACGGACGCACTTTCACTTCGCGGGCAATCCCCAGGCGAGGGAGAGGGAGGGGTAATCACCCCCTCCTCCCAATTGGCGCCCGTCTGCTCCGCCTAAATAAAACATCTAAAAACGAAGACGGCTTCCTGAAGATCCCGTAGGGGGAATCAGGGTGGAGTGAGTAAGGGGGGAGAAGAAGAGGGGAAGAAGGAAGAAAAGAACTTTTCTCCCTCCCCCTTTTTGATCGAAAGGGAACGTTCGGAAATAGATTTCGCGATGAGGGAGCCTTCAATAATACCCGGTCGCAAGCAAAACCACCACACCCTTGTCCTTTCCGCCAGAAGGATCGAGGGCTTTCGTCGGACGGGACGTGGCAAGGTCCTGCGGGCCAGCGAGATGGGGGTCACGCGTGAGACTGTGTAACTGCCGTCCGACCGCTCGTAATACCATGAATTCTCCGAGAATGGTGGTCGGCACCGGATCACGTCAGCATCCAATTGCGTCCGGAGGATTTTTTTCGTGCACCACGCGTCTTCTTCAAAGCTCTTCTTTAAAGTCATACTCAATGTCCTAAAGTTCAGTCTTATCTTCCAGGCTCAAACATTTAGGGAATAGGTCTCCGCGTGGTTATACAGAGATTTACTAAAATGTCATAAGTATCGCGTTTTTATGAGTCTTAGTTTCTCCCAAGGATCTCTCACTGAAAACATACCTTAGCTTCACGTTATACAGATGGAAAGGGGCATTAGGTACGGCTGGGCGTGATCGCAAAACAATGGCTCCGTAATCAATACGAGACATTGTCGTAATGTATTCATAAACGTAAAAAAGCAGATGGTATCGGAATGTTATTTAATTTTTAAAGTCGCAACGAGCGATTCATCGCCTACGTGCATCTTAAAGCCAAAACTCGATGAATTATAAATTCTGAATTTTATGATTTTTCCGAATACATTGTTAAATGTAATATAAAAATTTAATACTCGCGTACTGTGTAATGGAGTAAAATAAAAATTACTGCACCATTTACCATCACCAGCGGTCACCGTACCTTTAAAGTACGAGGTTATTTCATCTGAAATCAATTTGTAGCTATAGGTAACGGGCCCGAGGTCTATGACTGAAGCGTGTATTTTGATCTTATACACTGAGTAATTTAGTGGGCAGTGCCATCTGGGTTTTCATTAAACTTACACCATGCTGTTGCATAGTATCGAACCTTATATTGCTAATTAAAAGAAAGTAAGTTCCGAAGTCAGTAAACGTATCAGTTAATAAATTATTGTTATATATTTTTTTAGGTGAACTACCGGTTAAGGTAGGTTTTTAGATGGACACAACTATCCAATAAATATTTTATACTCCCCTGCAAGGGTTTCGTGGGATGACGACGGGGTGGGTGGGACGATATATAAATACACACGCATTCAAATACGAAATCCCACCATACCGCGAACAAATATTCATTCACACATAGAATTACGCGTTCTTGGTAGTGCATCCGCCCGGCAAGAGGAAGATCCGGTGTTCAACTCCCGGTTAAGGAAATATTTTTATATTTGTGATCTGCTCAAATCCGCCTTCCCCACATGCCCTGTGTTCTTTTATGTGTTTTCCTAACCCCTTTCCTTATATCTATTTCTATCTTCCCCACTTTTCCTGTGTTGGTATTTTATGTGTTTTCCTATCCCCTTTCCTTATATGTCTATTTTATATGCGCGAAAATTATATATATATATACATATATATATATACATACATATATATATATATATATATACATATATTATTTCACACATAGAAATAGATATAAGAAAAGGGGATAGGAAAACACATAAAAGACAAACACAGGAAAGGTGGGGATGGCGGATTTGAGCAGATCACGAATGTAAAATCATTTCCTTATCCGGGATTTGAACACCGGATCTTCCACTTGCCGGGCGGATGCTCTACCACTTAAGCTAATAAGGAAACCTAATTTTACACTGAGATCTGCGATCTTATAAAGCGCCCAAATGCTCCGATTGCTTTATGCCCAGAGATGGCGTTAGAGAGCTGTTTCACCCACCAAAGGAGAAGTAGACGACACACAAGAAGGGGAAAGGATAGTAGAAAAGCATTCATACGATATCAGAAAGGATAGGAACGATGCGTTTCATGGCACGCATAGCCGGAAGAAGAGACGAGCCACATTGGCCAAATACACATTCAAACACGAAATACCGCCATACGGCGAACAAATATTATTTCACACATATATTCATTACATACATTAATATCAAGAAAGATGTAATTTGATGTTGCGTTTTGTTCTTTATTACAAAGAAGTACCCTAATTTCCTCCCTGCTACCTACTAACTTGTCATCACAAGTATTCAGTATTGAGTTATTGAATTCTTTAAAGAATTGAAATTAAAAGAGAGCACACATAATGATTAAAAAATTTCCCTTGACTCATGATTAATATCGGTTGGTGTTCTAATGTCGTCGAGAAACTTATTTCCAAAATAATTTCTTGCATTCCTCTTAAGAAACTAAATGACTCTCGAACAACTGTCAAGGTGACTTAACCAGAAGTATATAAAGAGAGTATGGTGGAAGAAGAAATGCCTAGGGAAGATAATAATACGTATCAAGGAGGATGATCTCACAATGAAAACATTGCCTCATTTTCTAACGCGCCTTTGCTGAGCATAGGTAAATTGGCTCTCGCATGAGTAGTTTTCCTTGAAATGATCGTAAAACAACATAGTCTGCGGTGGAATTACGGCACGTCGCAAACCTCATCATCGTGAAACCATGAAGCGAAACGGCTCCGTATATGCCTGCAGCGCCGTGTTATGGAAAAACATGCTGAAAAGTGCCTTCTGCGCGAATTATAGCGCAGCCTTTCTGCGGAAATCAATGTCGTGTAAAGAAACATGGAATGCAGAAGCCTATATATAGGACGCTAGTTCCGCTGGTTGATTTGTATGCCATCAAAGCGTCAAAAATTCTCAGACTTCAGTTTACGGTTAGCATAACAGATTTAATGGAGAGATCTTACATCCCCCAGACGGCCTATTTGCATCAAGTCTATATATATTACATTGCGTAATAAAATGCTTCCACGTTCGATACACATGAAATGGTTTGAAAAACAATCAGAATTAAGGATTTAAAACATCTCAAAGTGATACCAACTTATTTCTAAGAGCAGCTTAGGATGAGGGTATTTTTACGAACAGTCCCCACCTCTGGCAAGCCATGGGGAACCTTTGAAATTGTAATCTCAAATCAAAATGGAGTCTTTAAACTGATTAATACGGAATATGAAATTCCCATTGACGAAAATTATGTTTATTTGAAATTATATCTCTGATAGAATTGGAAAAAACAATGGATTTGAGTGGGTATTCGTAAATCGTAATGAAAAATGCTCTAAAGCGTTTGGGGTTGGATCCCATTGAATCTCAATCACAGTCGGTAAGAATTCCTTTGATCAGTGAGATTAAACTTTGACATTATTTATTTTAGAGATGCATACATTTTTTCATCTTCATTTGACCCTAGATATTATAACAAGAATTTAAATATATAATGGAAGCGCATAGGTCTTGAGCCAGGATTTCTATGCTATAGATATTTCGTTTTTCCCTGTCCAAGTTGTCAGTGAAAGAATACTGAACCTCTCAAGCTAGGAAAAGTATGCCATGAGGCATGTCGATAATAAAAATCGGTGTTAGTTTAACTTTTTGTATTTATTTCAGTTGCTTTTGATTTTTTCCTAAATTTTCTCTCTTTCTTTGAAATATATCTAGATGTCTTAATGACGATCTTTTTCTCAAATAAGTAGCAATAATTGATTTTTCATAGGTTCTCCGAAGGCTAAAATCGTATTGGGAAGTAAAATAAATACAAGAAAATCCTTTAAGGTGACGACGTGCAGGAACGAGGTGGAATTCCAACCCGTCTCCTTTCAGAAAACTAATGAGCTAATTAATGTTTTTCTTATTGTTCTTACCAAGCACGTATCCTTGAAATAGTTGTAAAATGGCGTTGAACGTGTTCTATGTCTAATTACTTCCCTGTTTTTCTCTGTTATTTGAAACTGCCGTCTTAAGTGTTTGCCTTAATTTCTTGTTAAATGAGTCCTGCCCTATCAGAGGACCTGAAGTGAGACAGTGAGAGAGAGAGTGGGATGTGGAAGGGAAGAAAGAAGAGTTTGTGGTTCTATTTCCAATATTTCGAACAGTCTAAGAGGGATTGTTCTGCAATCGTGAGTTACGGTGTGTTTTCATTTTTGCCGATTGATTTATTTCCACCAAGTAAATGAGAGAACTTTGTTTTGTGTCACTCTTCCAATTAATCAGAAGTAAAAACTGTGTGCCTGCTAGTTTTAAGGAAGTAAAACTTATTCTTTAGTCTTTTGAATTTACTGAGAATAGTATTCAATCTGGAGTACAGGAAAAATTTGAAATTACGACACACATTCGTTTAAAACAAACTCGTAGAGAATGGAGGAGTGTAGTAAGCTAATTTTTAGATTGAAAAACATAATGATATTCAATTAAACGTGATTATGTATTTTTTTATTCAAATAATGTATTAAACAAAATTTTGAACTTATGTTTGATTGTTTATTAACCAGTAGACCGTACTGGAGTCGAACGTTGAGACTTGTACCAAATTCAAATTACATTTGAAGCTAATATAGAAAAAAAGAAATATTTTTATGATAAAGTATTTCATAAAAATACGTGTCTACTATAAGTTCAACAAACCATTTGATTACGAATGGGAGGGGTGAATGAGAAATGGAAAGGAGAGAGGATTGTTGAGGGAAATCTAATGGAGGCAGGCATTTTGGATGCAGAGTGTCCTGATTGGCAATGGAATGTCGAGGACTACTAGAAAGAAGAAGAGGGAGTGTTAGAAGAGGTATTGGAAGACCTGGAGATAGGAATGAAAGTCGGTGGGTAGTTCATAAAATCAGTTAGGTTTGAGAATGATCAAGATTTAGTTTTCCAACTGGCCAAAGGTTTGCGAGCATTGCTGAGTACGAATTATTATAAAAAAAACAAATTTTATAATGCAATTGAGAAATAGGAAAGCTAAGCTAGACTTTCAGATAGAAGTTAACAAACTCCATGTTATAGGACTACATTAATAATAGTTCATTAACCACAGGTGGAACAGTTTACCTATCTTGTAAGTTTTTTGAAAAGAAAGATAATTTGTATTTGGTAAAGAAGCTGTTACCAGAAGGGACGTGATGACAGGGACGTTGAGTTAGGATATTAAGAAAAGATCACTGAAAACATTGATTTGGAGTCTGATTTTTTACGATGTGAAATCATGGTCATCGAAACAGGATAAAAGTCTTTCAATGGAGGCTTTTGAGATATGGGTGTAAAGAAAGATGGAGAAAGTCAAATAGGCATGAAGGTTATCAAAAGATGAATTACAATGCAGAGTGAAAAAGGAGAATGGGGGACGTTGGGAGAGATACAACGGAGATGGGAAAGACAGATACAGAGTATTTTAATTAGCGACGGGATGTTGAAGACATTGATAGGAGAGAGAATGTTAGGCAAGCGAGAAAAAGGGTAGCAATAGTATTGGGATGTTGGACGGAATGAAAGGAGGAAGGGAGAATGGCAAATAATAGTTTATTGAAATTTCGAAATAATTTATTGAAATTGAAATATTTTGCCACAGTGTGATTGTTCTTTTGCGTGTTATCTATTTTATTCTATGTTCTATTGTGCCGTCCAAACGTTATATTACTCTCGTGAGTACTTCCACATCATCTATATATATATATATATATACAGAAAATAGCTGGTGCCAAGTCTGGACTGTAAGGGGGTTGGAAATCATCTAGATGCTGTTGCAGAGAGTCTTCGCAAGCAGACACTCGACTCTGCTTTTGGTCATGCGTCAAGACTTTCGGGACGAGTTTAGCACTAATTTTTTGCATCGCTAAATTTTCAGTGACAATGGCATGTACTGTCATCTTATCAATGCCAATACGATCCGCGATTGTGCGCACACTGAACCGACGGTCTAAATTCAGCAACGCACACGTCAGGAAAAAATTTTTACCGTTAATTTTTATGCAAACCTTATAAAAGGATAGTTAGCCTGTGCCCATCCAAAACCAATGCTAAGCGGTGGACAGCCTAATAATAATAATTCGAATCTGATATGTGAGAAGCAAAGATTATTAGGTCTTTCTTCATTCCAGCGAAGCAAACGTACGTTCGAGTCACTTCATAGCCATCTCCTGACAACCGTCCGTCCTCGCCTTCCAGTTTTTACGTATCCGTTGACCCGACGCCCTGTGCGTAATTGTCACCCTTTCCCATCATCCTCTCGTGTCGCTTTGGAAACCGGTTTGTATTCTCCCGCCTGGACGCCGGCGACTCGTCAAGCCTCTTTTATGGCGCCGAGGCGAGAGTCCGTATCACTGGGCACCTCCTCCCACGTCGTCTCCCCGTGGGAGTATTTCCCTCCGCGTCCTCTAACGCGTGACTCGGAAGATTTCCATAAGGGAGGAGGAGGCGAGGGACAAATTTCGCCGCTGACTTGGAGGATTGGCGCTCCGAAAACTTCACCCGTGCTCCAAAATCCTCTCCCCAACCAGAACACCTTCGCTGGAGGTTTCGGTTCTCAAGAGTTTTTATCTCGTCCAAAGGGATTTGTTTTCGTCAACTCTTACTCTGAAGCAATCATCAATCGATTATACGTAATCAACGAATCAAAGCTAAGTTTATTGCTTATATAGAAATTGAATCTGATATGAATTAAATTTCAAATATTTACGTATTTACCAAAGGGCGTAGAAGTCCGAAGTAGAGAGTTGGACGGTAGACCGGCGAGCCCGGGTTTGATTCCCGAGCATGTCTCTGGGCACTCTCATCTTCATTTCGGCTGTATGAGTTTGTAGGTACTAGATCTTTCTGGGAAACCATTGGTGCCATAGGAAAAGGCATCCTGATCTTACCTGTATACTATATATATGGTTTATCTATGTACGAGAGGGGGTTGATTTGGTGTGGTACTTCGTATTCAGGCCTGTACTATGTGTAGTTCACAAATTCAGATCAGGAATATCCGCTCATTTCCCAACGTCTCCTGTTATTTTTCTAAGAAATTCTACTTTCGAGAAATTGACGCTTTTTGATGATGCTGTCCGATGGCAATTATTTCATTTCGGAATTTTGTAGCGACAAACAAACTATCTATAGCTAAGCTTTCATGTCACCTGAGAATTATTGTCAATTACAATGTTGCGGCCAATGTAAGTTTTCAATGGACAATGAGTTTAAACATTATGTATTAAGCCATTATTCTGTTCCATATACACTCTGCCTCATTCATTCGGTCCAATATTATCAATATTTTCCTTCCTCTCACTCACTTGCTCAACATTATTTCCTCTGCTACAGTCATAATCCGTTCTTTCGTCGCCCAATATGCATTGCAGCCCATTTTTCATACCTTATTCGAATCTCACCTTCCGGAATATGCCAAGAACTTCTTCGTTTGTGTTCCTTTCTGCTCATTTTATTTTTGCCATTATTCTCCGCACCGGCATCTGAAAAACCTCCAGTTTAGGCTTTCTCTGGTCTGAAATACCAAATAAGATATTTTTATTTAAACAATATAAATTTAGAATTGGATATACTTATCATGCTATCATAATTATTCTGCTACAAATTTATATCGTACAAAAATCATATAACCTTTACGATATGGCCATTGATGTAGGTCGTCTCAGGATTCAACATATGCAAATGCAAATTGTGAATGAATGAATGAAACGCTTGCGAAGCATGGAACTATTCGAAGGGTAAAAAGTCGTCCTCCGCCGTCAAATTTTCGACCTCGAGACCCACGAATTTCTGGTTCGAGCACAAGTTTCGGTGTCACTGGGAAAGTACGACAGCAATGAACGGCATTTCATTCGATGAGCACCCGTCGAAGGATGAGGTCCGCGATACGAAAGCCACTTCGCATCCGGTGAGGTGAGGGGGGAGTGGTGGTCCTCATCAGCGCCACACCCGGGACCCACCGCTGACGTCACGGCGATGATCCCGTAGATTGCAGATCCCCTCTGGTCCGCTATGGCCCCGCACTGATTTCCTCCGCTTCCGTAAACACTGGGTTTGACCTTATTATTTCACTCTCTCCTCTCCCCGGCGCTGTTTCACTCTATCGCCGCCCGACGCGCGCTCCTCTACGTAATTTCCGCACCGCCGACGTTTTTCATTTTCGCCACTCTCTTTTTTTCTCCCCACCTACCCCACCCTCCTTCCTGAGGCACGCGCGTCGTGCTTTCGCCAGTCGGGGCGCTATCCACTCATTCTCCCCTGGCTCTCTCACCTTCCCCTCCTCCCTCTCCTCCCCCTCCGGCGGTCGGCCTTGGCGCCCGCGGGACCTCAACTCTCCCACGCGAGCGAAAGGCTATCAGACTCCCCCGCTCCACGGTAGCTCTTTCTTATATTATTTCTTAATTATAAGGCAAACCTCCCAATAGGGCCGTAATTAATTTAAATGAGGCTATTTTTGGTTTCTTTAACTCCCTCCTTCCCTCTGCATAAGGATCCGTGAGATTGGACCGCATATTCCCTGACGACATTATCGGCGCTATCTTTAATATAAGTAAAACAAGACAGTTTTCCTAAAAAAACGCATTTTGGTTTAACATAACCATTTTTAATTAAACTTATCTACTTAACCTACAATTTTGTATTTAAAATATTACATTACATTACCTTGCATTAAAAATTGTTTTTTATTTAAATACTTTCAGAATACTTAGAGAAAAATGGAACAAACATTAAGAATATTCTTCAAACGATTAAAAGCTTTAATTTTAAAATGATTCTAAAGAGAGAATTTCATTGATGAGCACAATGCTTTCGTTGATGATAAACGGTAACGTTTTCACCAAACAAACTGACCGAAATAATACATTTATAAACATTTCTTAAGATGCCTTCTGACCTCCCTCCGTAAGGAATCGTAATGTAATAGCACAAAAGCATCTCCCATTCCCCAAAAAAACGTTAGGTTATATAAAAACAGCCATCTTTGCCGAGATACACTCATTCGTTCCCTCCCCTTTCATATTCTTTGCGGTGGAGCGACGATTCCACGTCGAATGCCGTCTGTGAGACATGGGACGGCGGCGGCGAGCATCTCCGGTTGGCTCTTTGAACTTTCTCTCTCTCCCTTCTCTCTCCCCTCTCTTCTTCCCATTCCCTTCCCCTCAACCACCCTCAACTTACTCAGCCATTTTAAGTATCTGCCAGTATATCCATCTTAATATGCCATCTTAAGCATCTGATTCTTCATGGTTATAAATTTATTTTTAGCGGAGTATTCGATTGATTACCAGACATAAACTCCTAGAAGATTTCCTTGCAGAGGATCTGCGCTCAGAAGAGAATACAATGAAAAAACAGTTTATTTACAGTTTTCAAACTCCGGCTATTCATAAGAAGGTTCAACATTGCTCAGAAAATTTACAATAGTTTATTCGTATCCTATCGAACTTATTGGAATTTTTTCCGCCCGATTAATAATTTTCCCGTCGTATTTATGAGAGTTTGTACTCGTTTTCATTTTTCACTTCATGACAGTTTTTTATTCTTTGCCCTCAGCCAGTCTCTGTTGAATTCTCTGTCAAATATCCATATCCTGTCATTTTGCGTACAAATTTGTTTATCTTGCCATATAAATTTCAAGCCTTGGTTAATTATTTAGGCGTTTCTTCGTATTTGCGTTCTATTTTTATGTTCAACAATTACCTTCTCTCACCATTTTTGGTAGTAATCTTTTTTATAGATAATGCAGTGATTTACTATCATTATTTAAGATTCATTTTACCGCTGTCTTTTTGCTATGTGCGGCTTTTATTATCTCTTATTTAAGTTTTCCCTACCTTATGGACTCATTTCTTTGTCCTAGCTGAAAATGTTGGTCTTTTAGTCTTTTCTCTTTATTTATGTTATCGTCCCGCTTAAAATATCTATATTCTGTATTTATATCCTTTATTCCTTTTAAATGATCTTGAATTGGACATCATACGTTTTAAGCTCTATATTAAAATACGAATCCGCATCCACTGCCGAAAAAACTGCGAATTGAGGAGGCTGTTTTCAAAACTTCGCCTAATCCTAATTTGCACTGATATCTTCCTGAATTTCTGGCATATCTGACATACATGCATACATATATAACGTATTTTAATCAGGTTATAATTATAATCATTCAGTTCTCCCAAAAAAACTATACTCTTTTTTCTTTCATGGTCTTTCCTTGTTCTCAAGCTGTTTCATTCTGTCTGACATATCTGGATTCCCATACACATCCACATTCCCATACAAATCAAGTATATTCTTCCAAAGACACCCAAATGATCACCACATTTTTTCTTTCGTGATACATTCAATTTGCCCACCACAGGGGTGGGTCTAGAGCTCACCTAGTACTAAGCCCAACAGTATGTGAAATTTACACATCAAATTAGGGGAGGCCAATTCCCTTTTCTTGGGACGCCTTTGGCTTCAGAAAGATTTGGAACCCGACTCGTAATACACAGCCTGAGCAAAGCTAAATGGTGACTAGAGGTGTTAACCGGAATCGAACCCGGTTTTCTGAGTAGATCAATACTCTATCCAATGATCTACCACGGCACAATCTGAACCAAGCCATCCCAGACGCCCATCATTTCCCAGGGCGTCCCGCATTTCTTTTATCACTAGGTTTGTATGAAAGAGCTACTCTTGGAAATCCGTATCTCTTCTGATTTGATCCGAATTTCTATTATTTTGTCGAAAATACTTTGAATTCAAAGTTCTTCCATAATGCCTATATTCCTTAGTCTCTCTTGTCTGGTACAGCCCTTATTTGATTTAAGAAATCACAACTCTGTCCCTGCTTTAGCTTTACAACTTAAGTCCTGTCTTCTTCTTCACTGTTCTGTGTTCAGCACTCGAAATCATATAGGGGAGTCATAGCTGCCATAATTTTCTATGATTTAATTCTCTGTTATTATGTATATCTGTAAAAAGTATTAATTAATGATTATAATTGTCTCATTTATTTTTTTCCTTTGATGTTTTTTTATTTCATGTAAATTTTTTGACTGTGGTGTCTATTATCCTCACAATTTTTCCCATTCCACTTAATATCATATCCTAAATATTGAAGATTTGTTACTTGTTCTCTCTTGTGGGTATTTATTAAAATATTGATTAACACTTAACATCATAGAAGGACTTTAAGAATCACTTTCATCATTAACGATAGAATAAGATTATAATATCTGAACGGTTTAGGGATCTTGAAGATTGATCTTTGTAGATCCTATTCTGTTTTTGACTGCCGAATTGGTCATGAATGTATAATAAAGTATTATTTTGGCTTTGATTCTTATTCCACGGGTAGCAGTGAGTTTCCAGTTCCTCATCAATTTATCCATGTTCATGCTTAATTGAGTTAGGCTAAGTTAACTTGGGTAAATCAGTAAATCATTTGCGGTACAACAAATCATTCTTATATATTGTCGTCGGGACTCGTTAACACTAAACCATGTTTTGTCCCGACGCTGTTGTTCATTATTCTCATTCACCTTTCCATCCAGAACCTTCTCGTCTTTCTAGGCTTCAACTGATTGACAGAGAATTTTTAGTTTGATTAGAGACGAGACCTCATTGCTTCATTCAAATAAACTCGATCGTAGAATGGACAATATTCGCCAGTCCCATGAAACAATGGTCATAATCTGAACAAAATAAATCAGAAATTGGCCAATTTGGTACAAAATATTTATGCAATAGAAAAAAAGGTTTAAAAATTGGAATCCCTTAGTTACTCTTGGAACCAATAATAAACACGTTGAATATGTTTCAAATATTTACTTTTACGCTATTTACACTTTTAAGATATTAATGAATTAGTATCTTGACTGATCGTTACCACTGATAGCTCCTATTTACATCCGTCGACTCCTTTTGTGGTTTTCCGCTGATATTTTTGGAACAAAAGAAGTAGGATAAAAATATTAATAGCGAAAATATTTCCAGTATTAGCCAGATCCGGTGGGGTTCATTTTCCTCTTTTTGGGTCACCATCTTTGCCATGCACATTTGTTTCAATTTAGGCCCTCAAATCTTTTCCATTGTCATCCGTTTGAAATGCAAGTGGGATGCCGATGTATGACTTTAGTTGACATAAATTGAAATTTGAAAAGAAATTCAATATCGACTCCGAGCCACGCATGCGTAGTCCGATCGTTTCACCATGTTTACCTCTTTTAATTCGTCTCTGGCGTCAAGTACCTGCTCCGGAGAGTGAGCGGAAATGACTAGGGATATGATAGCAATCTTGCGATATCCTTACGAAAACTCGCAGGAGAAGCAGCACAAGAAATCATCATAGGTTATCATTCCAAGGATTGTCCCGTGGCAATCCTCCCAGCTATCATGTTCTTATTTTTATCTTGGCTAAGCGAGCGCCCACCATCAATTTATGCCAAGATTTCGAACGACAAATAAATAGATTCAAGGAGACCCAAGGAATAGTATCATGTCCATATTACTAGCAAAAGTGACACAGTATAAGTGCAGTATAATACTATATTTCTTCTCGGAAGAAACATTGCTATAGACACTTCGAATATAGCCCCGATGCCATTATTTTTTCCAAATGAGTATCTCGATAGTTATCGATATTCATTCATTAACCATATACATTATGATGATGACGGCCGTGCCGTTGAAATGTCAAAACGATGTACATATGTGAGTGTCCTTTCTTTGTGTTTCTGTGTTTAAATTTCTTAATTAATGTTTTCATATATTCGTGTCGTCGCCGAAGAGCGTTCTGTTTCGAATATATACGCTATGTACAATATACTTTGTTTTTTCCTACAATAACACTATAAGATCAATATTTTTAAGTACTGAACAACAACACATTTTCTTGAATAAAAATACAAAAAAGGAAAAGGGAAAAGAACCTGTAGTTCAGCGGTGCCACCTCAAATCTCATTCAGAACCCCTTTACGACACACTAGACAAATATTTATTTGGTGCTTTCACTTTTTTAAAATCTGAGGTTTTCAGAGAGACACGAATATACCAATGGATACTCATGTGTGGTGCTACAGAGAACGGTTACCGAGGTATTGCTTTACAGAGATCGCGTTGAAGGAGAAATATTATGTTCGCCAACGCTGCTCACGTTGCGAGTGGTCCCGGAAAAATCAAACCAAGAGCCCTTGACGCAGGAATACGCGGAAGGACTCACGTAATGTTAGCCATAATTTCACGAGAAGTCGTCGAGATGGAGTTCCCCGAACCCTAGGGTCGGCTCCTCCCTTATTGTTCGCGCTGGTCTCGGGGAAGTTTCGCTCCCTCATCAATCTCGGAAGATGTGGTCCGAAGGGAAAGAGCCAGAGACTCGGACTTTGCCCCTTCATCGAGTGCGTCGTCCCACCTTGTGAACCTCGCATTCAAGCACAAATCTCCTAATTCAGTTCAAGGGAATCTCGTCACAATCTTTTCATTTATCTCCAATGGATTACACAAGAATGACCTGAGTGCTTTATCACCCTGGAAAGTCCACTGCTTTGTCTATTACCACTATTATTTCTTCCATGATTATAATATAATCTAGTCCGCTTTATGAAACGGAAATTATTATTTTCATTATTGATAGTAACTTTCAAGAAACTGTAACAGTAACTTTAAAGGAGTCACCCGCTATGTGTGCATTATAATGCAACCATTTCAGAGAGTAAAAATCATTCGCCTTGACCGGGATTCGAACCCGGATCCCTCGATATCCGGCCGAGTGCTTTAACCAATTGTGCTACCGAGACGTCCTCTTGCACTCTGAAATTTTGGGGGCTTTAAAGGAACAAGATGTTATGACGAAATACCGTGCATACAATGCCACAGGCATTCGTAGTCGTGCGCGACGCGCCACAGTCCACGATGTTAATAAAGCCAATTTCAAACACTTCGGCTGTTCATACCTTAGACAAATTTCAAGAAACTGTAACAGTAACTTTAACGGAGTCACCCGCTATGTGTGCAACGGGGTTCGAATCCCGGTCAAGGCGAATGATTTTTACTCTCTGAAATGGTTGAATTATTGATAGTAACGTTTAAGGTTAGTTTTTGATGGACACAAAAAGAGCAGTGTCATAGTCTTTAGTCTAACCTAACAAAACACGACCTGACACGCTACATTAAACTTGCTCTTCAATTCCGTATACGTCCTCCCTTCAATCCGTCCAAAATGCCTATCTTATTCCTGTCCCTTCTTCGTTTGCCTAACATTTTCCCCTCCTTCACAGTCTTAATCATTTCATCGCCAATCGAAAGACTGTGCATCCACCTTTCCTTCCTCCTTTATATTTCTCATAGCCTATCTCTCTCGTCCTCAATATAACTAACAATTCTTCGTCTAGTTCTTTGACTTTCCGTTCGTTTAATCTTTTACACCATTGTATACGCCAAGAAGTGAGAGGTAACTTTGAAATAAATAACGTTGGAAATAAAAATATTTCTTTTTAAATGATTTCACTACATATTTACTTTATATTTGTGGTCTCATTTTTTAGCATCACATGCTTTTCATCGGAATCTCTTTAACATTGGTGTTGAAGTATAGCTAATTTTCGGAGACACGAACGATTTATCCGTCAATTTTACGTATCCAACGGTTTATTCAATAATTTTGGTTTATCCGACTTTCACCGATTCGATTGTCTATTTGTCAAGCCGGTTTAAAAAATATCTTTTCGACGCATTTTTCGCCGGAAACTTGGCGTGATGAATAGGGAACGAATCCCTTCACATATATTAGCTCCAAATCCAAGGATGAAAAGCTATTCCCTTCAACATCCCTAGGCACTCAAGTGGGACTTTCATGAATTCTATTACTTTCTTTTTTTCTGCATTTCGCAACTTTACGACTCTTGTGATTCATAACCCTCGAGAACGTTTTTAAGTTAGTCAAAAGTATTTTAATGAAAGGCATCCCTATTGAATGCATTGATCTAAATTATTATCTACACTGGTCAATGATTAGGCTCAGCGTTGTTCAGTAAATTTTTTGATTCATTGTAATCGATTCATTGTTTCAATGTCATTTATTAGCCCCTGGGTAAACGAATCACATTCAAATAGAATTTTATTTCAATTAACAGAAACAATAATATGAGAATAGTTTTTAGGAGACTTCATTTGTGGCCCCTACGTCCACGCCATCTGTCGACTGGCTCGCCCATGCATTCTCCTTTTCAGAAGTGCAGCTAGTTCCTCGACACTCCGAGCGTCTCCTTAGAGCGCCGCGCTGTCTTCTTCCCTCTGTAGTCGCGATTACAATCAATGGAATGTATTAAAAATACTAAATTGTTCATCAGAGGAAAGGTTTAATCGTAATTTGTGTCAATGTAACTGGATTCCTAGTAAACACGTTTTAAATGCGGCGGACTTTCGGTCTGGATTCATTGATCGCTCATTGGTTGCTTCCCACGCTCAGGCCATCTTAAGATTGTCTCTCTCAGTTTAAAATGGCATTTAACTTAATATTCCTGTCACAAGTTGTATAGAGAGCGTATTCAGATGACTGAGTTGACTGATGAACGCGTATAAACTAATTTGAACTTTGAGAAATATTATTGCAAAGACCTTCGATATGGCTATTTTGGAAATATGGTAAATTCTCTAAATTTTTTCCAATAAGTAAAAATAACTTAAACAATGTTTTGCTCTAATTCTACTCTTATGACCTGAATGTTTATTCAAGATGAGGTAAAACAAGTAAAATTGAATGCATCTTTTCACCGAGAACGTATTTCACCGCCGACAATTTCCACATCAATTTCTTCAAAACGAATGCATGCCCATACACTGTGATAGGAATATGGTTGTCACATTACATTCTGTAAGCTATTCCACAGCGAGTAAGCCTAAAATCAAACCAAACTTCAAACCCTGGTCAATAGTCCTTCCACATCTTGGGCATAGGGATCATGTAAAACTCTTAGAAATATATTTTCCGCCCATGGAGATCCTGAAATTATATGGAAAACGCTTTGATTAGCCAAAACCAGGCACAAGAAAGGTGGGGAAGGTGGAATCAAGCAGATTACAAGTTCCAAAATATGCCTAAATTTGACGGCGAAATATTTTTGCACTTGTGATCTACTCGTTTCCACGTTCCCCACCTCTCTTACATAACTACGCTCCATGCCATAGTTTTGATGTATTTTCTTAACATCCTTACTCAACGTTCCTGTCGTCAACTCCCTCCTCCTTGTGAAAGCCTCTTTGCCTAGCGCATTTTTTTTTTCCTTACGTCCCTACTACTTGACCGTGTTGGTCCAAAATACTTCCGAGAAGGTAAACTGTTCCACCTGCTCTATTTTTCCCCATACTATTTCAATGTTTACCTTAGACTTTTTCTTTCTAGAAATTCGCATAGCCTTTGTTTTATTAATATTGATTTTCATCCTATATCTATTGCACTGAATTTCCAATTCACTCAGAAAAGCTTGAAACTTTGGCTGACTGACAAACTAAAACTTGGTCATCAGCAAAACTAACTGATTTTACGAATTCCCCTCCGACTTTCATTCCTACCTCCAGTTCTTCCCATGCCTCTTTAGTCATTTCCTCTACATATACGTTGAACAGTACCGGTGACAATGGGCAACCCTGCCTTACACCTCTTCCTAACACTGTCCATCCAGACTCTCCGTTCCCCACTCGCACCTGAGCAGTCTGAGACATGTACAGGTTGCAGATTAGCCTCTTGTACTTCCAATCTATTCCTATTTTATGAAATATACTCATTAGTTTTTCCCAATTCACTCTATCAAACGCTTTTTCGAAATCTACGAAACAGACAAATACGTCATGATTGTATTCTATATTCCTCTCATAACTGATATGGTATCGCGCGTGCCTCTCCCCTTCCTAAACCCAAACTTATCATCCCTTGAGTAATCATTTGCCCTACTCTCTATTCTTTTGTTGATGATCCTGAGAATAACTTAAGCTGCGTGGGATATCGAACGTATTGTTTTGTAGTCCTTACATGATGTAGCCTTTATCTTTTTCGGAATAGGAACTAACACTGACCTCACAAAATCTTCCGGCCAGATTCCTTCCTCGTAGATACTACGAATCAGTCCAGATAGAACTTCTTCCCACATTTTCCTAAACAGTTCAATAAACCCACCGGAACGTTGTCTACCCCCAATGCCTTATTTGGCTTCATCTCTCTTAATGCCCTTTCTAACTCATCATCGAGTATGCGTGGGCCTAAGCTGTCTTTATCAAATTACTGTTCCTTTTCTATATCCAACCTTGTTGGCCGAAACATTTACCCTACAGTTCGTTTAAACATTCCCTCCATTTCTCGTGGATCGGAAGGCGGATTTGAGCAGATCACAAACGTAAAAATATTTTCTTATCCGAGATTTGAACACCGGATCTTCCACTTGTCGGGCGGATATATATATATATATATACAAATATATATATATATATATATATATATATATATATATATATATATATATATATATATATATATATATATATATATACAAATATATATATATACAAACACGAAAATCCCGCCATACGGCGAACAAATATTATTTTCACACATAGAAGGTGGTAGAGCATCCGCCCGGTAAGTGGAAGGCCCGTGGTTCAAATCCCGGATAAGGAAATATTTTTACATTTGTGATCGGCTCAAATCCGCCTTCCCCACCTTTCCTGTGTTTGTATTTTATGTGTTTTCCTATCCCCTTTCCTTATATATGTATAATATATAAATATATACATACATACATATGTATATGTATACATATATATGTATACATATACATATATATGTATATACATGTTTGTATGTTTGTATTTTATGTGTTTTCCTATCCCCTTTCCTTATATATGTATAATATATAAATATATACATACATACATATGTATATATATACATATATATTTTTTTACTATATTATACCACTCTTATTGACATACCATTGTCAATACGCACTGACGCTTTCCAAGAGAGGGAGATGGAATTCCACAAGATGTGGCACAACCGTTCCATTCCCACCCTGAGCAGCCGTGCGTCCTCCAATTGTGCGCCGACCCTTCCCGCGCTCACACCCTGACGGACTCCACACCCTTCGTAATCCTCGCCGCATCCACTCTCACGCACGACGCCCTCGACAACCAAAGTGCGTGCGCACGGACAAAAGAAGAAAGGGCGGGCGTGTCTGGGGGTGAGCATGACATGGCACGCCCCATTCTCCTTATCTACCCCCCTATTCTTCCGGCGGTCGCTCCTCTGGAAACCACACACCCTGGAGAACCCACCATGTGCGGGTCACGCATTCATCGACTGGCGGTTTGTTTGCTTTGATCGCGGCCTTTTGGATCCTAGGCGAAAGCTCCTGACGCCCATCTTCTCTAAAGCCATCCAGAGAGGCGCAGCGATGAAAACGCCTGAAGAAGACTTGCTATTTTCTTCTTTCCGCAACATAAAATTTCACCCGCATCAGCGTTTCAAAAGAAAAATCCGGGGTCCAAATAAAAGAAATGAAGCAACACAGTGGGAGTGCTAAGTACTCGTATTTCAAAGCCACAAGTTAAATTAAAAGTTCTCTGAAAACTTTTGTAAATAAAATACGAATCAATCGAAAGTATACCTTCCCTGATGAGCAGGCGTGTAAAGCTTTGGAGCTTATTTACTTCCATCGGATGGTGTTGCACAAGAGCTGTAAATTAACCTGTAGCTTTTAGAAGAGGTAAGCTCCCGTAAGGGAGCAAACATTAGAGATGTATAGACAATGGTTTTTTATTTTCGAAAAGTTGTTGCAGGAGTCTCCTTTTCACTTCTAGCCACTCGTTACCTCATTGCGATAACAGGCACACTTTATAAAAGCTGTAAAACTTATAAAATATTTAAAATTGCTTGATAAAAATTGCGTTATACGAGTGCATAAGGTAAGTACATAGACATTTCGTTTACGTATTTACACATCCGAAACATGAAAACCGAGACTAGATGTGAGTCTATTGTCAAATTAGAAAGAAAGAAATATCTTTACCACAGATCCGATAACAGAGATACGTTAATTGGTTGGGAAAGGTGAAGATTTTGGTATTAATTCTCATAAAAATAGAGTGTGTGAAAAAGATTGGAAATTGGAATTGGAATGGTAAAAAAGCTAAAGATTGATATTGTGGATTATTGCTTCGGTTTATCTAGGAAATTATGCTGAGAATATTTTATAAAACTTAAATTGATAAAATGCTGCCATTTGTTTGGAATTATGGGTGAAAATAAAAGTTTTACAGTTAAATACTAAATCTATTGCTACATATACATGGCATCTTGATATCGACCACTAGGGTGATCCCATAGGATGCATGCAACATGATATTTAAGCGTTGCTCAATCCCTAAGTTTTAATAGATATTTTAAATAGTCCGGCGTGCTTGCATTGCGATATCTAGGTATAAAATACTTCTCCATAAAGAGTTGCTGAGCTGCTAGTCACGGAACAAATAACAAAGAGTAAGAAGAAGCAATGGCCTCGCTTTAGGCTCTTGAGCATGAAAAAATGTAACTGATTTCTAAGCGCCATCATTAGCACTTTATTTTTTCTAAACTCTAATTTTTCGTGGGAAAAATGAAATGTTTTAGCTGACGGATCTAAAATTAGCCTTTTTTAATCTTTTTTCCATTACATCTTCTACGCATCGCGAATGCTCTACTTACAACATTTTTTAAATCATCGCAATAAAGACTGGATCCCAATTTATGAAAGAGGTTCGATGAGTGATTTCTAACCTAGTTTCTTTAATAATTCAGATATGCTACTAAGTTTAATAAGTTACAATTCTACTGATTCCATTAAGTATTAGACTTGTGATATTGATTTCATTGTATTTTTAGATGTTGACTACGGGATAATAATTTGTCAAGACTATTCTTTGGGAATGTGATTAACTGCTTACGGAGGAGGAAAGAAGAGCAACAGCCCAACTAGTATTTCCTCTCCGGTGATATCCCCCTCACACCTAGATACCTGTTCGGCCTTGTTTCCCCTCTTTAATTGGTTTGCGAGTTAATACTGATGAACAGATGCAATGGACAAATGCAAGTATTAATTCGCAAGGTTTTCTCTCCCCTTTGCCTTGCTTTCATATTCCCGTCAAATCGATGTAAGCCCTTTCAAATTGTGCCTCATTATGTCTCAAGGTGTTCCCCATTCATCTGGTTTTGCTTGTTTGTTTTGTTGCTTATTCTATATTATTTATGTTTTCATAGCCTCCTTTGCCAAAGCTATCCTTCCTTTCACTGCAGAGATGCATGTGTTTTCTCTTGTAATTACACTCCCAATGTAGAAGAACTCTAATTGGCTTATCCTTGATCCCCCTATCACAAGTATACAAGGGGTTCTGTCCTGTTTACAGAATCTATGATAGCTTTGGATTTCTTCACGTTTATTTTCAGTTTCCATTTTTCCAAAGCTGTGGAGGGGATCTTAAACATTCTATTTATATAATTGGCTGATTTTGCCAGTGCCACAATATCATCTGTTAGCCAATGCAGAGTAACTTTGTTCCATTTATCTTTATACCATTAGTGTTCTACTTCATTGTCTGTATAGTCACTTCAATATAAGTTAAATGGATATGGCGTAGCTGGAGATCCTTGCCCTTCTCACTTATCACTTCTTTCATAATCTTTTTCTTTCTTACATCTCTTTTTTCTTTGATTTAAGTGTTTTGGTTCTGGTATAGCTAAAATGTAAGCCTCCTGTCTTTGTAATTCTATTCATATTCTTCTCACGTTGTCAGACATAAATTTTTAGGCACAGAATTAAAGGCTTTTTTCGAATCAATGGATGTAAGGAAACTTTTCCGCTCATTTCTAGCCTCCTTTCCAGGATCAAGAGCATGCTAGAATAGCTTCTCTTGTTCTTTTACATTCCCGGAAGCCAAATTGTTTTCCTCCACTTTTCTCGTGATTCTCTTCCCTGATGTACGTAAAAGTACCTTGAAAGCATGTGATAGAATAGCAATTGTTCCGCTCTTTATGAATTCATTTGTTTTCCCTATTTTTGTTATCATAACAGTTTTGCTTTTTCCAAAACCTTCGAGTATCTTTTTGTTTTCATAATATTTCCATACCATTTTAAAGAGTATTTCTTTCATTCTATTTCCAAGGTTGTTTCAAATATCTTAGCCAATACATTATTCAAATATTACCTTTAAACATTTAACCTTTGAAGGCCATGCTCAAATTTCCTCTTCTTGATTGGGGACCCAATTTCTCTTTCCGTTTTTTCTCTGCTTTCAATGCAATTTTCTTTTATAGTTATCTTTGCCAGGGTTGATTTTCTTCATGTACTTGATAATGGAACACTCCGTAAAAATAATAGGATCTTTTAGAATAAAAACAAATTAAATAGGAGATAGAAAATATTTTGCAAAAACGTTTATTTGGAGTACATTGCTACACAGATGTGAAAATTAGAAGCTGGGAAAGATGAAAAAGTCTCGGTTGAAAGCAATTGAAGTGTGAATTTGGAGAAGGATAACAAGAACATATGGATAGACAAGATAGACAACATACAGAAATATACACTTGTAGAATTAATGAGAGAATTTAAAGAGGAAAGGCAAATTAAATTTTTTGGGCATGTTCTGCGGCAAAACAACTTACATGATAAATGTAAAGGCGGGAAAAGTACTGGCAAAAAGGAAGAGAAAGGCCAAGAAAAATATATTTTGGGTAAAAAAAGTACAATCGAAATCACAGCATGTAATGATTTGAAAATAATAGCAAAAGAGTGATGCACACGTCTGCAACGACAAGGCTCCGCCTATAGTGGATGATAATGCTGGAATCTTTCGTATATTCTCTTCGGAATATTTGCTCATTTTTCACCCTATTGGTCAGGGAAAAGAAGCTGACATTAGCGCCCGTAAAACTTAAAACCGGATGAGAAGATTAACGGGACACCATCTCCGTAAAGTGTTGCTGAAAACGATTTTTTTTTACATTTAACACTTTTTTTCAATGGCCATTATCCTAACACTCCCTCCCAGAGACCCTTGCAACGGATTTCGAGATAAAATATTTATAAATTCACGTTCCGACCCCATCATCACCCATTTCATTTTCTTGAGTTGCCTGTTTCTTTTTAATGGACTTGAACCTTTCCGACTCCTAATTCATCTCATTCAAATGCGCAAAACCCCGACAAAAAGCAGTTCTACCGGCAGTAAACAAGCTGCCAGTGCAAGGCATAAATCAATGAAATCTGTATTCTCCGGTCACGAGTACGCAATAATACAATGCCAATGATTGATCTTTTACTGATTGCTTTCAAGATGAAAACAACAGACCAAGATTTTACAGGGCTTTAATCCTCTATTCGGTAGTGATTGAAAAATTTGTTAAAATTAGGTTTTCCGCCAGAATGTGTATAAATAAGTACTTTTTTATTTTTTAGATGAACATTTTTTCCCTTCCTCTATTCTCTCTTATAACTTACCCACCCTACCTTGTGTTTGAACACACTGCCACACAAATTTCTCCTGACTTGAAGGGTATTAGTGTAGATGTAGAGGATTTCCAAAAATGGGTTTACCCAAATGACTCAGAACAAACCAATCATTAAATAAATAAGCTGTGCAAATTTTTATCTAGCGATGTCACTACAAAGCTGCAGATGGCAAAGAAAAAGGAACTGCCTCTAATTAATGACCATAACTATTCCTAAAATAAATATTTTAAGACGCCATAAGAGTTATTCCACGGCTAGCTCTACCCTATCTTATCCAAACCAACCCTTTCCTGGGCTTCGGCATACCGTTGATTACTTTAATGTTTTGAAGTTTACATCCCGTTTCATAGAACGGACGCCAAAGTTATTATAACGCAAAAGTCAAACCTTTTGAGCATATATCATCTTTTCACAAATTACACAGAAATTAACCTAAAGAAATGTGATCTCTTTCCTACAGAGAAAATTCCTTTATTTCTTTGGCGTCGAAGAATACATCACCCACACGCATTAAAAATTCTCTTTTTATCGGTGAAAGCCGTAGCCGGAGAAGAAAAATGTGACAAGGCATGTACAAGTAAATGGCAGGAAAAGCCTATGGACAAATTAATTGTTAATATAACGAAGAATTGGAACACTGAGCGCAAAGTAGGAATTTTACCGGAAGATGAATTTGCTGAGTGATGATCACTATTGAAGAATTGAAAGTGTGATATCATTTCATTCGGTGAATCGGTGTGCGTACAGAATTCATTTTTAAAGTAGAGTAAATAGAAGGATCATAAGGTCTTTTTATAAATTTAACTGATAAAACCTGTCATATTTTGGCGGTGGGTTCACAAAATTAAAAGTGGCTTGATAAATGTTCGATTGCCGAGTTCATCTGCCGAGAACAAATGCTACACTCAGTCATTGATATCGCGGCTTTCTTTTTATTCTTGTGAAGTCTTTCCATTACTTCAAAGCTGAATAAAGAAAAGTTTCTCAAAAGGTGGAAAATTATCTTGCAATTTTATCTGGAAAAAGTGCTGCGTAAAGGCACGCTGAACGGTCTTAATCTTTCAAATTTAAACTGAAAAATCTAAAACTTGACATCTATTATCCATTTTCTATTTTGATTCATATCGAGTTTAATTTGAAATACTGGCAAATTATAGTAACATATTTAACAATTTAGAGTAAAGGTGGAATTGGAAGATTAAAATTTGCAGTTATTTTTGGAGAGACTTACTGGTTTTGGACTACTTACATGTTAGCGGAAATACGTTCCAGAGTATCAGAACATAGAATCCAGTGCAAACAGAAATTTATGTAAAACACGAACTGTAAAAAAAGCGTTGGTTAATTGTCAAGTAAATATTATTAATACTAAGTGGGAGATTTTTAATGTTTAAAATTGCGACTATTCTATTTTGAACTTTTTAGGTGTTACGGGGAAGTAGATTATACAGGTAAGTAGATAGAATTTGAACAAAAAATTGATTTCGAAATGGTTTTATGCATTAAAAATTTATGATGCGTTAAAGGTAGTTGCGACTATAGGAAAAAATATCGGCATTTAAATTTATGAAAACTGATGATAAGAAAATACCCACGAAATATATTATCCGACCTGCATACACATATTTCGAATCTGCTGAAGAT
Organism: Hetaerina titia; assembly: GCA_037158775.1. Taxonomy (NCBI): domain Eukaryota; kingdom Metazoa; phylum Arthropoda; class Insecta; order Odonata; family Calopterygidae; genus Hetaerina; species Hetaerina titia. The sequence continues at coordinate 67,247,372 of CM073771.1, forward strand.
CGCAAACACCAAAATTTAATTATAAAACACAACTTGGATATAAAATATCAAACGTTAAAAAAATGCACTCAAGTCATTATATTTTTTCGCTTTAAGGGTCGTACCTCTTTCTTCGTCAGGCGTAGAGGAAACGGCAAGATGTGATTTCTCAACGCCTGATGAAGGGTCATTACCGTCAAAGCTTGAACGAACTTACATCAATCACCTTTTCATGTGTCATAAACATTTCACCTAACCGGAAAAGTGGTTACACATTAAGGAATAGCACTGAAATACGAGAAAAAATACTCACTTTTATTTCTGAATTTATACTGGTCCCAGCCACCTTCGTCTGTGAAAGAATAGGATTTGTTTGAAGAGCCTGCCGACAGAGCATAGTTCTCGGTTATCCACCTGTGATGGGCGCAACATGTTATGCTTGGTGTGAACGCTCAGGTGCGCCGGTCGATCAAGGCGTGGAGGAGAGGCCACTCTCGGCACCCAAGATCACCCTCTCTCTCTCTCCCACCTCTCGACAATCCTTTACCTCCACCCTCCCAAAATCCCCCTCCTCTCCCTCCCCCTGTCGCCGAGAGGGAACGAGCGAATTATTTCTTAGCGTCGTCTTCGAGAAGGACTACTCCCGCGCCCCCTCCTCTACCTCCTTTGTTTTTTTTTCTTAATACCACCCCTTTCTTCTATAAATGCCTCCAGCCCCTCTCTCGCTTTCTCTTTTTCTCGTCTCTTCTCCGACATTCTCCGCAAAAATCCTCATAAAAAAATTCTGGACCCTGAAGGAATAGATAAAAGGTTCGGAAAAAAATTCTCCCTTGAGAGAGAGCTTATTTATTCCCCTGGAGTTGGTTTTTTTCATTTCCCTCAACCCCCGTCCCCGTTCCGAGGAAGCAAGCGAAGATCCCTCAAGAGGGAGATCATGTATTCTTTTCCCCCTTCTGGTGGGAGGGGAGGTGTGTATGTGTGTGTGGAGAAGAGGGGAGATAGAGTAGGAAGAGGGGACTTATTGTCACGGCGCTCGGATGCCGTCCTCTCGGCGGAGTTTCGGCCCCGAGGGCAGAGGGGGGTAGGGTAGAGGGGTTGGCTTCTCCACGCGCCACTTTGTAACGACGACACACGGGTTGCCAAGGAGCGGATTTCCGTTTTCGTGTGAGGGGGGCGGATGACGAGGAGGGGGGAGGGAGAACTGGAGGAAGAAAAACGCCTCGCGAGGAGTGGCGACCGCTTCTCATTGGCGCGTCGCAATTAAGCGTCGCAATCAACTCGCGACTACCCTCCCTCCCTCCCTCCACGCCGTGCCCGTTACAATCCATCCCGCCCAGCGGCCCAGCAACCCATCCTGCAATCCCGACACTACTTACACATAATTAAGTTTCGCATTGTTCTTATTCTTTATATATGTTTAATATTTTTCTGTCTATATTGCTTCAAGAAACTACACAATAGTGGCAGAATAAATAAACAAAATGCACACGCAAAAAAAGATGCATATAAAAGACAAAATACACTCGCGGATTTATATATTGGTGGTCCCTGCCGCCTTCATCAGCTTCTTCTGAAATGAATGACTTATGTAATATATATTATATATATATATATATATATATATATATATATATATATATATATATATATATATATTTTTTAAGGTAATCTACCTTACCTATATAATTAATTAGGTAATCTACCGGTTAAGGAAGTTTTTTGGATGGACACAAATATCAAATAAATATTCTGTAACTCCAAACAATACCCAATCCAGTAACCTACTCTACATCAGGTCCCTCTTCATCTCTGTGTACTTCTTTCCTCCCTTCATCCCGTCCAACATCCCTATCCTGCTACTGCCCTTTCCTCGTTTGCTTAACATTCTCCCCTCTATTACAGTCTTCAACATCCCACTGCCAATCAATATATAAATTCACAACCATAAACACAGTAATCATCCCGAAGGCCGGTTTGGTAGGTGATGGTAGAGTTCACCCAGTACCATGCCCGTGTGACATTCACACATCATGGTAGGGGGGCCAGTTCCTTTCCCTGTGCCGGTTATGGTTTTCCAGGAAGATCTGGTACCCTAAAAATCACATAGCTTGGGTGGAACACTGTAGGTGTCCCGAGAGGCTTGCTCGGAAATCGAACCCGGGACCCTCTCCGGTCAGTAGTCCAACGCTCTACCCCCTGGACTACCGCAACCCACCATACATACACACACACATTTATTTTTGGGATAATCTGCTTCTATTTTCTCCTAAAAATCCCTTTGCCAAAATTAATGCGTTCACTACCACTGGCTTCGACAGTTACTCCGCCGTGCGACCATGATGGTCTGGCTTATGAAACCGATTTTTGGAGCAAAGGAATTATTGGAAAATTAGAAAATAATAGAAAAACTAAAATTTAAGGAGAAGAAGACTACTGATAAAAGAAAAATAAGTTGACAAAAAATGAAAAAAGGTTTTTTTTAAATCTTTAATTGCGTATCATTTTTTAATGGAACCAACTACCTGGAGAGTTGTTTGAGAGCCCTATCCATCAAACGTAAGGTGTTCAGAATAGGTGTAAGGTAGACATTCGGAAAAGGACTGGGTGATGAGTTTTACAATGACCGTTTATAATATTGGTGTGCAATTGATGAGGACAGTCTGAGAAGTTGGATTGTGATATTGGGTTTTGTTTGACTTTGACTTATGTTGGACAGGATGCGATGCTGGGTAATGTGTGATGGTATTTAACTGTCCTAGCGAAACCTTTTTAAATAAATTATCGATTGACTATAGAATAATAGTATTTCATCATCAAAAAAGGATAAATATTCGAAATTTATTTAAAATTTATTTCGAAAATCAGTTTACACTGAATTAATCAATCGATTTTAATTTCTACTGGAAGAAAAAATATGACTATTGAATTGGAATGGCTGTGGTAGTTCAGTGGGTAGAGTGGTAGGCTACTGCTCAGAGGGCTTGGGTTTAATTCCCTGCGATGCCTCCGACCACCTTCCGAAAATCTGTGATTTTGTGAGTACCAGGTCTTCCTGGGAAATCACTGGCTTCCTTACCTAGCTGTGTGAAGTCCACCGGTCGTTAGGGTTTTGTTGAATATGAACTCTACCCTCCCCTATCATACCAACCTTCCGGTGATTACTGTGTTTTGATATTTTCAAACTGTAGAAGGTGTACTCGATATATATAGCATAGGTATAAAAGAATAGAATATTGATTTACCACCACAATATGTCCTATTATATTCGTCACAATTGCTTGATTTCATATTCTTCTATTAATAACTATAGGAAGTGGCCGCATAACCGGAAATATATTGATACCTCCTCTTAGTCTTTAATGCGTTCTCGTATATTTGATATTTAAGTATCATGTAAGCCACCGCTAGGATGTGTGGCAGGGTATGAATACACATCAGACTAATTTTGACCTGAATATGACCCTACCGCGGTCGGACAATGTTATTCTTATCCATTATCGTTCGTGTAAAAAAGGACATCTTACATCTATCTTTCTGCACTTGATCTCTCTAATTGTTTTGACACGAACTCTCCTCCTCTAGTGCGATTGGATTAATAATACACTTTCAACATCACTGCTCAAGAGACGCCCTTCAAGTTTGTGCAAGAGCTTCAATCTGTAATTTAACCTGCGCTCCGTGAGTGATTCCTCGCCTAGCTGCTCTATTGTTTTGGATTGGCTACTAAGTTTATCATAGCTTACGGTTTACAAATCTAGCTCATCTACGCTTCACGCGATCCTATTCGACCATTGATGCAACTTCGTGAGGATTTTATGTACTAGCAGCATATTCTAAATAAGGTCTGACTAGCGAAATATAACATTTCTTTTTGATCTTTTCATCATATTTACACAGTTATCTTTTAATAAATTATAATTTTTGGTTAGTTTATCCACGTATTCTCCGATTTTTTCACCCAGGAGAGATCATGAGTGAGGGTAACGCCTAAGTATTTAATCGAGTCTGCACGTTCCATTTCTGTATTCCCGATGCAGTAGGCGTTCTGGAGGGAATTTTTCCTTTTCCAAAAATTCATCACTACGCATTTCTTTAACGCAACATGGTGCTGGAGGAGAATGCTGAAGATTAATTGGACAAAGTAACGTACGAGGAAGTATATAGAAGAGCAGAAGAGGATAGGACCATATGGAGAACTCTATGGCAAAGAAGAAATAGATGCACATAGGACAAATCAAGGACGTAAAACAGACAGGGTATCAATGGAGGGCACTGACATTGAAGAGAGTAGAATGGAGGGCTCCAGTAGACCAATCCTAGTATTGAAATACTGATGATGCACCTTTTTAAGTTTAATTCTAATTGCCACGTGTCACACCGGCGTTGTATGACATGTTTTTACTCAGTTGCCAACCAATTTTTTATATTGTTTTTTTTTAATTTTCCGGGTTTGTTTGACTAAACAGTTCCTGAATATGACACGTCTGCAAGACATTCACTTAAGCGTTACGATCTTTGACGATTTATACCATTTTAGTCAGGTGCTTTCACTCCATGAACCACTAGAAGAGAAGCTTTAAGTGGAAGTGAGCGTACGTTTCACGATTTCACCCCTGATGGAACACATTCAAGGGGACACATCCGGCGTACTCAAGTATACATCCAATGTGTATACTCGAGTGCGGATATACCATGCTGGAACAGTCTCTCGTTCCGTCTGCTGTGAAAAATATAGCACTTTAGGTGCTTTTCTTCTTCAGGACAGCGCTCACTGCCGCGGTCGGGCGACGTTTGAAACGTTGCGTACCCCCAACAGGCTCTCGGGCAGCAACTATCGTTACCGACGAAGTCAACTGATCTCTTAACCTCATGATTCTCATTTCTTGCTGTAGTGTGTATCAAGGCGGGTCACTGCCATAGTCGCATTTATTCAGGTCATCCGTACAACTGGAAGACGCCGTTGCAGCGAATTTAAATGTAGATTTAAATGTAGTTTGAGACAAGAGTTTTCTCTTAAATTGAGACATGTCCATTGCGGTGTTTTCGTGAGAATAAACATGGAGGCTAAATGTAAAGACAAAATTTTGCAAATACAATTTATGTATGTGAAACACTATTATTGTTAAATTAAAATATTTTCAAATAGTATTCTTATGTGTAAACAGCATCGATATACATTTCAAAATACAATTTTGCCAATTTTCCAACTTCATTTCTTTTGAAAATTTTAAATTGCAAGGATCTGCAACAAGATGGTTGCATTTAAAATGTCTTTCATAATTTTTTTCATCTGAAGACATTGATGAACATTGAATTTAGAACTAGAAAGCAAATATATGAGATGTGCGTAGACAGTATAACCTTCGCTATTGTTCTTTGTTTAATTTAAGCTACTTAATTTTTTAATTAAAACTCTTATTTAAATTCTCGGTCCTGACCTCAATGAACACAGGTCTAATCCCGGAGAACCCTTTGTGTCTTATATTGGACTCTAACGTAAGCATCTGCCAGAACACGCCTTTTCTTACACTATTTGGACTAAATTCATTTGTTTTAGTCAGAGCGAAAAAATCCTAAAGACAAGGTTTGCGGACGGATAAGAAGGCTTAAAATTATTTAAATATATTCAAAATGAAATTAACGTAACGCAGCCTTGAATTTATATCCACAGAGTTTATTCAATTTGAAAATTTTTTATTTATTTAAGTACCTTATAAGCTACCGCGGGGACGCGTAGCAGGGGGTGAATACACACTAGACTAATTTTGACCCGAATATGACCCTACCGCGGTCGGACAGTGTTATTCTGATCCCTTACCGTTCGTGTAAAAAATAATATCTAAAACCTATCTGTCATGCATTTGATCTCTCTAATTTTTTTTACTTGATCTCTCCTACCGTACTACGATGGGGGTAATAATACATTTTCAACATCACTACTAAAGAGACCTCCTTCCAACTTATACGAGGTGTGTTAAAAAATTATGAGTATTTTAATTTTTCGGGGAATAATATTTATTTTTCTTATAAATTCATATTGTCACCTTCAAAGTAGTCCCCAATGGAGATTATGCACTTGTGCCAACGCTTCTTCCAATGCCCGAAACACTTGTCAAACTCGATCTTTGAGATAGCCTTTAGTTCTTTCAGCGATGCTCTTTTAATGTCATCTACGGCTGTAAAACGACGACCCTTCAAGGTTCTCTTAATTTTTGGAAATAGGAAAAATTCACACGGAGCCATATCTGGCGAATATGGAGGCTGGGGCATCGTTACAGTATTGTTTTTGGCCAAAAATTTACGAACAAGCAATGAAGTCGGAAATATCTGTTACGTTCAGATGACATGGAGGTCATGATACAATTTAAATATACAAGGAACGTAGCTACGGTCGTGAATCAATGTAAACAAAAAATACCGGGACCGACACCAGGTGTTTCTGTTTCAATTTCTGTTTCAGGTGAAGTGTGAGCTGGTGCATTATCGTAGTGCAAAAGCCATGAATTGTTTTTCCATAGATCCGGGCGTTTTTTTCCGATTCTTCACACAAACGGCGTTGAACTTGTAGGTAGTACTTCTTATTGACCGTTTGACCTGGTGGCAGGAATTCATGATGCACTATGCAATTAAAATCGAAGAACACAGTGAGTATAACATTCACGTTCGACCGCACTTGTCGAGCCTTTTTCGGTCTTGGCGAGCCAGAATGCCTCCACTGGGATGATTGAGCCCTAGTTTCAACGTCATATCCATAAACCCATGTTTTGTCACCTGCTATAATACGTTTCAGTAATTCTGCATCGTCGTTTACTTCATTTAGTGACTCCTGAGCCACTTCCATTCGCCGCTGTTTTTGATCAAAATTCAACAATTTTGGAACGAATTTTGCTTCATACCCAAAAAATTGGAAAAAATGTCATAACATGATCCAATCGATATGCCAATATCATCAACGACCTCTCTAATTGTGATTCGGCGATCGTTTATAACCTTTTCTTTCACTTTTTCTACGTTTTCATCAATTGTTAATGTGCTGGGGCGTCCAGTGCGTTCGTCATCTTCAAGGTCTTCACGGCCTTCTTGGAAACGCTTATACCACTCGTAAACTCTTGAATTACTCATAACATACTCCACCATAGGCCTTTGTTAACATTTCACACACTTTGTTAAACATTATTTCTTTTTTAACGCAAAATTTGATACAAATTCTTTGATCCATTTCTTTTAACAAATGAAAATCACCGAGCTCATAAAACACGTCTAACCTAAGTGGCTGTCAATAACAAAGTCCACAATGAAGACAGCTGAAAGTTTTATCATATTTCTGGGGCATGTATACCAACATAATAAAAACACTTTTGACAAACGGACTCTCCAAGCCCGCGAAATGAAAAAAATCTTGTTATGTTTTGAACACACCTCGTACAAGAGTCCAATTTATTTAAAATAGCCACGGTTTTTTAATGCTATTGGAAACGAAAATAAATGCAATCGATGTTTAACAGTGTCCTTGAAAAGAGGACGTTCGTGCAAAACTAAGAATATTTAAACACAGCCGAGTAAATTACTGGGCCTACCACTCCGCTCTTCATTAAGTACATTTTTGCGTTCATTATTAAATTCTCAACGCCATATCTAACTTTTTCCTCTTATTAATAATGTATGTCCGTAAACTAGACACAACTCTTGATGAATTTGGACAGCTGATAATCCTTCAGCAAATAAAACAATCGAGTCACGGTACGCATTCTGCAACTGGCGGGAGCAAAGATTTTCTTGGTCTTTGCCATTTGCATTCATCGACAGGCAAACTAATACTGAATCAAAACAATAAATTAAGTGGCGTTGAAAACAATAAATAGATGGCTCTGCATGCGTACAACTTTGCTCTGACCAGCCACTATTTAAATATGAGAAAATGCTCCTTAGTTTTCGATTGTGCCTAGTAATATCCTCTGACTTCAGTTAAAAGGACGAGCGCCATTAGAACATAATTTGACGGAGAAATAAGCAAAGCCATAATAAATAGGAGATGCGTCTAAAAAATTAAAAAATTCATGCAATTAGTTCTGTTTGAACAACCCAGAAATTGTTATTGTACTTCATAAATATTCCATGTTTCTCTTCTAAGGTAATATGGAAAAGATGACGTATTGAATGAAGCGAGATAGTTGACGTATTTCAGACCATTTAAGGTTAACCACCACGAGTTGAGGGAAAGAATATGTGTATGAAGTGATAGCTCTTGGTTGAATCCGCGGAAGTGTGCATCCGGATCTGAATGAAGTTAGTTATTGCTGGTGTAGATGATCGAAGGAATAATATAAACGGATAAATCATCCATCTAGACGTGTCATTATCATGTCAAGTACCAATTCACTTTTTTTTTATTTTTCCCAAGGGGTAAACTTATTAAATGTCTGAATAATTTCGCTCAGTGGGTTACATTTTCGTCAAAGTCGAATATGGTATTGATGAGGGATAGGGGAGGCCGCAGCGAGAGCAAGAAAATTGACCACCGAGTAATGCAAAATACGCAGTTCTTTTCGCTGAGCACAATAAGTAACCTCGAGGATATAAATCATTGCTGACGAAAATTAAAACTTTTCGCAGAAAAATTGAATTCGCCATGCGCAGTGTTCCCCAACCCTAGAGAAATAGGATTTCCCACGCGGGTGAACGTTTTGGAATTACGGCATCGGAAGCAATCCATGAATTTGGCGCAGGAAACAAAGACTTCCCAAATTTCACCATACACTCTGAAAGAAAACGAGATGAGGATGGAATCGGGATTCGAATATAGAACCTTACATTTTCCGGGAGAATTCTCAGAATCACTGGATTTCCTTGGTTTTTCTAGAAAATTTTCCCGCTCCCATTGAGTCTCATTTGGATTTCCTCCGGGGTGTGAGGCCATGGTGATCCTAATCATCGGCTAGAAAAACGAAAGGTCGTTCTGCGGTTCCATCCCTGTCGCGGGTTTCTTGAGGCAATTCGTTGTGAATCACTGCCTATTTGGGCCCAACCCTTTCACATTCTTCAACTCTAACGATCCCTTAAACACAGGACTCCTACGAGATCACGAATATGAATCTCACCTTCCTTTCCTCTTTCCTTCCCCTCTCCCATCTCTCCTGATAACAAGTCAAACAATTTCCGTTTCTTAACGATCCTCGCCGGTCGCGGGCCCATCCTTGCCGTAGTTTGCACTCTCTCCGGGCGCCACCGTAGCGCACGCGTCTTTTCCGCTCGGTCGGCTGTGTGGCAGGATTTCTTAGGTATTCTATGCGCATTAACGGCTCGAATCCTGACTGATGCGTGCAATTTTGCAGAAATTAGGAATCATTTTACCCTAAGTGGCTAGATAGTGTATATATAAAAGAATTAGGGGTACGCTGCAAGAGTAGTTTGCGAGTAATTAATTATTTTCATTCATAGCTTTTAAGAGCTCACCGACGTATCCTTAAGGTTTATGAGAAAAGTTTCCTCTAATACCCTCTTTTCCACGAAGTTTTTGTCACAATATGTTCCTCTTATAAGTGAATTTATAGTCTTTGTATTAAATTGGCAATGTTTTGCGTATAAGATCGATTACAATTAAAGATATTGGATAACTGCAGATTCAAGATATTTTCAATAAACGCAGAGCTTCTAAATTTTAGTTTATGCGTTCTGAAAATAACCAGGAATATGGAATTCCTTCTTGTTTGCTTGGAATAACTGAGGTGGAGTCAGATTCTTTGATTTTCAGAATGAAACAAAAATTCAATTGAGCAAAAACAATCAAGAGTAATATATTAATCCATCTAACTGATTTGATGGAGGGAAATTTCCAAAGGAATTGCGTGGACGCTCGGGAATGCGAGAATTTTCAGGTTTTGTTTACTACAATTCATAAATCAGCTTATCTAATTAACCATACTAGATATTATTCCATGGTGAAAGAAAATAAATCAGCGCAATACAGAATCACATTGATTGACGCTAATGTTCATATTAAAGTTATTTCACGCAATACGTTATCTCTAAATTTACGCGAAATTCAAAGCAGGATTAACTAACATGTTGCTGTGCAAGAAAAATAATATATGGTCCCTCATTTTGCTATCCTTAGGTAGATATACCTTTCTCTGTCTGATAAAATACTTTCAATAAGTTTACCTCAATTTCTATAATTTTCTTATATCATTAAAAAAATCTTGGGAGGATGTGTACGGAAAGAGTGTCTTATTGGAATACAATGTTGTGGGCAAAATAAGGGGTGATGATTGTTGTTTTAAGATTCCTAAAACATTGCCATATCATCTTCATGTTTATTTTACGGCTATAAAGTATAAAAATACAGAGATATGCAGGCAGTAAAGAATTTGCCTTCCGAAGACCTTCATTGAGTTGCAACCAATTTTCCATATTCTGACCTGTATAAAGACCAAATACCATCCTAAGAGCAGCATAGGATGAGGAACATTTTGGAATACAAATTATTTGATTTCATGTTTAAGGAATGTTTACTCTTGCTAGAGGAAAACCTTACCTTTGAGATACTTTTCAGGATAAAGCCTTTCGCTTACTCTCAGATGTTTTATTGACGACAATGCATATTTAAATTGTCCTTGATTTTTTCTGCTCATTATCACCGTTGGGTGTTGTCCAGGGGAAAGTGTGTTTGAAAGAAAATGGAGAGGCGTGGTTAATGGTTAAAGTACGTGAGACTGCTTAATAAGTGAATGGATTGATGTGAATGTTTAAGGTATCAAAAATATTCGGCACTGAGAAGAGACGTCAGAGGTTTGAGGCATCTTAATGCATTGTCGGAGAAATTTGTTTCAGTCGGGGTAATAGCCATCGAAAAGAAAGAAAGAATGACTTTAAATTGGACTCAAAGGTTTGATTGGCATGGGTGTGGATGTGGCGGAGGAGCTGAAAGTTGGCAAAAAGCGGCGGGTTTTAGTAAATATGAAAGTGTGGTGGGGGAGCTCAACAGAAGAGAGGGCCCCATGTCAGTGGCACATCAGGCTTCGTCTTACTAAACCATGGAAGGTTTTTCTTGTCCCTCTTCGGATTACAGCATAAGCCTTTTATGATTTTATTTTCAAACTAGGAAATGATTAAAATATTTATTGCTTTTGCAAACCTTATTTTAACCATAGAAACGCTGTTAGGACAGATTTATAGTATTTTGAAGTTTCAATGTATAAAAACTGAGGCTATTTTGCCCCGATAGAAAAAATAATACATGGCACTCTACGGATCTGAGACATGAACCGTGAGAAAAGAAGATCAGTGAAAAATAGAAAGAAGCCTTCGAAAACTGGCGCTGAAGGAGAATGATGAGGATTAAATAGACAAAGTGGTGAACGAAGTATATAAAAGAGCAGAAGAAGACAGGACCGAATAGAGAATTCTATGACAAAGAAGACCTAGATGGATTGGACACACCTTGAGGCACAATGGATTAGTTAGAAGCATAAAAGAAGGGAAAGTTGAAGTAAAGATTCCAAAAGTAAGACCAAGGTGCAAGTAAAATAAACCAACAAAAAGAATATAAAACAGAGAATTTATCAGGGGGCGAGGGAATGAACACAAAATAGAGAAGAAAGAAGGGATGCAGTAAATCAGTCTCAGGACTGAAATACTGATGGTGATGGAAACAGAATTTATGACTCAATATCATTATTAATAAATGTTTGTACCATTATTCGGGCCTGCCATATGAACAGTTATTTCCGAATTTTTGAGGCAGACAGACGAAATATTTTTGTCTAATCTAACGTTTTCAGTTAATCGCAAAGTATTCGGAGTGTTGTAGGTCCCTGTAACACATATGTACTCGACAAAATGTTGCATTGTAACACGACAGATAGCACAGTATGGCTAACGTCGTATTAAGCCGTGCGTCTTGTGGAAATCGCTCGATGGGGTAGGGCCTGCGGTTTCCAGGAAGATCTCGCAATCGAAAAATCAATCAGCATGACCAAAGATCAAATGTAATCTAAGGATTAAAATTAAATTTTGCACTGCTCCTAAGCTTTGGATATGCTTCACAATTCGTGTGCCCTTACTAATATTCTTGTTTCCTCTCTATGTTTCCTCAAACTATTCTTCATACTTTCTACCTCCGCAGAAGACGTTATACTCACTTGCAATTGAACTCGGACTTCTTGTTCAGCAGCCCTGGTTTACTACCAGGATATTATCCCCCTAATCATTACTGAGGATAAATTTTAAAAATTTTCTAAATATAACTAACTTACACTGTACAATCGAATTCTCTGCAATTTCGGAATTCAAAGCATTTCCCCTCTGTGCCACCCATTTGTTTAACATCCCAATTCGAGGAAGCCTGGTACCATAAATTGAAAGAGTTACACATCTTGAATAGATATATGAAAGATAATTTTGAAAAAATCTTTTTTCACTGAATAAATTTTTACAAAGTAGAGCCTCAAACCATTGGATTAAAAATTATTTTGAGTAACATGAAATAGCTGAGGAATAATACATAGTTAAAGCAAAACTTATTCGGGACCTTTCGGAAATGTATACGAAATTTTCTCTCGCACATGTATGTTCAAGTTTTGAATTATAAAATAGGGGGTAGGAAAGAATCGTAAATTTTATTTCATCGTGAAATACATACATTAGCTACTGACTTCTTTTCAGCGAAAGGAATTGTATGTTATTCCTCATGAAGACGCAGCATTAACCTCACCGTTCAATAGGCCGAGAATTTTGTAGAATTCTTCTCTACACATTTTATATTCTCGGATATAGAGAGGCCCAAAATTGAAACAAATACTGATTTATTTATTAAATATCGTCCTGCTCGATAGACAGAAGGTCTGTCCAAAAATAGTATAACTTATTTTTTTCTGGATAGACGGACGCACGGGCGGCGGTTTCTCTGGTAGGAATCGAGGGAGGAGAGTCTCAGGAAAGACTGGAGGTTGATCGGAGTTGGCTCCCAGCCTTTGCAGAGTGGGGATGGTTCGTTTGCAAAATTTCTCCTACGTGACCTCGTTACGCTCCATAATGAACCTGTTATTGGAAAAGCGCTACGCCATCAAACTTTGCGCAAAACTGGGAAAACCTGGGAGAGAGACTCATGACATAATCAAGGCAGCTTATGGTGATTACGCCATGGGTAGATACGAGGGTCATCCGGAAAGTAGTACCCGTTCGTACCGCATGAAATGCTGACGACGCGAGTAGCCGCTGGACGAGGTCAGATAGCTTCAGTGGCTTGTCTGCCTTCTCTGAGCCAAGTTGCTTGACGCTAGCATTGCCTGTGTTGTTTCTGTGATTGTTTACAATGTTTAAAAAAATTGAGAACGCCGACAGTTGTGAAGTGAGGGCAGTGATTAAATTCCTCAATGCAAGAAACGTTCGCCCATTTGATATTCATCGCCAATTAAAGGAGGTGTATGGAGACAATGTAATGGACGAGTCGTCTGTTCGGCGGTGGTGTCGCAACTTCAACATGGGGAGGAGGAACACACACGACGATGAGCGTTCGGGGAGACCGTCTATCATTACAGACCAACTGGTGAGCTCAGTTGACGAATTCGTGAGGAACGATCGGCGCGTCACAATTGATGACATCTGTGAGCATTTTCCCAATGTTTCTCGAACAATTGTTCATGAAATTGTTAAACACCATCTGCATTATGCAAAAATTTGTGCAAGATGGGTCCCTCGCATGCTTACAGATGAGCACAAAACCAAGCGTATGGCTGCAGCACTGACGTTTTTGAGACGTTATTCTAATGAAGGAGACTCTTTCTTGACTCGCATAATTACTGGTGACGAAACATGGGTTTGTTATGCATCACCTGAGAGTAAACGACAGTCAATGGAGTGGCATCATGCTCATTCACCAAACAAACCAAAAAAATTCAAGACAGTTCTGTCCACCAGGAAACTCATGGCAACCATTTTCTGGGATCGACGAGGTGTATTGCTTATTGATTTTATGGCCCGTGGAGACACTATTAATGCCAATGCGTATTGTGAAACATTAAAGAAATTACGGCGGGCAATACAAAATCGGCGGCGAGGTCTATTGTCTACTGGTGTCATTCTCGTTCATGACAATGCCAGGCCTCATGCAGCTGGGATAACACAAAAACTTTTGCAGCAATTCAAATGGGAAACTTTCGACCATCCACCGTATAGCCCAGACTTGGCCCCTTCAGATTTTCATCTCTTTACAAAGCTTAAAGACTTTTTGGCAGGAAAAAGATTTGACAGCGATGAAGAACTTAAAGAAGGAGTGACCCTGTATCTCAATGAGCTGGCGGCGAAGGACTATGCAGCAGGAATACAGAAACTTGTCACACGTTATGACAAATGCCTTAATTTGCTTGGAGATTATGTTGAGAAGTAGTTTAAAGTATCCTCTTTCAAATAAAATTTTTTATGTTTGTTAATATTTACTTTTGTGTCTTTATTTCACGAACGGGTACTACTTTCCGGATGACCCTCGTAGAATATTTTTGAGTGACAAATGCTATTTCGGGAGGATAGGGAAGATACTGAAGAGGCTAAACGTTCAGGAAGTCCATCGACCTCAAAAAGTGATGAAATTCTTGCAACAATGAAGACTTAGTTGAACAGTGATTGTAGATTAAGTGTTTTTATAGCTTTTGATGAACGTGACATCCCTAAAAGTGGTGTGTATTGACTTTTGACCGGAAAAATGTGTCTGAAAAAGGTGTGTGCAAAGTTGATGCCGCGAGTGCTCTCGGAAGAGCAAAAGGAAACTCGCTCGCAGATCTGCCAAGAGCTTCTCGGCTGTGCTTCAGCTACCATACTGCCCTGATGTTGCCCGATGTCACCAGACTTTTTCCTCTTATCCCACCTCAAACTCGTGCTGAAAAGATGTCACAACGGTTCAGTGGAAGCGTTACAACATGTCTTGACGAGGGAGCTGAGCAGTATTCCGGGCGCTGCCTTCCAGAAGGCGTGTGAGGGTTGGAAAACTCACTGGGAGCGGTGTGTAGACGCACAAGGGAGCTACTTTGAAGACTCATCAGTAAATTTATTAATTCTGGTAGAATATTTTTTTTTGTAATCGACTCAGTCCTACTCCCTCTGGCCTTTACCTTGCGTGTGCTAGGAATATACGGATGCCGTGGTAAATCGCAAGTACAAGTATAATCGTGTGGAAAAGTTAAATCTATCAATCATGTTATAATGTACCTTATCGCAGAGCAATAAAAGGTATAATGTTTAAGGTATTACATATATGAAAATATATTTTCAATAAAAATGAGAACTTAAGATTAATTTTTTCAAAAATAGGCATTATACAGGGTGCGGCAACATAACTTCCTTTTTTATAAAGTAAAACCCCTTTAAAAAAGGAACTTATGTTTCCACACCCTGTATTTACATACATTCCAGTATTTGCATCCTTAAGGAATTTTTTGGGATCAATATAAATTTAGTTGGTGCAATATTATTTAAATTCAATAAAATAATTGAAAACGCGAAATATAATAACATGTAATTATGTAATACTTTCTAGAGGAAAATCATACCAGTGATTTTAATTGAATAGTGGACAGTTTGTTTTTTCATTTTTCCTCCGTCCATTTTTAATGTGTTCTCTATGTGTAACGTACACGTCGGTGTACAGTGTATATGCGCGTACATTTTGTTTTTGAGCCGAGTTGTCAGTAGCGCTCAGAACTTTTTTCAAGTACACCTCACTCACATACTTGCTGAGATTCAGTACCTCAAACAACGAGCCTTGCACCTGAAAAGTTTACAGAAACTGCACTCCATGCTGGTGGTCGCAAACTTGCGACTATACTCGACACGATTCGAGTTCGTCGTGATGCCTCCAAAATCAAGGTTTCCCGTTTCCCATCTAATTGACTATAAATAAACTCAACGATGGTATTAGTTACCATTGCAAACAACATATCAACTTCTTACACATTTAAAAAAATGTTATGCTTGGTTTTCACTCTATCATGGCTTTCACTTTATTTAATATTTTTTAAATAGCCGAGGTACTAAGTTTCTACTGTGTAGTGATGTGTGTTATTTCTTTTGCGTTTTGGCTACCATACAGTTTCGCATTCAAATGTGTTCATTTTTTAATGCTCTACAGAAGGCTTTACCACACACAGGCACACTCACGGAGAAAAAATGTACTGTCAGGGGTTAGTGCAAAGTATTTGTTTGTGTAATACAATCGTTTCTTCTGAACTTTTACTCTTTTTATTTTAACGATTCACTTACTTTCCTTACCGTGTATAATAACTAATATTATTCCTTCAGTTTTGGTTTTGCCGTCTTTATTCGTTTTGAAGCGTAAGCACGCATTGATAGCGGACGCTCTGTTTTAATTCAGCTTCCTCTTATAATTTCGTATGCGAATGGGGTTGGAAAGGATAAGGGGAGGAACGGACGGAGGTAGGGATGTGAGTGATAAAGGAGAGAGAGGTATGGGGTGCTGACTTATGACGGGCATCATGTGACCGAGGAAGTCGTTTCATTTCCCCCGCCAAATTCTCTCGAATAGAAATCTGGATTGGGGAAGTGGGGAGGGAGTGGAGGCAGCTTGGTGGTTGGGGTGAAGGCGATGAGAATCGGATAGAGGGTCGGGAAGGGAATACGAGGGTGATAATAAGCGCCTGGGAAATATTCACCCTCCTCCCCACTGATTCTTCGCCTCCGAGTGTTGGACGCCGCGAGAAGGGCGTGTGGAGGCGGTGGGTGGGAGGAGGGGGTGTTAAGACTTTAATCCCCTTATTTAGGGTGGTGAGGTGGGGTGGCAGAAAGAGGCACTCACTCACACTCTCCAATGAGTGGCGTGGGAGGAGGCAGGTGGATTACGTCGCCAACTTTGCTTTCGCCCATCTCTCTCTCTTATTATTTTTTCTGAATCCCTATTTATCCCCTCTTACCTCTCGCCCCACCTTCTATTTCTCACCTCCCCTTCCCCGTACCCCCGGGCGAGGGCGTATTCATTTGTGAATTGAGATCAACGAAGTAGAACCGCGCGAATTTTTCATAATTTTACTTTGTCTTAGCTTTTGCTTTATTAATTATATTTATACTCTTCTAGAAAGAATCCTGTTGCCAACGCGTGGCGGTTTACGTATTCTTATTTTAGTTTCTACCACATCACTTTTTTTACTTTAAATGAATCGTTTCATTTCCGAAAGCAGAGGCTGTCCTCTACTCGAAAAAGAGCCGCAGGGACGCTTGGTATACACTCCTGCCTGTTATGGGATTGGTGGTTTTCGGGCATGGCGCAAATTACTCGAAATTACGCCGCAAAACATGGTTTCTGGTTCCTTGTAGACTCGTTCGATTTTCTCGCTACCAAAATCTTTGCCTACATTATCTATAGCACTGATCTATTACATATTGTCGTTTGAAATGCGTATCCCACGAAAAATCAATCAAATTTTTAGGTGTATTAATGACTGTCCTCCATAGTTTTCGTGCAAGTTAGGTTAATATATGAGATTCTTCTTTTCCGGTTACTCCCCCAAAAAAACATATTATGTGATTTACTAATGCATAATTCAAACATTAATAATACATAAATGTATGTTAATACATACTTCTTTATCTACTACATTGCAACAATTTCAGAGCGTAAAAATGTTGCGGCATCCCCCGCAGGTTCTTGAAATTTATTTACTACGTTTTCAGTCGTAAACATTTTAAATTATGGTGAACGAAATCCTTCTAACAAACCTGTTCCACGGTATTACCGCTTACATGGATCATAATTTTACATGAATTTTTATTTAAAATATCCATATATATGTACACACATGAACAGGCTTAAAGTACATATCTTTTAGCTATGTTTAACACCAACAGAAAGGGAATTATGTATACATTTTAATGTAATTACTAATAATTGGAGCGCTTATTGACAAAAATATTTACGTGTTTCACGTTTCATTCACGTATTTCTTTCAAAAGAAATATTTCTTCGTCTTAGCTTCCTCCTTATTGTCTCGTTTTTGCTTATTACATCATTCGTAACCATGCAGCCTACAGAGGAGGTCTCCATTTCTTAAAGCACATGTTTCCCTTCGCTCATTTTAAATCGTGTTTTTATACACTAGGCCATTACTTTAGCTATTTATTTTCACGCTGTAATTATTCACTTGCTTATCCACACAAGTTATTTTTCTCATTATTTTTCTTAGACAAAACATAATGAAATCGCTTTAAAATTCAAGTTTTAAATTCAACTTCAGCAGCCTAATATAAATAAGTTATTTACACGTATTACAAATATAAGATATTTGATCATTATTTGGATGAAAAAGTGACTATTAGACTGTGTAAATGCACACGTAGTGAAATACGTCATTATTGATTTCTCTATGGAGTTCTTAGTTACTAACTCAATCTATTAATTTAATTTGTCATAATTCCTTTGGAAAATTGTATTGACATCCCTTTCAGTCATCTTTTCTTAGCTATTTTTCGTATCTCACAGCCTTATAAATGAGAGTTCCTTTGCTAATTTTATTTTAATTTAATGTTAAGGTTTTACGAGAAATGATCTACAGTATCCATTAGTGTTATTTGTCTTTAAGAATTGCTTTGCTCTGATTCCTCCTGAAATGAAGTCTTCTTCCCTTTCCCTATTCTACCTGCTATTTCCCATCCACCTTTCCTTGTGATCCTGTTACACCAATAGGAAAAGTTCTATATTTATTTCAATTGCTCCCTTTCCTAGCTGTTTTAAAATCAGTTTTAATCAAAGAGATAACTCCACGTAAGTACAGTATTAAATGTCGATGCCCTAAAGTGACGTCCACTCGACTGTGCGACGTATCTAAGTAGATCACACGATTGCAGCCGTCCAATTACGCGACATCTCTCACCCCTGATGTCGTTCTCGGCACTAAAAACAATCTCAGACTGCGCTCTCTTAAGGGACGTCGACCGAGGATGGCAATCTCCTCTCCCGCCTCCAATCGTCCGTCGTCATCCGCGGTCAATTATCTCCACCAGCGCTCTCTCCCATTCCCCCCACCCCCGATTCGAATCAACCCGTCGAACACCCACCTCGTGTTTTTATCAACTGAGGAATCGACTCACTTCTCCATCGAACAACCAATCACCCTCTCCCCCCCTCCTTGATGGGGGCAAGGCTTCTCTCACCTCGCCAAGATTAAATATGAGAAATGGGAATGAACTGCGATGAGCCCCCGATGCTGACACGTCGTGGATCGTGGAGCACCCAATCAATTATTAATTCTGCGAAAGAGATTGCCAAGCGGTGTCCTTTCAGGTGACGGGGAAGGGGCGAGGTTTAAGGCTAGGGAAAGGATAGGGTGTGTAAGGGAGAGGGGAGATTATGAATCCCCCTCCTCACTCCTGCGATTCGCGTCAAGAGCAATAAAAAAGTGTGGACTAAATCCACGGGAAAAGAGGCAAGTATGCACGATATATACAAGATTAAAGATTCGTCAGGTAGTGATATTGAATGAAAACCAATACTTTTGGGGTAATATTGAAAAAAAAAACATTGCATTGAGATAAAAAAGGAGTTTAATCATAAAGAAAAAATCAAGGCTAAATATTCAGGCAAGTTGGAAATAAGATGTGGAAGAATTTTACCGTTTAATTATTATGAAGATGATTAAGTAAAGTAATTCGGGTAATCCAAGAGATTTATTTTTTATGTCAATTTGAGGTATACACCTTTCTTGAAATATTAAAAAAAATATGGATTAAGAGAATATTTCTTATCGGAGGCTAATTTTAGATACAAAATAATCTAGTTTTTAGATATCTTTTACTTGTTGAAGCCGAAGGTTTGTGAGAATTCTTGTAAACAAATCATACCCATACCGTGTCACAGGTAAACTTAATTTATTGCCACTGTTTTTGCTAATATGTAGCTTCCTCAGGTTGAACAGTCACACATTTTATATGATCATTATCAATGGGTGAGGATAGGTAAGGATGATGAGCAAGGGAAGGAGAGAGATGTGTTCCGTAATAAGTTTCTTTTATGTCTGTGCCCCCTATTCCTCAAATAAAAAACGAGCCTTTAGACGTTTCCGTAAACAAATCTTTATATTATTAAAATCACGACTAGATGCTCATTTTGCAGTCGTTTCATAAGAGTTAAAGGCTAAATCCTCCCGAAATGTTCATTGACTGCCCGAACGGGCAAGTATATACCGTCCCGGTG
The DNA here is from genome assembly GCA_037158775.1 of Hetaerina titia. Classification (NCBI taxonomy): domain Eukaryota; kingdom Metazoa; phylum Arthropoda; class Insecta; order Odonata; family Calopterygidae; genus Hetaerina; species Hetaerina titia. The sequence goes on from CM073771.1 coordinate 67,267,542, forward strand.
AGTGAAGCCTCACTTATACCGGTAATTTGTTATAAGAAACGCCAGGTACATAAGAACCATGGCTGAAGTGAAAGCGTGGTTTGCGAGAAGAAGAAACTTAAAGCTAGGAATAAAATATAAAATCTTAGCCTAACGAGAAAAGATGGCTGACAGGGAACGGGTTTTTACAACAAGTAAGATATTAATATCAGTAACAGGACTAACTGCCCACCGGCGCACTCTGAGCGTAGAGTGATACAAAAAGGAAACGGGGGCCGCCCATTTCCAACAGCGGAAAATTACACTTGAGCTAGAGGAAGAGGGTGGTAGCAAGACCATGCGGCGGATAAAATCCTCTATTTAAAAGTTAAATCCTCTAGGACACGTTAAGCTATTTGTGATGCTCTTTTTATTTATTTTATGAAATTTATAAATTATGTAGGAATATTTAGTTTCATACTAAGTTTAGTTTAATACACAGTTTAGTGGGGGAGGGGAGTTAATGCATTATTTAGTTCCAAAGAGTTCCTTACACTACACCGGAGAGTATTTTTGCTGGTTTAATTGGAAACCGACAAACTTTGATGTTTGGGCCACCCAATCAAAAACAATAATTAGTTTTTAGTACAGGTATTTTAGTGATATATCATCCCCGTTGTAATTTTACTCCCCGTCACCATCCTATCCATGGGTTGCATGGTCTCACGCAGGTAGGTGAAGATGTGCTCATTACTATCCACTTTCTCATCCGCAGGAGCCTTCCTGATCCCCTACACGCTGATGTTGGTGTTCGGCGGTCTGCCACTCTTCTACATGGAGTTGGCCCTGGGGCAGTTCCACCGGTGCGGTTGCCTCACCATTTGGAAGCGCATCTGCCCAGCACTCAAAGGTAAGCTGAACGAAGATCCCCGTCTCCAACCCCCTCCCTCAAATAAACTCCTCTCAGGGGTGATTTATTCTCAAGTATTATGTGTTCGTTCCGTTTTCGATGGTAATTTTTTGAGCTACTCCACATAAAGGTAAAGAATGCCCAACTGAGGACTAAAATAGGTATCTTCCCGTGAAAAATTCTGTCAAATTTTGAGAGCGCTTTCGTAATAATCTGCCACTATTTTCTCTAACACATAAAACATTCCATTGCGGGAGGTGTAAAGTAATAATATCTTCAAATTTCCAATATTTTTGTAAATTTGAAAATTTTTATGTTTAAATACAGCCTGGTATATTTTTTTCATGACCGTTCACTGAAAAATCTCAAGTGACTAAATAATGTATTTGTTACTGTACCGAATATAATGATATTGGAATAACTGTAAATTTGAAAAGTTACATCCTATTTATTATTATTTCATTGAAGATTTCAATCGTGTTTTGATGTGTTAATTTATTCGTTTTTTATTATACACGAGCGTTTTTCTTTTTACCATGCTGCTAGAAAATTGACACTTTTCCAAGTCAGGTTTGACCTTAAAGAAATTGATTCATCAGTATATGAAATAAAACTACAATCTATTAATAATAAACCTGATGAAACTATGTCAGGTCTAATAAATGAGTAAAAGTCTATTTTGGGCGGTTCCATATACCTTCATTTTCATGAAATACCCTCTGTACGAATGTCTCTAATTTTTAAGGATATTTTGACGTTGAAGACATTGCTGAAGACAAATTATTGAATATCCACCAATTCGATTCCCTCCAGCGTACAATTGCCTATTAACACAAGGTCATGACAAAAGATCACGTCAGATTCGCCGCCAATCCAAATATCAGGAAGAAGGTAAAAAAAAATCCACTCCCTTTGTAAAGGATCGCATTTCAGCGATCAAACACCCGATAACATTTCCCATTTGATTTTGATTGATACGGAAGAGAAAGCGGCGACGCGAAATGACAGCGGGCGAGCAGCGAAGAAGCCAATCAAGTTTGGTCGATTGTATAAGTAACCGACTCCATCTCTTCCCCCCTCTATCTTTCTCGCTCGGCTGTCCTTTGGTTGCTCACTGGGGGGGGGGAGAAGGGATGCCAGCGAGCGATTTAACTGGGGAGGTGGGTGTGAGTGTCGGGGTGGGAAAAGGGAGTAGGGAGGTGTGGCGATCGATCAGACGCCGAAGGAAGTTGAATAGGGGCGCGCGGAACACCTGTCGGCGGAGGAGAGGCATCAAACTGCGAGAAACTGAGCGGGCGAGATTCACGCTGCAGTCGTCTCCAGGAAGGTCGTTAGGGAACGTCGTGCTAAGGGCTCGAATAGATTCGTGGAGGAAAGGTCGCCATAGCCTAACTCACTCACGTCTCCGCATATTTCGCATTGGGCGTCAGTTTGGGTCGACAACTTCTGAAAAGTTGATTCCGGGAGATGACCACTCCATGAGTGAGCAAACCCGAGGTATAACCTCATGAAACGTAACTGCCACTTATGAAAGAACGAAAATTTATCTTAGGTGTGATTCGGGTTATTTTGAAAATTTCAGAGAGATAAGTAAAGGACAAAGTTCGTATAATTACTTCCAATAACGTCGTTCCTCATTCAAAGATCCATATAAATCATCTTCAAAGTTATTCGGTGTTCTTCACTTTCAACTACGTCAACAGCTGTTGTTATATTTTAATGAATTTCGGTTCAATACATTGTCGACATTGCTTTATACATATGAAATAAATAATAAATTGAATGTGGTATATTTTTTCTCGGCTATTAAGAAGCTAGGAAAAAGAGAAATTATATTTATACTGTCTTTGGAATTCGAGTGATATGTACTCCTTTTTCCTGATAAGGAACAAATTGAAAATTACATGAAATTTATTATGAAATCAAGGGAGGTAGAAAGCATGTAACGATAAAGTTACTTTAATATATGTACGAACGTAGTTAGGTATAATATGTAGGAACATTCTCCAAATCACAATCAGATGTCAGCGCTAGTGCAACGAGTGATCCACGTAGAAATAGGCAATCCTTTATGAGCCAACACGTAATGCGTCAGTGCTCTGGAAAGAGACCTGTGGTAATGACACCTCTCTGTTGTTATCCCCGTGTCGTGATTTGTGAAGATGGAAAAAATTGAGATTTAAACAGTGATTAAATACTTCGTAAAGAAATGTATGAAAACAAGGAAATTCATGCCGACTTTTAGAACACTCTGGGGGGCTCTGATCCTTCATATTCAAGTATTGTCAAATTGACAAACGTATTTAAGCTTGATCGGGACAGCTTAGATAATAATCTGCGTAGTGGTTGGCCAAAATGTGCCAATACTCTAGAAGTTATTGCAAAAGTGCATGGAATGATCATGGAGGATCGCCGACTGAAAGTGCGAGAAACCGCTGAAGCTGTAGGGATGTCATTTGAATGGGCATATTTAATTGTAATTGTGGAATTAGATACGAGAAAGTTATCTGCTAGATAGGTGCCGTGACTTTTGACGCAGAGTCACAAACCCATCAGAATGGAAATTTCAGAACATTGTTTGACCCATTTCAAGAGTAACTAACAAGATTTTGTGCGCATGTTTGTGACCACAGATGAAACTTGGGTCCACTACTATACCCCAGGGATAAAATAGTAGTCATATTATCGGGCCTAAGGATATACAATATTGTGCTGTGTTAATTTGGGCTTAAGAGTACAATAAGGTATCGTCCTAAGGTGCATGTAAAACTTAACCTGAATGAATGACTGATAATAATAATATTTTGAAATATTCAATGCATTAAATTGATGGTTTCCGAATTTCCAATGCATAGTTCTAAATCTGATAGAATTTATACTTAAAGATACCAACTGGGATGCCGGTAACACTTTCGTCTACAGAGATTATTGTTATTCAAGTCACCGTGGAAGAATTCGCAGATGCTTCAACGAAATACTAATTAAATGGGAAATGTTATTCAAGTGGGGGAAAATAAATGTCTGTATTAATTTCAATTAATTATCCACAAGAAATAGAAAGCTCATCCTGTTTGTTACAATTAAATGAGTTACGTAAAAGTTAGCTTTTCCTCATTTTGTGTGAAAACTTTTATTATTTTTTCTTTGTTCACAATAAAAATTGTCCCTTGTTCTCTCCTGCTATGGGATTATAAATGATTCATTCGAACTCCATTATTTGCTTTTACGACAAAAATCATTCTATTGCACTCCTTCCCGTTCTCCGAATCTACTTAGTTTTTCTGCTGGAAGATATTTTCCCTCATGGAACAAATGACCTATGCCGCCTACTCCAATAGCTACTATTAAACCTACTTCATCTATTAGTATTGGAGAAGATATGGATATCTAGAAGTATTGGAGAAGATATGGATATCTAGAAGTATTGGAAAATGTCCAGGAATCAACTGAAAATATGGATATCTAGAAGTATTGGATATAGATATGTAGATATGGAAGAATATGAAGTAGAATAGAAGAATATGAAGTAGTAGATATGGATATCTAGAAGTATTGGAAAATGTCCAGGAATCAACTGAAAATATGTAAGATGCCTTGAAAAGAATAATTCAATTGGACTCCTCTTGTGATCTACCCGTTAAAACTGCTTAAATGACGAGAGACTAGCGTTTAATTAACTAATTTCTCTGCGTGGGAGGTCTTGAAGTGGCCTCATCCATTAATCTCTAAAGATAAACCGGGCCATGAGGAGACAGACGGAGCAGGGAACAGAGAGAGACACTAGTAAGAGAAAGAGGGAAGGGTCGCTCGCTCTTTTTGCGTGGGTTGCAGACAGAGAAAGTGACGTACGATATAATATAACCGCGACATTTTGGAATAAAACCCATCAATTGAAAATCCTCTTTAAGTCCCTGCTGAGATACACGCCTGGAGGGTGTTTCCACATTCCACCCACCACCCTCTTTCGCCCCCTCCCGGCTCTACTTCCCTCTCCTCTGCGGGCACGCCAATGCTGATAGCGGCACTCTTCGGAATGGTCATCCCACTCAGCTTCACCCGCGGCTCCCTGATTAAAATCCCGTGGATACTATGTAGTATTATAATGATTGTAACAATCTTCACCACTTGATTCCTAAGGTTGCGGCCCTTCAATCTTCCCTATTTTTTGTGATAATTCCTTCACCCCCCCCCCCAATAGTCTTGCAGTTTTACGTCTTTCTCAATATGTTCTCTGTATTTGTCACTAGGTCTTCCACGAAGGATCTTTCGTCCAAATATCTCATCCCTTACATTTCTAAATTATTCAATGTATCTCTAGGTGTGTTCAATCCGTCTAGTTGTCTCCACATGGTACCATCTTCTTCAGCTCTTCTGTATATTTTTTCGTTCTTCACTTTGTCTGCCCACCTACTTCAGCATTCTCCTATGGAACCATGTATCAAGGGTTTTTATTCTTTCCTGGTCCACTTTTCTAGGTCCCTGATTCAAAGATTTCGATGCTTGATTGAAGGGTTTTTACAAATTGTTTTCTTGTTTTAAAACTTAGGATTTTAAACATACTTAGTAGTTGCCTCTTTCGGGGACCGATGTGAGGAAGATGGTTTGCAGGATCCATAGTGATCGTTTCATGCGGATATTGGCACCCACACAAAATATGATACACTCTAGTGTATTTGTTGTACATACGAGGAGTGCTCATAAAGTAAGAGCCGTTTGGTTACAGGAAAAAATATACCCATATGAAACACATTTTATTGGCACTTTTAGTTAGCTATAAACCTACTTCATTTCTCTACATAATTGCCGTTCACTTCTAAGGATTTTTCGTACCGTTGCACCAGCTTCTTTAACCCGTCTGCATAGAAACTCGCCGCCTGAGAGTTGAACCAATGGACAACGCCGTTCTTGAGTTCCTCTTCGGATTCGAAACGTTGTCCACCTAGCCACTGTTTCAAGTGCAAGAAGAGGAAGCAGTCGCTAGGTGCAAGGTCAGGACTGTATGGTGGGTGGTCAATATTTTTGGTAACGACCCAAAAACTCTCGTCCACTGGACATTCTTTGCTCTTTGTGGTGGTCGGTGAGCATTTCCGGTACCCACCTTGCACACAATTTGTGGTATCCAAGGTTTTTCGTGACAGTATTGTAGACAGTAGTGCGTCCAAGTTGAGGAAATTGTTCAGCCAGGCCATTAATTGTCAATCGACGATCACATCGCAGTTTTTGTTCCACTTGCGAAACAATTTCATTGGTCAGAATACTGGATCTTTCACTTTGCTCTTCGTCATGGACATTTGTTCGTCCATTTTTAAAATCACCGGAACATTGTCTAACCTTTTCTTCACTCATAACTGTAGGTCCATAAACTAGGCATAACTGCATGCAATGAATTTCAGCAGGCGACAATCCTTTTGCATACAAGAATCATCGGACAGAACGCACTTCACAGCTGGAAGGATCAACAATTGTCGCGGAAATTGCAGTTTGCGACTTCTGAAACAAAACAAATGCTGCTATAGCTTCTCAATGAATCAGGAGATGGCGCTGCAGGAGTAAAACTGTCTTCTGAAGCGCCAATATTTAAATGTAAGCAACCCACCCTTACTTAATGAACATGTCTCGTACATATGCTTATTAAATATAATGCTATTTAATGTTACGAGTGAAATTGAGGTTGGGCGATCAATCAATCAAGTGCTGGGGGTTGCCTATTTTCAAGAGGAGGGAGTGAAATCGTTAATCAGAAAAACATGGTGGAGATAGGAACGACATGCGGGTGGTAATGGGGCGGCAAACTATGCTTGTTTTCTCCACCACCAGGAGCACCTTCCTCTCGAGTCTTCCCAACCAAATGACACCATACCCCACTGCTCAATTTTGAATCCAATAAATTGGCGGAGGTGGGAGCTGGAGAAATGTGGAGAGAAGGAGGCAAGTAGGATGAGAGAAGTAAGGTGTCGGTGGCCCCACCACAGTATTCGGCCGGTAGGAAACCAAGGCTCGACATCGGTGTAATCACGGAAACATTGAAGACACTAACGACTTCCATTATGCTTCCGACTGGAGGGCATAGGAGAGTGAAGACTCCTGTGCTGTTGCTTCCGTTCACTACTGTGCCTCGCATCGATTTAGTCATTTTTAGTTGCGTGCCGCTGTGCGTTAATGAATGGCGAGAAAATATCCTTGCTACTTTATGGAGTACTAAAATCCCAGGCCAGTGTTCCCAAACGTTATATTAACATGACATAGTTGGAAAAAATTGGAAGTAATTAGTTAATAGGTATTTCTGTAGTTAAACTTATCAATACAGCAATACTTGTATGAATAGATGTATATCTGGGCGGACCGAGCCTCCGCCCGGGATGCAGAAGGTGCTAGTTCGATTCCCGGAGAAAAACATTTTATGTACGGAATATACGTCTAGGTACTCAAAAGGACAAAGTAAAATAAAACTTCGGTGGCACTGTCTCTCATTTTTCTGCCTGCTTTTACTGTTCAAGTTTACTCACGCCTTTGAAAGATAAACGATAAAAATCATCCAAAAAGTCGACCGTAAGGTTTTAATAAATGGGAAGCGAGAAAATATGCATGGCCCTTTCGTTCATTTGTAACTATACCTGGGTTACATACGCACCAACGAGTATATGCATACGCGATGGGTCGGCAGGGTTTCTCTCCTTTGCCCTCCGATATACATGTTCACCCCTTCTCCTTCCTCCGCCTGTGATACTCGGGTCTTTTCAACTCCATCATCCTTCCCCTTTCTGAAAGATACCCCCCGAGCTCCCGGTTCCCCTCTTATGGGTTCCCCAAGATAGAGAAACGGGGGAATTTCGAAGGAACCCGCGCCGCCGACTGCAAATATTGTTCCTCCAAAAATTGAAATTTCACCTCTGATGGAACCCCCGAGTGGGTGGATTTTTCGCTTTTCTTTTTAATTTCATCCCTTCCACCACGCCCCCCCTACTCCACTCCGCTATCCCCATCGCTCCCTTTGTTTCCCTATGGGCGTGTCCAGGCACCCTCTTTCTACCCCGAATCAATTCCCATCCCACATCACTCCCGATTTCCGCTAGCGGTGGGTGGGGAAGCGTGTCGCCATATTCGGGCGCCCGCCTCGACGTGAAACCTACTTCTTTTTCCGGGGCGCAATTTATTCGGAACTCGTTCCACAAAGAGTGCTTTACAATTTCAGGATTAAACTAATTGATTAACAAAGGATAACAAACGTTCATTAAGGATTCATTCCAATTAGGTTAACATATAAAATGTCCGCCAGTAGATAAGGGTCCTATTTCTACATTTACACAATACTCCACAAGCCGCCGCAACGGTGTATGGCGGGCTGTTTTAGGACACCTCCGTTAAAAGAGAATATGAACATGAGCAAAACTAAGAAAAGGAGGCCAACCCACACCCGAAAAGACGTATATATTCATGCGAAACCCATTGTAACTTACACACACGTAAATGCATATAATAGCAACTAGCATACGCATGCATATGCACCTACGAATATATTATATGCCTATGCAGCATTTTATCTTGTCCTAGCTTTTGACTCGAATGCCTTGACTATTTCTATTGTGGTATTGATTATATTGATATGTAAAGTACTATATTTGTACATATATGTACTGGAATATCTCCCTTATAGTTATAGTCTAACCTACCCAAATAGGGCCGGGCCATTACAATTCCTTTTTTGCCTATTTTTAAACTCAAGTCGTCTGAACCCCCTGATATACATGCTCATTGGGTAAACTATTGAGTGTTTGACCGAAATGGGAGCTATTTCGAATTGGCGAAAATTGGTGTCAGACCACGGCCTTATACGATTGAATAATTGCATTCAACGTATTCATATTTTTTAAAGTATACATTAGGGAGAAAAATTGATGAAAGAAATGTATTTACCCTGATGGTTTTCACGGTTCATGAAGTGGAGTCGGCGGACGAAGAAGTATATTTACGATCGCTTACTTTTTGATTCGCGTATAATCTTGAAACTGAACTTTACTTTTCTAGTTCTAATGTTCCGTGTTTGTGTTTACTGCATTAGTTGATATCCGACGTTCACTGAAAATGCTGGCCTTGGCAAAACTCCGAAGGAGATGGATATGAAACAGGCGTATTTTAAAAATCTCATTTAGAAATCCAATTTCATGGATAATTAATACTTCCATCACGTTTGTCAAACATTTTCTTTGAATATTATTGGATCAGATGTTTCAGCATGATATCCATTCATGGTCATAGAGCCTCACCAACCATTCTTGTTTTCGGTATGAACTTGACTCGATGCACTCCACTCACATGCAATGGAGAAACTTTATTCCAGTAATGCGAGTTACGCCCGTTACTAATTTTCACTTGACGTCGAACGAGGGTCTCTTTAGCCAAACTTGGCTAAAATCCCCGCTAATATTTTACCTTGCCTAGTCAAGGCTTTGAAATGGTGATGGGAGCGTTGAAAATAAATCTGCTTAAGTCTGTAAAATATGTATTATTATTAGGTAATCTACCGGTTAAGGTAGGTTTTTGGATAGACACATCTATCAAATAAACATTTTGTAACTCCAAACAAAACCCAACCCAGCAACCCAATCTACATCAGGTCCCTCTTCATCCCAACATTCACCCCTCTATTACCTTCTTCAACATTCCACTACCGCTCAATACTGCTTTCATCCATTTTTCCTGCCTCCATAGGATTTCTCTCCACAAACCCCTCTCCTCACCCACCATCAACAGTACTTCCTCATTTGTTTTCCTTTCGGTCCATTTCACCTTCTCCATTCTTCTCCACACCCACATTTCAAAATCCTCCAATCTACGTCTATCCTCCTGCTTCAGTGACCACGTTTCCGCACCGTATATAGCTACGCTCCATATCAGAGTTTTTACGAGTCTTGTCTAAACCTCCCTACTCAACATCCCTACTACTTTGACCGTATTGGTCCAAAACACTTCCGGGATACGTAAACTGTTCTACCTAATCTATTTTTTCCCCGCCTATTTTAATGTTTAGCTTAGCCTTTTTCTTTCTGGAAAATTGCATAACCTTTGTTTTATTAATATTGATTCTCATCCCATATTTATCGCACTGAACCTCCAATTCACTCGGCAATGCTTGCAACCTTTTGGCTGACTGAGCAACTAATGCTTGGTCATCAGCCAACCTAACCGATTTTACGAATTCCCCTCCGACTTTCATGTTAGCATGTAAAAGATTATTGACCTGTAAATTATTTTACCCTCTTTCATGACTCCCTTACCTCCTGGAGACCATAAAAGTTCCCGTGCAAGTAAAACATTCACCGTTTACGATTTTCTGTGTGCCAGAGCTTGTGCACAGAAAATTACAGATTTTTAGAAAATTGTAAATTTCGCTTCATTGTATTATCTAGTCCCTGTACCCTGACAGTACATTATCTGCTATTTCACATCAAGCTCAACCTTCGGTTTTGTTACTGGTGAGAAAAACGGTAATTGCCTGCAGTAGTTTTAATAAACCATTGTTCTAAAAGCAAGTATGATGAAGTTACCCTCGAGTAAATAGGCACATATGTAAGTATATACCTCGCTTGTAGGGATTAAATCGTTGTAGTGACGATGGAGGGGTTTCATTACGAGTAAAATTTCGAATCCGGGTAGAAAAATAAATTATGCTCGTTCGAAATAGGGTACTTTAATGTAAGACGCAGTGAGTGTAAAGTTTATTTAGAAATTCTACAAATCTGGCAGTATTAATTTTTCGATCAACTTCAGTCAAAGGCAAATGGGAAAGGATACGTTGATCACGTGATCTCGAGGCGTGAAGTTTTAAGGTTCTTTGAATGCCACCGCACCGCGGCGGATCCAATGAACATGACTTGGCCTCCTCGCTCTTTGATTGAAATGGGAAAAGCTTGACGTGCCCATAATGATATATGTGAACCTCTTCCCCATGCGTACCGCATTTAGCCCAAACGTCCAAGTATATTTATTGCCGTCGATGGATTAAATCTAAAGCCATTATTTTTTTTCTTTTCCGTTTTTTGATGTGTCATCTATCACATGCTTCGCGGCGGTCGCCTGCCTAGTTCTTCCGTGACAGTTTCCATTCCATCTGTCGACTCAGCGTTAGACATTTTATTTCTGCTCCTTCCTAAATTACGTACTCTATCCCGATTCGGGCTGCACGTGACGTAGGCAAAATGGAAAAGAGGGATACTTATCTTTGCTACGAATAAGAACGGCAAGAGCGAAACACGGTCCCTTTATCACCCAAATGGAAACGATTAGTGGCATTTTTTGTGAATGATTATGCTTAGGTTTTGTGCAGGGTACGTCATAAAAGGTTAAATCATTATAAATGAATAAAATATTCCTCAAATTTTAAAAATGTATATCCAAAATAACTTCTTCAGTCATTATGTATTGGTAACTTAGGAAAAGTAAACTTCGTCACGGGAAAATATGCCAATTTTTTAGCCTTTAAGATATTTATCTAGAGGTATGACAAATCTTTCTAAAAGTTTATTTATTTAGAACAGATTTTAACCATTTAATCTGTCATTTAATGAGTATTAATGGCATGATTACACATATTTCTGTATAACTTAAGAAATAACTATCGTTTTTCCTGATTTAGATTTCCGTTATGGCGTAATTATTGATAAAATTTGTGTGAATAAAAAAATCCTTTAGATTTTTGTAAAGTTTTCCTTGCGGTTAGAAGAATAAAATTACATTTTTAGTACATAAACTAATTGTATGAAACATTACAAGAACCCTTGTTTATAATAATGCATCAAGGGACAATATGACCTAATATTCCAGAGTAACCTGCACCTTCAATTGCGTCAATAAGTTTTCGCTTATGTTCAAATAATGGAAAACTTCCAGGTGAAGTAAGGTAAGCAAGGTAATGAGTGAAAAGAATACGCTTTTGACAGAGTGCATCATCGATAAATAAACGTATCTTGCTAGTGACTACGGAGTTTATGTCGTTCATGTAAAGGTGGTACAACATAGGTGCGATGACACTTCCCTGGGGAGCACCTGAAGTAACTTCTACTGCATTTGAGCTAACTCCATTTATCACTACTCTTTGAACCCGACCATTCAAAAAGTCTTTAATCCAACCCCGGATATTTTTATCAATGCCATATGCTTCTAGCTTGGCACGTAGTTGACTAAGAGGTACTTTGTCGAAGAATTCTTTAAATCTAGAAAAATCGCCTCCACTGGAATACTTCTCTCTCCCGAAGTAAGAATGTCATGAACAAAAAGCGGAAGTTGTGTCTCACAGGATCTTACTTTTCGGAAACTATGCTGAAATTTCATTAATTCAAATTTAACTCCTGATTTTCGGGGTGTGTCACAATCGAACTAGCCACTATATGTTCCATAACCTTGCACGAAATGTATAGGAAGGAAATAGATCTGTAATTACTCGGTTCCTCCTTATCTCCGTTTTGAAATATTGGTGTTACGTTAGCCGTTTTCCAACCTCTGGGAATCTTGTGATTTACCAGCGACTTCTTAAATATTATTTTTGGATACGTCCCAATTTCCGAAGCTAGATCCTTAAATATACGGGTATTTCATAGGGCCTGGAGGATTTATTTGGCTTAATATTTTTCAGCAAACGTTCTATTCTATTGCATGAGATTTCAATTATGGGCATCGGTTGACCGGCACGATTTGGTAAGCTATCAGAGGCATTCGGTGAGATATTAGTGAAGACGCTTTGGAAGAAGTAATTTAATAAGTAAATGCAACACTTGTGGATGCCACCGTTAAATGTGACTGTTGCGAAATCTCCCACAGTTTCTTGGAATTAATAAGTTAGCCTTTTCCAAACTTCTAGTAACTATTTCGCCTTTATCCTTTTGATTAAATTAACAGTTTACTTATTTCCCAGAAGTTCTATGAAGTATGACCAAAATGCTTTCGGATTCTCTTTCAAATTTTCCGCTAACCTTATCTTTTTGAATACGCTTAACGCTTTCCGAAATTCATTCTCGGTATTCTTCCTGAAAATTCGGCATTCACCCAAGTTTACTACATCATACACAATATTAAACAAAATCTTCAGCGAAAATTTATTTAACGCTCACTCCGGTCCACTAGAGTCATTGGTAGCAGGAATCACACGTTCAATAGACTGGTTAGTGGTCATGATATCCGGCCAAATTTTCCTCAGGTACATCATTCTACACTATTTTTTAATGTCAACTTTCATTTCAAATCTGTAAAATGTGTGGCGTAACGATTTTTGTAAATGTTTTCAGTGTGAAACCTCTGATTATTAACAACTAAAAAGAAGCAATTTATAAGTTTTTATAAGGTAGATTCGACTTAATGTTTTTATAGGTTTTTATCATCATAAATTTTACAAATTTGTATTTTCTCATGCATATTAATATAGCAATATTCTCTGATTTTTAAGTAGCATCCATTCCGAGATTACCCAGGGGAGTGGAGGTCTTTCCTTTCTTCTTTACGGTAGGCAATTTCTCTGCCGAGAAGCTTAGAGCACTCTGTACAAGGTATTAGTCGAACCTAGTTTTGATATTGCCAGCCACGAGCTTTATTCACTGTCCACCGTAAGCGCCTCTCTACGAGTGCTCTAAAATACCCCCATCCCTTTATTCCTGTCACTCTCCCCTCTCCCATGCCACAAGTCCCCATTCCTTCCCTTTTTCCAAACGAGATCCCTGACCCCATTACTCTCCAATCCACGTGCATGTATAAGGATTGGCCAAATCAGAGATGCGGAGCGACCTGTTGCTGGGGGTGGGCGGAGCGGGCGGGATGCTGCGGCGGGGAGTGGGAGGAGAGGAATGGTGGTGGGAGAGAAGGTAGGGCGTGTCTTCCAAACGGAAGCAAAGCCAGCAATTGCTCTTCGAGTGCATGAGAAGAAAAAGGACACTTTGCCGACGCCAGGCCAGACGAAAGACATCGCCGATCTGTGAAAAAATGAAACAATCTGTAATCACGTATTTCATTTGTGCTAGGCGAATTGTAGCAGAAGAAAAGGACAGAGAAACAGTAAAAGGGAAGGAAACTCTCATAAAAATGGGAGGTTGGAACGCTGTGGTTGGCGAGGGGAGAGAAGGAAGTAGCGTGGGATGCTATGGACTGGGAAAACGAAACGCCGCAAGAGAGAGACTGATAGAAATCTGCAATGAGAAAAACATGGTAGTGGTAAATACCATCTTCGATCAACATCCAAGAAGAAGATACACATAGAAGATTCCTGGAGGCAAAGCAAGATACCAAATTGACTACATCCTGGTCAGGAAGAGATACAAGAACCAAATTAAGAGGTGCAAGAGCTAGCCCTGTGCAGATATTAATAGCGATCAAAACCTGGTGATCATGGACAGCAGACTGAGATACAAAAAGGTGAAGAAAGTGACACAACAACCCAAATGGAACACAAATATACTGGAGGAAAAGAGTGTATGAGAAAAGTTCACCACGGCTGTCGAAAGGGTAATAGAAGGAAGTAATGAAAATACCAGTACTGACGGCCGATGGAAAGAAATGAAGAACACAATTACCAAAGCTGCAGATGAGCTCCTTATTAGTAAGTGAGCATCAAAAATCCTTACTCGAATAATTATCCAAAGAATAGAAGGAAGGATGGAAGGATACCTCATAGAAAACCAATTCAGATTCAGGAAAAACCGAGGAGCAAGAGAGGCAATTCTGAGCTTGAGAGTTCTGGCCGAAAAAATGAGGCACGTAAATAAGCCATAATACGTGGCCTTCGTGAACTTGGAGGAGGCCTTCGACAACGTCGAATGGAACAGGATGTTCAAGATACTAGAAGCGCTTGGATTGGACTACAACGACAGAAGTGTTATCCATAACTTCTACAAGAATCAGGTTACAAAAATGCAAACGCTGAGTTATATTTTGGAAGGAAAGATTGAATTGAAATCTCAACGAATTTTATTTACACAAGTTGTTCGTGAGTTTAAAGGGTGGAATGATTGCTTACGATCGTAATGAATCAAAATTCAGTCGTTGTCCTGTATTTTAGTCTTGGACGTCCTTATAGGGACTTTTTGATCTGTGATTGTAGAGTAAATTGGCCGTATTCCGAAGTCTTGGAATTTAACTTAAATCCATATCTATTTTATTTTATAAATATAGCAACGTTGTTGGCCATAACTTTCATAACGAACACCCTGCTTCTCTTTACTGGCTCCATTCTGAAGTAATTTTGGATATTAGCTGACTGGGGTAGCAACATTTGTAAAGGACCGTGAGTCATCTTCACTATACCAAAGCAAATTAAATGGATTTGGCATATCTCCTTATTCTTTATCTTATTTCCTTCCGTGTTTTTAGCCGGGGTGTCTTGTAAAAAGTTTAGTGTTTCTAACTAGATGATAAACCTTCATGGTTCAAGTTCACTTCATGCTGAAGACGATGGCAGAGTCAGCCTTATAGCCTTAGTCGGTGCACTTATCAACCTGACCCGATGGGAAACCCGAGAAAACTTCTTGAATTGTACACTAGATTTCACCAACAAATTAAACATATCTATCATCGTGCTTAGATTTAGAAGGAATGACGGAGACGTTTTGACGTTTCAAATGGTGGAAATTGTTTTTACCAAAAATACCCAAAAATTTGACGCACACTATATTATTTAAGTTTAAAGCGCTAAATAGTCTACATTTGAGATTTTGGCTACTTGTAATGGCCACAAAAATATATGGGTTAAAATAATGGCCATAAAGTAGGCTCTCTAGCATATTAACTATTTTTTAAAATAAATAATAATTCTAATATCCTATGCTTCTTGAGATAATCTTAGCCGTCGGTCGTTTAACTCTTCTCTATTTTTTATATTAATGAACTCTTCTAACTTAGTACAAAGGGTTTGACAATACATATTTATTTTCTTCTTAAAAGAGCGTAATCACAAATAATATGAAACTTTAGATAGAATTTTAACATTAGATATATGGGTAATTCCAAAATCAGTTCATCGATCCAACCATGCCACTAAGTTGATCATTGCATAAGAAATGAATCATTTATTCATTGCATATTATCTAGCTGAGTAATAAGAACGACCTCGTAGTTATTCTATATACCGTACATTTGTGGAACTTTGAGGCACAATTAGTGAAAAATAAAATTACTGTATTACCTCTTTGCCACACATCCCTAAATATCTTAAAATTAATCCTAAATTTCTGCTAGTGTTTGCATATTAATGGCGAATAGTAAGGAAGTGCGTGGTAGATCTGAAACATTGCAGTTGTGTTAAAACCTCATTGACCAGAATTTCATTCGCACATTCTCTACGAGCAGGCGCGTAACAAATTCACCCCCGTGAATGGTACGAGGTGTACTTAATTTAATAAAGTGTCATCGCCAGGAGCTAATAACCCTTTTGAGGCCTTTATTATTTTCTACTATGCCTTGATGAGGAAAAGTATATATCACGTGACGAGCACGACCCCATCGATTAAAAAACTAGAAACCTTTCCCGCTAAATGAACATGAAAACAATGAGCTGTACTCAGGAAAATGAAAAATTGAATAATAATATTTCACTCTATATGAAATCTTATATTAAAAATGTCCTTTTGCAAATATTTTTGGCTGAAGGGAAAGACAACTGCGTTTCCATGAAGTGCTTGTTCGCGCAGATTAGTGATGCGAAAGAATATTTATTAAAAGCCATTCTCCGATAAAACTTGAAGTATTTGGTGCAAAAATATCTTACCTTGGTATAAAAAGGTAAAATAAATATTAGTAGACTGATTGCTGAATTGGATCTGGTGTAACATAGAGGAACTAAATTTTTTAAACCTTGTTATGAAAAACTGAGTAGTGCATCAAAATCATTAATGGAGCTAGGTTTGGAATCATTCACGGAGCGAAGGTTATATTACCGATAAAATCTTGAATTAATTGGAAGGATATCTCTTCGGAAATAATGTTGAAAATGTATTGTTGGCACCATCATACAACGACAGGTGAGATCATTTAAACAAAATTAGAGAGGTTAAGTATTGAGCAGATAGGTTTAATATGAAATTGTTCCGACGAACGATAAGGGATCAGAATAATTTTGTTTGACCGCGCTAGGCGAGTAAAGGCTTTTGAGTGAAAGATCGTCTGGTATATGGCCATCCTCTGCCACACACCCTAGTGGTGGCTTGTAGGGCGCTATGTGAATAAATAAAAAATAGAGAATTTGTTAAAATTATGCTCCTTGAGTTTGTAGAGGATTTTCAGGCAATCATTCTTCTAAAATATTAAACGCTTTAACTCATCTCGAATTCGGACGTCTTAGAGGATTGCGAAACGTCTTTTAAGTTGTGCAAGGAGATATTTACACAATCACTATTCAGGATACATTTCTTGAATGAAGAAATATCTACTTGGGATGGCCATGTGAAGTAAATAACTGATTTTTGCACTATACGATGATAATATTACAGCTGGAGATTGCTAATACTCCAATTACGGAAATATATATCTGTCATTCAATGCAATGCCTTTTTCGTTCTATATCCATAACAAGATTATAGCCAGTTCATATGATGTACGCACAATACCGTTGCTCCAGCAGACTTTCATTCTGACTCACAAAGTAATGGAATGAGAAAGTTGGAACGAATTTATATTATATCCTCTTGGATTTTACGGTATATACATTTTAAGCTATTCGAGGGCAGAATGGAAAAGAATGTGAATTTGTAAGTGCTGAAATAATTATATTACATGATCATTCATTTCTTCTTCACAGATGAGTACCTAGTAAATATTACCCAAACCTGTAGGTATATGCTCATTTTTCATAGCAAAAATGTATGGTACACAGAATTTATTTATTTCTTTTATCACATGAGAGTGACTTAATTATTAAATCTCTAATAAAAATTGAAGGGAACGATGTTTTGGCTTTCATGCTACATCCATAAGTGGGACCTTTTGATCACTTGGTCAAAATAGTGCTTATGCCTCAATGATCAAGCATTGAACAATTAATACTGATTCCATGAATTATATTTGTATTAATTCGTATAATCTTAATAGAATTGATTTGTACATTCATTTAAAGTAAAAGGACAAAATCAATAATTTATTCTGGAAAATATCTATGAATAATTTACGATGAGTACTTTTGTACCCTGGATATCGGAATTATTCATTCATGCATCATCCTGTGATAATTATCTGAATTATCAATTCGTGCCATTATTTTTCATGCATAGTTTTCTGAGGATTATCATGAAATCGAGTTTTTTTTAGCCTGAACAGTAAATAAATATGTAATAATTATCCTAATATCCTTTTCACGCTATGAATTTCTATTAATCTATTTTTTAGTAATAAATTGATGATTAGTGCAGATTACAAGTATTTTGAGAACCTATGCAATGTTAAAAATTGATACAGAGGGAAGAACGTTAGGTAAGCGAGATGACGAGAGAAAATAATGGGCATTTTAGACAGGATGAAGGGAGGTTTGTAAGGAAATGAAAGCTTTATTTTAGTGGAGGGTGTCAGGTTGTGTCGTATTAAGCAAGGCTTTAAAATGCAGCAAGAATCCTGAACGGTTGATATCAATAACGTTAATAAACCAATTATAACTAGATTATTTCATCCTTCATGATGAAACGTGCTGTATTAAACTTGTCTATATCTATCAAACGGAAATGATAACTTTTATTCTTAAGTCATCGATATCTCCTGGAACTTCTACCAGCCATTTATTTTAAAAGGGGAGGAAACGATGATTCTTTCGTAAGCACGAACTGAATACTCACCAGCAGATGGCACCCGTCCACTTTTCCAACGAAGCCCTCAAAACCATTGCCGATTTCAGTTCCTAAGCGTACTTGTGCGACATTGTACAAGTAATACCATCTCACATTAAGTGCACAAGTATGGGGGAGGAATGACTGAATATTAAGCTACCAATTCGTAAAAACTGGAGCAATTCAAGGTTGGCGCGTGCGACCACTCCTTCCCCTCGCTTCTCTCTCGCGCTTCTGAACGACGTTTTCCTCCGACAAGTCTCGCGAATGACGAGAGCGAGTGCGCAAAGCAGTACCGCCGCCTCCGATGCAAATGGGACCCCATTAACCCCGATGATCGAGAGAAAATAACAGAAGCAGCGGAGCCCTTCAATTAAGGGCTCGATTCGGATTGCAGCAATTATCATTTCCGGGTGGTGAGCGAAGCGAACGATTGGATCGATAGCGCATTAAAGGACTTGTCAAGCTGGCGCCATCGTTACCGGATCCGATAAACACCCAACGACGAGAATCTCGCAATGGATTTGGAGCGCTACCATTGGTTTACGGAGCAGATTTTACGAGCAGCGGGAAACTTTTTCGCTTTTGTGATTGGGATTCACCCGGGCATTTCCGCTGGGGCGACTCCGCCACAGTAAAGCAATTGAAAGAGGGAAAGCATTTTGATTTAACTAATGGCTTTATATTCTTGTTCCACCGACTGCTTCATTTCCTTCCTGCTTTGGACGGGAACCGATTTTCTCGTGAACTCTTTCGGTGCACTCCCATTTAGACGACATGTAAGGATAGAGAGATAATTTGAAGGCTCTTTCAAATAGCATTTTTATATTACCTCTTTGCTTAGATTTCGTGAGCGAGGAGCGAAATAGATTATTCAGAACTTGGAATTTGGCGTATCAATGTTACCAAATTAGTTCTCGAACGTTCTCGTTCTTTCGGGCCGACGTCGCGTCCGGACCTTATTTGAAACCTCGGATGACGCGCTAGTTGAAGAACGAAAACATTGCGGAAGTTGTCTTATATTTGAAAAATGGTTTTGCTTATTGCTCAGGGTATGATTTAAGTGTCACGTTCATAGATGTCCCACCAGATCAGGTATCCAGTTTTCTAAACTTTTGACTGCTAACGTATTCATCCTCGTGCTTTCATTAGTTTTTATCCTGATCCTCACCAAGTTTGACACTCTTTAAAGGAAATAACCTTCTATTAATGATAATCTGGTGTTTTTTTCCTAATTAGCGTAGTTTATTTGGATCTAAGGGAGCTTTTCTCACAGTTAACTCATCACGAAAAAAATTCCAATGGTGGTAATCGAACTTGCCACCTTTCGAAGTAAGAGTACCACCCACAGTCTCACTCAACTCTATTCGGTAACAGCATCTAAATAGTCCAACGAAGGTCTTAGTCGTATTGATGTGGCGTTGAAATACACGGTTGATTGTCCTCTATGAATATACTGAAATGTGTTACTGTTCAATTATTATAAATACAAGTGTTTAGGACTCTTGACCAAAATTGCGTTGAGAGAATTATTTACGATTGTATTCAAGAAATTTTGTGAAAAACTAAGATGTAGAGTCTCCGATTGCCCACCGGTGTATTTATTGTCCAGATCTGGATTACCCATTTAGAAACTCCCGGCTTCTTCGCCTAATCCGTACGATTTTTCGTGTGCTAGATCTTACTAAGAAACCACATGCGGGAAAGAAAATAGAGTGCTCCCCCCGACCGCGCTGCATCACCATGATGAACTGAATGGTTTAACGAGAGATAATGTCCATACTAATCTATCAAACCTACCTTCAAGTTGATACACTCGGGAGGTTTTTACGACACCAGCACTGGTGTCAATAGTACAATCCGCTCAGCAAAACCTGTCGGGAGCTCACTAGTCCCCTGCACAGGTGGATCTAGTCCTCCTCGGATAATAGTAGTATCAATTTGGACGACAGAGATGTGCAAGCATTAATACCGAGGGGAAAGAGTATTCAGAGAAGGGAAGGTTGGTTTCCTCCACCAGAATGGGCTTGCTTATTTACATCTGCTTACACGTGCTCCCACAAATGCACTCACCTCAATGAACAACGTTCCAAACTTCGACTCGCCCGAACCAAAATCCGTGACTGCGCATGGCGCCTGACATGAACACACCCCATCTAACCAGATCAGATCGGCCAGGTTTACGTGAACGGGCTATAAGCAGTGAACGAACGAGCTTGACAACGAAACCACACCTAGAATACGGATTACGACCTGAAATATGAAAAAGATAAGAATTGATACCAAGGATTACGACCTGAAATATGAAAAAGATAAGAATTGATACTCGTCTCGTCGAGGAGAGAAAGGCGCAGTGATGGGGACCGGAGCAAGAAGGGGCCAAGGGTTGCCGCGACTGGTGAGATTAAACGAACTCTCCCCTGGTCGAATTCTCGAAATCCAAATGTTTCGGCGTCCCCTGAAGGTTTCCAAGAGGTGTCCGTTCCTCCTCTCTGCCTCATATCCCCTCCTCGCATCTTACCCAGGCATCCTTTAAATTGAGCCTCCCCTTCGTGAGTGATAAGGAGGGTGCGGGCCGGGTGGACGAGGGAGGTTATCGCGGGTGAAGGGATGGAAACAAAGAAAGAGGTGGAGGCCCTTATCTCTCTCTCGCCCTTCGGTGCCCAGACATGGGGCCTCGTTAAACGTCCGCTCCCGTCGCTCACCCGTAAGCGAGGAGAAGACAGAGAGAATACCCCGGCGACGATGCCAATAAGACATGCGACCCTTGAAGAGAGAGAGGGAGAGAGGGAAGGGTGAAGGGGAGCCGGCCCTGGATCACACACGCCGCGGTGACGATCACCTCGATGGGGGCAACTGGGGGAGGGAAAATGGGTGGCGGAGGATACCTCCCTCTCGCGACGCCCTGTCATATCTCTCTTTCTCCCGTTCTTTCCCCAGTCCTTTTTGTCTCCACTTTTACCTCTCCCTTAGCAATTTTCCCTTCCGTTCTCTTCTCATACTGGGGAAGGATATAGAGAGAGGTGGTAGGGGTGAGTGCACCCTTGGATAAAGTAAGAGAATACATTGTGGTACGTGTGAAAAAGAAAAAAAAGAGTTTCGCCAAATGTCCCAGGATAAATCGTCGTGAAGTACAGTGAATCGATCTTTTTTGGGACCTAAAAAGTGTTCGTTATTTAAAGGTAGACTTAATGCTCAAGTGCAACAATTTTCCTCATTTTGATATTATAAATACCAATTTTTCTTTGCTAATACTATCATGAAATGGTTATCGTTACATTCTTAAGACAATGAATTTTAACGAATTGATGCAGGCGTTTCAATACGGGTTTCTTAATCCCAGGAGAAAACGTGTGAGCCATTTCCTCAAGAAACTGCTTTAAATGTTATTATAAATGCAACTGAATTAGCTAGTGTTTAGAGGCCATCCGTTAAAAGAGCTACAACACCTGTATATACCTCCTAAATATAAGCATTAATATTTGCTATTGAGAGACCTGACTACCATACATGTTCATCGTTTTCTACTGGATAAAATAAAAAGAATTGTGTGTTCTCCATTGTAGGATGGAAATGTTTCCCATAGATGGTGCTGCCAGGGCGAATTCAGGATGTTTGTGGTGAAAATCGAGAACTAGGCGTTTTACCCTCATTACTTAGTAACAATTGACCATTACGTACATGCGCTAAATGTTCTCGACGACTTAATGAGTTATTAATTTTAATTAAACACCTCTAAATTAAACAACATATTTTAATAAATTTAATGATACAGAAAATTTTTATCATTTAGGCATATACTTATTCTTTTAATATATTGTGACTACTTTAATTTTTTTAATTGTTAATAATAAGTGGCACAATCTTGCTACTATTGCCATTTAGAAATAGATTGACTAAAATTTACTAAATATTCTAGGTAAAACGAAAACTCAATTCACGAAATTACGAATTTCACGAAATAGAGGAAAATATGTTTTACAGGGAAACTCTCTTAAACGTACACTTAATAGCGAACAATCCCAAGTTATTATTACTTACTAATATACCTTTTAAGGTAAGTTTTGGATGAATACAAAATTAACATCCCTAAGAAATATATATGGAGGCCCTGATATGCAAATTTCTGAAATCACAGACCTTAGTACAGTGTATCAAGCTGCTCTTTCGATTGAGATGGATTTCAGTGGTGCTTAAGATTTATGGAATGTAGTACTCAGATCTGGGAACTACTACCACGTAGTATATAGTATTCTATTTTTCGTGTTAAAAATGCTTTCTATATAAATGCTACGTAGTATAGGAACTTGATTCCGGAAACATTTCTATTATGACAGCTAAGCCCTTCTTATGTCATTTATATTTTTGATATTAATCCTGAAGAAGTATATGTCTATTTACCTTCAAATTTCTTTTTTTCTTGTATCTGTTCAGGTTTCACAACCATGTAACTCTTAAGTAGAAATTTTTCCATAATTGGGGTTTTAATATTAGTTTCTCCTGTTCCTGTTTTCCCTGTTGCCTTTCCGCGATGTTACCCTTTCTTCTACGTTTTTTTATTTGACTCTGGATGCCATACGTGTGTAATGGCGGTCCTAAGATTATAAATTTTGATTTAACATAAAGGTTTTCCAATGAAAATAACGCACACGAACTTTAGGGTCGCCTTTTGTTAAAACATTCAAAGGTGACATAATGCCATAATTTCTTATTACCCGTCATTCTTAACGGAAACATAGTTCTTTAATTAAAAGGTGACCAAAAGTTTAACACTCCTTTCTCTTATGTCACCTCAAAATTCCTTAACTTAGGATTAGTTATGGCGAACATGGGAAATTTGTCATGAACTGAGAAAAAGAACGTTTTATTTTATTTTCGCTTATTTTCATTAGCTATTTTTGAAGTCACAATGAATAGTTCTAGCTTTACATGTATGCTCCAAATTAAATCCGTAGAAAATACGTGAGGCATAGTTGGAAGAGTATTTCAGTATTGCTGCTCGGTCACGCCGTTACAGTATTATAGGTCTTAAGCATATTTACGTAGTATTGTGTATCCATGTATCAGAATGGTGCTAATTTATTTGAGTTAAATGAAAGGAACGACATACTAGACTCAACTTTGCCCGAATAAGGACATTTACTACCGCGCTATAACCTGACAGCCACGCCAAATTAGAAGAGGCGGTTGGCAAGACACCGCTCTTTATCGTGCAAAATTTTGATGTACGTGTACGTAAGCATGAGAAAATTTAATTTACAATCAGTTCAGGATCTTTGGAATTGCTTTTGAGGGTATCTAACGCATCTTTAGATGTTTTTCTAAATCGTGTAAGAAGAGTATCTGAAACTGTCAGTATCACCTTTGATTTCTCATTATATTCCATCAAGGTGAACATCTATCAGTAGGTGTGCCAAAACATAAAATTTTCAAATATGGGATAATTTTTATTTCCATTTTACCGTATTAAGTTTTATTTTCGCGTAAATAGTACTATTTGACGAAACTTTAAATGCTTACGGTTTACAAAATCTTTGGTTTTTTCCAAATTTTGGCTCAACACTTCACATTATTTCCTGACATTATGGCAAGAAATTAGACATGTGTATTTTAAATTTCGAAACAATTAATTATATCTCAGATCAATTTAAAAATCACAAAATTGTGTCGAATTAGTGAAGGAAAATCACGTGAACCACTATTTATGCTAATAATCTCTCCTTTTGAACACAATCATTATACATTTTCTCCACCAAGTGACAAGGAATTCGAAACTAGAAGAACAAATATAGTACAGAGAAATATTTTCAATTTTCATTCAATTAAAAAAAAAATTTCAAACCCAATGAAAATGGGTACTGAAAATGACTTTTTAAAAATTGTTTTAGAGTATTAAATCCTTGGTTTTATATTTAGTGTCCATGTCATGTGGATTGCTATTAATTCTTTCTCTGATGTCACAGGGAAACTCAAGGTGTCCCATACCGTTCTGATGGTTATATCTTTGTTCTTAAGTGCGGTTACCCATCCATTTCATCCTCACAGTCTCCAAAGGCCTCCTCGCGGACGAATGGTCTTCCTCGCACCCCTCGCTCTCCCCCTCCCGTCATGGTATAGGTCGCTGGGGGAGGTGAGGGGTCGTTGTTTTTTATCAGTTTTTACTTTTCGCTCGAAGATTGTCAATCCAAGGTTAACAATGTGGATTTCGAGGTGGGTTAGTTTTCTCTCTTAAAACTGACATTTTTCATATTTATAGAGAGTGGGTGCACTATAATGACACCTCTACACCTGACTTTACACCATGTTGCCGTATTTCTTTTTTTTTGTAATTTGTTTTTCACCCTCTTAAAGTTCAGCCAGGAATTGGATCACTCGATTTCAGTCCCTTAGGTTTTGGGATAATGTGGAAAAAAATAATCAAAACTCATTTCTTTCCATACAGTAATTCTTCCAAATTAAACTGCCAGGTTATCTGTGAAGGAGGAAGTGTCACCTCACCCTTTGGTGCCAAATACAGAAAGTACTGATGAAGGACTGATGACCCGGAAAACGTCACGATAGTCATTTTTTATTTCCCTATTATTATTATTGCAGGTTTTATTCCTATGAGTATTCCTAACTCGCAAAAGATTTTCTTTTTTTCGTAAATGCGTGCATGTACATGATTTGCGTGAAAAAGTTCCTTGATATCATCTCATTGATTTAAAAAAATGTGACCATTTTTAAATCCAAAGAAAGTTTTTTCATTTCTTCCTTAGTGTATAAAATGTTCCGTGTTATATTATGTCTCCTCGTCATGTGGTTTCCTATTAATTCCGTCGTTAACGTCCGAGGTATACTCGAAATCTCTCCTGTCGTTCCAAACGTTTTATTGTTTTCTCACGGACGGTTATCCGTCCATTTTATCCTCCAGATCCCTCCGACTAAAAGTATGGGTGGTCTCTCCGTGGCCTCACACGTCTCGACCCGCCTTCCTCACCCAGACCCACCCACGCCATTTCCTCCCCCCCTCCGCTACCCTTCCGTGGGACGTGCGTGTGCGCCGTCTGCATCTGATACATGCACATCTCCGTCTCGCGCTTCGCTTTTATTTGTCCTGACCGTTCCTCTCCTTCCCTCTCATCATTCCATCTTCCGCCTTTCCTTGGAGACGGGCTTGTCACTCCATTCAATTTTCCTCACGATCCAGTAGAACGAGCTCGTCTCCATCCAAATCCATGGATCCATCCCGACCCTAGGCAACTACCTGCAACTCCGCACTCGCATGACCCCTCTCCCCAGTTTAAAACCGTGGGCGAATTCACTTCATTTTTTTTGTGACACTCATTTCAATATTTTACCATGCTAAAAATATTTTTGGGGATAAAATTATCAAGGAATTTCCCAAAAATTGTTAACGAAAGGAATAGAGGCATTCAGAAGTTTTAAAATTGAACAACTTGGCTTTTCCACTTAAAAATTTAAGAAAAAAAAGATGAAAATTTAAGAAAAAATTTAAAAAGATTTTTTTAAATTTAAGATTTTTAGGTGAAAAAGCCTAATTTTCAAATTTCAATGTGATGATTTTCCGCCAAGTCACACCAGAAACGGCACGGTATTAACAATTATAGGAGAAATGAAAAGAAATCAGCCCACCTCTACCATTCACTCCCGTGCGTCAGGTCTTGTCATACTGCTCCTTCGTTCTTCTCAAATTTGGGAACATTTATTCATTTTATTTGAATTGATCCCTATCCAACCTTTGGAATAATTTCCTATATCCAGTAATGTCTAAAATTGATTTCTTTTTCTTTCTGTTTTTTCCTTTTCCCTCTATCCCTCTTTCAATCGTTCATCTTTAGTCTTTGGCCAATCCATTTCTCCCTCCTTTTTTATATTATGCTCTGTATGTTTCTTTCAGAATTTTCCTCAAAAAGAATGATAAAATTCTCTATCATAAAATGGTTAAATTTTTAAGTACCTTCTAGCTGAGCAAAGCGTTTCCCCTTTCTGTATTCACAGAGATAGCGGCGGGAGAGAGACCAAATCCTCGACCGCCTATATTAATACGTAGATCGCTGAAGTTATAGAATGTCGTGCAACTCACATCGGGATGAGTGTCTTTCAAATCACTCGAATTTAAATCAAAGCTGAACCCTCACGCTCTCTTTTCCTATATTGCATTAATCAATCTCTCTCGTTCCCGAAGGGCATGTCCTTGGCGTCATCCGAGAGCGCAATTAAACCAATCATCCGTGCTGTTGCGTTTTCGTTCCGCCAATCAATTTTCAGAGGGGGCGTGGCAAGACTAACATTGGCGACCCTGATTGGCGGATGGATCCAGTTCCGCTCTCTTCTCTAGGGGTCATTAATCGCCGCCCGTCGTGATCAACCTCGGGAACGTCCGACTCTGGGGACGTGACGAAGCACCCTGGGACGGCCCCCGGTCATCCTAGGGATGGGACGACTCGCTCAGCGGTGTCAGCTCGAGACACCAATGTTGACCTCTACTCTTATCCGTGGAGGAGTTGTCTCTCGCGTCGCTGCCCTCAACTGCCCATCTCCTCCTTGGAAACCTTTTGAAATAAGCAGATACCATAAGTTTACCCTCCGAGGCAAATCATATGAATGGGGATCGGGATTGCATTGTGGATAATGCACTTTCTTTCCAACCCGAAGACCCGGGTTCAAATCCTCTAGGTAGCAGGATTTTCCATGATATCCCGGTCCGCACTTGAGGACCTTAGTGGAGAACACTCCGAGTGAGTACGCCGTCTGTCTGGTTGGATGTTGAATTTTAAACACCTGGGAAGAGTAGGCTTATGCCCACACTGGGTTTTTCTCCACCCTTCCTTCATTCCTTGAGCATCCTAACTCCACCAAAAAACCCGCCTATTCCTAATGACGTAAATGACCTTAGCTTTTAATCGACTTCCCTGAAAACTAGCTAGCACCTCTCATACGAGGTATGTTCAAAACATAACGAGAATGTTTTCATTTCGCGGGCTTGGAGAGTCCGTTTGTCAAAAGTTTTTTTATTATGTCGGTATAAATGCCCCAGAAGTATGATAAAACTTTCAGCTGTTTTCATTGTGGACTTTGTCTGTGACAGCCACTTAGGTTAGACGTGTTTTATGAGCTCGGCGATTTTCGTTTGTTAAAAGAAATGGATGAAAGAATTTGTTACAAATTTTGCGTAAAAAATGACATAGAGTGTAACAAAGTGTGTGAAATATTAACAAAGGCCTATGGTGAGTATGCTATGAGTAAATCAAGAGTTAACGAGTGGTATAAGCGTTTCCAAAAGGGCGTGAAGACCTTGGAGATGTCGAACGCCCTGGAGGCCCCAGCACATCAACAATCAAGGAAAACGTGAAAGAAATGATTATGAACGATCGCCGAATCACAATTAGAGAGGTTGCTGATGATGTTAGCATATCGATTGGATCATGTTATGACATTTTTTCCAATTTTTTGGGTATGAAGCGCGTGGCAGCAAAATTCGTTCCAAAATTGTTGAATTTTGAACAAAAACAGCGGCGAATGGAAGTGGCTCAGGAGTCTCTTCAATGAAGTAAACGACAATGCAGAATTACTGAAACTTATTATAACAGGCGACGAAATATGCATGGCTTTACGAATATGACGTTGAAACTAAGACTCAATCATCCCAGTGGAGGCATTCTGGCTCGCCAAGACGGAAAAAGGCTCGACAAGTGCGGTCGAACGTGAAGGTTATGCTCACTGTGTTCTTCGATTGTAAATGCATAGTGCATCATGAATTCCTGGTGCCAGGTCAAACGGTCAATAAGAAGTACTGCCTACAAGTTCAACGCCGTTTGTGTGAAGAATCCGAAAAAACGCCCGGACCTATGGAAAAACAATTCATGACTTTTGCACCACGATAATGCACCAGCTAACACTTCATTGCTTGTTCGTGAATTTTTGGCCATAAACAATTCTGTAACGATGGCCCAACCCCGATATTCACCAGATATGGCTCCGTGTGACTTTTTCCTTTTTCCAAAAATTAAGAGAACCTTGAAGAGCCGTCGTTTTACAGCCGTAGATGATATCAAAAGCGCATCGCTGAAAGAACTAAAGACTATCTCAAATATCGAGTTTGAAAAGTGTTTTGGGCGATTGGAAGAAGCGCTGGCACAAGTG
The DNA here is from genome assembly GCA_037158775.1 of Hetaerina titia. Lineage (NCBI taxonomy): Eukaryota > Metazoa > Arthropoda > Insecta > Odonata > Calopterygidae > Hetaerina > Hetaerina titia. The sequence goes on from CM073771.1 coordinate 67,296,342, forward strand.
CATTATCTCCAATGGGGACTATTTTGAAGGCGACAACATCAATATATAAGAATAAATAAATATTATTGTCCGAAAAATTAAAATTCCTATTATTTTTTTAACACACCCCGTACTTCGTATCCTTGAAGGGGGGCCACCCGCCACATTACGTTCATGGCAAGTTTTTAGTCTAAGATGCCAAAGGTTTATATGCCCGGGGCATGTGGGCGTCAAACGTTGATGTTCATATTTTTTAAATTAATGTTACCCAGAGTCCAGTTTTATTACTTTGTTCTTTTCCTGAAAAAGTACTGACCTAAAAAACGTACTGACTGAAGCTTAAGTACTGTGCCGTTTGGCGCATTTTATACCGATACCCAGCTATGCTGATAAACGGTTGTGTGATATAAGTGGCTTAAAGGCGAAATTAAGCTAACGAGTATACTATTTGGTGATTATTAGGATTAATTTAGACTTGTTTTTGCACGTTTGTATTTAAAATCGGGATTATCAGAATAGTCCCATAAAGCTTGAAAAGCTCTACGGCCTGGTAATTTAATAGAATAAAATGAAAACTCTAATAGCCGTAATAAGTTAGTACCAAAACATCACAGCAAAAAAATTTGTTTCCCTGCGGGACGAGTGATTGCAACTTAATGCGGCCATAGGAGTTTTCATTCTACTTACTTATCTCTTATTTAGTCGCTGGATTTTGGTTACTCATTCGTTTGCCTGACTTTGAATGCAGGTAACAATTTCCGCGAAAATCTTTGCTCTCACTAGTTGTGAAATGCGAGATGTGATCCGATTGTTGTTTGTGAAATGAATTACCCAAATTCATCGGTAGTTGTGCCTAGTTTACGGACCTACAGAAATGAGTGAAGTAAATGTTAGAAAATGGTATCGAGACTTCAAAAATTGTGGCACTTATGGTACATGATGAAGAACGGAGCGGCAAGCCTAGCATTCAGAGCGAAGAAAAATATCAACACGGCGACCAAGAACGATAACCATATTGACGATTAATGATTAGTACTCTGGCTGATAAATTTCCTTTTCTACTAAATTTTGGTTTTTTGATATTTGAATTTGAATCATGAAAAAAAGTCGCAATAGCCAAGGAGGGAGAGTACTTTTCAAAATGGAGGATCTGAGTTCAAATTTGGGTGATGTGTCAGTAGACCCCTTTCATTACTCGTCTTCAATCTGCGCAAACTTTAGAACGGTAAGACACATTGAAATAAGAAGCCCCCTTACCCTGAATATGTTATCTTTAAAATGAAGTTTTACCTACCACTGGGCTTACTGTCCGTAATAAGAGCACTTCTCTTAAGTAATCTATCATTAGTGTTAATTACAGTGTTAATAACGAGTTGTCATTTTAAATATTTTTATTGTTTACTGCGACTTATTTATTACAGTGTGTTTCAATTCCAACGTAGAAACTTCAGTTACATTTACACGATCAGAATATTTTCTACCGGATGTTGATATACGTGCATTGAAAAGTATTGTAACCAAATTTGCAGTGTAAAATTACAATTTTTATTATTTCAGAATGATTCACTTCAACAAATCACAGTCTGTAACTACTACTTACAAATGTAACTTGACTGAGAAAGTTTAGGATGATGTTGGAGATTTTGAAGAATGGAACTTGATGAATAATATTTACACAGGTACAGTTCAATGCAGTAAGATATTAATAGCTCCTTATAAGTTTTAGAGAAAAAGGGGGAAGGAAAGACCCAGAGGAAGAGAAGGGAAAGCGCTGAACCCAATTCATGACAAAAATGTGGATGAAATCTCCTCTGATAACGGAATGTCTTTTAAGAAGACAGGGAATGGAGAAAACCGAGGAGTGGAGAAAGAGGGAAAAACGGTGATGATTTCAAATTAGGAAGAAGACATATGATGAAGAGGAGAGTGGAAGACCGTGATGAAAGAAAGCACATGATGTAAAGACCTATATTATCAAACAAATCAGTAGACCGATGATAATGGACGACCTTTTCTGAATATTTAAGGGATGCTAAACCAAAAAGTGGGGTGATAACTTACATCAAAACGTTTTTGTCAACATTCTAATTGCTGAGTACTGAGATTTTATTCCTCGCACCATTCTCAAAAGAGAATATGTTTAAAGTATAATGCAGCCATACGAGTGTATCTCAGCACGGAGTCATGGATGCTTGAGAAAGTAGATTAGATTTTATATCCCCTTGAGGCGGAACTTTCCTAATCAATCGTCTTGACGCACCCACCTGTATTCCCCTTGGCTGTTTCTTAACGTTTTGTCTTTATTTTTCCTCAAAATGAACCCTCTTGGCAACGTCGGCGCATCAAGTACATCCTCCCCCCCTTTTCCTCGCACATCCCCCGTCATGTCTGATTGGCTCTATTCTTCTACTCGCTCCCTGCAAATCACTCCCACGAGCGCCCTCTTCCCCCTTCCTCTTCTCGTGCAAACCGAATTTCTTCTCCTTCGGCTGATTATCTCCCACCATGCCCTCCTTCCCCCAATCTCCTATCAACTCGTTCGTGAAATCCCTTTCGAACACCCCTCTCGAACTCCCGTCTCGTCCTGCTTTCGTGTTCTTAAGCTTCCTCACTTCGCCATTTCTCACGAGGAAGAGGATCAACGCAGAGGAAGGAAGGAAGGAAGAAAGTGAGAGGTGTGTGGGTCGGGGAAGGCGCGGATCTTCATGGAAACCACACTTTCTCGCTCCTCCTTCCCACCGCTACCTTGTTCTCACCCTCCGAATCCCTACCATTGCCCCTCCACCTTCCCCCTGGTCTCCAAAAGGAACACAGCTTCGATGATGTAATAACCCAATTTCCGCCGATTGAAACTGATTTTGAATGCTGTGCGATTGAATTACTCGGGAGGTATATAGAAGGAGAAGGATAGAGAGGGGGGAGAGAGAGATGGAGAGAGGAGTTTACTTCTTGCGACGCGCCGGGTTTCTTTTTCCTCTTGTCCCCTTAAACGCCCCTTCCATCATCCCTCCAAGACATTTCACCCCAGAAGTCCTTGCGTCCTCCTTCGATATGAGCTCTAATCTCCGACGGGGTGGGGCTGAATCCGTTTCTCTCCCTCTCTCTCGGAGACGTAGATGCAATTCAAATAATTAGTTTTCATGGCACAGGTGTCATTCGGCATTTTTTTACATCTACTTATTAGTCGATATTCCCGTAAGTTTGTTCGTATTAGGTACTTGTCTAATGTTGGCTTACTAGCGGTGAACCCCTGCACTGCGAATACGTGCTTTTCAGGACTGATTTTTGTTAGGACGAGGTTTTATCACTTGTAAAATATTAACCCACGTAATAAATCTATAGAATTTGTTTTACTAAATGCATAAAAGTGAGAAGAATAAATTGTTTCAGAGGAAGGAGAGGGTCGAGTCAGTGAAAAGATGGGCAAGGGAGAATTGATGGAGGGTGGATACTTGTCGTCCATGTAAAAATTTAATAACTATGAATCCTCGACGACATCTAATTGGCGCTGTAAATGGTGCGTTTCACTAATTACGAAGTAATTTTATTTTTACCCATACTTACCGCAGTAGTGTATATCAATGAAATATAAGTTTTCTTTTTCAGGCTCTAATTTCATTTTTCTTCGTTTTGTTTCACTGTCGGTAATTCATATAAATCTGTTTTTCCGTTAATAAACCCTTTGTTGGTGGGCTTATGGTTTATCCATTTTGTATTCATGGCAACAATACACATTTTATTTGTATTCCTGATTAGCACAAAGTTCAAGTTATCTTGTTTTGAGAATGACATTTTAAATATTCAGTGTGATATTCGGAAGAACATAGATGACACAATATGTGTGGACGATCGAAGTAAAGGAAGTATCCGGGAGTGTCAAAATCATATTGACGATATGATAATGGATTAGTTTACCTGATTTTATCTCAAAGAGGGATGCAATATGTAATATTTGCCGGGAAGTTTCCTTTTTTTTCGCTCCCTGACACCAAGGCTTCATTGAGTACTTAAATAACCACAGTTATCACCCCGAAAGGGAGTTTGATAGGTTAGGGTTGAGCTTCTGTAGATCTAAGCCCAACGGTTTGTGAAATTCACTCATGAGGATCGGGAGACTAATGCCTTTCCCTCTGCCGCCAATGGTTTCCCGGGAAGATCTAGTACCCGAAAAATCACAAAACTTGGGTGAAGTTATGAGTGCCCAGAGACATTTCGGAAGTCGAACCCTGGCTTTCCAGTCAGTAGTCAAAAGCTCTACCTATGTGTCTTCTTCACGCCCTCCTATTCAGTATCTAATAATGATAATTTATTTTTAACATTCCCTTAAGGTGGTTGGTCCGCTGTCGTGTTAACCCCGACTCGGAATGTGTATATTTTCAAATATTAAAAACTACGAGTCATGTCCAATAAATAGTGAGCATGCATTTTTTATGTTCTAAATTTTTTAAGAATTACCGTTAGATTATAATGTTACTGACTGTGTAATGCGGGTGATGAGAGTATTGATTACTTTACCCCTCCGTTGCGTCAGTGGCAGCCGTTGCAATTTGGCTGTTCAGCTCACGTACTCCTGTTTCTGATGATAGGAACGCTTACCAATTAGGCGTTTCTTCATATAAGGGAGCTAGAAAATCACAGATATGGCCAGGTCTGAGTTATATAGAGAATTGGGAACACAACTCGCATGTATTTTCGCGAGGAGTATTTGTGACATGCGGTCGTGCACTCTCGTGGTACAAAATCCAACCTGTTGCTTTGAAATGTGGTATTTTGCGATTGATGTCGCATTTGAGAATTATTAGCGTAAACGTAAAGCATGTTCTATTTTTAGTTTTGCGTGTTTCTATGGCGTGTTAATACACACATCTCTGAATCCGGCTCCGGATTACGCATATTTATTGGTTTGGAACACTTCAATAGATTTATTTGTTCGTTGTTAATATTCTAAAACTGAATCTTTCCTATTTTCTCTTCTTTCACTTGTAGCTAGAACATGCTCATTTATTCAGACATTAGAGTTATTACATTCTCACATCATAATTAATACGTATTACTCTTACGCTTATTCTTTTACTGTTATTCCCTTGTTATATCCGAAGTGTAATAATTGCATTTGCGTGATTTTCATTTCCATTTTTTGCTCTATTTTTGTGAATTATCCCTCGGATGCATTTATAAAATAAGATCTGGAAAAGGTTTTCTATCCAGTACTTCCCCATTAATATCAATCGTTATTTTTCATTAACTCCAAATTGAATTAATATTTCTTTATGATTCGGATTGTTTTGATTACTCACTCACATAATAAAATTAATATAATGAAATAAAAATGTGCTCAAACGCAGGTATGAGGAATTTTTTGCAAAGGAAAAGATGAATGATTTTTTAAGGAAAAGTAGCTTTTGAAGTACTTCTCATCAATTTAATCGAACTAAGCGCAATGTGGTAGAATTCATGTATAAAAAAATGTTTTCTCTGTGTATTGTGAAATGATAACGATGCTGTCATGCAAGAATGTGGTAGAGATGAAAGTAGTTTGCAAGATTGGGTGTTCTGGAAAAAGTAATGAATGGGAGAGAGCTAGGTGAAATTACTGGTACCTAATCAGACTTTTTTTAGAAAGAAATAAGCACTTTGTGACTTCCACACTTTTAATATAAAACGACCGGTTTCGGCTGTTATGCCATCATCAGGTCTTTACCTGATGATGGCATAACAGCCGAAGCCGGTCGTTTTATATTAAAAGTGTGGAAGTCACAAAGTGCTTATTTCTTTCTAAATATGACGTCCTTCCACAAAATAAAAGCTTCTACCTTCGATTTAAACTAATCAGACTTCATTGATTTTCCTACCACGAAGAGGAACGATGTTAAGGCTAATTGTTTATACAGAAATGCAATGTCTTTCGTTCGTCCTGTCGAAGAAAATTATCTATTCCTTTTCATTCACTTTCGTCTCTTCATCCATATCGTACGCTCGCCCCCGCTCTTCCCAGCCGTCGTGTTTCACGGAGTTAGCTCCTTAGAATGAAATCCGCGAAGATATTTTATCTTTTTACACCTTTAACATTTGAAGACACCGAAGCGCAGCAAATTAACCTCTCATCCAATCAAAATTGGTGTAATTATGAGTTTATTATGGATTAAAGATAATAAATGAAAATTTATTATCCTTCCACACAGGAGGGTGGGAATTCGTAGTTTGGATGACAAATCCCGAAAAATCTACCTTAGTGATCGTGCGGGTTCGGTCCAATTTCCGTTTCTCCATTGTCATTGTCACTGTGATCAATCATAAGGTTGGTTTGGGGGATGGGAGTAGTGGTCATCTCATATCATACCATTCGCCACGGTCCACCGTTGAGTTTAGCGCGTCGCAGCAAATTTTATTCTCGCAAACAGAAAAGGTGGGAAATGGATAAGCTGTAGAGTTGTTACCTGAAGGTGACGTTGGACGTCGAAACCCGGGTCGTATCGTAATAAATGTTTCTGTAAAATCACAAAGTTATCATTCTTTCGTTTCCAATTAATTATAGACATTTTTTCTCTATTAAATGGTTAACGAGACGCAATGAGAAGGCTGGACATCTTTCCGTCCTTTGCGAACAAAACTCTCCTTCACTAGTTTCATCTTAGAGATAGGAATCCACTGTAATATCATCCATTCAACTCTATTTTCAATTTTTAGTTACCTTCTCTCTATTTAAACAGCTTCAACTTTGGCTCTCAAGTTTTCACCCTTCTTCTCCTCAACCTTATTCCACTCTTGTGACTCTACACTAATGAATAGATAATCGCTCTGTGATATTTTCGGATGTAATTTCCAAGTGAATACTGACATCTGGCCATGCATAGGACAAACACAGTGAAATGGAGAAATGTATAAGGCTGGATGACTGACATAAATTCTAGATCAGCCTCAGACTTGACTTTGGAAGTGAAAAACTTTGCAGAATGTTCAACTAACTCGGAAGATCACTAGATATTTCCCAATTTCCTAGATTTTCATTCCAAATGCTCTTCAAAAGTCGATATTCCATGCATTTCTTGACGAAATTATTTGTCTATATAGTAGATATATTGTATGTGAATTGCGAAAATTTCTGGCCGTGTTTTATTACACATTTTAACTAATTGAGTTGATATTGTACTTAATGAACTTAAATATGAAGCCTTTTCTCGTATTTTTATGCATTATATCCAGCTGAATATATTTTTATGAAAATAATTTTTCCAAGTGCTGTTTCTTAGCTATTTCCTCATACTTTCGATTGATATATCCTTCTACCTAACATTTCTTTTTCCTTTTGCTCTTACCGAGCAATAAGAACATTAAAACCATTACTTCTATAAATAATACGTGCGTAAACGACAATGTGCGCTTGATCTCAACTTATAATAATCATTTTTATTGATTTTTGATACAAAGAGGCATGTTCGCATTTATAAATAATAATTCCACACAGTAATCTTGAACGAATATCGACTAAAATATGTGTTAAAATCATAGACAGATTTGTGGAAACTCAATTAGACTTCCCGAGATGATATAGTTTCGTTGAATTTCTATTTTGTTTCTTAGGTGTACTGGCTACTTTAAAGAATGCATGGTGTCATTGGAAACACAGTTTTGAGGTAAATCAATAAAAATAGCAAATTATCCATGTATCTTACCAAGAATAGTGTTCATAAAAATAATCAGCACTATCTTTTGAATAATGTGGTATTACTGGATAATTTAACCATGCAGCGGAGGGATTTTCATAATAACGTTAACCCTCTACGGGAAGTATTCCCTTATGCTCTCATGAGATTTTATAGGAAAGTTTTGCATGTTCACTTGGTTTTCATAGAAATTGTGATATATGGTAAGTCCCGAGAAGACTTCCAGTAGGTTCTTTCTTCTTCGTGCTGACGAAAGAAGATCGGGGAACGTTTATCAGTCAAACGTGCAGACTGAAAAACGTGAGAGGGCTCACTTTATGCACAAGTCTTTACACTTCGAAGTTCGTCTTCGAAAAACTTACGGACGCAGAAAAAAAAACCTTCTCTCTCGCTCTCTTCTCTTTTTCTCTCCCTCTTCCCTCCAGCTCCGTCGTGGGGAAAAGGGGGTGATGTGCTTGGGTCCGAAGGGGGTGAGAGAAGGAGTGGTTGGGGTAAAGGGTGGGAGTGGTGAAGGTGGGTGGAGATAGAGAGAAGCGATCGCGGGGCGTAAATAAAGGCCAACGAAGCAAGATGAGGGAGCGAGTGGCAGCGAATGAATAAAACAAAAGGGAATGCATTTACACACTCGTATTTATTGAGAGAGGGAGGATTTAGAGAAGTACAATGTGGGGGGGGGGGTAGGTAAGGGAAGGGGTGGCATAAGAAGTGGCCGTAGCAAGGAGGCCACGCTACATTTGTCTTCTTCGCCGAGGTTAGGCTCTCGGTGAGCGATGGGAGCCCTATAACCCATCCCACACCCCCATCTCTCCCCACCGCCCCGCCCCCTCGGGCCGCTATTTATCTGTCCTTCCCCCTCACTCCACCCCCACTTGGGCCCTCCCTGCCGATCGCTTGCTTTTAGCGCCTTGGCAATTCCCAAAGCGGCGGACCCTTTGAGAGTAGTGGTCGTCCATCAATCGATGAGGTACCCGATCGATCACGTGAGCAAACTTATGGCTTTCCCCCACTCCACCCTCCCCGCAATAAATGCATAATTACATAGTAAATTGCGCGAACGCTTGCGAATCTCCTTTCCCTGAGATGTCCAAGTTACGCGCTACCTTCGGGAGAGGATTTGTTCGTTCGGAGCGTTGAGAGCATCGTAGTGTTTTTGCGATTTCACGAAAGGATATTTCCAAAATATAAATATCACCTCGAGTGCACGTCACTAAAAACAATGGTAATATTTAGTACGAATTTTCCACACTTCTCTTCAAATCGAATGGGTGGTGTGCAATGCGGAGCTTTTGCGTACGTAAATGTTGATGTTTGATGTAAAAATGCTGTAAAATTGGATTACAGAAATCAATTTTCTTAGCCATGTATCTTAAATTCGAATGTATAGAGCAAAATGGACAGTTTGGTTATAAAACTCGTCTTATCGATAGGTTCTTATGAATCAAATGTAGTATATTTACTGCATTTCATGATGCAATTGCATTTTATAACGTAAATAAATAGTAAGTTGAGGTAGTGATTTTAATTTTCAATGCTATTTTATGCATCAATAAAGTTTTCATGTTTTCTGAAATTAAGAAATTTAAAAAGGAACTGAAAATGCACCCAATGTCTAGTACAGAGTTGGTAGATGTGACATTATAGCATATTAATAATTAGAATTACCAGTACTCGTACTCTTGTTTCTAATCTGGTTGATTCTGGTTATGGCGTAAGATTATAGATAGCAATATTGATAAACTGAAGTTTAATAACAGTTCAAATATGTGAGATGAAAAACTAAGGTTTTATGAAAGGCCAAGGCATCTTGGCTCTTAGCGGAATTATGGTTTCTCCCAAAATTCGTGAAAAAAATCAGAATTTTTGGCCAGGATTGTTCATCTATTAAACATGCCGCCCATTCATCCATTAATATAGTATAGGTTATATCAAATCTTATTTGATCTTCACAAGATGGAAACAGGCTCTTCCTCCAGCTCAACAATCTCCAATAAAGCTGAATTTTATGATAGAGATACCTACTAATTTTTAGTTAAGTCTCTCCACAAAAGTGTGCAGCATAAGACAATTATTGTTGATAATAACTTTTATTGGATGAGCATATGGCCTTTTAATGTAAAGGCCATTATTAATTGGTTACACCAGATATAGCTTTGACTAAAGAGAGCCACTTATGTAGCCCATTAATTCAAATCAAAGATCCCGGTGAAAAATAACTCACAACAGTTTACACTCAATAAATATTATGAAATATTATGATTTTGTTTGCACTTCGATGTATTTTATATGCTTGTTCTACGTATTTATGGCCATTAACTTTAGAATATCAGCGATAATCATATCCTTAAATATTTTGGGATTCTTCAATGAATGGGTTGTGATAATAGCAATCGATTAGATACGGAATTACGCTTCGGGACTCATATAACCGTAATATCACACCTTACCCCTCCAATTAAGAGTTACTCTCTAGTGACATGAAAAAAACCAAGCTCATTACGGAAAGTGCAAACTGATATCTGGATGAAAATTCGTTCAAGTAATTTAAAAGTTTTCTCTGAATGCTTAGTTTTAATTAGTGTTTCAATCCGGAGGTTGGTGAAATATAGACTATCTATCTAGAATCTAGCTAGTTCTTTCTTCTATGCTGATTTTCTTGGCCAATGATAGCTTCTTAGTCAAGTATTGCTGCTCTACACGTACATTAGAACCTTAGTCTTTCCCTCTGGGTATTCACCCCTTTTTCGACATTTATTACGCTCCTGAAAATCGACTGTTTTTCAAAATATACCCAATCAACACTTTATTTCCATACCATAAATTGTTTTCCGTGGAATAATAACAGAGATAATGTTAATAAAATTAGAGGGATTAAGTGTGGAGCAATTAGATTTAAAATATCATTTTTTTCACGCACAATAAGGGATCATAATAACATTATTCGACCGCGGTAGGATGATGTTCGGGTAAAATTATTCTGGTTTGTATTCACCCCTTGTCACACACCCTAGCGGTGGCTTGCAGGGTAAATAAATAAATGTATTTTTTCACTCTATTGTGGCATGTATAGACGATATATATTTGAAACGTATACCTTGTACCACCAAGTCTGAAGTTTCTACAGCTCAGTGAAAGTAATTTCACAAAGTAGATACATCGAGGCACGCAAATTTGTTGCAATTGCTTGTTTTTTCTTAATTAATAATTGCCTGTGTTTATTTGATCTTCAGCAATCTTTTAATGAACCAAGTTTTGAAGACTTCCTTTCACTTTGTTCTCTTTTTTAGTGGCCCACGTGTCTGATCTATAGATAAACACTCCAAAATTTTCAGATATTGTTTCCTTATATGCAATATAACATCCGTCAAAAGAGCCCCCGTCCTCGGCCCGCCGACTACCGGTACCTAAGCCCCCGCTTGCTCCGCCTCCCTGGTCTCTCACCCATCCCCTATTCGAGGGTCTTCTCTAGCAAAGAATTTGTGCTCCTCTTTTGGTCCACCCCAAACTCCCTGCTATCTCCGTCCTTCGCGTCCCGAAGACTCAAAGACTGTCGCTCTCAGCAATTTCGCTCCGCGGACCGCGTCGGGCGTGTCTTTAAATCGGAACGTGACACAGACATGAATTTCACTAATGGCGGGAATCACTTGATGCCAAATCATCAATTGTTAATAAATTTCAACGCATAATATTTTTCTTTGCAATACAGTTGGTAGACAGTGGACATTCGCGATATAATCACAACATAATAGGATTTATAGGAACAAATTCCTCCAGTATTAAGTTTCTCCAACCTCATGTGTTTTCAAAAATTAATGTACGAATTCACCATTATTATTAGGTAATCTACCGGTTAAGGTAGGTTTTTGGATGGACACAACTATCAAATAAATATTTTGTAGCTCCAAACAAAACCCAATCTAGCAACCTAAACTACATCAGGTCCCTCTTCATCTCTGTGTACTTCTTTCCTCCCTTCATCCCATCCAACATCCCAATCCTGTTCCTACCCTTTCCTCGCTTGCCCAACATTCTCCCCTCTATTACCTTCTTCAACATTCCACTACCGCTCAATACGCCTTTCATCCATTTTTCCTGCCTCCATAGGATTTCTCTCAATAAACCCCTCTCCTCACCCACCATCTCTAGTACTTCCTCATCTGTTTTCCTTTCGGTCCATTTCACCTTCTCCATTTTTCTCCACACCCACATTTCAAAAGCCTCCAATCTACGTCTATCCTCCTGCTTCAGTGACCACGTTTCCGCACCAGACGCTCCGCTCCATATTAGAGTTTTTACGAGTCTTGTCTTAACATCTCTACTCAACGTCCCCGTCATCAACTCCCTTCTCCTTGAGAAAGCCTCCTTGCCTAGCGCAATTCTTCTCCTTACGTCCCTACCACTTTGACCGTATTGGTCCAAAACACTTCCGAGATAGAATTCACCATTATTGATGAAATTTTCTCTATGGTTTTAGTATACTAACTACTTTAGAGTTGACCTACTTATCACTCCGCTCACAAAGGAAAAGCGATGATACGAAAAATACCATCAAATAATTGACTACGCAACTTTGCCTAAGTGATAAAAAATAAGGAAAATATAAATAGTGAAAGTAGTGAAATGAAATAAAGAAAAAGTATGTGTTGGTATGCTAATTACTTACTCAGCTTTTACAAGGTGGAGGAGGTTTATGACAAGGACATTGAGTAAGGATGTCGGAAAAATACCTATGAAAAAGTTGATTTTGAGCGTAGTTTGTGCATCGAGAATACTTTCGAGATCATTGAGGCAAGATAATGGTCGCAGCCTGGAGGCTTTTGAGATGTGGATAAAGGGTTGAAATATGCGTCTAAAGATAAGAATGTTTAACTGAAGGGATTGGAAAACAAACGAAGAGGTACTAGGTATACAGGGTAAGGATAGTTTGATTTTGGGAGAGATCCAAAGGAGACAGAAAAAGTGGATGCACAGGATTTTGATTGGCGATGGAATATTGAATACAGTAATAGAGGGAAGGAGCTTATTCAAACAAAGCAGGTAAGGAAAAGGATAGACAGGCGAGACGAAATAAAGAGATGAAGGGTGCCTGAGGAGTTTTAGAAAGGCTTTTTAGTGTATGATTTCAGGTTGTATTTTTTAAGCAAGACTTATAAATAACGCTGTAGTTAGGATGTGTCAATCTAAAGTCTATCCTAAACGGGCGATCACCTAAAAAATTAATTATATATTCAGTGCAGATTGATCAAAATGTACATCACAATTCTATTTTAAAATATTCTCTTAGTTTGAAAACAGCGTGGTACGAGTGGAAGGAATGAAAGAGATTGAATCCCCTGGATTACTCTCAGCCAAACTATGAGTGCATGGTTGACTCGTAAATACGACGACGATTGACGCAATCGCTTTCATTACCTTCATCAAACGATTCCTCCTCCAAACGAGACCAGGCCGCCTAATTCATGTAACATCTTGGGATATGGTGAAATCACATGCTACAGTGACGGCAGAGTCGAAGACAAGATAGGAGCCTCGAGAAAAGATAGAAGCAAGAATTACACTCAGGGTTGACTTACACAGGAAGGTGAATGTTTACGTTAAAGCTTGCATGGAAAGTTGATATTTTCGTCAAAATATCGCATTTAATACGCATTTAAAACGGTGTAAAGATGCCATTCCGTTATTAATCTAATTCTATGCATATTTCTCTTTCGGTCAAACATATAACGTCTGTATATTTTTGCAGTTTGAGATCTGACATTATTTTCTTTATACATCCAATCCAGGATCTTCCATTTAAGTCCTTACAAAATCTCCCTAAATCGATTGCCTTCGCCAATCAATCTTATCTTAAAGTGTGCTTAATATAATATGCCGTTATCTCTGTGCATCATACATTATATCTCAAACATTCCCATTAATATGTTTCTTTAGATATGGTTTCTTCTATTGCTCCATTCCACGCCCACACGTGTCTATAACTGCTTGATGATTTCCTTCATTGTAATGAGCTATCAATCCAAGGGATGATCTGTGACAGCTCTCCACGCTATATATCCTATTCTCTCCTTCATTATATCTTAGCTCCTTGCGTTCGCATCTTCCATCATCTACTTCTTCTAATTCATCTTTTACTATACCATATGATTGATTCCCTTTATGTTGCCTTAATTAAGATCTTCAGTGAAGTATCATGTCATCTTGTTTGATCGTTTAATTAATAATTTTTATTAATTTAATTGTTATTCTTAGAATTGGCCTCTATAGACGTTCCTATGCCATCCACTCTATGAAGTACTTCTTTGTTTGTAATTTAAAAAAATATTCCTCATCATTCTTCTATTGCACCATATCAGTGTTAATATTATTTCCTTTGCTGCTACTATCGCTCATGCCTACACAGCCTTAGAAAAGTGATTTCCATGCACAAATTTGGTTGAATCGTTTTCTAATATCTGAAAAAATCTTCTATTAACGTTTATCTAAACATGACAATACGGCCCAATTCATGCAATAAATTTCATATTTCATCAAAAAATGGGAATTATTTAATTGAAAAAACACTCCTTTGTTAATCTTCACGCTGATAACTAATCAAAAATGTAAATATTCATTTATTACTCCCGTCACCTGCGGCAATTTGATATTGCTTAAAACGCCCCAAAATTATACAACTCCACCCAAAATTGAAAACATCTAATCAAGTAAAAACTTCGATTGCGTTTCCTTACAGCTCTCCACACTAATCAAAAATGTAAACATTCAACCCTTCCATCCGTCACTCGGATTGTGCCAAAGACCCGCATTTCCCTCTTATACAATCTTCCCGCAAACCGAATCCCCTTCCTTCTACTCCCACACGCACCCGCATTCATTCCACGGACGACGACGAAGTCGATGAATGCGAATCCCTTGCAAAATCGACGCTCGTTCTCTTTCTCTCTCTCTTTTCTTCTCCATCTCTCTCTCTCTCTCTCCTCATACTCCACCCCTAAGCACCACTCCCCTCACCCTCACTCCCCTCCATCTCGCCCTCAAGCTTGATGAAAAGTCAATAAACCGTTCAATAATCTACCTACTTAAGAAAACGCGAGAATCTACCTCCTTACAAACCTACGTCGAATATGCCGCCTATCATTTTGGGGCCCTTCTCGATAAAACATTAGATATTCAAGAAGTGACAGGAATACGGACGGAAGCCGTCCCGAGGTACGTGAGAAATGACCGAGTAGGAGCGCAGCTCATAATGAAATAATGATGATTATGTTAATTATTGTTTTGTGGGAGAGCTATCAAAGAAAAATATCGTAATATCGCCACATTCTAATGCGGACCACGTGATACAAAATAACTGTGTACTGCATTTTACGTAAATAATGTATGCGGTGGAATAAGCAAGGAGATATTCATTTTACAATATTATTTCTAAAGTATATGGCACATTTGAAATAATAAATGTGATAGGAGATACCAAATTAGCTAAATAAAAAAAACCAATAACACAGTAATCAACCCGAAAGTCGGTTTAGTAGGTGATGGTAGAGCTCACCTATGTACCATGGCCCGACGGCGTGTGAATATTCACACATCAGGGTAGGGGGGCCAGTTCCTTTCCCTGTGCCGGTTATGGTTTCCCAGGAAGATCTGGTACCCGAAAAATCAACTAGCTTGGGTGGAGCTGCAGGTGCCCAAAGTGCCCGGGAATCGAACCCGGGACCCTCCGGTCAGCATTCCAACGCTCTACCCACTAGACCACCGCGAACCATTAGCTAAATACGTATACAAAATATATTACTAGCTTTTGTGGCACAGACGTAGAACCAAAACGAGTTGTTTAAATATGAACTGAAATGCTCTAAAAACAGATTTAATCTATTTAAAGTTGTTACTTTTCATGCGTTGCTGGAAAGGAAGTTCCAAAGATACATTGTAGTTAAAGTGAGTGATATGTGGTACCCTGTGATTTCATGAAAGGGATAGAAGAAAATAATATTAAAACCTCTGATGCTTGGGTTGTAGTGTCAAGCACAAGTAAGGAAGGTGAAATAGGTAACACGGTCTTTAATCGGTGAACATTGTGTACACTATGACAATGCAATCACTAATTCATCTGTGAATGGAAACCCCTGAATCGAAGTGAGGACTCAAAGATGGGTTTATGATATCAAAGTTGTTAGTGTAGTGTTTTCACTTATCAAATAAGTTATTTAAATTTCTCTGCATGTCGTTATGCAAAACACTATAGAAATATTCACTGAAATCTTACGACACTTCAATGAAAATTATTTATTGGTCCCTCGTACGATGTACAACCAAGACATATTGAGAGGAATGTAATGATAATACACATATCTCAGTTGAAAATTAATCCCACTCCTTTTATATATTATACCACGTGGCTATGGTATGTGGTGGCTATATTAGATGAACTTAGAGGAGATTATATTGTATGTGATTTTATGTATGTGAACTGAGAATGATATTTACAATTTCTTAACCAAAGAATCGTGGTAAATAATTGAGAAAAAACTTTAACCAATTTGCATCTATTAAAAAATGAATTATCAATTATAAACCTATTTGAACTTAATTTATTACAACCTATATTCCGACAGTTTTACTAATTCTTCACGTTAAGAATAAAGATGACGTAAAACCATCGAATCCTAGATCTCATCAGATTTGAATTCACTGGTAGAAAAGTGTATTTATTAGTGACTTACCATTCTCTATATTACACCGTGACATGCCATGAATTTTCCAATTTGTAAATTTAAAATTAAAGTAAATTTTATTGTGATCCCTGAACTAAAATAATCAATAATTCAGCGTGTAATAAAAAAATTAATTAGAGCACATGATGGTCTCTCCTTCCCTTTAACCCAATTTCATAAAATTCCAGACGGAATCTTATTTGCCTGAGGAAAAATTAGACTTTTAACTCTATTTTCCTTGTCCTGACATTATCATCACGATCATTAGCCATGAGCATTTTGGAAGAAAGGTTTTTCCGCAGCCCTCTTCTCAGCCAGCATCTCTAGTCTTTCATAACTTTCGGTATTTACATCTCTCATTATTTGCTCGAGATATTCCTCTGCAGTACTATTCAAACATTTTCCAATGCACGATTGCCTCAAGAGGTGGGCTTTTGCGTCTTAGATCCTAGCAGTAAGCTTTTATATTACTTCAAAATATTTTTGCGCGGCGTTTTCAAGCAATTCCTATTTGCTCCTTCGTAAGTATTCTCATTTTTTCATTTCATCCACCCATTCAATTTACCTTAATGCTATGCTATTTTTTAAATGCACCGCTTTGAATAGTGAAATAAATTTTGTTAATTTCCACCCTGTTTAGTCGTGAAGTAATATGTGAGTAGTTGACTTGTCACGTCGTGAGTGTACAATTTAAAAAGTTGAAATCTCCTTTAAAAACTTAAAATCTCCCAGTGCGGCTTGTGATGTGGTGGTTTTCACATTCGCATACTTGTGTCTGCATTATGTGTCATATTTTGGAATTTTCTCCCGCTCGCCCGCTCAACTTTAAAGAGGGAAATGATCTTTGGGCGTCCTAATGTAACAGGTGGGATACTAATTATCTGCATTAACGGGAAATGATTAGGAAAACCTAGAAAATGGAAATTAACTGAAATTCGATAATTTCGTTAACTTAACGAAAATAGAATGATCACGCCTCGATAATAGATACTAAAATTTCAATTGTATATCTATCAAATGCGAATTCGGAAAACAAATTATTGCGTTTTGAAACAATTCCTTAAGAGCAAATGCCATAGAAAGATGTCCAGGAAAATTCTTTACGGCCAACTTTAACGCTACCTATACAGTATAAAATGCATTGAAAAGTCTCATAATTATCCTATGGAATACAATTTCGAATTAGTCCTACTGATGGATTTAAAATTGTATTAAAAACTTATTAGAGTAAATTTTTATCCTTGAATCAATACCAGATTGTGGCATGTTCATGTAAAGTGCATAGTAAAATAAATTTATATTGAGTACGTAATTATAGTAAAATGAATTAATAAATGCATTGTTATAGTTAAACTTTATTCGCGCATTTAAATATATATAGGCTAATATGTTCATTCATATACACCCTGAAACTTTTCTCGAAAATAATCTGCTTCGAATCTTTAAACCTATCGTAGAATTAAAAAAAATGCCATTTGTCAAAATGTTTTCAGCTAATGCCATTTAAAGCTAACAGTTTTCGCGTCATCTCCGAATGGCTTCCAAGGAAGATTGAAAAAAATCAATGACTACTTATTAAGTAATAAATAATATTTTCCAAACGTCTGTATAAAAGATAAAAACACCAGCATCCAATAAAGCATTAATGACTTGACTGGTTATTCACCAACATGGGAGAAAAGTTCCGAAATATTCCGGCTTCAATGCTTAGAAGAGAACTTTTACAAAAGCTTTGCTGGTTTAGGTGAATTTGGGTCGTCGAGAAGAAAATCCACACCTTGGAGACGAAGAAAGGAAAAATTATCCGTTTCCTTAATCAATACTTGAAGCTTTTTCAAATACTGGCCAATTTCTTATGGGAAATCCTTTGCAAAACGAGTCTGGAACGATGAATTGAAATATATTATAATACAAGATACTGTTTACAGTGTCACGATGCAAAAGTTCATAATAGTCATTAGACTGATTCCAATGAGTACATTTTAAGACTTCATATTATCAATTCAACTGGCCATAGTTTCAACAATTTGCATCATTCTCAAGACAAGGGTTTTATAGTGTGGAAACATGTAGAGCGATTTTGATATGTTGTCATGGATACAGGTATATATTCCAACATTTAAGTTGGCTTTCCAAAATATTGGAAAGATCACATCTTGCCTAAATATTGATAATTGCGTTTTCTGAAGATCAATAATAGTTTTAAAATTATTTATTATTCAGGAAAGACTTTGAAAGCCAAGTAGCAATAATTATTTTTGTTTTCATCTTCCGGATAGTTATCGAATGCAGTATAATTGAAGTTAAGTTTTTACAAAAGTCGAAAAGGCATTTTTACGCTCTTCATTCCAACATTTTTGTAATCAATTCGGAACTTAGATGCCGCCAAGTTGACACATGTGTATATGGATTTAAATGGCGATCTTTAAGTCGTTATATGGGCATATTGCAGTGAGCACGAGTATTATGTCGAAGTTTTATCACGACGTCTTGTGAAAATCGATTGTATTATACATTTGCGTGTAAATTTAATGTTTTGAATTTTTTGCGCTGTTTTGGTCAAGAAGTTTACGAGGAACAAAGAATTCTTATCATTAGTTCTTATGAGTTAGTTTTTCTTTTGATGTTTTTCCCTCAGTGCGGGCATTAAACCATGTTCGGTGCCTATTTTTCAGGATTTTGAGTGATGAATTTGATCTCCGTGTTTCTAGAGGTTCCTGTAGTATTTTCTTTAATTTTTTTTACACTTTTTGTCCTTCCCCAGCTACACTTTATGGATACATTTTTCCTTGTATTTTGTTTACTATGGAAACTATATAAATTTACTCAATAAGCTCATTGATGCAAATGAGGTGTAAATGTTTACAACTAACTTCAATTCGTATATTTTTACTTGAATATGTATCCGTAAATGATTAATAATGTAACTAAGTTTATTTAAAGCGTGATTTTTTTTCTTTCCTTCATCTTTAATTATATCCTTCATTTTCTTCCAATAGAGGGGAGCGGTTTCCAATGACTCCACAAGCCGTAAACTTTACCGGTGAACACGTTTCGAATATTCTGTCTTTTGTCTCATCCTTTTCCTCTATCACCTCTTGGTTACGGAAAAAACCTGGAGCGGGTTTTTAACTTTCTCCGCAATTCGCATTATTTATCGGGAAAATACATGTTTTAAATCCCGAGTTCTCAAGCGTGGATTTCGTCTTAATGAATTTTCCATTACGATACATCTTGACACTATCATAAATATTTTTCCAATTACTTTGGACGTATATGGAACAATGTATGACTGTGACATGGGCGATAAATATTAATATAATAATATATGAAGGAAATTAGTAAACGGGAATGAGCTCCACGAAATAATTTGAAAACTTAGCTTTCTATACGTTTCCCATCGAGAAAGGAATCGGATTTTCCCTTCTGCCGAGTTGAAATAATTGCAAGTATATTTAGACTCATAAAAGATCGCCTCTGAATAGATGTTATTTCTCTGTTGGTGAGATTGAATAGTCTTATTGGTACTCACTCAAGTCTTAAATATCCTGTTTGTCGCTGCAAAAATACCGCAATATTAAATAATGTATTAGACATAGGTCTGCGAGTCAAATCTCGCTATCTTTATTCATGTCATAAAAATGTATCTCCCAGTGTAATTAATATAGTATAGGACGTTCATGATAAAGTTTTAGGTACAAGAGAGAACCTTATGGACCTCATTTCTCGTAAAAGGAAAAATTTAACTTCTATTCCATATCATCTATACTATACCTGTATTTTATACGTTTTTCATATCTTTTATAATATAAAGCGGTACAATAATTCATCATACGGACCATGAATTAAAAGTACTTTAATTTCTGATCCATTTCGCAAGGTAGAAAGAAAAAAGTCCCGGTGATTCTGAATGAACACCAAAGAGCCAATGCGTGTCGTTTCGGGAGGACAGAAAGGTGCTTCCGGACGACAGGGAAGTCATCAACTGCGTCTGTTTACACGGTCGTGTCCGCTATTCTAGGACACGTCTTTGGACCTTCAGGCGAACAGCACTTCCCTTTCCTTAACGGGGGGAACTTATTGCAAATGGAAATCGATGCGAGAAGCTGATTTGCATGTTACCATCCCTCAAATAAGGTGCGGGGCGACTTTTTACTCTCAATTTAGAACTTGTTGGATGCTGTAAATTTGAAAGTTTTTTACTTCATTAATGATTACTTCAATCTGGTGACTGATTGATCATAGGTCTCCATCTCTTCACTTTTATCAGTTTTACAATACGAGAAACCTTGGCCCTACACTTCTAATGTTAAACTTTCTTACTCTTTCATCTGGCTTACCTCTTTACTTGATATTCATATTTGCCATTCGATCTTTCAACTTTCCAGCCATTTTTTAAAAAATCCATTGTCTCAATTTGTGGTAAATCTCTATATATTTTCTTGTTCCTTGTTGTGCTTTATTTTCCCCTTCTGTGTGTTGTGTAGAACTAAGTAGAAACAAAAGGAAAGCAAATCTGGAGCGAAAGCCATAGGAAATGTATGCTCGTGTATGATTTATTGCTCATTTACACTATCCCTTTATTTTCCTCATTCAACTTCCGAGGTTTTGGGTTCAATTTTCTGGTTTCCGTTTTTACACTCGTACATTTGCACTAAAGTGGTACATGTACACTCTACCTCACAGACACAAGATTTATCCTTGCTTTTCATATGTTTCCTGAGCACAGCATTTTTATGACAAAATACCCCTAACAAATTCCAAGTGGCTCATGTCGTGCACATTTCATTTTCCTCTATCGTAGGATATGACTTCTGCACGTTCTGAGCTTCAACATGCATCCGTACTTTTTCCCCTTGTGTTTGAGTCTCATTTCAGCTCCTCATTAGATCACAAAATATCTCCCTCCAGCTAAACGCTTTAAATGGTTCAATTTTCCTCTGTTTTGTTATTCCAGTGGCCCTTGTTTCCAATCTGAAAAAGACAGCAGTCAACAGAAGTATTTCCTCGAGCGATATTTCCGTATGGGTAACCAAGAGGTGGTAATTTCTTGTGTTATCCTTCCTGATTCGTGTTTTTTTGGGATTTGCAGGGGTGAGTTGGCCTCAGAAGGACCTATGACTAAACCGACCCGTCAATATTGCATTTTCTTTTATCCATGGCGGCTGTAATCGCTTCAAATTACAATTCCTTTTAGTCAGCGGACAGTTTCACGAGTTTTGCAATCTTTGACGTTCGCTTTCAAGTGAACACCTCACTAGTTTCCGACCATTATCCCTCATCTCCCCACTCACGTCGGAGCGAGGACCTCCTTGCATTCATCTACACGTATCCCATCTCCCATTTGGGACCGTCCTCACAAAGACGAGCCTTCCCGTCATCCATCACCGCGTTTCAACCCAATGGCGATTAGTTGCGTCCGCAGTTGAATGCCTGCATTTTTTCAGGTTTTTCCAAACTTCCTCTTACTTCCATTCGTCTCAATCTCTTCTCTCCCGACACCTTTGTCACACATTCGTAAAGTTGGATGAAGGGAGGGCACCTGGATTAAGATGCAGAGTTAATTGATGGTCACTATGAGGGGTGGAGGCTCTTAAATGCGAAATGCAATCAATAATAATTTCCTCCAAACATATGCGTAATTTATCCTGAAATTACGGCTTATAAATAGTTAGGTAATTTGGTACACACTACCCACTTCCATCTCTTATCTTGAATGATTATTCTTCTGTGAGAAGGTTAGCGTTTTAGTAGTAACAGTTTAGCTAGGAATAAAGTTTAACTTAATGATAGGGAATACGAGTATATTAGTGAAACACAGCTTGAATGTTATGATGACCATGGATAATAATAAAATATCATTGAGTCTTAAGTTTTGTATACATTTATATCTTTTTGTAACTGAATTTTATCTCTGAATTTTGTATCTCTAAAAACATTTCTAGAGTCTATTTTGAACCTTTGTTTCGGAAACTCGAGGCGGCAGATTTACAACTGAACTCCATCCTCTTTTTTTTAACTAGTCTCATTTTAAATATTTCCCAGCGAAATACGATCATACGCAATGTACTTCTCCCTCTTTCATTAATTATTTTCGGAAATCGTAAATTTAGGTGTGAATGTGTGTTAGAATTTGTTATATGAATTCAAAACCACTCACTGAATATTTCAGTTTATTTCCAGAGATAGACTCTTTCATAGTGGAATGTTGAAGAGGGTAATAGAGGGGAGAATGTTGGGCAAGCGAGGTAAGGGTAGGAACAGGATAGGGATGTTGGACGGGATGAAGGGAGGAAAGAAGTACACCGAGATGAAAAGGGACCTGATATAGATTAGTTTGCTAGGTGGGGAGTCACAAAATGTTTACTTGATAGTTGTGTCCATCCAAAAACCTAACTTAACCGGTAGATTACCTAATAATAAGACTCTTTCATCTGACCACTTTTACATCCTAAGAACATTTCATCAAGGGATTTTGACGTTATATAACCTTAATTTTTATTTTTCGCACAGAATTTTTGTGCCACGACGTTTTAAAGTGATGATGTCCGTTTTGGAATCCTATCTAGGCACTGCTGAACGCTATTGTTTCAAAAGATTGAGTCCATTATCAAGACCTAAGTTGTTTTTGCAAACTCAGTTAAACTATGAGGCCAAATTCTCGAGGTGTAGTGGTGATCTCTTAGATTGGGGTTAATTTTTGCACAGTGTTAACCCCGAGAGAGTTTGCTCTATTATGATGAAACATTTTGATTATTTTGTCTAAAACATTTTCCTTTCCCCTCTATCTTCTTCCTCGTCCCTGCTGCGCAGTTCTGCGCCACTAACTCTCTGACTGGGAGTGAAACGGATAGGACGGAGAGAGCTGGGTGGATATGCGCGGAAGAAGTAGGGAGAGGAGGATCCTTTGCGTCAGTGGCTTCACCGCCACAGTGTTTGCCCCAAGAGTGAAACCTCTCTCATTCCGGCCTGCGCTCCTTCTATATATGTATATATATCATAATACCCCGCTTACACTCCACCACTGCCACCGCCCCACTCCCTACCCATCCCCTCTTCGTGTTTGTTTGGCACACAGCCGCATCTAGTCCATCCTTCGGAACGATCCTTCGTTTTAGGTTTGCACGGGAAGTCACTTCGAAGGGGACCGAAAATCGCTTTCGCCAACAGATTTGTCGCCCCTCCCTCTCTCCTCCTCCTCTCCAAACGTGGCCGTAAACCTCCTCCTTCCCACCCTCCTGCCCACTCTTCCCCCTAGCCCCGTGTCCTTCCCGCTGCGGCTGCCATCTAGCTCTCTGCTTTTGTATTCGGGGGTAATGTGGAGGGGAGCCCTTTCGAACACGCACTCACAGACACACGCGCACTCCGCTCACTCTTCTGTTGACTCACCCAACTCCTTCAACTTTTATCCTGCATCTCCGCTTTCATTTCCGTCGCGTATCCAATGAGAGAGAATCCTGGGTCGCTTAAAAAGCTCTAGTCCTAAAAGTAGTTACTTGAAAAGCTTTATGCGAGTGTGTGTATGGGTCTGTATATATATGTACATCTATGAATACATATATATACCTCAAGTGACATATGTTTGTATGTGTGTTTGTATATATATATATGCCATATATAATATATATATATATATATATATATATATTATATATGCCACCTGATAGTGCTACGTGGCAGCAAAACCATTGAAATGTGATAATAAATAATGAAGTGCAAACTTTTTTTACCATTTTTGTGTCTGAGGGAACCTGCTTAAACTTTTGAAATCGTAAAACCTACGCAAATCTCTGCAACTTCTTGTTTTAAGGGGTAGACCACCAAGTAATTCTGCCTCTAATGTCGTACGGAATTGTTTGCAGATTAGTTAGCCTGTTTTAAGTACACAATCAAACCTATCTCAACCAAAGTACCAATTGACCGCAAGAAAATAAAATTTCATCAAAGATGTTCTTGAAAGGAGAAGTATATTTTTTCTTTGCTGGATGCGACGATTTCATTTGCTTAGTAAATTTCTTAGTCTAAGAACAGAATAAAATTTAGTTTGACAATTCTACCATCAATTTAAGTATGTTCGGATATCTTATCAGAAAACACTGCTACTAGTGTTTTTATTCCCTAGTCACTTCTTTGGGGGAGAGAATTTTTAACTTCCACGCTAATTTACTAATTGTCATTAATTCCGACCATGATAAAGCTATTAGAGTATTTTTATCTATAATTCTATAGCCAAGAGAGCTCTTCTTAACTTTTTCGAAACTCGTTTCTTTTCGGCCACGTCAATCTTGGCGGGAAAGACAATATGGAATTTAAATTATAATTATCTTCTTAGTTCTGTAATTTGCAGTCACAAAAAGTCCATTTAGTGAAAATGATGAGTCAAAGCAAAATATACTAATTTTACAAAAAAATCACATAAAGTATTTCAGATACTTAAGAAAATGTGTTTAATGAGAAAAATTTTATTGATGTCTGAGGAGAGAATTGAATCATAATAAATAGCCCCTACTATCTGACCTTGCCACTGTAAACTGTAAGGAACTTGTTTCAAGATACAAGTATAAGCGCTTATTGGGATAGCACAAAAAAAAGAGAGGCAACTATCTGATTTTCTTGGTCATTTTCTTGAGGAAAGACAAGAGAGCTGTTTACTTTTCAAGCTCTAAATCATTATGCAAACACGTATTGGATACCGTCCGAGTCTAGTTACTCGAAACATAGATGGCCTAAGCAACTCATGAATATGAACGCACATTCTATCTTTGTGATCGGGATGGTGCAGTGGATAACTAACAGGTCACCGAGAGGCCCCGGGTTCAATTCCTGGAGACAACAAATATTTTTCAGTGGTATTCAAATCCCCACTTGAGGTGCTTTTTGGAGAGCATTTTGAGTGAGTACGGTGTCCGTCGGGTGAGACGTTAAACTACGGACCACTTGGCGCCTTTCGACGCGAGTAGGCAAATTCCGACGCCGGGTTTCTCTCTCTTCTTTCTTTCCCAAAGGAAGGGCAGAGAGGCTTTGTTGTCGGTCGTCTCCCATTAAAACTTCTACTGCACTTAATCATAAAAATTTAGGGCTTAAATATGAACTCTCTAAAGTCATTGATTTAAATTTTATCCGAAGTCCACTGCATGAGTGGTATTGTATTTCCAATATTGGAATTGAAAGCCAAATATTTGATAGGAGGAAGAAAGATCTTGGTTGTAAATATTCCATTGCGTATAAATGAAATGTTAATGCACATAATTTGCTTTTATGTAATATTAAATAAGAGTAAATGAAACTTTATATGGCTCCCGGGCTAATTTTGCGGAAGTGATATTAACCAGAAATATGTGTGAAAATTTTAAGAAAAAAAATCAGTTACCGATAAATTCAAATCCGTATACCTCGATTTCAGGTCGAGTAACTCATCCAGTCGACCTCTGACAATGTAAATTTTCAATATTGTTGAAAGGCCCAATTCCCGGTCTGGGTGAATAATTATCTCATTTCCGTGAGCACCAATGGGTGACTCCGCCAATAAAATTGAACTGATGGCTCCCACAGTTTCTACGTTTCGAATCGACCACAGCTTTGTTCAAGGTAAAATAACGGCGCATATTCAGCGGAAATAATCGATACACCGTTTATAAGTGTAAACACCGTTCTTTTAACGTCACTGTTGAATTTTTCTGTACTCAGGTGTAGAAACCTCGTCTATAACAAACACTAACAATATTCTTTTTCGTTAAGACGTACGTTTCGGCTCACATATTGTTTTCATCCGTGGATATTTGAATTCCCAACTTCAAACGCTACATCATTCCGTCTATTAGAATCATTCGCTCACCCCGTACTTCGCGGTCAACCGCCCTCCTTCACCAGTCCTCCATGCCCCAGCAACAAGTGTCTCCCATTGCGTCACACCATTTCTCACGCTCTAACTCGTTCTTTCCTTTTGCCATTTGGAGACCCGGGTTCGTCCCCGTATTGACGTTGACCCTGGATGAGACCGATTTCCCTTTATTTATTACAGTTTATTATTATTATATTATATATATACATTCATATATACATTCACATAGATATAGTTTTAAGCAAAAGGGATAGGAACACACATAAAAGACAAGCACAGTAGAGGTGGGGAAGACGGAACCGAGCACTTCGATAGCTCGACTACCGAAAGAATCACATCGAAAGCTTTAAGACTCGGTTTCTTTCTTTCTTTCAAAAAGGTGGCTTGACAAAAATTTGAAAACGTTCGAGTTTCTTTCCTTGTTTTTTGTTCGCTAATGCTTACTTGAGATGCATTATTATTTACAACCGTGAGACTTGCACATAAGTTATGTTTATATAAGTATGATTATTAATATACATACTTACGAGGTGTGTTCAAAACATAACGAGAATTTTTTCATTTTGCGGGCTTGGAGAGTCCGATTGTCATACTTTTTTTTAATATGTTGGTATACGTACCCCTGAAGTATGATAAAACTTTCAGTTGATTTCATTGTGAACTTTTTCTGTGACAGCCACTAAGGTTAGACGTGTTTTATGAGCTCGGCGATTTTCGTTTGCTAAAAGAAATGATTCAAGGAATTTGTATCAAATTTTGCGTAAAAAATGACAAAGTGTGTGAAATGTTAACAAAGACCTATGATGAGTCTGTTATGAGTAAATAAAAAGTTTACGAGTGGTATAAGCGTTTCCAAAAGGGCGTGAAGACCTTGGAGATGATGAACGCCCTGGAGGCCCCAGCACATCAACAATCGATGAAAACGTGGAAAACGTGAAAGAAATGGTTATGAACGATCGCCGAATCACAATTAGAGAGGTTGCTGATGATGCTGGCATATTGATGGGATCATGTCATGACATTTTTTCCAATTTTTTGGGTATGAAACGCGTTGCAGGAAACTTCGTTCCAAAATTGTTGAATTTTCAACAAAAACACCGGCGAATGGAAGTTGCTCAGGAGTCACTATGTGAAGTAAACGACGATGCAGAATTACTGAAACGTACGTATTATAACAGGTGACGAAACATGCATGGGTTAATGGATATGACGTTGAAAATGAGGCTCAATCATCCCAGTGGAGGCATTCTGGCTCGCCAAGACCGAAAAAGGCTCGACAAGTGCGGTCGAACGTGAATGTTATGCTCACTGTGTTCTTCGATTTAATGGCATAGTGCATCATGAATTCCTGGCGCCAGGTCAAACGGTCAATAAGAAGTACTACCTACAAGTTCAACGCCGTTTGCGTGAAGCAATCCGAAAAAAACACCCGGATCTGCGGAAAAACAATTCATGGCTTTCGCATCACGATAATGCACCAGCTCACACTTCATTGCTTGTTCGTAAATGTTTGGCCAAAAGCAATATTGTAACGATGCCCTAGCCTCCATATGGCTCCGTGTGACGTTTTCCTATTTCCAAAAATTAAGAGAACCTTGAAGAACCGTCGTGTTACAGCCGTAGATGACATTAAAAGCGCATCGCTGAAGAAACTAAAGGCTATCTCAAAGGTCGAGTTTAGAAGTGTTTCGGGGATTTGAAGAAGCGCTGTGCCTATGGATGTATAAGAATAAATTTAAATTACTGTCCGAAAAATTAAAATTCTCATTATTTTTTTAACACACCTCGTGTGTATATATATATATATATATATATATATATATATATATATGTACATACATGTATGTGTGTTAGAGAAAACGTTTCTATTGGGGGTTTTTATTTCCTACAAGTCTACTACACTTCTCTGAATGATAGTCTTTCAATTCTAAGCACTTTTCCTATCATTGCACTAGCCTCTTTTATCTTTCATCTTAAAAGTTCGCCTTCTTAGAATGAAACCAGTTGACAATGGCGGTCTTGAGTTAATTACCACCTTCCAACCCTTTGTCCTTTACACCATCATTTTAAGAATACGAAGAGAAAAAAGGACCAGCTGCCAGCTTGGAACTAAAGGATGGTTTTTTTGTACCGCTAACTGCAGATTATATGATAGGTCGATAGCGGTTCAAAAAGGCTTGTCCATTCAACATTATTTAATCTTTTTGTTGGTCGTTCAGTATTTTCGGTACCCGCTTTGTACATAATTTTTGATTGGTGCTTCTATGTAACAATAATTGTTCGTCCAACAAGAGTAAAATTATAATGCAATAATTTCAGAGTGTAACAATTATTTGCCTTAAATCTCGGTCAAAGCGAATGATTTTTACTTTCTGATATTGTAACATGGTAATGCATATTAGCGGATTACTCAGTCAAAAGTTACTGTCGCGGCATCTCCCGCAGTTTATTGACAAGAGTAAACTTATCAAATCGAAGTTCTTGTTCACTTCTTGAAAGATTTCATCCGACTTAATACTAAGCCTGCCGCTCTACGGTCTTCCTCGTGCGTATTTGTCGTGCATACTTCTGATGAATTTGGACATCTGATGATCCTTTTGCACATAAAATTGAATCACATCACGAAGTCTGCAACTAGTGGGAGCAGCAACTTTCGCCACCTACAGGCAAACGACTAATGAATGAAAACAATAATATCATTGACTTTGAAAGTACTCAACAATGGCACCGAACACGTGGAAACTTTTTGTGACGCGCCTATATTTTGTATAAGAAAATGAACCTTCCTCTGTTAAGATAAGTCGTATAATATTTTATAATGTCTTCTGACATCTACGCAAGATTTATCGAATCTCCGAAAAGAAACGGATACAATAATGAATGAATTGAGCTCTTACGGCTAATAGTATTGGATAATTGAAAAAACTCCAATAGCCGTAAATAGTTTAGAAACGGATACGTTGACATACAACGTGAATAGAGAAACCGAGAAATATATTTGAAAATGATGTAGCTTTACATATATTAATTTAAATAAGCTTATATAATTAAGTATCACCACAGAATTTTCTTAAGGTGTATCATTTTAAATATGCCATGGTATATAGTCCAAATTAATGTCCCTTAACAATAGTAAATAAAGAAAAAGTAATATAATTAGATTATTTTTGATGACCTCGCTCAATTCTTATTACACCTATCACGTTAAACTGTCACTATCGTTCCAATTAATTTATTGTTTCAGTGTAACTATTTCTTAATTATATTCATGATGGAAAATCTAATCCAGTCTGTTGGTTTGCACTCGCGCCACACATCAATGGCAGTAAGCCTCTAAAGATAATTTAGACTTAATTTTTTTACTCGAAAGCCATTTGCTGAGATCATACTTTTTACAATTAAATGGCGACTGAATTCGAAAAAAATGTTTTCTACATCAAGCGTGTAGCATTGATATGCAACCCGTTTGACGTACCTGTATTTGCGGGTTGCGTTACAATTAGGATACACTTACATGAACTTCTTGTAAGAAGTTCTGTAAATGTTGATAGACACGGAATGGTCCCGTTAGCATGTGCTTCAGAAAGAAGAATGACCTAGTTTGTACAAATACCTTACGATTGATATGGTTTTTGAAAATAAGTAAAACCCTTTGTTTGGAAACCTTGCATCTCAGGAACAAAGGCGTCCTCTATCGTGATCTCTTTTGTTATGACTCCAAGCTGCTCCTTGTTGCAAATATGAGTAATCCCTTTCCTATTTGTGTGATTCATACCGCTCACTACCATTTATTTCCCATTCCAGGAATTGGTTACGCCATCTGCATCATCGACACCTACATGGGCATGTACTACAACACCATCATCGGGTGGGCCGTGTACTACCTCTTCGCCTCCTTCCGCTACGAGCTCCCGTGGACAACGTGCAACAATACGTGGAACACGCCCAACTGCGTGCCCATCATGGAGGATGGGCCAGTGGACGGGGACCTCCTGGTTGCCGCGGCCTCTATCTCCTCGCGCACTTCAATGGGTGCCGGGCCCTTGCTTGATGGGGAGCTAAATTACCTCAAGGATGTCATGGGTGGTGGCGGCGGAGGGGTCGGCAATGGTGTTGGGATGGCGGGCGGTGTGGGATTGGGACTAGGGGAGGACGGTGCGGCGGGAGTGGCCGTCTCCCCGGGCCTCTACGAGGGGGCAATGGCGGCCGCCAATCTCTCCACCGTGTCAGTCAGCCCAGCCAAGGAGTTCTTCGAGTGAGTGCGCTGATTTGGTTATGTTCCTTGATGTTGAAGATCACTACGGTTATTCTCAAAACCGAAGGTTACATGAAAATGGTGACCAGAGAGATTATTGACCCCTCCCAAAACACAGGCATCGCTTCTGATCCAAATTCAAACTTTGGTCAACACACCATCTGCCTCCTTTAAGATTTAGGTCCTCCTAAATGTTTAACCATATGAAGACATCTCAACTCTCTTCCCACCTATAGTTAGCACCCCTCAATTCTATATCCTTTCAAGTGTTCATAATTTTAACTTACTCGGTCGACCTACCTGTATTGTTCCTTCACCCAACTTTGCTCAACCCCAACGGAATGTATTTCCGTTATTCACTGCCCCCTTCAATATCTCCCCAGTCCATTTTATCTTTTTATTCTTAAATACCTTTACCAGTGTACTCTTATATCTCCGATAATTAGAACTTACATTTGCGTGTTTAATTTGTTTTACATTTGTTCTTGTCACGTTAGTTATTGTTCTTTTTTGTTATCTGTCCCCTTATAAATTGTCAGTATTGCTATATACGGCTAATTTTTCAAATAAATAGTTTATTATGGTTCATCTATATACCGCCATTGAAAATATATTCTTTTATCCACCTCCAGAAACACTTTGGCTCTTCATGGATAGCAACCTACACTATATCACGTCCCACTTCGTCTCTGTGTGCTTCTTTCATCCCGTCCAACATCCCTGTCCTGTTCCGGCCCTTTCCTCGTTTGCCTAACATTCTGCCCTCCATTACACTCAACATCCCACGGTCGATCAATACGCCCTTCATTCATTGTTCCTGCTCCTTAGGATTTCTCCCAACAAACCCCTTTCCTCGCCCACCATACCTAGTGCTTCCTCATTTGTTTTTCTTTCGATCCACTTCTTCTCCCTTTTGATGACTGCTTCTCTGTTTCGGTAATTGAAACCCTTCCCAAATCTGCAATTACCATAAAGGTGAAAACCTGCTAGATGGCGCATATACGGGTGCTCCAGTCATTTAAACCTCTCGGGTTGAATCACTCCTCCCCTCAGCCTTTCCCCACATATATCTTCTCCTCTCTTCTACCGAGAACAGCATTCTGATGGACATGCCGTCGAAACGTGGAAACTACATGTCCTTTCTTTGTGTTTCTATGTTTTAAAAATCTATATCAGTGTTTGAAATATTTGTGCGTCGCCAAATGGTGGCTTGCCCGGGAATTGAATTTGGACCCTTAGGTCAGTAGTCCAACACTCTACATCTGGGCTACTGCGACCCACACACACACACACACACATGCCCACACATATATATAAAATATACATATATAGATACATATATATAATATAAATACATATATATGCAAAAATATAATATAAATATATATATACAGGGAAAGGAACTGGCCCCCCTACCCTGATGTGTGAATTTTCACACGCCGTCGGGCTTGGTATATGAGTGAGCTCTACCATCACCTGCTAAACCGACCTTCGGGTTGATTACTGTGTTTATGGTTTATTTATATATATATATATATATACATATATATACATATATATACATATATATACATATATACATATATATATATATGTATATATATATAAATAAACCATAAACACAGTAAATATTCATATTTACTGTGTTTATGGTTTATAAAAATATATATGGTTCATATAAATATTCACACGCCGTTGGGCTTGGTACACGGGTGAGCTCTACCATCACCTACTAAACCGACCTTCGGGTTGATTACTGTGTTTATATATATATATATATATATATATGATATTTGTGCATATTAAACGACGTTGCGAGATGACGTAGACCATCTTACACACATAGACGGACACATAAAAGAGAATATGTATTCCTAAATTGTTGGTGGTCCAATCACCTTCTGCGGACAGAAAGAGCTGTTCTTCAACAAAATTCCTCGAAAATTGCAAGAGTACGTATAAGTGACCTATTTTTTAGTCTGTCTATATTTGTGTTGGCTGACGCCATCTCACCCCCTCATTTGATTTATTATTCACATCCGGGAGACTTTCATAGATAATAAAATAAACGTAAAAATATGCAATGAGAAAGGCAATTTACAACTGAAGTTTATGGCATGACCACTGTTTATAATCACTTATAACGAGGAGATTGGATAGGTTATGAAATGTACTTGTTTGTGTGCACTCGCGGTGAATAATCGCTGCTTTTAAAAGCTATTATTATTGATTTAATGTCATTGCATCTAACACGAACTGATCTTCGCAGGCGGAGTGTCTTGGAGTCATATCGGGCAGATGGCTTGGATCGCATGGGCCCGATAAAAGGTTCACTCACCCTCTGCGTCTTTGCGGTCTTCGTCCTCGTCTACTTCTCCCTCTGGAAGGGAGTACGCAGCACGGGCAAGGTGAGTCCTTCAGGATCCCTTGATCACATTATCGATACAAACAAAAAACTTCCCACACGCAGCATGCAGTCCACGCGAAATGTAAATGAACTATCCCAAAATAAGTAGAATAAATCCGGTGAAAAATCTATTCCAGATCAAAATTTCAATTAATTTCCAAGAAACTGCAAAAGATGCCGCCACAGTATTCAAATTACTAATTTATACGCGAATATCACCATAGTGCATGGACACACCAGCCGGCTCTAGTGCCTCTGCCAGTTGCGGTACACTTCCTGGAAGTTGCTGACGGAAATCTCGTCTCAGTCTCTGGCATTTTTCAAAATTGGCTGCCATTCAAGCTTCTTCTTATTCTTGAAAACAAAAAGAAGTCCGACTGTGTAACAACAGAGATGTAGGGCGGCAGAGGCTGCATTACTACCCTGTGCTTGGCCAGTTAATCACGAGAAGGGCGTTTTGAGACGGCACGTTGTCGTGATGCAGGCTCTAGTTAGCAAAAATCTCCTTCCTATCGCTTATCACTCTTCCACATAATACTTACTATTCACATGTCCCTGAGGCAAAATTTCTGTAGGTAACGTCTTTTGAGTCGAAAAGGACGACGAGAAATTTATTACTTATTTTTCTGACAGACCCTGTATATTTCCATCGCTTCATGGTTTAATGGATACTTTGATGGGTGATCATCATTGCCAATGCGATGTTTTTTTATCTAATCTCGTATAAGCTGATTTCCTCTTGGAAAAGTAATAGGAATCATCTTTTTTTTTGGAAAAAAATATTCAAAATGATTTCCGCAACTCGATATCAGTCAGTCAGTCTGACTTGCGAGGACGATTTAGTCATAAATAATATTGTTATCGTTAAAATTTGTAATTGCTGAGATATTTTCTTTTTGAATGAAATATATTTCTTTACCATTGGAAAAATCCATTTAAATAACATTTAAAACACAAACTATGTTTTACTTCGTTCAGTTTCGAATCATTTCCAATTGTTACGTGGATTTGCTCACTACACACAATGGATGCAGGAAGAATATTTTCAAATTTGTCTGCAAAATGTGGTTTACTACCTAATTTTTTTATCTCCTAATGCTTTATGCCAATATTTAACGTTTAAAATTAAAACCTTTAAGCTGTTCTAGAAACAAAATATTTTCAGAAATAATTCATTTCCTTGAAATTTTTTGATTTTCTAATAAATTACCATTGGAAGACAATATGAATTTTCATTTGTTTTAGATCAAAAATAGGTTTGGATTACGAGCTAAGTACCGCTGGAGTAAGTTGTAAAAACCACCAATAGCAGACAGCTATTTCTTCAAATTAAAAAACCATTTAACAAGCTATAAATTGAAATTAGTCTAAATATATTCTTAAATTTCATTATTTTTTAAAATATGCCCATTCATTGTATTCAACTTCAGTTGATTAAAATAATTGAATGAAATCATTTACGATAAATTAAAGCATGAAATCTTAAAATGTGATTTTTAAACTCGCACCTTGATCAGTACCTTTCTGCCATCAGCATTGCATGTGACCAATCATAAAGATTGCATGTGCGGTTAGGGAAATGAGAATCTCATTCAATATTTCTTTCGCGAATATAATTATGCATGTACTGTTTAGTAATTTAAAAGATCGTGAATTTACTTTCTTTAGTAAGGGTGTGCATGCGTCGGTCGTGGACGCCGGGTAGATTCGGTCGTAATAATGATAGTCTTGGCAAAACGTTAACTCATATACTTGACCCTGCGGAATATTTCTGCGAATGGATAGGAAAGAAAAACATAGCACTTGTTGGCATAGGTTTCAACGCTTTGTGTCATCTTTACCTGCATATACGTATGTTAAAGACTGTTTATACAATATTTTTATTCATGATAATGAATATTCTATTACAAAATAAATTTTTGGATTTCTCAAAATCAAGTAAACAGCAGCGCGGTCCTCACAACTAAACTACAAGGATACAAACCAGGCGAACGGGACACGTGTGGCGTTTGCCCTATAATCTTAAGTACTAAATGTTACTGATGAATACTATAAATATTACTTCTCGGTTGAGTTATAATTTTGTCACGGGTATTATATGGAATGGGAGCGTTTCGACGGAAGAAATCTCTTTATGTCACCTCGGCAGGCGGTGTGGTTCACGGCCCTGGCACCGTACGCCATCCTTTTCATCCTGCTGGCCCGCGGAGTGACCCTTCCGGGCGCCGAAGAGGGCATACGGTACTACCTCACACCGCAATGGGGCATGCTGAAGTCATCTAAGGTAAGAGGCACTCTCCGAACGAAGACCGTACTTTACTCTCCACTTTTCGTAATCTTTTACTACAAAATGCCTTCCGGATTATTTTTTCTTTTCATTCACTCTAAAGTTTCAGAGTAATTTATGATTTTATTTCTGTATGACCCCCTTGAATTATTGAACGGGAATCAAAATATATTGCGGGATTTTTCGTCCGGAGCAGTGAAAAACTCTTTCGAGCCTTCTTAAACTTTATTCTTTGCTAAAAACGGCTAAATGAGGACTTTGTTAAATATTTTTTTGCTAAACTAGTTAAAAGAAACAACATATAATTGTATGGGTCAATAGTATTAACTTCAGAATCAGTCAAGTAAAGGAAATAGGTTGTAAGTAGTGTTTTTAGAACTTTTTTCAAAGAGCACGATCCATGTTATTCAAATGATGACACTTTTAATGATTTTGCACGCGTTAGCTTCTGGATCATGACAAAAATGTTTTCATTAAAAATTTATTTTTGTTGTGAAAATTTATAATGACTGAAAAAGTTTTGTATTACGTACGTACGCACATATCTGTACTTTAGTTCTCATCCAAGGACATTAAAATACGAATAATATTCTACTAAGTGCTATTTTGTGGTCCTTTCTAATTTTTAGCGTGTTTTTGCTCGTCATCCACAATGAATTGATGTAGGCAGAATGCATCTTCAAATTGATATTCATAATTTAGTTAATTGGCTAGTTTTCTACTGAAGAAACACTTTTATGTTCAAATACACTCGTTAAAAGTTCAAAATTAAAACCCTTATTCTTCAAAAAAGTTTAAAAAAAACTAATGGGCATAATTTCATCTTTTAATATTTTCCGTGTGTTGAAATATAATAATTCTGTATTTTTTACTTCTTTCAGCCCACATCTTAAAGAATACAGAGTTACGTGGGGTAATAAAAAATCCTAAAATTTCCCTTGATGTCAGGAGCAAGTTTCAGGTGCCCTAAACTATGCTATATCAAGTGTTGAAAGGTTGGGTTACTATAGGCTCTATGTGCTAAGCCTATAGTTCTGTTGGAAATGGTTGCTGTTCAAATGCTCTGGAATTATTTAACAAGCTTTATACATTAGGAGATTTAAGCAGCAAATAAATGGCACAGGTCCACGACATGTGATACTTATGCAGAGCTTTCATGCCGATCGAATATCACTCATCCCAATTTCATTTTCTAGGTTTGGATAGACGCTGCCTCACAGATATTCTTCTCCCTGGGTCCCGGGTTTGGAACCCTTCTGGCACTCTCTAGCTACAATAAATTCAACAACAACTGCTACAGGTAAGGAGTGTCCTCTAAAATTTCTTAATCATTCCTTTCACCGTGCATGGCCCATTCGTTCATTTTCCGGTCGTATCATTTTTCTTTGCAAGAAAATTCAGGCACGTGAATCTGTGTTTCAGGATATAAAACCGGAAATGTGGGCCCTAAGCTCGTGTCCTTTCCTTTTTCCCCCCTGAGAACGATTTGGTATCCTGTCGCTGGTTCTCAATCGCTTGATCGGCAAACATGAATGGCCATTAATTTAAAATGTTAACCCCACCTTTCAGCGGCCGCTCCTGATACTAAGTTGCTGCCCCATGGCCTCCTTCCTATATCCCCGCTCATTCCCTTCAGTACTCATCACCTTGTGGAGCAAACGGATGCACTTGTAGTTTGTCTCATGCGCCGGAGCCTCCTCTTTTTAACTGTGACTCCATATCCTTTGGTACCGCAGCAATATATATCAACCAGAGGTCCAAGAAGGAGACGGAACCAGAGATCCCTCCTTGTAGTCATGGTAATATCCTTTTGGAGTTCCAAAACTGTATGTAAACAGGAGATCAGAAAAGAATCGAAGGTCACAATTGCCCTATCCCGCGAGACAACAAACTCGTTAGACTTGGCCTCCTTGCCTCTGTGACGCCCCCCTTCGTGACTAGAACTATTTAAATGATAATTTAATAGTATACGCATAATAATTTCCATGCAAGTAGATTGTAAATAATATCTTAAGCTGTATTATAAAGATGCAGTACACAAGGTTACTGAATTTAATGTACCTTGTATCTCTCAAGATTAAAATGACAATTTACAAATACGTTAGGCAAAAATAAACCATGGATTTTTCTATACAAATAATGCAAAGTAATTTATAATATATATATATATATATATATATATATATATATATATAACTTTTGGACGGCACAATATAACACAGAATAAAACAGATAACACGTAAAAGGACACTCACACTGTAGATGATTTGAGCTTTTGGCCTACTCCGAGGCCTTCTTCAGGTCAGACTGAGAGGTTTTGAGGGAAGAGTGCCTGGGGAGGGGAGGGGGGGCGGAAGATTTAGAGACTGTTGGGAAGGAAATTAAAGATGGCGGTTAAGGGTGGGAATTTTAAAGGAACGGAAATATAGGATGTATGCGGATTCGCGAGTTCTCACCTCTATGTTGGTGGCTGAATCGGGTAGGGATTCTAGAACTGTTAGGGAAAAGCATTCGTCGAATGATAGGTTGTGTGAACTACCGTGTAAAGGGATAGGAAGGAAAGAGAGTGAAGCAGAATTACATGAGTAGCGGTGATTGTTCATTCGGATGGATAAGGGGGTAATACATTCGCCTATGTAGAATGAAGTGCATTGTTTGTACGACCAAAGATAGATAATCTTTTTCGAGAGGCAATTAGCGTGGGAACGGGGTGAAGGGACAATGAAGGGATGTGGAGAGAGGGGAGCAGATCTGATCAGCAGACATGTTTTACATCGGGGGTGATTGCAGGTAGGGGAAATATGTGGAAATTTGTCAGGGCGGGGTGCCAAAGGGTTGGCGGATCTCAGAAGGTTTCTGAGATTGGCTGGTCGTCTGTAAGCGACAGAGGGGCATTGGGGCAGTAGGGATGTGGTCGCGTCATTGTCATGTAAAATAGGATAAAGTTCTTTGAGAAGGGTTTTCAGTCTGTAGGATCCGGGGAAATAGGTTGTGCAAAGTCTGAGATCCACCAACCCTTTGGCACCCCGCCCTGATAAATTTGCACATATTTCCCCTAACAACAGCAGCATAGCATTAGCAGTAAAGTATCATTAATTTGATTTCAAGACACAGTCAACTTTGAGGAGTTCTGATGGATACTTTAGCCAGAGCTTCGTAAGATCTTGTTTGCATGATAGAGGAGTTCTTGGCCTTACTTACCGTTTCCCCATAATACGTATTACACCTTAGTCCTCGTATTACACCTTAGGAGAGATACTAATGTCTTTTGGCATAATTAGCTAGTTTTATGCCATCTATAGGGGTAGTTGGAACAAACTTGCGAATCATAAATGCTCCTATTTATATTTTATGAGAATTTTCAGACATGTAAGTTGTCGATATCAAAATACGAGATTTACATGTATAGTATACCCAATATCATGACTTTAAAAAAAATAGTCGGGTGTTTATTTACCTTCTGCCTAACACCCCAGCGGTGGCCTGCAGGGTGCTTAAATATCAAAATATATCAAATAACAATGACTAGTGTTCAAAGTACATATGTTTCTGGTTGATATGTAACAATATCTCTCGTTTTTTTGCGAAATTTACCAATCATCCCCAAGTTGTGAAGTCACAAGGTTTTGACTGATATAATTAGTCTAATGATTAATTCTTTATTTTTATTTATGAATGATATAAATAATTCTAGTTCATGGCACGTCACGACACGTCACGGCATGTCACGACACAGTTACTAACGTACAATTTGACCAGGGGTATTTTGACCATAAATTGAAATAAAAAGACGAGCAGGGATCCAATACCGATTGCTTATGGTGAAACTGGGTATTAATCTCTCCTTACTTGCACTCCAGTCCGCCTCTTTCTCCCCCAAGGACGCACATAGCAAGACATGCGATGGCTAATTCATAATAAATCCTTTCTCCCCAGGTGCTGCGCTAAATCCTATCCCCCAATATCCCCGATTTCAAATCTAATTTAGGTTGAGGTTAACTGTTATAAGAAGCATAATGCATCGTATCTAAAATATAGGAGGGATTAATAATTTCGTCATCAATCAGTTTCTTCAAATAGTATTGCTGACAGCCATATACAATAAGTGTAACTAAGTTCTATCCTCCAGTGACAACATGTATCGTAACTTTCTTTACTGAAAGCCCTTTTTTATTGGATTTTCGAGGAAAAAATGCAGATCTGAAAAACATTATTTCAATAAAAATTAATATTATGCAAGTAGACCTTAGTTGTTTCATTTCATTGATGATACTGCCAAGCGAAGCCGTCTCTCTGCTTTTCTCTTTCGTGCTTGAGAGATATACAAAGCAATAACGTCGTCAGCCGATACTTCAGCGTTCTTCTTTTGCCTTTCCAGCCACGTTTATTGTTTCCTAGTCGACACGCGTCTCCTTCTCCTTCCCTCGTCTCCAGGGCCGGGGGAAATTTTCCGCAGCCGGTCCTGGAGGGGGGATTGGTCACATGATCCCACAACCCCTCCCTCTCGCCCATATCTCAGGGGAAACATTAAAAAATTCTACTATGGAAGTAAAGAGGGTTGGTGTGTATTATGGTTGTTATTCTAAACATGCTTTTGCGATTGTCCGGAAAGGAATTGGTCATTTTTACAGTTTCGGAGGGACAAAATATGTGTTTTTTCATTCCAGGATATGCATGCAATGAGATGGTTCAAAAC
Source organism: Hetaerina titia (assembly GCA_037158775.1). Lineage (NCBI taxonomy): Eukaryota > Metazoa > Arthropoda > Insecta > Odonata > Calopterygidae > Hetaerina > Hetaerina titia. The sequence goes on from CM073771.1 coordinate 67,336,179, forward strand.
AGGGCAAAAATGCGCACTGCATATTGAATACCTTCATTTTATTGCTCGGTCAGATGAGAGATATTTAACTCTGATACATGAGGTTTAATGGAGATTTTGAATAGTCTTTTAAATTATACAGTCGCACTTGTCCACGGAAGTATATAAAGGCATAGAAGGCGTTTCATTGAATCACTTCATCATATACTAAAAAGATTAAACCATTTGTATACTGTTGATTTTAAATTGATACATAAAGGAGGGTCTTTCACCTGATTTAACGCAAGAAGTTTTGTAGCATAACGTCCTCGGAAATCCGTTTACCTATCTAGGCATATTCCGTTTTCGAGCAGACGTGGTTTCGTAAATATGCCGGGTGACCGGAAGGGGAATTTAACGATCCTTCTCGCGTGGCTACTGAGTAAATTGCTGATGCTTTCTTATATATCAGCGCAAAATATGAACATTTTTAAGCCCAGTTGTAGCCCTTACTAGGCGTTCGAACTTTATGGCGCACCTGAAGTCTTTTTCATTGATGAACGTACAAAAAGATGCGACAAATCCTCATATTGACAATCTGTTTCCATGAAAATCAATTGGTATGAAGCACTTTAAGAGAGTTGTCGTGTAGAGCAGTAGCAATGATAGTTTTTAGTGCTTGAACAGAGTTTGTTGAAGAATGAGGGTTTAATCAGAAGTCGAGAGAAGAGGTAGTGGTTTGAAAGAGTATATTTGAGAAGTCATGACTAATGGCCGTCGAAAATAATCTCAATGCAAGGAATATTTAATATTTGAGGTACAGAAAAACGCGTATGAAAAAATGTATGCTCTCAGACTCCACCAGTCAACCTATGAACTCAAATTTGATACAGGTACGTGTCTAACCGTACAACCGCCGGAAAACATCGGAAATTTCCGAAAAAAAAAGGTCGAGTTTGGAACCGAGATAAGAATTTTTGGTCTACTAAGATGCAAAGCATTGTAATCAATGTGGATTTTAAAGAAGGACCTATCCATATTTTAGGGCTTTAAAATAAGATTCAATTCATTTTAAAGCAGTCAGACTTGGACTTATTTGCTTATCATCAATTGAAATTCATTATTTCTTATGCCAACGTGAGAAACCTCCCATTTCCGTCGAAATTTAAACCAGTAATGCCGTTGAAAGAATTTCAAATGATAAAAATGAAAATGAAGAAGTAAACAGAATGGAAGTGGGTCCATTCCGCTTAGGGGGGAAATTTAATCCTGCTTCAGGCCATACCCAAGCATACTTACGTGCACTACACGCGCCATGTGGTTACGACACATGCGGAAATATTGATTTCTCTACTGAGGCAACCACATAATATGAACATACTGGCCATTCGTGATTCTTTTCCGGACAACTTTAGCAGACTTAAAGGACCTTTCATATTTTTGATTTTGTTTCTACTTTGTAATTTATCATCAAAAATTAATTTCACTCAATCTACAAATGATTTCCAAGTGTTTACGGCTATTGGAGGTGCCCCCTTCTAAAGTAACAGTCAAGTCGTAAGAAATATACGGTATTTATATATATTATCCTTACCTTAGACAAATTTCAAGAAACTGCAGGAGATGCCGCAACAGTAACTTTTTAACGGAGTCATCCGCTATGTGTGCGTTTGTTTATATATTATTATATTATAATATTATCCTTCATTGAAATTTGTTATTCCTTATCGTGAACGATTTTCTTATATTTTCAATCACTTTACCCAACCTTTTTCCGTTCACTCACCAGCATTGAATGAGTGGATGGAGAACTATGAAATCCATATTGTTTCAACGTTCGGGAAGTATCAAAGAAAAACCTTGCTTTTATGCAATATTTTAGCTTTCTAAAAATAGATATTTTGATTATATCCAACCATATTCAATATATTTGGTATATAACATCAATTTGTAACATAGTAATCACCAACTTGAGAACAATATCTGCCTTTTGTATACTTTTTAAATCTGTATTTAAATATCTAAATTTTCAAAATAAATTGCTAGTGCAAGGTGTGCTTTCTAACTAAAGAAGACATTTGCACAAGAAGCATTAACAGATTCGTGGTAAACTGAATTATCCTATTTTAATAATTATGATGTGATTTGTTTTCATCGTAAAACCCTTCCGTCACATTTTGGTAGGAATGTAAAAGTCATCACCTATCTTCTTAGATGATCCCTATTCTGGCGAGAAAAGTTGTTAATGAGCTTCCGTAATAACTGCGGCAATTAGGAGATGAGAAAAACAGATGCCATCTACAAGTGACATTTTATGTTATGACTCCCATCATATTAAGCTCATTTTCCCCAAAGCTTCTCCGTTCGTGTGGCGGGACTGGTCGCTCAACTCATATTTGGCAGAGTGCATTATTAATAAGAAATGATGATGTTAATTTCTTCATTCAAAAATTACAAATAAAATACAAAGGTGAGTGAAAAAAATGTCATTTTCAAGAGTTCACACGATTAAAATTTAATATTACTTTATTAACGGTTGTTATTTTATTACCGCTATATACATACATATATATATATATATATATTCATCACTTTATTTTCCCCTCCGGAACCTCGCTTTTCTTTATTACTCGATTGCTCCACTAACTCAATGATACTCATTAGTAACAAGCCTACTGTTTTCATAAATTTAACTTAGACAGTGCATTGTGATAACATCATGTAAATATTTGGCGAAGAAGGAAGGTAAAATGTTCGTTTTCTTTATTCAGTATGAACATTTTTCCTTTGTTTTGAAAAATACCGAATATTTTCATTGTAATTTTTAATAAGGTTTTCCAAGTTTCCCTATATTCCATAAACTTTTCTTATGCCATTTATTCCATCTGATGGTAAACCTTTGATAAGCACTTGTGCTGAAAGATGGTGGGAAACACTCAAGAAAGGCACTATGAAGTGATGCAGGAATTAACATAGAACTGAGGGAGAGCTACCTCAAGCCAATACTTGGATAGATAACCTTTCGAAACCTGGAAATAATCATCTGAAAACTCACCTAATACTAATAAATGTTTCGTACAGTTATTATTTTCTCTTTCCCTAAGTTTTACGCTTCTTTCAGTTTGCATTCAAGTACTTCATACTCGTCTCGTCAGATCGCCCAACTCGACTGTCTTAGAGAGAAATTCTATGTATGTAGGGAGCCTATCAACTCCTATCATTCCTGTCTTTCTTTCTCGGCAGTTTCTGCATCTATTAATTTGTCGCTCTCCTCCCATTCTGTCTCTCTCTTACACCCCATAAAAGGGACGCCATCTTGACAAGCAGTATCAACTGCCTCACCAGCTTCCTCGCGGGATTCGTCATCTTTTCCGTGCTTGGATACATGGCGCACGTCCAGAACAAGTCCGTCGCCGACATCGGGCTCGAAGGTGAGACCCCCACCATTAAGTGTTTTGCCTTTACTTTATTTTCCAATAATTACATACTTCAATTGCCATTATTATATTGTTTGTTGTTATAATTGTGTTTATGTTTTAAAAATGCCATTCCTAGAACACGCTATCATTTTTATTTAGAATGCTATGACAGTTGGTGCTTTTATCGTGGATACAACCGGGATAAACTGTAACCAAATAAATATATATATTATATTAATGGCAAAAAGGCTAGGAAAGCATCAAGTAACTAACTAAACAGGATTGATGGGGGAAATAATGAAATGAAAACAAATAAATTTTAATGCAATTATTCGAATTAACATTTATTTCAATTTTGAAATTTTAATTAACAATAATAATTTGCTCGTTGGACTTGGAATGCATGAAAAAATGGCTAAAAACTGGGTTTCTTGAAATAGAAAACATATTTGAGTGACTTTTTCATTTATTTTATTCCTTATCGTCCGTGGCTATAGTGATATTTTTAACAATTAAAATGTTACATCTTATCTCATTTTAATGATCATCGTTATCAATTTAATTTAATGATTACCGTTTTAATCATCACCATTTTACTACTGGGTTGGTAGTACATTTACTGGGCCACATATAAATTATATATGTATGATTTATATGTATATTTATAATGTATAAATCATATGTACTTCTAAAAACAGTAATAAAATTTCGTCATTCGAAACCCGCAGCTACGTTCATGTTAGAGAACTAACTCTGTATATTTCACTAATAGCTTCTGTTTACCCTACAGGTCCTGGCCTTGTGTTCATAGTCTACCCCGAGGCCATAGCGACCATGACGGGTTCCGTATTCTGGTCCATCATCTTCTTCCTCATGCTCATAACATTGGGTGAGTTGCCTGTCCACTCACTTATCAATGTTGATGGTATAACGAGAAAATCTTGTTATCAATGTGGTCATACATTTATTTTTAGATTTTCATTAAGAATTAATGTATAAAGCGTGTAATATTAAAGAAAGGTTACTCACAGAAAACGTGTCCACACGATTAAGATGCAGATTAGGTATTCCTATACTTTAGGTATTCCTATACCTTACAAAAATTAACCAGAGCAAAAGTCTTTTTTGATAGTCCTATTGATTAAACATCGTGACAAATAATTTTGGTACCCCATATTTCGTATCTTTTTTGGTTTAGGTAAATAGATGTTAAACAAAAACTTGGAAACTTGAGTATGAATGTATTATAGAAGGAAACCATTACGGTAAAGTCTCGTAAACCTAAATTTGAGAGAAATTAAAGAATATATACCCAACGACTTTTATACTTAAAAAAAACATAAATTTTAGGACCTACTTATATGTCAGCTCTTTTCCGAGAGTTTTAACAATCCAACACTAAAGTTATAGGAACACCAGTGTTTGTGTTCCTATAACTGCGGTTTCAAGTCTCGATTATTTGAACGATTTATTTCAGATTCCTCTAAATAGAAATCAAATTCTTGGCTATACTCTAAGGTTTCAGGCTCACTCCGTGAAAGTATTCAGTATTCATATTTTTAAAATTCGTACTTTTCCTCAGAAGTTATTTTTTTAATATAAATAAATTCCTGTGGAAAAGTTCCCTTTCATGGCATTTTTACTTTCAGGTTTGTTAGCCTTTTGCAGATAAAAGTATCTAACTTACCAGGTTCAAACAACAAATCGCTTATCGCGTTAGACTGATGTAGAAGTAGTTTATGGATCTAGGAGAGATCACGTCCGAATATACATGAAATAGGTACAAGTTTCCTCTGGAGCAGTGTTTCCCAAACCTTTTCGAGCCACCTTTCGATCCTTAACCTATACTCAACGCCCCCTAATCGATAACTTTAAAATAATAATCAAAATCATAAAACAAAATAACCAAATGAGGAACATTAAATAATTAAATTAAAAACAATGACTAATCAAATTTTTATTTATAATCCAATAGATGTATAGTTTTCATATCACATTTATGCAAAAGACTTACTACACAATAAAAGGATTTAAGATGAGAATATACTTTTTGAATAGCAATAAATTATGAAAACAAATAATTGTGAGAAACCTTTTTTATAGAAGTTTACATGTCATTTGCTTTACTTAAATTAAGCAATTTTATAGCATGAACATTTTCCATTTATGAAAATAGAATAACAATCATGTTCTCTTAAAACTAGTCAAACAATTGAGTGACTATTGACTATAGTTTTTCACGGTCTACACCTGTAGACCGTGAAATGTAGAAGTCATTTAAGGAGGTTCTATTGCCTAATTTAATAATATATTTCCATTGAATAAAATTTAAATAGAATGGATGGGCTTGATGGCCTGATACCAGTTTTCCAAAGTCCAGTTTAATATCACTTAGCAGGCGTCAAAATGTATTATTAGAAATATAGATATGTTTAATGGAAATTGTAAACGGTACAGATAGCAGATTAGTCCTATTTGTTAATTAATGTTTGAATTTTTAAATTGTCTTGCAACTGTGAATAAATATTATTAATGTCAATTATATTACGCTAGGAAATTCTTCGCTTCTGGTTTAAATACACATTTTTTTAACGAAGTCCACACGTTTTTCATGACAATTTTTTTACGTGTCTTACTAATACAAACGGCAAGTGTCTAATTTGTGTGTATGTTCTCTCTTCATTTCTCATCGCTCGCCTTCCCCTCTCGAATGGACGCGCGAAGGCCTGGACAGCACGTTTGGGGGCCTCGAGGCGATGATCACCGGCCTCTGCGACGAATACCCTCGACTCCTCGGGAGGCATCGTGAGATATTCGTCGGCTGCCTCCTGCTGCTCGTCTACATCTGCGGCCTGCCCACCACCACCTACGTGAGTCACCGACGCAAAAACCACATAGTCAGCTCGGAAAACGAACAACGGCCGACCCCACTTACTCGCAATAATCAGTAACATGAACCCAACTAATGTTTTACCTCATCGCCACTCTAGATCAGCGGTTCCCAACAAAGGAAGAATGCTCCACTTTGGAGGAACTGTAGGGTTCTGTGATAAGTAGAATTCAGGCATCTATTCAACATAGAGTGATGTCCTGTTTATTATCTACAGAGTGTTTAATAAGTCGTTTGTTTTCGATATTTTCTGAGGCATTCATTGAAACTCATTGACCATCGCATGTTAAAATCAATTTCTGTATATTACTTGCAATATACGCTTTAAGTTGGACTAAGTATCTTCGGTAGGTGGAGATTATATATTGAACTGTGTTGAAAGGGGGAGTGGAGAAAAAAGTTTGAGAATTAATCCTTCACATGTAATTGGAACTTGATTACAAAACTCACCATATCCAAAGTGTCCAAAGACCAATGAGTCATCGAGGTCACCACGCGCGTATAGCTTCTCACAAGTCACTTGTAATGTGAAATGATATTATGTATCCAATACAACGTACTGAAATCCTTATCAATAGTAGTATCCATATTTTCATTTCACCGCAAAAGACACCAATATTATATTTTCTTTTCATGAAAATACACGTTTGGAGATTTGGAGATATGTGATTCAGAATCGATGGAGAACAAAAGATTCAACCGTAGAACAATATTGTTGCGTTAATGTAAATTTTTGTTCATGCTAGCTTTCTAACTGAAGTGATAAGATTTATGTTTATCCCTCGGTATAAAACTCGGTATATGCGAATATTTTTTTGACTGCTCCACCGATGTTTTTCGAGTATAATAGATTTTTAAGCCGCAAAATGCAATGCAATGAGTGCGAATCATCCACGATTTGCGAGAGATGACAGAGGACACCCTAGGGTGTGGTATATTGGCATTAAACAAGAACCAACGTTGTAATTAATGTACTTTTAGGCATTTACGCGTACATACATTACTACTCACCTGATGGGAGCAATGGGTTCCGGAGGAGTAAGCGAGTGACTAATGGAGTGGGGGGGATTATGTGCACTGTGATGTAATGCGAAAAAATGGGGCAATTTTGCACGGGATGCGAAATTAATTACATGCTAAGCGAGCGTAAATACAATAATAAATTTAATTCGGCTCCATGCCAGTCGCATTAACTCTTTTGTAAATCGAAACTTGGCGGGGAAAATGTGATGGTTGTCGGAAGGGGTGGTGGAGCATGATATACAACTCAGCCGACTGACCCACTAATATGGACAAAACTCAACATGAATACGTTTCTTTGGTTAACAATGCCCTTGTTCGATGACTCGTGGAAAATACGTAAATCCGGTGCCGAAGAAATTCAGCCAATTTTAATGAAAGTTTCATAACTTTATTCTAATGATAAGATTTAAAATACAATAACATTAAGTTTATGGTAAATACGAGATGGGTTCAATTTCTCAGGTCACCCAACGTTTTCTTGGTTTTGGGTGAGCACGGGTTGTAGAATGTTAACACGATACATTTACTTATCCCTTTTGTTGTCTCCGGCGTAACTTTATGGAATTTGCATAACATATTGAAATGAAATGAAAATATTGACTTCGTAATTCCACACATTCATCAAAAGTGTGTAGAATTACGAAGTGGATAATTTCATTTCAATATTTACTTATCTCTCCAAACTAAACATAATCTGACATCCGAAACTATTGAATAAACTCTTCTTCAATTCCGCTTACCTTCGTTCTCCCTAAATTCTGTCAAATATCTCTATCCTATCCCTAACCCTTCCTCGTTTGCTCAAAATTTTCCCCTCCATGACCATCTTCAACATTCCATCGCCAATCCAAACGCTCTGCATCCATTTTCCCGCCTCTTTTGCATTTCTCCCAACAATTCTCCTCCTCTACTACCATACGTAGCACTCGGATTACCAAATTCTCAACATTTTTTAAGCTTCGGGAATCGACAACGGAAAATCGCATTTCCCGAGAATTCTCGAGAATTCCTGAAACAATCTTTTATATTTAATTTTCGTTTATCATTGTAATACGAGTAATGACTGTAACAGAAAATTCTAATAAAAAACCATTGAGAGGGTGTGGCTACCAGGTTCCTGGCCCCGGCGCTGTCTTTAAGAGGTTTCTAGACACTACTATAGGTATTAGAGCGATGTAAAACTTAGGTAGATATCGTAAAATTCCGTGAGTGGACGTCGACCGGATTTTCACGAATAGTGCATCTTTTGCCTTTGTAATAACTTCCTTTACTTTAGATAGCGTCAAATTGGAACAATGTGTAAGAGATACTAGATGAGTAGTACATACATTTTACATGGTGAGTGTTGCTTGGTTCAAAAAGTCGATTTTTCCGACCAAATTTTTTCGAAATTCAAGAACGGGAAAGCGAAAAAAATTCCCCAGAACAGTGGGAAGGAATTCCGCCCGGGAACCCTGCCTAGCATTTCTTCGTTTGTTTTTTTCCCATTCATTTCAATTTTTCCATCCTTCTCTAGCCGCATCTCAAAAGTCTCCAATCTACGCCTGGAATTTTGCTTTAAATACCATATTCTCGTGCCATTGATAACGTCTCCATGGCCTTTTTTTTAGGGGATACCGAGTCACCTTGTACGACACCCTGTACTATGATCTACATCAAAAAATTTCAACTCCCGGTCATATGTTGATTAACGTTGAACCACCAAAGTTGAAAATCATTTGGAGAAATAGTTTAAAGTAGAATTTCGAATCATAGTATAAGTTCTGGCTCTTTCCTGTGATTTCTTTTGTCTTCAACAGTGATTAGGAGGCTCCTCGGATTTTTCTTGGGGCTATTTAACACTTAAAGGGAACATGCCACGCCAAAATTAGTGTCTCAAAAACCCCCCACTTTTCACGCCACGCTGAAGAAATCCCTTCTCATGAATTCCTTTGGATTTTAATTCATCGTGAGGTGAGTGTAACCAAGTCCATCGCCGTCACAAAGATTGCCCATCCCCGGCTCTAACACTCTAACACCCTTTGAATAAAAAGCATTAGGACAGCCCAAACATTTACCTTTTACGGAACATAACTCACAATGAGTGGTGAAATTTTTAATTGTGATGGGTCATTTTTAACCTTCATAGTCATCCATTCGTTTAATATTTAAAAAAGGTTTTTCTTTATTCTTTGAATATTTTCTAGTATGAAACTTTGGTTCTAATCTGCTTCATTCATGGGAACAATAATTCATCTTATGAGGACAGATACCTACCATGATAGAGTTGAAATGAGTGGCATATAGTTGAAATAGTAGGAATCATGGAAGGTAAAGAGCTACGGAGGAAGGTCTTGGTAAGGTTGGAGGAAGGTACGGAGGTAAGGATGAGTTTATCTAAGCGGGTAATGGAAAATAACGGTGCACGGAGCTGTGAGGAAGGGAACGGATTGACAGGGGACGGTACGGACGGTTTGGAGAGCTGTTACAAGCCATTGCTTGGATTAATGACCAGTTATGATATTGACTAAAAAGATAAATTGGATCAAAAGGTATTGTAATCACTGTTTGCACAACTAAAATTCTCAAAACCCACACATAATTTATGATGATGAAAACCAGCTTCGATGGTTTAAATAAACTTGATGGATGTCGATCTCTCAGCTAAGTATTCATAAGGGACCCTTCAAGAAGACTTCCTGCGTAAGCGTTCATGCGGCGTTGACATATTAATTCAGAACGATAAATATTCATTCATTAAGATTTCATTATAATTCAATTATATTAGGGCAGTCATTGATCCAGCCAGGTGGGCGTTGGAATAAAATGTTTATCTTGCCGAAGGACAGAGATGAGATTAGAATATTTCCTTAAAATTCATATATAAATTCATGGCCAGTTATGGCCATTTTTTGTTAAGATTATATGATTCTCAGTTGAGCCTCACCACCTCGCGACGTGTCCTAACACACTGCGTTCCCTATGAATTCCCCAATAGCCCCCTGTCAACACCCTAAAGCCTTCCTCTTCACTCAAACCATCACCATTCTTTACTACTCCCGCCTAATACCCTCAAAACCAATTGAAACGTGCCATCCGATTGGAGGACCAGGTAATGGGTGGTTCGATTCAACTCACTTGACCGTTAATTATCTTAAAACGGTTCCCGGTTCTTTTTTAATCGGAGATTTTGTTCCTATTCCGATTCAATCCCATATTCGTACGATCCGACTTGGTAATTTCCCGATTCACTTTTGATTCTCCGTAATGAGTCTCGGAGAATATAATTTTAAAACTTATCAATATTAATGGAAGTAATTTGATGATTATCTCCTTAATTATTAGAAACTTTCTTTAACTTGCGCAATTGACTAGTGATTACAGTTAATAGATAATTTCAAAATATAAGACAGCATTTATGAATCATAGGATAATGTCGGGAATGTTTGTTGCCAACGAAGAAGTCGGATTAATGAAAATGGTTCGGAAATCATGGGTAGCAAATATACAAGAATTTCGTTAACTGCTGTAATTCTCAAATTCTTTGAAAAATGCTTACCGTATTTTTTCAAACATTTTATGTGACAGCAATAAAATTAGCCTGTAACCTAATGAAAGTTAATTTTCATAAAATTTAAGTGAGAAAAACGAGAATAAAATTATATATTTTTTAAAGTACATACTAAAACGTTTTACCTGTCCTGCGTCAATAGATAGAACCACATTCCATCAAAATATTTTATTTAGCGATAGAAAAAACTATTTGAAAGGATTGGGGTATCGGAAAAGAGGATTGAAAATAGAGAGCGTCAGACTGGTCACCTTGATCTTGAAGAAAAACGCAAAGGAGACTACTGCTTTAAATACAAAAGAGACTTTTACTAATTTTGATTAAGGGCAGTAAGCCTGTCAAGGTAGGTTTTGAACGACTCCTAGATTAATTATTGATGCGAGAGTACACTTCTCATAACGATAAAACTAAATACCCTAACATCCCATATTACAGAAAAATATTTTTTTTTTCAGTTCTCTTCATGCAGCCCATAATGTTTCTTGTTTTCTTCTCTGTACAGGTTCAATATTCTCCTTCAAGAACAGTTTTCGACATCCCGGTACCTTTCGATATCTCTTGTAACCGCTAGTCTTGCCTTCTTCAGATTTTCCCAGAAGCCGTCTCTCTTCCTCTGCCTTTCCTAGTTAGTCCTCGTTTGCTATCCGTTCCGTCCATTTTATTTTTATTCTACCCCAAACCCACATCTCAAATCATTCCATTTGTTCAGAAACTGAAGCGATCAATGGCTCGAGGTTATTGCGAAAATGTGTAAGCCCTCAAATTTCGACCGGTTATTCTCTGGGAGAATTTGAAAAAATCAGTTCAGCAAAAGAGAGTAGAGAGAGGAGATGTTCATAGAATATATTTTAATTTTGAACGGGATGATTTTTCTCAAAGACCATGGAAATTGATAGTATTGACCTTTAAGATATATCACATTAATATTTAGGTTGTATTATCTGTATTATTCTAATTCTTATTCGCATTCTTCCGCTCCAGGTAGGATTTGATGGCTCTAGGGACAATACAATAATATATCACTAAGTCTAACATGATACATCACTTAATACCTATAAGTACTCTGACACCCTGCACAACAATAAACCATTTACCACCGTATGCTTTCTTCCTCCCTTCATTCCCCCCAAAACGTCCACTCTTTTTTTTTCTCCTCTCTATCCCAATGTGTAACATTCCATTGCCGCTCAATATGCCTTACACCCATTTTTCATAGCTTTTTGGAATTTTTACCAACGTAATTCTGTCCTCCCTAACCTAGCCGCTAAAGGTTCTTCCTTTGATTTGCTTCCGCCGATTTAACTATTTCATACCACCTCCACACGTATATTTAAAAAACTGTTGTCATGCTCAACGACTAAGTTTTAGATCCACACAATACTACGCTTCATAATAAATTAATTTATTTTCAACTGTACTTTTTTACATTTTTCTTAAGGTACGTGTCATCGATTCCCATCCCATCGTAAAGGTTTCTTTACCTAACATAATTCTTCTTTAAAAACGCTAATGCTAATTTAATAGTACGTAGCAGAAAACCGGATATATGAAATATACGACATAATTTCAAAGTCTGAAATCTGCTAAGATTTTTATAATAAACTGCTTACACCAGAAAGTTGAAACGTCTGTCACTTCTCAACATTACTTCTTTGTAGATGTATAACTTCTTCACAACTTCAAAGATTCCCGATTCTACGGTCGCCGATAATGCTTCAATGAGATCGTTTTTTTACCCACTGGAAAAACCGGTCGGTCCGTGACCGATACTTCTCGGGTTCGTTTTCCCACGGCATTCGGCATTCTTCACATCCAAAATACTTTTAACGTATGTCTTTCACTCACTTAAAGATGAAATTGGATGGCTTATTAGGCCACACAAGTGGAGAAAAAGGATGACTCGCACTTATCGACAACAAACGACGCCATTTCAAGTACTGAAGACGCTTATCACCCTAGCGGTAGCTATGCAAACTCTGTGAATTGCGCTGTGCATCCATTAATGTTTTGTGTTTTTTAAGAGTGCCCGAATACTTTAAACTCAACTACATCCTTCCTCTCCTCTCATTCCTAAGAATTAAAGTTGGCTGATTTCAGAAGGACTTGATCATCCCATTTCCAAACTGTACTCATCCACGGATTTGAGTACAGTTGGGAAAAGAAAGGCAAAAAACTAAGATAGGCGTTTGGTAACAGAGAGATAGAGATTCTAGATTGCTGATGAGAAAATTTCTCGAGTCGCAAACTAGCAATAAGGTCGAAATTTCCTTGGCCCTCGACAGTGGGATAGTTAAGGTTGGCGGGATGGGAGGGAAGGAAGGAGGACGAGAAGGAGAGCGGACGTTGAAGGGACAAGTCTCTCATTCGAAAAGGGTTCCGGTGTTATTCATTAAGCGGGGCGGGGTCGATTGGTTTCAATCTATTCAAGGTTTTGCTCCAACCAATTAAAGGGTCACTCGGCGGGTGGGCACTTGGTGAGGGGAAGGCTTGGAGCGGTTGGAATGAGGGAGCGAGGGAGAAAGGGGGAGGGGGGGAGTTAGGAGTTTTGGGTGGGGAATTGGACGGGACGGAACGCGACCATTCACAATTTTTTTTACCCTCAACACATTTTAGTCTCCTGTGACGTGTTTATCACGCAGGATAATCCTTGCTCCGGCTGATTCAGTTCTTTGTTGGCTCCGTGCGTTGGAACGGAAGGATGTCGCGCCATCTGTCATCAAAGCACGGCGGCGGCGGGGGAATGGCTCACATGAGTCACTCTCTGAGTGTTTCAATGGACTGGAAATTGCTTCACTCCCGGCGGTGCTCTCGGAGACTGACCACCCACTGGATTGATTTAATAGCCGGCTGCGCATTTGCCTCAAGCCATGAGACCTCGGAACAAGGGATATGTTTATTCGGAGTTTTATACTGCGCTCGCTTGGAGGTCACCATCGTCAATCCTTCCGACTTAATCTTAGAATTCCCATGGGCTGTTCCGTTTGGACTACTTCTAACCTGGCTTTCGTCAATCTGACTTCGGTGTTCTGCTCCCCGCGTTCATCTTTTCGGACGTCGTAAGCTTTGACCCAGAGGAAATTAAATGACTGATTTTGCATTCACAAGAACCCACAAAAAAGCTTAAGCTAGCTGTCTGGTCAAATTTAATTCAATAGAACTTAAAAAAAAGACGTTTACGGAGCTAGTTTAGCAGCATACGGGATTCGTGTCTGCCGATTGCGAACAACAAATTGCCTAGGTACAATCTATTCTGTTTTTATTTGTTAGTTTCTATGAAGTTTAGGGGATGGGGAAAATTAATGACCACACTCTGAGGACAGGGCTTTGGTCTTTTTCCGTTATTGCAAGGCTTGCGCGTGTGTGTCTTCACCAGTTACATTTGTTCTCCTTCGTAGAAAGTATCTACAAGGTCTGTTCCAAAAACAGTGGGACTGAGTCGATTTAAAAAAATGCCAGAATTGATACATTCCTCCAAAACTTTTTAAAGTTGTACCCTTGTGCGTCCACACACCGCTGCCAGCGAGATGTTCAACCCTCGCACGCCTTCTGGAAGGCAGCGCCGGGAATGCTGCTAAACTCTCTCGTCACTGCCTGTTGTTACGCTTCCGCCAAGCCTTGGTGATGTCCTTTCAGCACAGATTTGAGGCGGGAGAAGAGGAAGAAGTCTAGTGGACCACTGTCTAAAAAAGTTGGATCCTCACTCACATGGTCGAGAAGCTCTTGGCAGATCCGCAAGCGAGTTTCCTTTTGTTCGTCGGAGAGCACTAGCGGCATCAACTTCGCACACATCTTTCTCATGCCCTTGTTTACGAATACTTAATCTGCGATCCCTGTCCAACCAAGCCTTCACTCTAGCAAGATTTTTGTCACTTTTTGAGACCTAAGGGAGTCCTAAAGGTTTGGCGTTCTGCATCTTGTCTACCCCCCTGAAATAATTTGTGCTACTCTAAAACCTCCGATCTGCCCATGGCGTTATGAACATAAGCTGCCTTAAGCATGTCATGAAGACTCTTCTATCAGTTTTACCCAGTTTCACGCAAAATTTGATGGTGTAGCGCTGGTCCAATAGCCGGTTCATGACGGAGCGTAACGAGATCTCGTTATAGAGGTTTCGCAAACAAACGATCCGCACACCGCAAATTCTGGGAGCCAATTACCGCCATCCTCCAGCCTTTTCTGAGATTCCCCTCTATCAAAATGCCGCTCTTCTATCCGTCTATCCGGAAAAAAATAGTCATACTACTTTTCTGACAGATCTTGTAAGTGTGCGATGCTATCAACTCCCTAAATTTCGTCTTCATTCCCCCAATGGAGACCTATGTACTACGTTACCCCAATATACGAGTTAATCTTCTCCTGAAGATATCGTCCACCACATATTACTTTGCATATGGCTATTTTATAAAAGTTTGTTATTTAATAGACAAATTTTGTGTCCTTCCTCTCATACCGTGCAATTATTAACGTTTTTAATGTCCCTCATCATGTCCTCGCCTTCTAAATCAGCTCTCGTTTCTTTCGTGTTTAAAATCCCTCTACATCGTCATTCACTAGAGTTCCATCCCTATTTGTTTCACGATGTAGGTTACTATTTTATTCAATATATATTCCTTTCCCTGGCTCCGTAAATACGTTCTCTCCTATCATTATTCCAAAAAAAAATTATCTTTAATGTTATTTACGCGAAATTAAAAATTTATATGCTGGAGAGAAAATTGAGAGTAAATATTTATTGCTTAGGTTGTTTAGAAACGTAAAGACTAGGGATCAATCTGAAACAAGTTAAACTAAGGACGTGAAACTCCCACTTTCGAGCCAAGAATTTCTGGTACCCAGGAAATCACTAAGCATAATTTTAAATGCGTTGCTGAAAGTCATCACCGGCACTTAAGACCCTTTGGTTATTATACGAACCCTTATCCACTAGACTATCTCGGCGCCGTTTTTGAGGTGCTGCCCAAAGCTAATTAAAACAGAGATAGTGCTGTCCATTTAATTGTTTCTCTCAAATATAACTCTCATTTTGAATAATCGCGTTATAATCGAGGGATTTTTTCCACACCGGTGTTTAATTTAATTATATTAGAAGTTTGTTTGTTGATGAATAAATGCAGTGTAATTTATAAGGAATCACTACATTCGCTTTGAATGTGCTATGATGTATGAATTCTCTCTCTCGTGTTTCAGGGCGGCATTCACCTGGTCAACCTGCTCAACATTTACGGCCCAGGGATCGCCATTTTGTTCGTGGTGTTCGTGGAGGCGGCCGGTGTGTGTTGGGTGTACGGCGTGGAGCGCTTCTCCGACGACATCCAGGCGATGCTTGGACACCGACCAGGCATCTTCTGGAGGGTTTGCTGGCAGTACATCAGTCCATTCTTCATACTCGTGAGTCTCCTGCTCCGAGCTACTCGAGCAAGACTATTAATTGTTACAGTTTCTCCCATTTTTCATCACATTTTTTATTAAAAACAGCAGTCTTTCTGTCAAAGGTAGGACCCTGAAAGCTTTTACTCAATACTTTGGAATTCTAAGGTACCTACTTAATATCTCTCATTACTCACTTTTAAAAATAACTAAAGACTAAATCATTTTTCAAATCCACATTCTTTCTCTCTGCCTTCATCTTGTTCAAAGCATTCATTCTTCTTCTCCACCCAATCTTTTCACTCTTATCTTTTATACTCAAATGCTTATCAAAATCTCCTCCATCCACTTTTCTTACCACCTTCGTATTTCTCTGGACAAACTTCTAACCTACTGTGTCATGTCTGATGGTCTTGTTACTCTTCTAGATCTTCATTTTGGTCCATTTAATTTTTTCATTCTTCTCAATTCCCACATCATAAAATACTCCAATTTCTTCCCATTATCATGTTCCGTTAACGATAAAGAAACCCAGTCTTATGATGCTCCGTTGCGCATCAAATCTTTCACCTTTCTATATGATTCATAATTTTAGGTCATTTCCATCAACTTGCTCCTCTTTGAAAAATGCGTAATACCTAATGGGACTCATCAAACCGAATAATATGTCATTTATCATTGTAACTTCTTCAGCCCTGGATTATTTTGACTCTTCTTTTCACTATACTGCCCTCCGTTTTTGCTAATCGCCTCAAAATTCTCCCTTTTGTATCCTCCAGCCAGTGTTGCTTTACTTTTCCTACTGCATTACAAGGTCAAGATCAAACGAAAGAAGTCAGTGGGCGGGAAGAATGAAACAAAGGAATAAAGAATACCGAAGAGAGGGCTCATCAGCTTCAAGACTGTTTAAAAAGTGCAACTTGAGCATTAGAGGATATATACCTCAGGGGAGGCGTAGTCACAACAAATTTAAAATTGGACAGTGAAAAGTTAAAGTAGAAGAGATATTTCCAATCACGAATACGTTTGATAAATATCACGTCATCAACTAGCCTTTATCATGGATCTCATATTTGAGAAAGAAAGAGTGAAGACGCAACAAAAACTAAATACTATATGTAGTGCCTTTCTGTTATATCCTGTGTATAAAGTCTACGGAAGTCTTCCACTTGTTCCTTGGTCATGCAATCAAAAGAAAATGTTTTGATAGTTGTCTCTGTGGTCATATTCACTCAGTTCTCTGAAGGTGATGGCAACTTATATCGGTCTGAGTCGGCCTTCGAAACTTTAGCAGCTGATTTTTTCACCTGTAGTAAGTGAATCAAGGACCTTGATCGCTTCAGGAAAGGCATTGAAGAGCAGAATAAACGTATACTCTTCCAAAATACTCTCTCCTAGCAAAGGAAGAGTTTTGACAAGAGGACATTCATTCTGGAGAGAAACTAAGTCAACAGATAGAAACACTTTCTTAATAAATATATCCAGACCGTTCTCTACTACATTAGTGAGACTTAGAAAAAAACAGCAGCTAAAACTTGAGCATGAAAACGTTGTGGCCGAAGATAAAGTGAAGAAGGTCAAATGAATTGAGGGAATAACGGGGCTCTACGAAAAGTGAAAGAAATGAGTCTTATGACAGGTCTGAATATAAGAGATGTTCCGTATCGGACTTTCTTTGAGACGCGATCATTTTGAAGACAGTAGTTGTAAGAAAATTGAACGAAAACGACAAAAATTAAGAAGCGGAATGGAACAAATAGAACCAATAATAACATACCACAAAGTGAAACATGGAGCAGTGAAGAGGTTAGCCGAGAAGATTTGGATTGCTGCATCAAACAATGATGAGATGCAATGATAACGAGAACACAAGTAATGTATGAACCTGCATATATCTTTAACAGAAATGAGATTTTTTATATTTACTCAAAGAGATATCCTTTAGATAATATCATTTAGTTATACAAATCATCATTTTTCTAAATCCGGGAAATACTTGTAAATTTAACTTGCTGACCGGTCTATCTGTTTTTTAATCCGTAGGAAAAAAATATAAAATTTTCAGCGTCGAAGAAAAGTAAAGTCGAGAAAAAACTGAAGTATTCTAGGATAAAGAAATTTTGATTATAAAAACCCTCACAGGAAGGGATGTCACAGAAGGCAGGGGTGATGGAAGGAAGTAGTGTGGGAATTTCATTCCGGAGCCCAACCTCCTTCCCGCATGAATATTTAAGATGTTAAACACACCCGCTCCCGTCAAATCTCAGGCATTTTGATTTTCCCTTCCCCTGAGGGCCATTCGAGTTCGTATTTAATGTGCTATGTTAAACATCTACCTCCGAATTGTGGAGGTTCGGGGCGCTATATCAATCCCACTCGGCCTGCGCGCTGGATTGGCGACGCCAAGGAAGAAGTTGTATTTCGGGCTGAGATCGGTATGAACAGAAAACCGTGAGAGCGTAGCTATCGTATTGTTACAAAATCACGTACGAGCATTCAATTTCATGCAATGATTGCTTTTTATTTAACTTGCCGTTAAACTTTAGAGTCAAAACCTATACCAGAGTAGTTTGACAATTTTCCGATCTTACAAATAAATGAATCTTTTCTTCTTCAAATTTATTTTTATTTTCAACGTAATCTCTTTATGAGTCATTGCACTTTTTTTAGCGATGCTCTAACTTTTTTAACCCTTCCAAATAGTAGTTGACGCCTTTCTCCACAAAATAGGCGTTCACGTATGCAATTACCTCCTCATCTGATGAGAATCTCTGTACTCGCTTTGTTTCCTAGCAACGTATTTTGAGCTAAAATCATTTTGATCATACTCATTCGCACTTTTCGTGAGCAATCGGCTTTAAGTTACCAATATTTTTTAGTCGTTTGCTACCTATAACTCTCGTATAAAAGTTTAATTTGCATAGAATTTAATGCTTCTTCACAATGAAACCAGAGTTATCAACCCGAAAGAAGGTCGGTTTGATAGGTGAGGGTAGAGCTCATGTAGTAGTGAGCCTTACGATTTGTGTAATTTATCTTGGTAGCGTAGGCCTATTTTTTCCCTCTAAAATCTGTAGTTTTCCAGGAATATATGGTTCATGAGAAGTCATACTGCTTAAAGTATATCCGGGTATTGAAGCCGGATCCTTTGGTAACTGGCCCAATGCTCTCCGCAATAGGCTATCACTTCCCACAATAATTCGATAAAAAAATCAGTATCTCCTCTAAGACGATACATGGAATAGTTCCAGTCACCATTTATAGTTCACGCCAAACTTAAAGTGCAAACTTAAAGCACATTAGGATAAGAGAAGGGCAAACATTTTCCTCTTATCCTTTCAGTGCAGTTGATTTGAACGAAAAATTCAATAGTAAAAAATGAGTTTCCTGTAACAGCTTCGACAAATTCCAACACTGGAGTGTTTAGGATTACCAGCACCGGTCTTCCAAATAAATCTCCGAAAGACATTTCTTTCTTGGTGCAGTTTTCTCCTGCTAAACATGTTAATTATTGACGATGTTGAAAATGAAAAAAAACTTTGGCGTCAAAGGTAAAATTTCTGTGATTCGTCTATATTAGGTAAATGGGTGTACATAAGCAACTCCACCATCGGTAGGCATATGTTTTTCTTTGATTTGACAAATCTGTGATGTAAATATTGTGCGAGGGCATATTTTGTGAGCACATCATCGCCAATACGTCTCTCATCATGTAGTAGATACAGATCATTAGAATCTCCTTTAACAGCTGCAGCATAAGGTCTCTTAATAGACTTTCATATTTTCTCTATAAGACTTCACTTGTTTCCCATGAGTGTGTTGTAACTTTGGGAATTGGAAGCTCAGCAATTTACATTTTATTTCGTCGTTTGACTCCCTCACAATAATTTATCTCACCAAGTTTCGTCTTCACTTTCTATCCTTCTCCCTCCTCTCTAAGGTCATCTTCATCTGCTCCCTTGTCAACTACGAGGACCTTAACAGCCTAGAGTACAAGTATCCGGCGTGGAGTTTATCCGTGGGATGGGTGCTCACGGCGTCCTCCATCATGTGGATCCCCATCTACATCGTCTACAAGATCGCAATCACGCCCGGAAAATTCCTCGAGGTGAATTATTTTACAAATATCTTAATGAATACATCTTAATATAGTATTTGAGTCATACGTCATTAACTTATTTGATAGGCAGAAAGAAAAACTCTGATTGGCGCAATCATTTTGATAAAACACTGTACAAATTTAATCCTGTGCTCTCGTATTAATATTGAAGTTGATTAGAATTGATTTCAAAGCTCCAAAGTATAACATATTTACATTTAAAGTCAGTACTTAGTATCGGATAACATCGAAATAACTAAATATATTGAAACTGAGATACTTTTCTTAAATTTCTTACAAATCTCGGATATAATATATCAGGTAAAACAGCCATGTCTACTATAGGCATCTCCTGGCATGATTTCTCAATGGTATTTAACTATGTAAAGTTACTATTTATTCTGTTTAAATATAAACTTCTATAAATAGAATTTTAAAGTTTTAATAGAATTAGTTTATGGCGGTAGATTAACAAAAGAGTTAAAATATTATCAAAAGGTTTTTCCATAGCAACAAGTATAGGTACTTTGAATGAAAATGTACCTCAGGAATCAAACTGTATGTGCACCCAAGAATCTTATGCTTAGATCTTTAGTAATTCAAGTTTTAACGAAATATATACCATCTAATTTCACTTGTATATATTAGCTTAAATTCAAGCCTTTACTCAGATTTTAATAAAAAATTAGGTAACGTACATTACAAAAAAAGGGTCATATTTTATTTTAAATCGGTGTCCATTAAACGATTTATTTTTCGCTTCATCTCTTATCAGGACGAATTTACGTTATATCTTTAAATGTTGTGTCAGTTTAACAAATTCAAGTTTTTTTTTAAAACATAAGTTCAAAATATTGTCTTAACGCCGTATAACATGCTAGACATTTACTATTTTGTTATTTAAACTACCTTACTCCCGTTTGTTTTAGAGCGCTGAGATGGAATGATAATTTCCAATTTATACAAGGTTAAAAGTAAATTGGGACAGAGTCAATTTTGCACAAATAGGTCAAAACTTTTAGTCATCATGTTCAAAATCTGTAGTTGTCACTCATTCTTTTATTTCCAAGTCACTCATTCATTTTTAGCTCGGCAGGTTTCATGCTATCCGATAATCAAAATATTCGTTTCATAAACCAATATTGGAAGTGTAATGTGATGAATGCGACCAATGAAATATGATGCTGGTTTCTCCCTAAGGAAATATTTTTATTTATTATAGCATTTATTATTTGGTTTTTATGATTTCAATCGCTGTTCTACGAATTAATTTTACTGTTGGTTTAAGTATGGATTGAAACTTTTAAAAAATAAATGTTGATTTAACTAAGGGTGACGACAAAACTGGCAAGGCAGATAAAATTATTTAAAAGGAACAGTTATTCATTTTATAAAACTTTGAAACATTTTTATAGCCTTAAAAACTTTAATTTACTTTTATAATTGCATGGATCAATGTGAATTGGGCTTCCAAGCCCAGCGTTAACTACAGTCATCAAATAGAAAGTTGGTTTAATGGGTGAGGGTAAGGGTTCATTCCTATACTAAGCGTGTGAGATCTTCACTTGTAGGGTATGGGGACGAGTTCATTTTTCTTTACCACCGACGGTTTCCAAGGAAAGTGACTAGATGGATAGATAATCGTGTAACATAAAAAGGCCTCTTAGACCCATGAGTAAATACGCTCACATTTTTTTCTCTATTATAATAATTTAAACATGAAGGAAGAAATCATCGTTATAGAAAAATATGAAGCACAGACTTTTAGTAATCAAACCACTTTACTTTTCCACATAAACTTTATCTGGAGTTTATGTGGAAAAGTAAAGTGGTTTGATTATTAAAAGTCAGTATGAAGATTTTCCACCAAGTTACGCCAGAAACTGTTTTATTTATGAAGCACAGATTTAACGCTTCAATAGTGGTCGTTTCCAGTAATCAAATTTAGTTTTATGTCTGAAGAACAAATCACATAAATACACGTTAGTTCATATCATATTTATACACCCATATAAAAATATATAACAATTATGAAGTACTGTACTGATGGTTTAGTATTAATTAATTAATTGCTAAACGCATTAGTTTCCTGAAAAATAATAATTTTAGTTCTCTTTCTCGAGCGAAAGATGTGATTTCATTGTAATTAAAATAAGAGAAAACGTTTTCATTTTTCTAGTATTAACAAATAGAGAGTACTGTTGCATTATGTAGATTAATATCATTGATGAACTAAATTTTAAATTAAAAAGAGCACTACATTTTTCATATGCTATCTCTTTTATTTTAAACATTTCATGGCTATTTTTTACGAAATGGAAATGGTTAGAACTAACTTACTGTCGAAAATATTTCTTTGACTTTTTCATTTTCTCAATTATGAAAACTCAAGTGTCGGCGCATACATTATTGCAATTTAAATTTACAAAATCTTTAGCAGATCGAAACACAATAGAGTGTATGCATGACCTGCTATTCCAAAATCACCGAAAAGATACCTTCCACGTGTAATTCACGGTGTCAGCCTGTAAATGGTGGCACTAATTCTATAATTGAAACCACAAATTCAATTGTATTTAATGATAGTTATAAGATACCTTTTACAATTTAGAAGTTGTTAAGGATTTTTGTTAGAAATTGTCACGTAATTTTTTATTTTATCAATTTTAATATTCAAACAAAATTACTTTTTTTGTGTTTATGTTAGAGTATCGCAATGCTCAGAGAAGGCTAATGAAGACTTAAGAGTATAATTTCAAATTACCATCGCTATCTTTCATTTACAAATGACATATTGAAATAAATGCTTCTCAATCCACGCTCCTCGTGTCCACAGCGCCTTGCCAAGGTGATTAAACCGGAGGAAGTGCCCGAGCAGGTGGCCTTTCGGAATACATCTACCTACGGGACGCACGTCTGACTTGGCGGCGCTCCGGGCCGGAAAGGGTCGCCGGCGGCGGCGGCCAAAGGTCCACCCGGGCGCCACCGCTCGAAACCTCCCATGAGGACCGGCGGAGGATCCTGGGTCGTGGTCGCTACCATTCCTGACTGCGTGAGGCAGAGGAGTACCTACGGGGAGTGGCTCGTCTAATTGGTCGGTCGCATATCATCATCGGTCGCCTCGGGACACCCGCAATGGAGAGACGCACCCAACACCCCTCCCCCATTACTCAAGAACATCCCTATTTCACCCTGCATCGCCATATCCCTTAAATGAAAAAAAAAGAATGTATACATTTGTTACATGCCTGCATCAATCCAGATCCCGATACTCTCGATTTGAACCACTAACATTAAAATACTCGAATTATCACGCAGAAGTTCTGTCAGATTAAAGCCACAAACCTGTTTTTCACGCAATGGACAATGCATTCCGAGCGTGAGTTTCGTCGCTGATTTGATTGTTTTTGACATGCTAAGTACTGCATTTTTTTCTACGCTGCCGGAAACTCAGAAAGGGATTCATCCAAAACGTTTCCCGGCGAGAGAGAAGCTTATTCCCAAAGCGTTTGATTGTCTCCAAACGGGGCTTGGCCAATCAGTTTTCTCATTGCTGCAGAACACTGTAGCTGTCTCCCATTCTCTCGTTACTTCTGTGCATTGTGGACCGCTGGAGTGATAGCTTTTATTCAAATTTTCGAAGGCCGAGCACTAGATAGCATAACTATTTAAAGGGCTGGCCTTAAAGTTGCAGATAATACGCCCAGAATTTGTTTTTGAAAATTTTTCAGGTAAACATTCATGACGAAATGAACTCAGAACTTTCCATTTTCCACATCCATATTTATTATACATATGATTAAGACAGATTAGAGCCTTGTGAATTATATTTAACCATCGAAATCATGGCCTGCCTTTAATAAATTGCGGTGAGGTAAACTCTAAATTCTCGGTTCATTTAGATAATTTATGTATCCTAAATAATCAAATAATATTCTTGGAAAACGGCTATAATAAAAGTCCCTGTGATTTATACTCTTTTAAGTTTCACGGCGACGATGCAATCGGCTAACTGCTAGGAAAAAACGGCGTCGAGATAAGGCGTCAGGTTCACTCGCGACAAAGAGAGTCCATTACAACAACCATCAAGTGAAAATGCGACTAATATTGCCAAATGTCGCACTCTTCGACCTTCGATTCGAGGAACAGATCAGCGTTTCGGAAGAAATATGGTAACATCGCGCCCGATTTCGTCCAATGCATGTCGAAAGAAAAATTCCGTGATAGACCCTCATTTCAACCCCCAAATCAACTTCTAGTAGACGAGTTCACTCACTCCAACATTATTTCCCTAATACATCCGCCAACTACAACCATTCCCCCCCTCTTCCCCTCGACGTATTCTTTTTCTGGAGACCCACGATCCATTATACCTTATTCCTATTCATTCCCCCACTCTTGGTTCTCCTTCTTCCGCTGAACCTCAACACGCCTTCTGTCCCTTTAGCATACCATGGCATCGCATTCCTTAGATTGTCATTCGCATGATTTGAATCGCACTCGCCGTGATAACTTACATCGATATCATAAACTACGAAGGTGAAGGATGGTCAAACGGCAAAGACTCTGGAGGGAGGGTTGAAGAATTCTGTCCACATTGCGTTCGGTGTTTGCACCCACTCCGCGAAATACTTCCTCGCCTAGCCGTTGTCCCTGGTGACGGAATTATATTTTGATTTCAATTCGACTGGTAGGTATTACTTTTTGATTAATTTTAAGATCTTCCTTTGTCATTACCTTTACCTTCTTACTTTTACTTACATTTATTACCATTTCCCTTCCCCTTATTTTTAAAGATTTCTACAGTTGACGTACGTTCCTTGCAGTTAGATGAGTGGAGCATAACAAAGATTTAAATCAATGGAACAATTTCAGGGTGTCAACATCATTCATCCAAAATTGTTGCATTCAAACGCATATTAGCGGATGACTCCGTCAAAAAGTTACTGTAGCGGCATCCCCCACAGTTTCTTGGAAGGATTCGAATGTTCATGTTTAAGATGGTGAGCAAGTTGTTTTAGAAATGATTTATTCGCTTAATTATTTTCAAAGAGTGCATTCCGAGCACAGAAGAAGAAATATGTAAAAGCTTTCCATTTTCTAACAGAGAAAATGTATTCGACGAGCTACCCTCTTAATTTTCTTTTGCTAATATTTGAAAATTTTCAAACTTAATAACCCGTCTTGCATGAAAATTCTATCTTGGTCCCTGCAAAAGTCGTCTTTAGTCAAATTTCGAGGATTTAGTTCATTTGTAGAACACCATGTGACCTTAATGTTGCATTGTTTACAGAAAGAAAGGCATTTCGAAGACGTTGTGAATGCCCTTTAGAAAACTGAAATTATAAAATTGCGATATTTTCTGTTCCCCCAAATTTCTTTCTTGGTTTACCATTTTAACTCACATTTTTTACATTCTTAATTTAGAAAAAATGTCTCTAGTTCCATAATTAACAAGGCAACTAGCAATTTCAGTGCTTCGGTTTGTTTCATTAGAGTGGTCGTAGCATCTGAAATTAATCAAGTGCTTTCGTTCTCTAATATTTAGCCATTATTATAAATGAATTAATTATGAATTGAAACTTTGTAACACTCCTGAACCTTCGTATCGCTGTTAAGAACACTACTTTGAGAAACATTTAGGAGAGGAAATAATCTCTTCCATAAAAGTGAATGCTGGAAAAACCAATAACGAAAACTGTTGTAGTAAACCAAGAAAACATCGAAGGCGTAGTAATATCCGATGTCAATCATTTGGTAATATGTGTCTATAAATCGGGTTAGCAGCCATTGCATGTTATATGTAAATAACAGTATTTATTAGTGCAAATTCTTTTTTTTTAATTCCTACTGTGCAATATAAGGAGTAGGATTATTGGAGGAAATATCGTAGTTTTTCAACATCATTAGCTTTGAATTACTTATAACTAAGACAGTGAACTCTTATAATGTCCGATCACCATGGTGAAATTGCGAATACGATATATTGCACCTGGGCTAACTGAGCATAATGGAATATTATATTCCCTGAGATTCACATCACTCGTAATTTTCTCCAGCTATAATTTCTATGTGTCTTTCCAAAAACTGAAAAAAAAATTATCCCCCTTTCCTTTTCCCCGAATCCTATCATGAAACGTCAAAGTTTCTGCCAAATGAACCTCTCCCTTGCAGTGACTCTCATAGATCCCGAAATCCATTCCTCCATGTATCCCAAAAACCGAGCCGACTCCCCAATCGGACACTCCTCTTCGGCCGCCTCCACCCACGACCGCGCGATTCGATACAAACGGGAAATCCGAAGTGATCAACAACCAAGGCTAATGCGAAATTCCTACGTCGAAGTCTACCATTATGAGTCGTGCACGACGTACTTAAAAATAAAAAGTAAAACAAGAAGGAATCTAGGCACACGACCATTAAATAAATTAGGTGTTCATAAATTATTTTGCGCGTGTGTGTGTATAAATGCGTGTGTGTAATATAATAAAATTGAATGTGCAAAAGCGCGAAACATTGCGGTGGTGTCATAGACAACGGGCGAGGCATCGTGATTTTTGTTGGTTGCCGGCAGTGGCGCTGGAGTCGCCGCACAAATGCACAAGAGTCTAATTTTGCCAAAATCATTCCAGCATTTTAGTGGAAAATGGGATGGACAGGTATGAAAATTTGACCAAAACCCACTTCCTTAAATGCTCATTGGGACGCCAAAATGGAAGTTTGGCATTGTTTAATGTGAAATTACACGTAAAAAGTAGCCTGCGACTATAAAAAGCATATTAATCACATGACGTTAAATATTATTGTTAATCCAGCCATGTAGGATCATGTGTAGATAGGCAATAATTTGATAAGACCTTCCCAAGTTGTTCGGAAAGAAAAAAATTATTATGAGATGTTTAAACCCCAAGGGAGTTTCAAAATTATATATATATATATATATAGTCTTTGGTCATGTGTCGCGTTGTAGAACTGTTTTTAGTGCGAGAAGAAGTTGTTTTCAGTAATAAAGGAACTAGGATTTCATTTTTTAGATGCAAAAAATTCGTCGCTAGGAAATTGTCTCCTTCCCTCCTATTCATACAAGTGTGGGTGATTGAACTTTTGTACATGTGAGTGTGTCTGTGTGTGACCGCAATGTGTTGTAAATCTGGCGGTGTTCGTTCATTCACGGGTGAGTTACCCTAACGGGAGAAATTATCGAGAAATGTTTACAGTTAAATGTCGTGGCTGCGGTGTGGTGCTCAGGAGAACCACCACGAAAAGGAAGAAATGTTATATTTATACGGCGCACGGCAAAGTGTGCGTGTGCAATGCATAAGAGAAATGATTCCTCGACGTCTACCTACTACTTCCATGTGTGCCACGAGTGTTCTGTTCTTCCACAATTGTGCATAAGTGTGTGCTGTTTATCTGTGCAAGAATTTTTGCAAATTCAAATGCCAAATACTTCAAACGGGGGATTTTTTAAAAAAAATCAATTCGTGAGATAGCTGTTACGACAAATTATAATGAGTGTACCTTTGTGGTTGTCAAATATTTATTCATATATGCATAAATATATACATACATACATAAATCTATACATAAAATATATATACACAAATAAAACGTGTAATTCTATATTTAAGTGCTGAGTGCCTGCCATAGTCTATCAACAGCCAGATAGGCTATGGCAACCCTTGTTGTTGACACTTGATGTCTCTGTGTTGTTGGTGGTCCAATGGTTTATCAGTGTTAAGAGTATTTTACTGTTGAAAATCGGTGATTTTCACTAAAATTATCTATTTACTAATTATACAGCCTAAAAATATTCAGCGTTTATTTTTGGTGTAATTTTGTGGACAGAAATGTAAAAAAATTGATATTGTTATTGTAACTTAAAAACAAATATACGAGGTAGAACAAAACTTTTGTTGTTCACAGTAATTTATTTGACTTAAAATTCGCTATCCGAGTTGAAGACAGGGACAATAAATAAGCATAAGGATTTCAAAGAATCGTATCATTAGCCGTCCGTGGATTAAAGCTATCAATGAGAAGTGTTTTTTAAATTGGGGGAAATACTCAGATTGCATACTCATGGCATTTATTCTCCTTTCTTTTTGTTTTGCATATCAGATATCCACGCTTGAAATTTCCCGAAATGAGCAGATAAGAGATTTCCTTTACGCATGATCACGAGCTCAAGGACTACAGGTTAGTAAGTAAAACGAAGCCCAGTGGGCATAGTTCACCTGCTTAGAAACAGTACTTCAGAATCCTTTCTGGTGAGGACGGTCAGGGGAGAGAGCCAAGAAAACCTACGGAGTCGGATCACCTTTGAAACCCAATGTTTCGACTATTCCCTTGGCTCTGGAGTTTAGTACCCGTAGTGTATCAATGTTTCCTCCATAGCTCTGTATCGGTACAGCAGCTCGTCACGGTTTTCGACAAAAAACGCCGAACCAGGATTATCTGAATCATATTTGATTTTCTCTCAGCCACCATTTCTCGTTTCCACCATCACAGTAAGCACTTTATTGTCTGTTTTCCTTTCCCCTATTACATATTTCTCCAGAATTGTCTCTAGGGTCTCAAATGCCTTTTATCTATGCTTATCCTCTTGTCTCGACGAACAAGTTTCCGCGCCGCATAAAACTATGCTACATATTAAAGTTTTCACTCACAATACCCTTGCGTTGCCTTTGTAGGATGCAATGCTCATATATCTATGCAATTGTCTCATAATAATTCTGTCACAGAGCTTTCCCAAATAGAATAATTGCCACAAATTTTATTTCGGACTTCCACGATACTTTCATGTATTTGTTTAAGCGTAAGCGGCTGAGTCATACACCTACTGCTAGGCATTGAATATTATTGATTTGGTTTGATTTCAGTCAATTTAATCTTCCCTACAATTGCAATCATCATCTTATCGAACTTTTCCCTGGTTATTTTTTCAAGAGACAAATTGTGGAAAATTTTTTGTTAAAGCGGATTAATAATTTATGTGATCTGATATAATAATCGTTTTGCTAAATTGAAGTCACGCCACGCTGTTGAAAGACCCGAAATCGGTTTCAGAAATTTTTACCAGTTTTCACGCGGGCATCCAAGGCAGAAACGATAGTGAAATTTGTTAAATTAATACATTTGAAAGAAGAGGAAATTATCAAAAATAACTACTTTAGAAAATTACGCATATTTCCGATCCAGAAACTATGACTAATAGTAATTGAAATATATTTCAGAATTTTGGCTTGGCGTTATTCCTGAACTCATAGAAATGGTGTTGCGTGGCATCTTAGATATCAGTTTAATACAACAATCATCAACCCAAAGGTCTTTCACACTAAGCCTTAAGACATGTGAAATTCGTACATGCAGGGTAAGGAAGCCGGTTCCGTTCTCCGTGTCACCGCCGTTCTTTTATTGCTATTTTCATCTTCGTCCATCTGACTACTCCTTCTATCCAACCATTCAAATAGTATTTTATCCAATCTAGGATATTTTTATCTAAACCAAATGCTTCTAGCTTTGTAAGTAATTTAATATAAGGTATTTTTTCGAAATTTCCTGAAAGAAAAAAGCTAAGCTAAATATTAAAATAGGCGGGGAAAAAATAGAGCAGGTAGAGCAGTTTACATATCTCGGAAGTGTTTTGGACCAATACGGTCAAAGTGGTAGGGACGTAAGGAAAAGAATTGCGCTAGGCAAGGAGGCTTTCTCAAGGAGGAGGGAGTTGATGACGGGGACGTTGAGTAGGGATGTTAAGACAAGACTCGTAAAAACTCTGATATGGAGCCTAGCTATGTACGGCGCGGAAACGTGGTCACTGAAACAGGAGTATAGACGTAGATTGGAGGCTTTTGAAATGTGGGTGTGGAGAAGAATGGAGAAGGTGAAATGGACCGAAAGGAAAACAAATGAAGAAGTACTAGAGATGGTGGGTGAGGAGATGGGTTTGTTGAGAGAAATCCTATGGAGGCAGGAAAAATGGATGAAAGGCATATTGAGCGGTAGTGGAATGTTGAAGAGGGTAATAGAGGGGAGAATGTTGGGCAAGCGAGGTAAGGGCAGGAACAGGATAGGGATGTTGGACGGGATGAAGGGAAGAAAGAAGTACACCGAGATGAAGAGGGATCTGATATAGATTAGTTTGCTAGGTGGGGAGTCACAAAATTTTTATTTGATAGTTGTGTCCATCCAAAAACCTACCTTAAACGGTAGATTACCTAATAATAATAATAATATTTTTTTCGAAGGCTTTCTTAAAATCTAGAAAAACTGCGTCCATCGGAACATTATTCTCCCTTCCATTCCTTCAACTTCTGTTTTTAAATGCATAAATCATTGCCTGAAATTGTTTTATTTCCCCTTCTATGTATTCATATTTCAAGACAGCTCTTTTGTTTTATTTTCAAAATGAAATCTAATAGAGCTACAGTAACACCTTGTCGAAGTCCTTTTGTTTTGCCCAAAATACTTTCTTTCTGTTACTCGTTGCTCAAAATCTTATGGGTACAAATGTGGAAATAAAAATATTTTCGTCAGAGGTATATGAGTTATCGTTAAACTTTATTGTATTTATCTTATCGACCCATGAAAACCCCACTTGCAGGCAAAGTGATTTTTTTTACAAATTTGAATCAAATATCCAGGTAGTTCATGCTGACAACCCAAAAGACGAGAGGCAGTATGGCCAAGAAGGACCTGCAATTTAACTTCAACAACAAAATCTAGCACAATATATTTTCTTTGATGATAGCATTGTTTTTTAGCAACTCAAAATTTTTTATATTGGGAATCCGAGCGCATCATTTTCTTGAATTCGGAAATCGAGGGATCCGGGTTCGAATCCCGGTCAAGGCGAATGATTTTTACACTCTGAATTTCTTGCATTGAAATGCATGTTAGCGGATGACTTCGCTAAAAGTTACTGTTGCGGCATCTCCCGCAGTTTCTTGAAAATTCTTGAATCATGTTGGTGAGCTGAATAACAGCACACAGATATGATTTCTAGTCATGTAATGTGTTTATTATCAGCAGATAAATTACGTATATCCTTTTCGATACTTCGCTTTTCGTATAAATTATTATGCAGGATTTTCATTCGCTAATTTAACTATTTCTGTTTGATCCGAAGAACTAAAACTCATTTGGGCAGTAAGGAAAAGCTCTTCGTATGAATATGCGGCCCTCTATGTCTCTGTCTTCAGTTACTTGTACCTAACAGATCCTCCTCTCTGGGAATGAGTTTGTGGTAATATTTAAGCTTTTCTGGATCAAAAATTGAAGATTAATTTTCCATATTTCTTTCATAGAAAATGTAACATGATAATCGATGAATTTATATCGTAATATGCAATCACCAAGTGCACTACGAATACCCTTAAGTTCGATTTTTGATTGATTAATTATTATAAAATGCAGACACTGAGTCCCTGTTCGTCACTGGTGTTTATTGATATGATTTTTAAAGTATTTGAACATAAAAGTACCATTTCCAATAGGAAATCCGTTGTATTATACCTAATGCCATGAATATTTGTATAATTAATTCCTCCCAAACACTAACGCTCAGTAATTCAATGTTGTATCTTTATTTTCCATAAATCCTGGCCGTATTCAAATACAAACGGAAGGAAACAGGAGGTAATTGTGTATTCATTTTAAGGAAAATATATAAGTGTCTCTAATTTCTGAAATTCATCATTTTCGTTATGCCTTCCCTTTAAGATAAAACGTAAAATATTCCGGTATAGATAATCTTAGGAGCTTTATCTTGTTATCCCTTTACGAAATATTTGTCAAGAAATTTACTTTTTTGGGGAAAAAATTATTTCTTTTAGGCAGAGTTTCACGGTACATATTGACATTTAATTTTAGAATATATACTCAGTTATGCCATTATATTTCCATTTACCTGAAATACAGGTCGTAAACGGATGAAAATTTAGCGGAATAAAAAGTGTCGTCATTACAATGCATTTTAAAAAGGAAGCAGAGACCCCGTAACGTAGCATGGGAAACAATTGGAAGACGAAATGCACGGCACGAAGGAAGAGGGAAGGTTTTCGGTTATAATATCGTGATTCTACATAATAATATGTGTCCGTGCTTACATTGAGGCGGGATACAAATAGAGCATAAGAAGCACGGTGGACAACGCAGTGTGAGGACGTGGAAAGTTTGAAGAGGAAGGGTGAAAGTGGGGCACTATACACGAAGGCTGAAACACTATCAGGAAGTAAAAAGGGAAGATCTGTGGCAACAGTTAAGAGATAAGTCGGGTAAGATATTAGTTGACACTGAGAAGATCCAAGAGAGATGGAAGGAATATATAGAAGATCTGAATGGTAAAGAACTTAATCCAACAAGCTTAGACATAGAAAGAGAATTTGACGTAGATAAAGATAGTTTAGGTCCAGGCATCCTCGACGATGAGATGGAAAGGGCATTAAAGGAGATGAAACCAAATAAGGCTGTGGGGGTAGACCGCAATTCTGCGGAACTACTAAATGGTTTAGGCAAATGTGGGAGGGAGAGTCTTATATGGACTGATTCGTAGTATCTATGAGGAGGGAATCTGGCCGGAAGACTAGGTGAGATCAGGTTTAGTCCCTCTTCCGAAAAAGGTAAAGGCTACATCATGTGAGGATTACAGAACAATAAGTTTAATATCCCACGCAGCTAAAGTTATTCTCAGGATCATCAACAAAAGGATAGAGAGTAAGGCAAATGATTACTTAGGGGATGATCAGTTTGGCTTCAGGAAGGGCAGAGGCGCACGTGTAATGTCATTGCAGTAATGAGATCGGTAATCGAAAGGAGCATAGAGTACAATCAGGACATATTTTCCCATTACGTAGATTTTGAAAAGGCGTTTGTTAAAATGAGTTACGTCTGCTGATGACTAAGCTCGTGCTTGTGAGTCAGCAAAGAGGTTGCAAGCATTGCTGAGTGAATTGGAAATTCAGTACGATAGATATGGGATGAGAATCAATATTAATAAAAAAAGGTTATGGAGTTTTCCTATTTACGTATCTCGGAAGTGTTTTGGACCAAAATGGTCAAAGTAGTAGGGTTGTAAGGAGAAGAATTATACCGGCCAAAGAGGCTATCACAAGGAGGAGGGAGTTGATGACAGCGATGTTGAGTAAGGATGTAAAAAAAAGGCTTGTTAAAACTTTTATATGGGTCATGGTTATGTACGATGTGGAAACATGGTCATTGAATTAGGATGATAGTTGTAGATTGGAGGCTTTTGAAATGTGACAGCAGAGCAGGTGAACTGGGCAAAAAGTTAAACAACTTAGGGGGAGCTGGCTATTGTGGGGGAGGAGAGAGGGTCGTTAGGAGAGGAGGTAGGAAAAATGGATGAAAAGCTTATTTATCAGCAGTGGAATCTTGAAGATTGTGACAGAGGGGAGAATGTTAGTTAAAGGAGGAGGGGGAAGTAAATAAGATGAGGATGTTGGATGGAATGAAGGGAGGAAGGAAGTTTATGGAGATGAAGAGGGGCTTGTTGGAAAGCAGGATGTTGGGTTCTGTTTTGCCAGGAGAAGCAAGATATTTATTTGGTAAGCCTGCCCCACCTAAATCTACCTTAACCAGTAGATTTAAAAAATAGAAATACCGAGGTATAACTTTTGTGGGGACTCTTTCAGCTTTGAATGACATTTATTTATTTATCATGGGAAAATATTTCCCTATTGCAAATTTCAATACAAGGTAGTTATAATAATAGATAATGCAAGGTAATTTTAATAATAAGTAATACAAGGTAGTACTACCCCTGCTAGCACTATAGGTAGTGCTATATGTATATATATATATATATATAAATATTCATTCACATTGAAATAGAGATAAGGAAAATGGTAAAGGAACACATATAAAGGACGAACACAAGAGAGGTGGGGATGGCGGATGTGAGCAGATCACGAATGTAAAAATATTTTCCTCGACCGGGAAAAAAATATTGTCCCGGTCGAGGAAAATATTTTTACATTCGTGATCTGCTCACATCCGCCATCCCCACCTCTCTTGTGTTCGTCCTTTATATGTGTTCCTTTACCATTTTCCTTATCTCTATTTCAATGTGAATGAATATTTATATTCGCCATATGGCGGTATTTCGTGTTTGAATGTATATATATATATATATATATATATATATATATATATAGTATAATTACCTTGAATTTCTAAATTGAGAATGATAAAATATTATATTTTGTGATAATCGGTTATAGTCTCTCATGAATTTATATGAATAATAAAAAATTAGAAATTTTTAAATGTTAAGGAAATGGGATGAGTGAAAGTCAAGTTATTTCACAGCCACCCCATATATGAACGTTGACCAATTGTTGGAATGAAATCAACTCGCAACATGGAAGAATTACTTTAGCCTGTAGTAATTGTAGTTTCACAGATGCATCTTAGGTAATTAAATGATATAAATGTTTTATCTGGGTTTTGTGTTCTTTAAACAAACACTAGCTGTTGACCCATCAGATATAAATTCCACTCAGGATCTGAGAGGTCAGATCAATAGGTATGTGCCTTTGTATCTTAATTCATGTGTGAGAAATTAATATGAATTAATTTCATTCAATCCATCAAATTCATTTGCTATCTTTCCATTAAATTCCTAATATTAATAAAAAATAACTAGGAACTTAGACTAATACTAAGAATACTGTGATCTTGTTTCAAAACCACAGTTTAGTTAAATTCTATTCAATTGGTTTCAGCACAGCAGGATTCCTGTGTTGCAACTACAGTGATTTCTGTATCTGAAATTAATAGTAAATGTTTAGTTAACAAATAAACTTCTACTGTTATCTGATGATCCTCAAAAAACTGGTGAAATTCTTTATGCAAATTTGAGAACATTACAAAAATTCAAATAATCCTTGCTGTACACTTCACTTTTTCTTGCTTACAGTGTATATCTGCTATATCAGCTATACAGCTTATCAATCTACACTGTATTCATTAAATGTTTCACCCTTCTTCAAATAACCCCAAATAACTGTTCTACTTTCAACTCATCATTGAATTTTCAATTACGAGTTCATTTCATTTGAATTTAAATTTTCATGCACTAATCTCAAAATCCCGGTGCAGTTTCTCAGCTCTTTACATATTAGAAATACACTTTTGCCTACATAGTTCATAAAATGTACGTCATTATTTTACTTTTTGCAAATTTTTCTTCTATTTCATATACTTTGAGCTTTTAATGCACATTGTGTGTTGATTACTGTAGTTATGATGTATTCATGAGTGACTTTTAATTATTTGGCCTAATTTTATACTGAAGCTGTCTCACAAATTTGATGATTATCATCCTGACACACATTTATCTTGAGTCTTTTCCCAATTCTTATTTACTCTGCATACTTACACAATGACAAGTATTGACACAACTGCTAGTTACTTCCCTCTAATTACTGAATCATATCCCAAATCAGTATCCTATACTTTTGTGACTTATGTGATTTGTGGATGCATAAGACTAGTCATGTTCCAGCAACTTCCTCCTTCAACATTTGCATAAATCCCTTTTCTTACTATACTCCACAAAAATCTAGAAATTCATGCAAACAAGGATATATCAGTTGCTATTCATTTGTGTAATGCTGTTCTTCTCAACAGTAACACGTAGCCATTCATTCCTTTTCACTTTTTATGCCCAACATGACTTCTGACTAAGACATTACTGGCTGCATTTCCAATCTACCTTACATCAACCACAGTATTATTCTTTCTATTCTTTAAGTGAACTTTTTATTTATTCTTCTGGATTTTTTCATGCACTCAGTCTAGTCTTTTATTAACAATAATGAAATTCATGTCACAAATTTTTATTACCAACTTCACAAATCTGCAGGAACAGAAATTTCTCTCCATGCAATTTTCCATAGTAGCTATATAACAACAACATTAATCCATATCAAATTTATTTTGTCACCAAAATCCATTTTAGCCATAAATTGTTATTTTGTATTTTTAAGGGTTCATGTAAATTAAATACATTGAATTTACTTGAAATGTACTATAATTACTTACTCACACAAATAAGTTCAACAGGAGGTAAGAAATTTTTGTGTTGATATTTTTGTATGAAATGTTTTTTTTTAGTTACAATTTCCATGGTACAGTGAAAGTTTGACATCCTAGAAGCAATAATAATGTAAAAATGGCCAATAGTTTAATACATATCCCTACTACATAATTGTTTCCATCATATTCTCTTTTTACTTTCTAATAATTGTAGTGTCAAAGAGGTAGGTTTGGGATTATCATTGTAAACTGTTGCATATTAATCAAAATTTCTAAAACGTGAATCTGTAAAAGGTTTTTTTAGGTTTTATGTGATTTTTATCTTTAGTTCTACATCCTTTCTGTCCAATTGGAAAATTATCTTCCTCCCCTGAACCACCTACACGAATGGTATTAATTAACCATCAACCTTCATAATCTTCTCAAATCAACTATTTTGTTTTCTTTGACTTTTGCATGAAACTCTTCTCTTCCCCACCATACTTCAACAGTAGTCATCATTTGTCTTTTTCATTTTTTCGATGTGATATTTGCTGAACAGTTATAACTATAATTAAATGTTCTTTGGGAGTCCTTCTCTTAATTGAT
Organism: Hetaerina titia; assembly: GCA_037158775.1. NCBI lineage: Eukaryota > Metazoa > Arthropoda > Insecta > Odonata > Calopterygidae > Hetaerina > Hetaerina titia. The sequence continues at coordinate 67,373,135 of CM073771.1, forward strand.
TGCAGTGTGTTTGGTCTAGGAATTTGCCTTACACAATCAGTTCCACATTGATACCTGTTGCAATAAATTATATTTGTTCTTCAGAAATAAATATGTAATCCTGGGATAACTTTTAAAGGAACGATTACAATAGTAACAAGGTCTTTCTCTTTCTTTTTTTATAAAAAAATCATATCGCTTTTTAATCCAGTAATTGTCATATTTTCCTTTGTCCAGGGAATTAATTCAAATTCTGTGGTAGTTGCTAGAAACTAGACTTAAGCAGCATTATCCCTAGAACTTTTTATTTGTGAGAGAGAGATCTTGATGAACAATAATCCGAACTAATGGCAACACTCCATGAACGCAATGGTGAAATATTTATCAAGAAAACCAATTCTTTGTAAATTCATCTATGACAATGAATTCATTATCATTTAAATTTCAAAAAACATATGCTTAGAATGCTGCTTATGAATTCTTCTTATGAATGCTTCTTTTCTTGTGAATTGTTTTTGGTGGACTAGAAAATTGACTGAGTAGCTTTGAAAAATGAGCTGCTGGAATGACATAATGTGATGGGAGAAACAAATATAGTAGAAATGTCACATGTGCACTTAGATGTCATGTGAAGTGAATGCTTTTGATTGTATACATTTGAGTTTAGTATTTTGTTCATTGATAGGAATGGTAGTTACAAGTGAACTAGCTCAAATAGTGAAGTCGATTTTAACTCTTTAGCTTAGGTACTAATAGTTTTTTTTCTAGCATCAAATAGTTTTTCCAAAGAAAGTGCCTCCTCAATCCTTCTCAATTCCCTCATAGTACTCTTGCTTTAGAACACCTGTTCATGCACCTCCTATAGCTGGCTTCTGCTTAAGTTTAACTTTGTGGTTGTTGATTGTCATTATTGCACAATAATAAAGTTGAATTCAATGTCTATGGCAGGTGGCGAAAGCAGTTATGAATGTGATGCCATAATGTTCACCTCTCCTATTTCTGCCAATGTCCAAGGGATGTTAAAATGCATGCACCAATTTTGGGAACTCAGACTGATGGGAAATAACTTCTAGGCTGAGTAATTGAAAAATATTATTGTGAAAACTTACAGTGCACAAAATCACTGAATAACAACCTGGAGCTGCAGGAAATTGAGAAGGCCAAGACTTGAGAGGTCACAGACTCGGCAAGGTTTGAGAGGAATAGCCCTGTGATCGGTTAAGTTCAAGTTTTTATTATCAGCTTAACTTACAAATAACTAACAATGGATTATCTGTGGTTCCAATTAAACCCTGTTGGTGGAATTCATCATCCTTTTCAAGCTTATGTCTTTTAAAGGGTGAATACCTTTAAGGTGACATTAACTCAATTAGACAATTAACTCTTGGAAAAAGTTGGCCTGGCATTTGCCATAGGATTGGGGAAACCTGAGAAAAGTAACCCTACCAAATCCAACGGTTATATGAGAATTTCAGCTGTAAAATATACCATTGTAACAATATATAGTATTTAGAAACCTAACTTGTATGACTATGTACTTCATGAACTGGGTTTTAGTCTCTGAAGTTTATATGTTCACTACTATATCTCTATTCTTCTTCTTATTCTTCTCGATTCTTTTCTGAAGAGGCCTGTTTTTGCAGGCAAAACACCTGGTGTCAGGTTTTCTTAGGCACTTACCTACCCACAATTTTAGTTATTTAATTTTGTTTGTGTGATTGACGGGTCCCTGACATATGAGGAATCCTTGTAAACCCTAAATGAGTGAGTGTGTGCGTTTCACAAATGTTGGATACACCTGAGTGATTGAGTGGTTGCGGTTTTACCAGAGTCCCTTATTTTCCATTTTGTTATTTCTGTGTGATTGGCAGGTCCCTGGCCTAGGAGGAATCCTGGTAAACCCTGAACGTGTGAGTATTTGTGACTCCCAAAGGTCCTTGTTTTCCAGCACACCTGAGCGATTGAGTGACTGTGTATTCACGTAAGTCGTTTCTGTTTCATTACATCCTTTTATAATTTTTATTTGTGTGATTAACGGGTCACTGGCATAGGAGGGATCCTTGCAAACTCTGAGTGTGTGTGTGTGAATGTGATTCAGGAGAGTGAGAGTTATTTTGTAACACACCCTAGTGATTGAGTGGTTGTAAGTTTGTTTTATTATTTATTTTGACTTTTGTGTTTTTTTTCTTCCCTTTTTTCCCCTTTTCTTTCTTATCACTTAGTGCCAATCAAGTTTACGGTTCCGGTATTTTTTTGTTTACATATCTCTATTGATTCACTGGAATCTATATCACATGAGGGAGAGGAATATTCAATGGATCTGTAGTCATGCTGGGTGTTCATTGTGGTCTTATTCATCTTGGTCTATTTATTTAATAGGAATTTAGACAAAGAAAGGATAAAAACATATCAGTTCCACAAAAATAAAAAAATATTTACAAACTGGTACGATCAAACCACTTTACTTTTCCACATAAACTTTATAAAGTTTATGTGGAAAAGTAAAAAAGAAAAGTAAAGTGGTTTGATTATTTAAAGTCAGTATGAAGATTTTCCACCAAGTTATGCCAGAAACTGTTTTATTTAAACGGGTACGAGTTACATAAAATTATATACTTGTTATTGAGAATTAAAACGTAATATAAAATTAAAGAAGAATTTTGATTTGCAATACATGAAAGACATTTTCAGATGGTATACAGATACACAAGCATACCTAGTGAGGTTAATTAATGTAGAGAAAATATCAATATTAAATAATATTAAAATTAAAAAATGGAAACAGAATATTCAATGTATAGTATTTGCTACAGGCCAGATGATGGTAAAAAATGATAAATGTTAGTAGTAGGCATTAACTAGACCTTGTGGCATTGATTAAGAAAATTTTCCCAATGGGCATTTGGAACAAATTTTTCACATGTACAAATATCCACATAGCAATAATTAGCATTCTAAAATTCTTTGAATATTTTCAAAAACATTTTTTAAGGGATCCTAGTGAGATAGAAAGTAATTCAATGTTATCACAACTGTTGGCATCTCTCATAATCTGGCTCATAATAAGTAAGTAATGTGCGGGTAGTACAGGTAAGTAATAGTTTAAGTGAGTAAGGTTTGTGCATGATATCTAATTTTAAAAAGTGCTTCGTACCTTGTGTTAGGTGAAGGTACTCAGAAGCATATTGTTCTTAGGAGTTTTAAGAAATCAATTTTATGCAGTAATTTATAAAGAAAAGTTATGTTAATAATTTTTCTATGTTTATTCAAAGAGGTAAGATTCAGTAGAGGTAACATTTCATGATAACTATAAAGATCTTTGTGAAGATTGAATTTTATTGCAATTTTGCACACAAATTTTATTTGAACACATTCGATTGTATGAATATGGAGTTTGTATTAAGGAGACCAAACAGTAGAGCAGTATTCAGAGGGTGACCTAACTAATGAGATGAATAGAACTTTATATGACTCTGAATTTTTTAAGTTTTACAGCATACAGATAAGTCCAAGAGATTTGTATGCTTTAGATTGAACATAGTTATAATGTTGTCTGAATGTTAACTGTGAGTCAAATATAACTCCAAGGTCTTTTATATTTGTTAATTGGGCCATAGGATAATTGCTTAGTTTAAATTCATAATTCTTTGGACTCCTTTTCCGGCTGAATGTTACAGAATAGCATTTTTTTAGTTCATCATCAGCATCATCTTATTGAAAGTTAGTTACGCTCACATCAGTTTTGAAGCCTAAATAGGCAGTTTTGCAGATTTAGGTGATCATCAATTGATTGAACTCTTAAAAAAAAAATTTAAGTCATTGGCATACAAAAGAAAAGGATTTGGGTCTAATGCCATAATAATATCATTTATTATTTTGGTCCTTGGTCTTACCAGTGGCCCTGGTTAGGACATGAGCGAAGCGTATGCTGTAAGTAAGGATCATGAGTCTGGGAGTAGTAGTGTGCCGATTCTGACGTGTACCTAGCTGGTGAACATTGTTTTGGTTTTCTCTTGGAGTGGCTTCTTTGGAATAGTTTGGGCATTTCCTCCATTAGAGTTGTAACCTTTTCTTAGTGTTGCTCCACAGGTGACATAACCTGTATAGGCAAGGTTAAACATTAGTTATTTTGTTAGCTAAGGCGGAGGTAGGTTGTAGTGCTCCAAGAATTATCTGAAGCACTGTTTGATGGATGCAAGCTTCTCAAGTCCCTGGTTGGTTTGGAGAATGACAAGAGCCACGTACTGTATGAATGGTCTCAGGGAGGTCTTGTACAAGAGTAAAAAGTACTTTGAGAGCCCTTGCCACCCTGCCCTATGAGTGTGCTGCAGACTTCAACATATACACCTTGACCTCACCCACTTTGTGTGCTGAAAAGTAAAGATGTTTTGTCCATTGTGACCCTTGGGTATTTAGCACTGGCTGGGGAGGATGATTGTCCACCTGTAGTAGATTTTGGGGTTCTGTGGTGCCCTTAAGATGGCCTCTTCCACTCTAAAATATGAATGTTGATTTTCTAGCATTGGTTTACATTATTCATAGCTGGAACAAGGATTGCATCATCTTGGTGGCTGCTTGCAGTCTCTTGATGGTATTTAGGTCTTTCCCAATCACCTGCAGCGATTTATCGTCAGCAAATTGTACTTGGGCGAACTTTACTTATCTTTTGACTGGCATGTCCCCACAATATAGACTAAAGAGCAACAGATATTACCTAATGTGCCCAGTGTACCCACACCATTGAGTAGGATGGGGAGGAATACCTTCATACTCACCTTATACCCTCACTGTAGCCTGTCTCTCTGAGATGAGGTGGTGGAGATCAGGCTGACTATGTTAGGCAAGATCCTAGGGACTTCTGTCATTCTACATATGAAGTCTTGATGCTACAAGTCAAGGATCATGATTGTAGAAAGAAGCAACAATGACTTTGTTATGCTCAGTGATGACATCCGTCACTGTAGTTGTAAGTAGAGTCGGCCACTCATCTTAGTACTATTCTTTTAAATCACTTCCCTAAGTGGCTGGTCAGCCTTATGTGGGTCTAGTAATAGGTGTCCTTCCTGGGTTTCTTGGATTAGGAATAATCCTTGTAATGAGACTCAAAGATGGAGTAGTAATAAGCTTGTTATAAAGGGCATGCTGGCAAAGTTTTAATGTTGATCGTCATGATCCCATTAGCTATGGATGCCTTGTCCTGGCATTGTAGTATTTATCTCCCTCTGTAATGGCGTACATGAGGTGATTGGGGTTCTTTTTCTCTCATATTATTATTTTTATTATAATTATTAAAATGTACATGTACAAATAGACAAATGTCTGGTGGCACACAAGTCCCAAGTATTACAATAAACTTGCCTTGGAAAATTAACAAGATTTCTGAAATCCAATCAATGTCACAAAAAATAATAAATAAAATCAGTCAGAAAAAATACGCTTTAAGGAAATTTCCAAACACCAATCTGTAACACACACAAAAAAAGAAAATCCCCATCTCATTCACATATGTTTCCCAATCAATAAGAAAGAAAAATAAGCTGTTACATTTAATTTTATACAACACATCAATTAAATGATTACAGAAGTTGTTCACATCTTTTCTTAAAAGTTAGCACTCTGGTAGGAAAGGGCTTAAAAATTTTTGCAGGCAAGTTGTTCCAGTCAACAATTGTTCTATTTAGAAAAGAAAAAATTTTTTTATTCATTCTTTGTGCCCGGCATTTTACCTTAAATTTGTGGTGATTTCTCCCCATTCAGAATGCGGAACATTCCACAAAGTCTGCTTACTTTCCTTCTAGTTTGTAAAGGTTCCCAGCCCAGCGTTTTTAGCATGTCAGACACACTATCCATCCTCCTATGCTTCCCCAGTACATATCAGGCAGTCTTTCTTTGCACCTTTTCCAGTTTTTTGATTTGTCCTTCTTCATGAGGGTCCCATGCTAGACAAGTGTACTCCAAAATTGGTCTTACCAGGGTCTGATACGCTTTCTCCTTTGTTGCTCTACGCTTTCTCCTTTGAGGGTTCTCATCATCCAATGAAGAGTTTTCAAAGCTTTTTTAAAAATGTAATCCACATTTAGCCCCCACCCTAAATCCTTGGTTAAATATACACCTAAGTATTTGCAACTATCACTTCTAGGAATGACATTTTCTGAGAATTAAAAATGTAATCCACATTTAGCCCCCACCCTAAATCCTTGGTTAAATATACACCTAAGTATTTGCAACTATCACTTCTAGGAATGGCATTTTCTGAGAATTTATATTCCCTGTTGTTTCCATTTACCTTGTTACTAAAAGTGATGGATTTGCATTCTCTAAAATTAATATCCATCCCATTATTTGTCACCCACTCTGCCATTTTATTAATGTCACTTTGAAGTATGTCGTGGTCTCTGTCATTTTCAACTTTCCTGTAGATAATACAGTCGCCTGCAAAAAGTCTTATCTGAGAATTAATATCTACTGGGAGATCATTTATGTATATTAAAAACAAGAGCACACCAAGTACGCTTCCTTGTGGGACTCCCGATGTTACCCTTGTCTTTTCAGAATAGACTTCTCCTAATTAGACCCTTTGTGATTGACCTTCCATGAAATTTTTGACCCACAAGATTACTCTTCCATCTGTGTGCAGTAGCAATTGGCCCATCTTAAGCATTAAGCAATCGTGGTCAATTTTGTCAAAGGCTTTTGACAGATCGACTATTATAGCATCCACTTCTATTCCCACATCCATAGAGTCAAAAATTTCTTGGCAGAACCCTAATAGCTGAGTTTTGCAAGAGTGCCCTTTTCTAAAACCTGATTTTGCAGTTGTAGAACTCTGGGTCAGTATTTTCTTTAAGAATTTTTTTTCGGGACAAATTTATTTAATCCCTCCTCCATTACCCCCTTAAATGTTTTCCAGATTTCTTCTACATTCTGACCACCACTTGCCCATTCCGAATACTTTTCCCTTAAAAAGGTATGGAACCCTTCCTTATCACCACGCTTATATTGATGCCTGGCAGAATGGAGAGGAGAAAATATTAGTTTCTTGGCATTCATGGGTGTGTGCCTAATTGAAAAGCATGGCCCCCAACAGGCTAGTTCCTCTGGAACTACTCTGCTCTCCTGTTGTTTCAATGATCAGGACTCTATTGGTGATGATGAAAGTGTTGGTGTTACTCTTCTTTGGCCTAGTTAATCTGTTGGAATTCCAGAATTTCCTACAATCCTGGTAGTCATATTTGTTACAGATCTGTCTAAATTGTTCTTAATTGTTCTGTTAATGAACTTTGCACCTTTAATTAAGTATAATTGGTCCTTTACAATTTTAATTTTCATCTGCAGATGCTATTAACCATCTCCCATAAGGGAGTGGATGCATACCTGCAAGATCAGTACTATTTACTTTAAGCACATTTACACCGGAACAACTACACACACTGGAGGGTTCAGTATGCATCCTTCAGGTTCAACTGTTTTCTATGCTGTACCATCGGTATCTGCATGGCCACCGAACACATTTTCTTTCTCAAAGCTTGAAAAATGCCCATCTGGATGCTGAGTTGGGACAGTAGGGGATCATTTTTGTCCCTGCATCCAAGGACATCAAGGATGATGGTGCCAGGGCAAACAGTTTAGGAGTACCCATGGGCAATTTGAAGGTTCTTGGCGAAGTCCCAATATCTACTCATCTTGACCACACATAGCACTTAGAATGCTGCCATCTAGTTCTCAAAGAGAGCTATTATTTTCACTTTATGGATCATTTATGCTTTGTGGACTACCCGCTTGGGCCAAAGCATTGAACTTGGCTGGGGACTATCATGTCCACAGCAACTTCCAAGAGGATGGAAGGTATTCCAGTAGCAGCTCCTGTATCCTGTTGAGGTAGGCATTCTGTGACTAGCAGTAGGTGATGCCCTGGTTCAGGGCATGGATGGGAAGGCCTGAAATAATAATAATTTTTTTGGTCATTAGGTAGGCATTACAATAAACTTCGTCAAACAGGACATAAAACATAAGACAGCATATGAGACATGCACATGTGTAAACAGATCAGAAAATAATATAAGATTTTTTGTGAGTAAAAAATACATTCACTGAGTACAGGGCTTTGTAGGCAAGGCATAAATACAAGAATACTTTCAATTTGACAGACCTAGTTCCTCTAGCAGTCTGCAACACTTGGTTAAATAATTTTATGCCATAGATATTCAATTAATGCTGTGATTTTGTCAATCTGTAGTTATACATGGAATGTTGATTTTTTATTCTCATGTTTTAATCATGTACTTCATGTCTTGTGGGAAACATGTGTACATTATCTTTTATACAAATCAATATTTCACAGATATACATGCTACAGACAGTATGAATGTTCATCCCAATGAATAATGGTCAGCAGTATTCTGTAGCAGAGATTGAGTAGTTATCCTAATTTTTTTGGAGGATAAAGACAGATTTTAAATCTAAAGCATGGTCCCAGACTTCCTTGCTGTAATTAAGATGCTGTTAAAGGAAGCATAGTAAGTGGACCTTAGGTGCTCTACATGGATTAGCATACTAAGTTTGCTTAGTAGATATAAAGCCATGGATAATCTCCTGCTGATACCATTGATATGTGAACTTCAATTTGCATAGAGACAAGATGGAATCCATAAATTTTGCATGGGTATCTCTTCCTATGGTATATATTTTAGGCTCCATGTTGGAGTTTTAGTTTGCTCTGAGTGTGAATCCATTTACCTTAAACCATTCAGTGGCCAAAATTTAGGAGGAGTTAAACATATCTGTTGATAACAATAGGTTGGGGTAATTCACTCGCATTTGAAGTCATTTTTATTTCCTGTTATACCCAACATATTTAGAGTACTCTTTTGTTCTGTGTCAACGGATGATATCTGGCCCCCAATGGAAGTTACAAAAAATGCATTTTGATCATTAGGTGAAAGAGATTAATGAGAAATAATATCCGATTTCCCTACTTACTCTTTGATTACTATCCAGACAGCCTTCATTTTGTTTTCCAAGTTGATTACATATCACTGTTTGCTTATTTTATTAGCAAGTTTTAGTGTATATTCCCTACGTAGTTGATTAAGAAGTATTTTTTCTTTTCAGTATGGTTGGCAGTAAAATATTTATGTAGAGATACAAAGTTAATTTATTAAACTTACTATGTTAGGAGTGAATTAAAAGGTCTTTTTTTTCTTTTTACTAGGGTTAACATATTTCTTGGGAAATCAACACATAATGAAATCAATGAATTCTTCAAAAAATATTCTAAAATTTTCTTCCCCATTAAAATGAATAAGAAAGGTAAACCATTGGATATTGGAAAGAACGTTCTTTAGAGGTAATACTGCCAGGTGTGATAGGTCTAGTTAGAATGCATCTGTTATTATTCTTTGAAACATCATGAGCTATGATAGAAAAGAAGAAATTTAAGGCATGATGATCACAGAGCATTGAGTTGAAAGTTTTGATAACATATAATCACTCAACTGGATTGGTCATTGTTCAGACATGCTTAGTGTTGAGTGGGCATACAATTAGTAGTGAAGATTGAAAGAGAGGAGAAAAGCAGATAAAATTAATGATCTATTAGAAACTACTGTTGTGCCTATGCTTAGATCTGCACATAAAATTATATTTACATCATTCCCCATGATTGAGAATTGTTCCAGGGCTTATTCAAGGTTATCACAGAGCAACTGTAAAACTCCATTTGGAGAGCATTACATCAATGCGACAACTATTTTATAAGTCTTAATATAAATTGTGACCATTACCGAATTATTTAGAACAATAACTGGGCAATTATATGACATTATAAGATATATTACCTTTAATAAATTGGCACCCCACCATTTTTATTAACTTTCCTACAAAATGAACTTGGAGTTTGAGACCCATTAATGCAATGAACATCAACTTTATAAGTATTGAGACAATGCTCATTGATACATGGGATATCAAAATTATTAGTTCCCCTGAGGACAATACCTAGTGAGTCTAAATTATTACATAAACCCTGTATGTTATGATGGTATATACTCAACTTGCTTAAATCACAGTGATTTTCATTGGGAATGTTCACTCTGGGGTTTTTGGAAAGAAGGCATAGACATTCTGCCGGCCAGAAAGCCTTCCATTTGATAGTTCTGGATTACTGTCATTTAATAGTTTTCAGTGGTTCAGGAACATTTTGAGGTATGGGTGGATCACAGCTCACGTGATTATCACTTATAGGGGCACCGAATTTGAGAATATTCTCCTTATCATCCTACAATGAAGTGGAAAGTCTCAACCGTTTAGATGGGAAAAATTTCCCTACATGTATACCATCAGGCCAAATCTCACTATTGAAACGTTTAAAAATCTGACCACATTGAGGCGACTTCAACCAATTGGATCCTATGGTCACCTTACATTAACCTTGAGAGGTCACATTATCTGCCTATCTGGTAGAGTACCACCCTTCCCTGCATGTTTATTTACAATTGTACAGTCTTGGAGACCATACCATTCCACATCTTGGGTGATCAAATCTCAGGATATTAGCATTCCGTATGCCTGCATGATAGTCTGAATGCTATTCATGTGGGAGTGGCATGTAGCCTCTACTCTTGGCATGGCTTGGCAGATAGACAATCTCTCAACTGGCCCTTACCAGAAGGAAGAGCCAGGAGCTCACTGGCTTCTGGATGGTCCAATCAGTTTTGGAGAGGTCGTTCTGGGTGACTGGTGCCACTCTCAGCGGAAAGCTCATTCTCATTAGGAGGAATGTTCATAGTGTATCCAATTTTTGGAATCAGAGCAACTTGCTGGAGTCACTGCTTGTCAACTACTCAATAAGTCTTTCCAGGGCAGTGTTGGCGGAGGTAGAGAATTTGAATCCCCTTCTATCACCACTCTCTGAAGAAATTGTCCTCACAGAACCATTCTTTTGCCAGGATGGAGGCCTTTTTTGAATGAGAAAATAAGACTTATTGTCTATTTAAGATTCAGCTTGATATCGTAACTTCTAATATACTCGTGAAAATCTTCATCATAGTAGGGAGGAGGGCAATGGGCCTTTGATTGGAGATTTTGCTAACTTTTTTATTTTAATTCTCTGTAAACATTTAAGTACTGAATTTAACCACTAAAAATAATGCTACATTCCATTATTTTACTTAAAAAAGTAGGTTGTTCATTATTTGTTCATCTTCAAAGAAGACATTTGTGATATTTTATGTAGTTGAAGTTTAACTGGTACAAATCACAATGAGATGGCCTGAATATATGGTAAAATTTTATTTTAAACATTTTTGTGCAATCTGATTTTGGCTTTGAAATTGTAATTTGAAAGTACAGCAATTTTTTTTAAAGATATTTGAGGGAGATGATGATGCTATAATTTCAATTGCAATTGTGAGGAACTGATCAACAAGATGTAGTGCTTTAATGAAATAAAGGTTGGAAAATATTTTATGAAATCATTCAACAAATATCTATAATGGCTTCATGTGAGTGCGATTTTGAGATTTAATTAAACATGCTAGGAAGTATGAATGCATTTTACAATTGCATTAAAGATTTGCAGCTTTTTTACCATAAAAATGGCACTGTATTCTAATGATAGTACCTAGTTTGTGTTTTTTTTTGCAAAAAGCACGAATTCCTATTGGAAGCAGTGACCACTGCATTGATAAGTCAGTTAAATTTTATGATGAATGGAAACATTTACAGAAAAAATTCTCCAGAATTACAGGCAAAGAAAAAGAGATCTTTTCATGGAAACTCTGGACGATTTGTTTGACATAGCTCATTCAGATACTTTGGGACAAATGAAAAATGAAGAGGACAAAAATTTCTTAATGCTTCAGCGCCAAAAAGGAAAACCAGGCTCTATGGTTGGAGTAGATGAAAAACTAAATCACAAGGAAGGAAGAGCACTAAAGGACACAGCAATAGAAGCTGCCCGGAAAAAGAGAACTTATGAAGAAATGGAATGACATTTTGAGATATCAAAAACTGATGATTCTACATCAGTTTTCAGTGATAGCAGTAATGGTGATGATGATAGTGAAAGTTCTTCTGCCATTGATAAGCAAATAATAGCTACAGCTACAGCAGCAACAACAGTTGAAACTTGAGGTACATTGTAGTTTTTTACTCCCCGTTTCTCTGAGATTTTGATAGGTGCAAATCGCTGATAGAAATGGGGTTTACATATTGATGGTTGCTGCAGAAGCTTTTGGGCATCTTTTCATATCTTTTGGGTATCTCAGCTTTTAGACAATCTACTGGTTAAGGTAGGTTTTTGGATGGACACAACTATCAAATTAATATCTTGCGACTCCAAACAAAACATAATCGATCAACATACTCTACATCAGAACTTCATGTATCTACAGTTTAAAAATAATAGGTATATAATGATATCCGACCATGTGTTATATATTGAAAATATACCCCTGCTCTTAGGTGGAAAGAGAATACTCCCACAGCATCCCTGCATATTATTAGATAAAACTAAAATGGTGGGGAGACATCCCCAATAACAAACCCTCAATGAGCAAGGGAGAGAATTTGTATTTCTATTTCATTTTTGTCCACTGCAACTAATATCTAATGGCAGATTTGAAAAGAAAGAGCAATAACTATGGAAAAACTTGTTACTCAGTTAATGTTGATTCAGTATATGTGACAGAAAGAAGTTTAGTGTAAGAAGAATATCAAACTGAATTGGTTGATGTACAAACTCCTCTGAAGTACCTTATGAAGCCATGACAATATTAACATTTGCATCAACAAAAGTTTTTGTTGTACCGCCGCTTCTATTAAAACAACCTAACAACATGGGATTTCAAAAGGGAATTATTATTCATGTGTTCTGAAATTTGGGTATGATTTCATCAGTTTCTGATTGTGAAATTCTGATGTTAGGTATATTTTTCGGTACAAAATGTCTAATTGTCTTTCATTAACTATTGATTATCCAAGTGTACTTAAATTAATACATTTTCATGTACTTACTGTTATATGTAGACAGATTTTGCTTACAGATCCAGAATACCCTTACAAGGGCCCTGCCCTTGTAAGGGTATTTTGGATAAACCAGTGAAAAAATAGTAATGAGTGACTCCATTTTTCATTAAGTAGAGGTGCTATCACCCACATCTGTGTCCTCAGATTCCAATGCTGAAATAGATGTTTCCTTTCCAAAAATGGTGGGCACCTTTTTTCAATCTGTCAAAGGAGTATTCACCTATAAAATATTGAAAGTAGTGAAGTCTCTCCCCAAGACAGATGATCATATCCATGGTGAATGCATTCAGCATTAGAAAAGAAATTACGGAATATTTCCTGTCTCTCTTCTCTCATGTACTCACTTCACGTTTTGCAATCTCACTTATCCTTTGATATCCTTCCAAGCCTTTCCAAATCAGTAAGATGAGATACATGAAAGTATTACATCGTTTGAATGTGTATTATAATTTTGAAAGCCACTATTTACTGGGCACTTTTCTTACATTCTTACACTGATCCACAGTTTTCTAAGGGCTTTGGCCATCAAGGCACCCCTTTACTTTCAGCCATTTATTTTGATGATTAACCTTTCCTAGTTGTCTGTGAAATCTACCTTTAATGAAATCATTATGATATACCCTGTAATTAACACATTTCTTTGTTTTACATACATTTTTTGTGATTTAAAAAATCTGAAAATGAGCGTGGCCTTATATTTTCCTTTTCAAACAAATATTGCTTTTCACTCTATCAAGGTAGTAGATAGATAATTAGACTATGTAGGTAATCATGTCAAAGGTATATTCAATTATTTCACTTACTATGTGTGTGTGTGTGTGTGTATATATATATATATAAGGGCATTAAAGGAGATGAAAGCAAATAAGGCTGTGGGGGTGGACAATATTCCTGTAGAAATGTTGAAATGATTAGGGAAAGGTGGGAAGAAGGCCATATATGGACTGATTCGTAGTATCTATGGGGAAGGAATCTGGCCGGAAGATTTTGTGAGATCGGTGTTAGTTCCTATTCCAAAAAAGGCAAAGGCTTCGTCATGTGAGGATTACAGAACAATAAGTTTGATATCCCACGCAGCTAAAGTTATTCTCAGGATCATCAACAAAAGGATAGAGAGTAAGGCAAATGATTACTTAGGGGATGATCAGTTTGGGTTCAGGAAAGGAAGAGGTACGCGTGATGCCATTGCAGTAATGAGATCACTAGTCGAGAGGAATATAGAATACAATCAGGACGTTTTTGCCTGTTTTGTAGATTTCAAAAAAGCATTTGATAGAGTGAATTGGGAATAATTAATGCATGTATTGCAGAAAATAGGAATGGATTGGAGGGACAGGAGACTGATCTGCAACCTGTACATGTCTCAGACTGCTCAGGTGCGAATGGGGAACGGAGAGTCCGGATGGGCAGTGTTAGGAAGAGGTGTAAGGCAGGGTTGCCCATTGTCACCGGTACTGTTCAACGTATATGTAGAGGAAATGATTAAAGAGGCATGGGAAGAACTGGAGGTAGGAATGAAAGTCGGAGGGGAATTCGTAAAATCGGTCAGGTTTGCTGATGACCAAGCATTAGTTGCTCAGTCAGCCAAGGAGTTGCAAGCATTGTTGAGTGAATTGGAGGTTCAGTGCGATAAATATGGGATGAGAATCAATATTAATAAAACAAAGGTTATGCGATTTTCCAGAAAGAAAAAGGCTAAGCTAAATATTAAAATAGGCGGGGAAAAAATAGAGCAGGTAGAACAGTTTACATATCTCGGAAGTGTTTTGGACCAATATGGTCAAAGTGGTAGGGACATAAGGAGAAGAATTGCGCTAGGCAAGGAGGCTTTCTCAAGGAGGAGGGAGTTGATGACGGGGACGTTGAGTAGGGAATTAAGACAAGACTCTTAAAAATCCTGATATGGAGCGTAACTATGTACGGCGCGGAAACGTGGTCGCTGAAGCAGGAGGATAGACGTAGATTGGAGGCTTTTGAAATGTGGGTGTGGAGAAGAATGGAGAAGGTGAAATGGACCGAAAGGAAAACAAATGAGGAAGTACTAGAGATGGTGGGTGACAAGAGGGGGTTGTTGAGAGAAATCCTATGGAGGCAGGAAAAATGGATGAAAGGCATATTGAGCGGTAGTGGAATGTTGAAGAGGGTCATAGAGGGGAGAATGTTGGGCAAGTGAGGTAAGGGTAGGAACAGGATAGGAATGTTGGACGGGATGAAGGGAGTAAAGAAGTACACCGAGATGAAGAGAGACCTCATATAGAATAGTTTGCTAGGTGGGGAGTCACAAAATGTTTATTTGATAGTTGTGTCCATCCAAAAATATACCTCAAATGGTAGATTACCTAATAATAATAATATATATACACATATAGTAAGCAGTATAGCAGTCTGACCTGAAGAAGGCCTCGGAGTAGGCCGAAAGCTCAAATCATCTGCAGTGTGAGTGTCCTTTTACGTGTTATCTGTTTTATTCTGTGTTATATTGTGCCGTCCAAAAGTTATATTGCTCTCGTGAGTACTTCCGCACCATCGATATATACATATATATATATATATATATATATAGCGTCATTTTCAAGATTTTATATATATATATATATATATATATTGGAGAAGAATTACCCTAGGCAAGGAGGCTTTCTCAAGGAGGAGGGAGTTGATGACGGGGACGTTGAGTAGGGATGTTAAGACAAGACTCGTAAAAACTCTGATATGGAGCCTAGCTATGTACGGCGCGGAAACGTGGTCACTGAAACAGGAGTATAGACGTAGATTGGAGGTTTTTGAAATGTGGGTGTGGAGAAGAATGGAGAAGGTGAAATGGACCGAAAGGAAAACAAATGAAGAAGTACTAGAGATGGTGGGTGAGGAGATGGGTTTGTTGAGAGAAATCCTATGGAGGCAGGAAAAATGGATGAAAGGCACATTGAGCGGTAGTGGAATGTTGAAGAGGGTAATAGAGGGGAGAATGTTGGGCAAGCGAGGTAAGGGCAGGAACAGGATAGGGATGTTGGACGGGATGAAGGGAGGAAAGAAGTACACCGAGATGAAGAGGGATCTGATATAGATTAGTTTGCTAGGTGGGGAGTCACAAAATGTTTATTTGATAGTTGTGTCCATCCAAAAATATACCTCAAATGGTAGATTACCTAATAACAAATAATATTTATATTTATTTATTAAGGACACTCACACTGTAGATGATTTCAGCTTTCGGCCTACTCCGAGGCCTTCTTCAGGTCAGACTGACCATATATATATATATATATATATCGATGATGCGGAAGTACTCACGAAGAAGTTAGTCATGTGGAAGTACTCAGTTATATATATATATATATATATATATATATATATATATATATATATATATATATATATATATATATATATATATATATATATATAAATCTCGTTTGATTATATAAAAAAATATAATCAAACGAGTCCTCTGTTTGGCAACAAAAAAGTACGAAAAGGGTGGAAACATTGAAAAAACTTGAAATATATCAGCACATTGGCTGCAGTCTAGCTTGTTTGCACCATAGGTATGATGATCTTTGTTTATTTGCAACAATTACCAATACCAATCAACTACTTTCTGCTTGACGCAAATAAGAATTATTATTTACATGAAATGGAAATTCTCTAACTGTAAACAAACAGGCAGAAGATAGGCACTGCCTTAGTGACAGAAAAGGTAGGGTAAAGTGATAGGCACACAGGTTTGATTACAGGCAAGGTAGAGATTTGGTAGTCCAAGAAACACTGTTTGAGGAATATGTGAAATACATCAGCGGAATCTTTCATTATTTCTTTCATCTAAATACTCCTAAAATGCTTAAATTGACCTCACAGTTCCATAACGGCTCACAATTTCAGAAAAAATTGACAAATCTCTGTTGAAATTTTCAGTTTTTCCTATGAATAACATAAAGACACCCTTTCTGAAATGACATAATAGATTTTCCTGCCAAACTCTTCCAGAGATTGCTTCAATATTTATAAACTTGGCCTGAGAGACTCATTTTCTATGAGAGATTCCTCTCTTTCTTACATGGCACCCTAAAATGCGGGTAGGGGGATTGAGAATACTCCCGCAGTTTCCTTGCTTGTTCTAGGAGGCGATTAAAAGGGAGGGGAGACAAACATGAAAACAAACCCCCAGTGAGCAAGAGATGCGTCCAGACAGTCCAGTGGATCTGCTGTCTGTGTTCGGCCATAATATTTTGCCTGAGATCCACCTGGGTGTTTCCTTGGAAACTTGGAAACCCGAAAGGGAGAGAAGGGAATCCAGAAGGGTGAGCGCTATGGTTCCCAGCCGGGTTTTGGATGTCCGATATGGATGAGGGAGTAATACCCCTCTTTGGCCCTTGATTTCGCGTACACGGACGAGCGTGAGTTAGCCACCCCAGGTTAACCAGCTTCCGTCTTAGTTTCGTTCCGATGGAGAGTGCCAAGGCGGTGGGGGTCTGCGTAGAGTGGTCGGAGGTGGAAGGGTTTTTGGTGGGCCCTTGCATTGAAGGTTCTATTCTGAAACAAACAACCACTCCGCGCCATATCCTTCTAGACAACGCTCTATATCCTTCGAGCTAGCCCAGGCGGCCGCTACGATTTCGCGGTGCGGCGTCCCGATAGTGTGATTCCGTCGTGGTTGGGGAGGCCGGGAGATCATTATTTGTATTGGAATGGAGGAAAATACACTTTCACCAACCAAATATAGACATCAGTGGAAATGCTAACTAGAACTCCTCATATTTCAATGAGAGAGGATCTATCAGAACTTGCAGGATCATCCATGAACAAAGTCCGAGTACAATATGTCTTTTTCCCTCTGGAAGTTGAAGTCAGCAATCACAGACGCCCGTGACACCAGTCCGGGCATGGACCAAATTCACAATGCATTCCTCCGGAATATTACTGAGACTACTTTAGCGGAGGTCCTCAATATTCTCAACCAGCTGTGGACGGAGAATGGCTTCCCCGATTCCTGGCGGGAGTATGAAGTCATCCCAATCCCAAAATTGGACAAGGAAGAGAACGACCCCAGAAGCTACTGCTCCATATCTCTCATCAGCTGCCTCTGCAAGGTGATGGAAAGAATGACAAATCTCGTTTGGTGCGTGGAGAGGCGACACCTTTCCGACGCTCAGTGTGGTTTCAGAGAAATAAAAGTCAATGACTGCTCTTTCTTGATTTGCTCTGACTCCTCGAGCGCACTAAAATCTATCTCCTGCTTCTCCTCAACACACCCTATAGTCCAGCAGATACACCCTCGTATCTCATCATCAGAGGGGTAACATATTATCCTTTTTATGGATCCCTGGACACGTCGTAATTGGGGGAAATAAAAAGCCGACGCTGCGGCGAAATTAGCTCTAAACATGATCGAGACTGATTCTATGTTGGTGCCAGTGGATGATCTCAAGGTGCCACTGCGCAACTCAGTCCCAAAGCAATGGCGGGATGCATGAATGAATGCCATTAATAATAATCTCCAAGGGATAAAATAAGTAGCGTCAGCGTGGCCCTCATTCGTTAGCAAGAGCCGGATGGAGGAGGTGGCGATTGCACGCCTGAGGATAGGGCATTGTGCCCTGACACACCCGTACCTCTTCATGGAGGAAAAATAACAACCTCGTTGCGAAGAGTGTGACCTACCCCTGACGGTGAAGAATATCCTGGGAAATATGACAACTCCTAGAGGGCAAGAGATCAGTTTAAAATAAGAGACGTTTCGGGTAATATTTTAGGGGATGATCCTAGTTCTTTAAACCGAGTGTTTAAACTTTTTAAAGGAAACTAGCAGTGAAAAAGTATGAGAAAATTATGACAGTGATGTATATTTTTATCCTATTAGTTTTAAATATTTATATATATATATTTATCCGTTTACTAAAAGTCTTTTGAAGTTATAAACCATGAGACAGTGATGCAAATTAACCTTAGCCGTCGACGCACCCTAAATATTATATTACTGGTACTCTTCTACCCTTGAACTGGTTACTTCTAGCAGTTATTTCTTCTGATAGAAAGAATTTGGCTCCTTGCTATACTGCTATTATATCTTTCATCACTAGTTTCCCTACTTCTAAATGGCAAAAGTCTTTTACGTGTTCCAGTGTGTCTTTTCCTAGTCTTAATTCGAGATTATCTTCCCTGTTTCAGCTACAGACCATGAGCTTAGTTTAAATCCTATTTATCTGTAGGGTGTACCTTTTCACCCATTCCCCATTCTGTTCTTTGATGATATGATCATTATTACATCAAGAAAATGTGCTGAATATTTAAAAAAAAAAATAAAAATTAGGCCAAAATCATGCACATTGTGTCATATTAATTTATTAATTGTCCTTGTATATAACCACATGGGTTTAGTCCTCGCTATTTGATTTCTTATTAGTGATAGCAAAATTCCATTTGAAGAACTAATTAGAATTGGTACAAGTAAGTTGTTGGGGAAATCCGAAAAGAAGGTAGCAAATTTTAAGATGTAGGGTGATCTTAGAGGCTGATATAACGACAGTAGTGCGTAAGCGCTGTAGAGTGAGGAAAAGATTAATGATTAATTAAATAGGAAATTAGGTAAAAATAAAAAAGTGTTGTGGACTAGTGCTTGATAAAATTCATTTATATATATATATATATATATATATATATATATATATATATATATATATATATACACACACATATATATACATATATATATATACATATATACATATATATATATATATATATATATTACTTCGCACATACAAATAGATATAAGGAAAGGGGATAGGAACACACATAAAAAACAAACACAGGAAAGGTGGGGAAGGCGAATTTGGGCAGACCACAAATGTAAAAATATTTCCTTACCCGGGACATCTCGGGTAAGGGATCTGCTAAAATTCGCCTTCCTCACCTTTCCTGTGTTTGTTTTTTATGTGTTTTCCTATCCCCTTTCCTTATTCTATCTCTTTGTGTGAAGTAATATTTGTTCGCCGTATGGCGGGATTTCGTGTTTGAATGTGTATTTGGCCAATGAGGCTCGTCTCTTCTTCTGGCTATGCGTGCCATGGAACGCACCGTTCCTATCCTTTATGATATCGTATGAATGCTTTTCTACTATCCTTTCCCCTTTTTGTGTGTGTCGTCAATTTCTCCTATGGTGGGTGAAACAGCTCTCTAACGCCATCTCTGGAGGAGGAGAATCGGAGCACTTTGGCGCTTTATAAGATCGCAGATCTCAATGTAAATCAGATTTCCTTATTTGCTCAATTGGTAGAGCATTCACCCGGAAAGTGGAAGGTCCGGTGTTCATATCTCGGGTAAGGAAATATTTTTACATTTGTGATCTGCTCATATTCGCCTTCCCCACCTTTCCTGTGTTTGTCTTTTATGTGTTTTCCTATCCCCTTTCCTTATATCTATTTCTATGTGTGAAGTAATATTTGTTCACCGTATGGCGGGATTTCGTGTTTGAATATATATATATATTTCAAGGTTTTGAAGTTCCTGAGAAAATGAAGATGTGAAGAAGTTAATACCAAAAGGCTAGCCTCTAATTAATTATTTAATGCAGTAAAATTTTCTCATCTCGCAATTCACATGAACTAATTACAAAAGTGAAGGCCTTTGGGGAGAAAAGGTGATCGCAACTTTGACATCATTTCACACAACCGCCAGTGTATCAATAATTAAACAATAATTGACTGTGCCTTCGTTATATTTTTCCAGCAGCATAAAATATAGAAGAAAAACATCTTATGGGATCCATTGAATCACAAAGTCTTGGATATTATTAAATATAACCGATTTCAATTTTTGTTCCGGATTTTCTCGTTTGCAATCCAAAATTCTCCAAAATCAACCTCGCTGACACTCCAGTAATCTTCTTCAGGTCTAATAGGCCTATGTCTAAGAGTCCCATCGGGGAAGCTTTTAACATTTGTTCGAAAGTTTTCGCGAATATAATAATAAATATTAAAATATCGGCTAAAAATTAGAGTGAAAAGAACGAAGGTGGCTCCAAAACCGACATTTCATTACAGAGGCTCTATCAATGAATGAAAAATTATTATTGATGGAAGAACCAGCAAATATTTGGAAAAGATAGGTCAGAAAAATCGCATGTTTGAAATACTCATTAAATTTAAGCAACTGCGGAACATCTTATTCTGACGTCTGACTTTATGTAATTGCTAAGATTAGAAGGTCGTCAAAAGCCCAGAGGAAAAGTATTGGTTGTATTCTGCTTAGTGGAGTATGTCTTTCTTGAGATAATTTCAAAGAAATGCCTAAGTTTACATTATAATGGAATAATATTCTTCAAAAGAGATTTACGCAAATGCTGAATATCTGCAACGAGTAAATAATGAAGAACGAATAGGGTATATAATGAAATAGGTTTGTTGGTTGTCTCATTGAAGTAGAGCAGTCGGCGTGAAGCGTCAAAACCTGGAACGGACTTTTGCAGACATTTTGCTAAATTTAATCAAGGTTGTCAGATAAGTGAAAACGTGAAGCACATTGAATCATCGCGTCTCGTGGGAGACGCATGAATGTCCTGGCGTAACATTCCCTTAATTCTTAATCACCATTAAAAGATATTTTTTTTCAAAATATAAACTGAAGGAGTTAACAAAAATACGGTTTCGTTGCTAATTTACCGAATTTTACTTGTGCTTTCAACTTGTACAATTGCATTCAAATGGCATTTTATAACATCCAGATTAAGGGATCGCGTTTGTTGCAATGTAGTCATGAGCATCGTCTAACTCAAATATCTGATTCCTGAAGTTTCTTTTGTCACTATGGGTAAAATATGTAAAACATTGTTTCGACAACTCTGATTTAAGTACAAATATTACTGCTATGTTGATATTTGATTTATTAAAAATTGGGTAAACATTTTCTGACTCAACAACAAGTGTCAGTGCATAAATATGCCGAATTTGTTCCTTGGTTCTTTTGGGCTTACGTATATGGTGGACATAAGCATGTTTAATTCGTATCCCGGGCAGATAATCTGACACAAATGGTAAGCGGAAAGGACTAAAGGTGTTTTTTTAACAAATTAATTAATGGTTATTCTAAGACAAATAAATGGGACAAATAATATAATAATAATAATATGGGGCAAATTAATGGAAGGTTATGCTAAACTCTTTATAAAAAACTCTTTGGAGTCCACCGAGCATCTTTAAACCTGGTTGAGAGTTCTTAATCAAGTTAATCTTCAGATTGAAATAGCGATGAAAGCTCATATGCAATAACAATTCTTCATAATGACTTTTGTATGCATAAAGCGTTTTGAATCCCTAAAATTCTATCTTGGATCGTTTCTTTACACCCTCCTTAACAATGGATTTATTTCCGGAGATTTATTCCTTGTCTGATGTAGTCTTAATTCTTTCCAACTATTTTGCCTTCCTAGCGTCTCGTTTCTCTTCTTTAACACAGTTTCTTTTCTTTGATATCTTCTCTCAATCAGATGCATATTATGTCTAAATTGGACAAATTAAAAAAACATTTTGTAAGATATGCCTTTTTTAATAAACCCCATGCAAGTCCACGGTCAAGTGGTATTTATGGTTGATAATTAATTTTTAACTTCTACGCATATTTTCTCTGTTAGATATTCTCTGGTCAATGTTATCAGGCTCGAATCTACAAACGCCTTTATCTAAAGAGCAATTCTTTCCCTCGGTCAGGAAAGAATCCTTGGGTTCCGGCGTCACCAAAAAGACCTTTTGACAAACATCCATTCATCAATCTTTCAATTACTAGAAGGCTTTCCACGACGATATATGCTTATCAGCGTGACAGTATGTAACCAAAATTTCCATTATTTTTCCCCAAGAGTGTTATAACTCCTCCATTGCCACTGACGAATAGTCTAGGAGACTGTCATCCAATTTACGGCCCGGGAGCCTGATTCGCCCCAGCGAGTCCTCCACGGTCGGCTGTCCGCGAGAGTGCCCGAAAAAGCCAAAGGTATCGTTGCTGTGAGAGCGTAAAGTGTCAAAACTAATGCAGATTTAATGCTCCGTTGTCAGAGAGAATAAAAAGTTGTGAAAAGTTCATAACAATTTATAGTGATATTGTTTCAGAGTTCATTAAGAGGAGATGCGGATTTTTGTTAAAGCTCGCCGAGGTTCAGTTTCGGCCTATCGATACTATTCGAGAGTACTTCTTTACTTCGTTCGCTCCCACGAAACTAAAAGGTATTGGCCCCCACCTGACTGGGGGACCGAGGGGGATTCCCGCCGGAGAGGGGGGGGGGGGTTCATCTCCTCCCTTCTCTTTTTTTTCCCCCATACCACCCACCCACCCGCCTTATTGTCTCCGTGGTCACCATTCACGCGCGAGGGCCGCCGCGCTAAACTCCCCCCCTCCCAACCCACGAAAAACCCTCATCGTCCCCTTCCTCCCGGAAATTACACCTCCCCCCTTCCCCTTTTTCGGGTGGACGAAGCGGATATCGAGCACCGGGGCGGTGGCATCGACGGAGTTTCCCCGCGAATCGAATCGAATGACTCGAGGGGGTGGGGGGGTTCGCCGCGAGGGGGGTGGGAGAAGAGGCATCATGAAGGGGAGGAGGTGAACGTGCGTGCCGGGGGGGTGCGTGTCCGGACGGTGCTGCCGCCACCCGCCGACCGGGCGAACCGGGGGATATTGATTCCATCCCCCCCGCCTGCGCAGCTGAAGAATCATTCCCCTCCGCCAGGGTCTCTCCCTCTACCGGAGTTTCCCCCTCCCCTACAACAGGGTTCCCTCCTCCCCTCCAAGGGTTCACTACTCCCCCCCTCTCTCCGACCCGCACACACAGACACACCCACTCGCTCGCGGGAGGGAAAGCGAGAGGGAGAGAAGAGATGGAAGACTCCTGATTCTCTCTCTCTCTTTTCTCTCCATCCCTCCCTGCCCACACTCTCCCTCTCTCCCCACAACCGCCCTCTCCACCCCCTTCGGCCCGGGGGGTGGGGGGCGGCGAGTTATTAGAGGGAGGGGGGAGACACCGAGACCCATCCCTACCGCATTCCACGAAACATCCCCCTCCCCAGGGTCTCTCCTGCGCCCCCTCCGACGCCGCCACCTTCGCGTCCAAGGTGGAGGAGGTAAACCAAGCGGGAGGGGAGGGAAGGAGAGAGGATGTTGTTTAAACATTTACGGACGACGCCCCACCCTCGGAGGAACGGGGGGAGGGTTTCGCAGGGTCCGGAGGGAGGTTTTCCCCCTGTATTTTTTTTACTCGCCCCCCTCCCGCCCCCCACGTCCCCTCTCCCCTTCCCCTCTTTTTCGCATCGCATCGCTTTCCCTTGCGCATCGCATCGCCTGCCCCGCCACCGCCACCCCGGTCCCTCCCCCTGCCTCTCTCCCAAGCGGTGACCCCAAAACCCAGTCTGTCGACGACATCTCTTTTCTTTATCCATCATTGGGAGGGGGCTCCGTGTATGCATACCCACACTTATGTATATGGGTACATAATGCGTAAGCATGTAGTAATATATTTATGTGCGTGCACGCACGCATAGACTAATTTATATCCATGAAGGCGTGTGTGTGTCTGCTGATTTGCAGGTATGTATTATGTGTATAAGTATTATTATTATTATTAGGTAATCTACCGTTTAAGGTAGGTTTTTGGATGGACACAACTATCAAATAAACATTTTGTGACTCCCCACCTAGCAAACTAATCTGTATCAGATGTATAAGTATATATATATGTATATATATATATATATATATATATATATATATATATATATATAAACACACACATGCATATACAGGTATATGCATGTACAGGCATGCATATAAATAAATATACATTCATGTTTTGTATATATATATTTTTTTTAAATATAACGTTTGGACGGCATAATAGAACACAGAATAAAATATATAACACGTGCAAGAACACTCACATTTTAGATTGTTTGAGCTTTCGGTCAATATATATATACTATATGCCTCAGGGAAGACTGAAAGCTTAACCTTTCTGAAATGTGAGTGTCATTTTACGTGCTATCTATTTTATTTCTGTGTTCTGTTCTACCGTTCAAATGTTATATACGATATATATATATACACACATAGATAAATACAATTATACGTATATACACATATATATTAATATAAACAAGCACAAATGAAAAATACTTCGTCATTTGATTCCTTTATTTAAACTTATTGAATAAATTGGGGAACTAGAAAGAAAGTAGTATTGCTATCGGGGAGATTTGGGTTTGGAGGTCCATTTGTCAGCAGAAGAAAACTGAAGTAACCGGAAGTTTCTATTGTAGATGGTGCATGAAGTGGGAGAGGTAAAGCTTAGGAAAAGAGCAGCATTTGGCAATATACATATATGGTTATGTATTAATGCATACAGACATGTATGCGTATATATGAGACTCACAAGACAAGGATTAAAACCCACAGAAACATTAGACTAATTTAAAAATAATTCTTGAATCTGATAAGGCCGAAATATTGCAAATATGGGGAAGTATAAAATGAATTAGTAAGAAGAGGGAATATATTTCACGAAGTAGCCTAAAATCGGCTATAACTGCCTTCTCTAGACGGAACGGTGTACATACATGTGAATGCTTGTGGCCTGATTTCCTGACTATTATTTTATGTTAGCCCATGTTTCTTTTCCTGTGCTGCTAATCCTTCAGTCTTCCTCTTTTGCGATATTTTCGTTATCGTCTTTGTCTTAATTCATCCACATCTGGTGGCTATGCTGCAGTAGAATAATTGCTCCATCTCATCTAATATCCCCTTACATGTTTGCATATAATCATTTTTATCTTCGTTTCTTCAGTTATTGTCCATTGCCTTAATTTTCATCAGAGTGGATATCGATTGCCATTCCAAGGAATGATTGTATCAACTTTTCAAACAGTTTTGTTAACTGTCACTCTCTTCAATGGTGCCCCGTCTTTCATACGCTGCTTCTCAAAATTAAATCTTTGCCTTCCCCTGTAGTCCCCATTACGGTCCTTTTCATCAGAAACCATTTGGTTTCTTTGTCTTCCATAAACCTTTTCCTTCACCTGAGGCTTTTGTGAGTTTCTTTAATGGACATTCGTTAAACCCATTTTTATCTGCATAAGCACTCACGTGTAAGCATTTATTTCGATAAACTAAAACAATAATCATGAACATTAAACCGTTAGATATTCCAAACTGCATGTGTCATTTGCTAAAAGACAAATAAACAGTAAGGAAGGTAATGTATACAAGTAATTTTTTAGGTTAATTCTATATTTCATTAAACAATCGGTTTAAAAGTAAATTTTATCTTCTTTTGATGACGAAGGTGACCAGAACCATTGAAAATTTTAAAAATAACAGTGACTGGTCTTAATTTTTTTGTTTGTGCCTTTTAGTGTTTTGTTACGAGGAAAATTTCTCAAAATACAACAACAGTGAACCTGTGTTTGATAATAACTGTGCTATGTGATTAAGTTAAACTAAGAGTTTCTAGAGCGTGTCACATGTGATATTAACTTTTTTACGCGTATATATCGTCGAAAATGGATGTATTTGATACTTTCTATGTAATTTTACAACTATTGAGGGGTGGTGGCTGTGTTAAGTTTCGCACAGTGTCTGTAGACTCCCTGCCGAGCTGGTCACACAAACAGGAGCGGGGGAATTTTTTAAAGTGGTTTGACGGGTTAAGTTCGACTTCGAGCGATTCGAGTGCGGTATGGAGAGGACTTCAAGCTCGGCATTTCGTCCGTCGAGTGGGACGTGAAACTGTTTTGATCCTTGGCCTTAGTGACCTCTAATGCCGCCTCCTAGTTTCTTTCCACTCCATTGCGTCGTTTGTTCAGGTAACATGACGGGCTTAAGTGTTCGCCTAGTGACCCAGAAATCGAAGGGTTGAACAAGCGGTTTATACGTAAGGGAAGATATTGCGGTATTAATCTTGCAATTTATTAAAATATATTGTTTTTATAAATTTAAAATTTGTAAGGATTTCTACTCTTAACTCCCCGACCAACATCGGATTCCATCGTCATCATTATCTCCAGCGAATTATTATTATAATTTTCTCTTGTTATAATAATTTTACTTTTATCCTATATATTATTAATATTATGATAATAATATTTATAGTAATAATATTTATAGTTATAATATTATTAATATTAAAAATAATATTAATATTTTGCTAGTATACCGTTTAAAGTCATCGCTGCATTTCTCAGCTTCGTCTAACAGGACACCATGGCCTCCCCAAACTAGATTAAACTTCTTCAATTCTTCATATATTCTACCTCCTTTCATTGCGCTCACCATGCTTATTCTTAGCCTTAACTCGTCTCACTACCGTTTGGTACCTTTGTCGTTTTCCTTCCATTCTCTTCTCTGTTACGGTCTTCAACATTTTATTCCAATTAAAATGACCATCCGCTAATTTGTCTCCTTCGGATTTATTATAACAATCCTCTCTCCACTCCCACTAGTACTTCTCCGTATGTTTTCTTGCTACCGTATTATATTTCTTCAAAGAATAGTTCCCGAGCCGTACAAAACCAGGCTACATGAAAAAGTGTTCAACATTACTTTGATAAGTCTTTCGTAAGGTCCCTGTAAGCAATATTCTCCTCATTTTGGAAGTTTTTAAAATTTAAAAAAAAATTACGTCAGTATATTATATTAATTTATATTATATGTGCTATCTGACTCCATATTTTTCCTCATCCCTTCTTCTTCGCAGAAACCTAGGCTCTTCGCTGCTTACTCTTGAGTAAAACTCTTGTGTAATTACAGTTCGTGACCTTTCGGTTCTTTTCTCGGGTCAGCAGTACTCATCTCTTGTCCCTTTTTTCAAATACACAGTAATCAATCCGACGTTAGGTTTAACATGTTAGGGTAGGTCTCATTGCGTACTAAACCCTGTTTGACGTGTATATCAGGGCACGGGTAGGGTTATTCTCCACCTTTAATCTTCTACTGGTTTCCAGTATCCTCTGGAGTCCATTTCTGAGAGCTAAAAGTTAGTTTAAATATCCTTTTAATCTGCACCAGCGGAGTGTGTTGATGGTAATAAATGGTTAAACGCCGCTTATACAGGGTGCGGCAACGTAACTTCCTTTTTTATAAAGCAAAACCCTTTAAAAAAGGAAGTTATGTTGCCACACCCTGTATCATATGAATGTGAGCACTGTGTGATTTTTTTATAAGTTTCATATTAATTTTAAGACGCTTTTCAGAGGACTTGTGGATCAATTTGTAGACTTTGGACACGGATGGACAAAAGATCACTTAGCGTGGGTGAAAATTTTGGGAGTTCAGAGGCACCCGTCACCCGAACCCGAGCTCTCCCGAAAATAGACACTCTGCTACTCTTTTGAACTGTAATGCACCTCCGGTTCCATTGCTACCTTTGAAAATTTTCCCAGAAGAGAACATGAGTGTGTACCTATCGTTGCGATGTGAATTGTGCGCAACAAAGCAAAGTTCCGAACAATTGGTGAACGCTTGAAAATAGTCTTCCGCCAAGATCTTCTGCATCCTATTCCGTGGGAATCCCCCACGGTGTTCGTGTTGGCGGTCGAGATCGCACCCGGCGGATAATCTCAACAGCCAGGGCGCCGCCGCTTTCGGAGTTGGGGATGGGGGTTCATGGCGAGGGATCCCCTCGGGCCTCCCCCCGCCGCGCGTCCAAAGAAGCAGAGAGCATCCGTCAAGATTCAAGATAGTATGCGCGGGATCCTTTCGTGGACGATAGGAGAGCTGGGTCTGTAAAAAGAGATTGCAGCAAAGTTGCTCTGGTAACAAGTGTGTTAGAAGAAGTGGAGTGGGAGAGTAATCTTGCGCCGAAGGTTGAAATAGATCCCGAATCTTGGGCGTAAATTTGAAAAGCCTCATCTTCGAAAATGTTTCGGACGCGCTGTTAAAACTCGTCTTGCCACGGAAGAAGTGACCGTGAATATAATATTAGAGGGATGAACTGAGGTTTAAACGGGGACTTGTAATAGTGAATTGAGAGTAGTTGCCATCAAATTTCCTCGGTAGATAATTCGTTGGACCTGGAAACAAATTTGGCAGCCATCTTTCTTTCCATGCATGAGTATATTTTCCTTGTTAAATGTGTGTGCTCAAGGTAACCTGGGTCATGTACTTTTGAGTTAGAATGCTCAATATATAGGTATATCTATGCCTTGCGTCCTATTTTTCAGCGCAAAAAGCAAAGATATTTTATCTATAATTTATTATAAGTTTCCCTGCTTCTGTAGGTATTGTGTAAGCTGAGATTTGGCTCATGTTAAACTATTCATGAGAACAGTCGAAACTAAGGAGGTTGGGTTTTCTATGAGATATGCGTATGGGAAGCTAATATAACTCTTATTGTGTTTTGAACACTAAAATCATTTCGTCTTGGATGGCCAGAAAAACAGATGAAGCTTAAATACTCTTTGATGCGTTGAGTTGTGTGTAACTCAGTTCGTCATTGCGGAGCTTTTTTATTAAGTCCAAGGCTTTTAGTGATATTTAATGTGAAAGATAAATAGCCTATGCCATATATTTTGCGGCTGAAATACTTCTGGTCACTTTTAGGATACCGCTTAGGTGAATATTCGTACCTCCATGAGTATGATGCCTAATTAAATGACAAACAAATCACAAAATCTTGAACCTTTCCACTTCCACGAATCGCAAACTGAAGTTAAATCCTCTCCGAGTCAAAGTGAAAGACTTGAGTCGTACTTTCGGAAGTATTATATCAATTTCTAAAGTTAATGTTTCGCTGTTAAATTTGCTAATTTGAGGTAAATTTTGGATTCTTCTTCCTTTTCCGTACCTATGAACAGAGAAATAATTATGATTATTACACTGTTAAAAGTACCTAGGATTATTACCTGAGGCCCTGGTAACGAGATATTGGTGCTCGAGTTTCTTGATTCGTAATTCGGTAATTCGTACTTTGAAAATTTATTAATGATAAAATTTACTTTGCGTCGCACATGCACTTTTGCAAAAAAAATAATTATCATTGTAACTCTAACAAAAGTACCTATGATAATGGTCTGAGGTCCTGGTAACAAGGTATCGGTACCCATTTTTCTTAAACCAGATAATATAGTATGGTAACTTTTAACATATTGGTGAGAGTGAGCAATCGGATAGGGAATCTTTGTCATGGAAAAATCACAAGAAGCTTGAGATGTAAGTCGCTTAAAGTGGCTTACATGGACTAGAAATCGAATAATATTATTTTTTATAGGATATAAGTAAAGTGTTAACTTTATCCTGTTGAGTAATTTGACCGTAAAAACCAGGAGATTTTGAGCTTAAAAAGTCCTCTTCCTTTCCTCATTTTACCTCGCTCACCAAGATCCTCCCTTCTATCAATTCCTTCAGGTCCTCACGACTTCTCGATATCATTCATTTTTTTGCCTTCTTCGTATTCCCCTCAGTCACTTCCTCTACCTTATCTCAAACTCTTTTTTCATTTCATTTCCTCCATGACCACTTACCGAAAGCCTCCAAATGGCGTTCACTCTCTTTCCTCTAAGACCGTGGAGTAAATCATGTTACTTTCGGCGACTTCACAAACGCCAAGGTTCGCAAACTTATTGCGGCGCGATTCAACTCTGTGGGCGTTAATTGCGACCTCAAGCACTTTCGCAGTTTTCATGACGACGCGCTAGCCTCTTCCGTCGAAATCGATTGCCAAAAATGCTGTCAAATTTCTCGGTTGCAACGTCTGAGGGTTTTTTCAATCATTCCTCCCCCCTCCCGGTATCACTCGCTTTCCTGACGTTCCTAAACTTTTCTCGCGAGTAAAAACCAATCGCTACCGACCGATACTGCTCCCATATTGCATGACGGACTTCGGAACTGTAACGCACCTTACTTAGCATAACACAGAAGGAGTAAGTAGAGAAATAGGAATAATAGAAGGCATCAATGATGCCTATCCCTTGGCGTTAGCCTAGTCTCAACTTCTCTGAAGGACGGAATTTTACACGTGCAAGATTGGGACAAACTGTTTTAACTTTGAAGCTAATGTTAGGATCAATAGTGACAAAACATGATCAAGGGAAGAAATTGAATGTGTTTTTACTGCAATTTTGGCTCCGAAATTGCCTTGTAAAAGCTTTAGATACTGAATTATTCCTCTGGCTATTCCTATCCTATAACTTTGAAATCCGATCACATTGAAAAACGGTTCTTTTGAAGTAATGTGACAAATTTAATTAAATAATGATAATTTTATGACCTCTGTCACACTTCGTGTCAAACACCCCATTTTAACTTTTGCATTCCAGCTTATAAAAAGATTTGTGGGAGATCGAGATTTATACCCTCTCATTGGGATTTAATTCTAGGATAGTTACAGTTTGAAGAATATTTTCACCACTCTTACGCTCCCTAGACTACTGAGTTACATCTAAAGTCCTTAAAAGAAAGCCACCCTTCTCCTTTATCCATCGCTTGGAGTAAATATTTGGTCACCCTTTCGCCTCCAACCCTTCCCTGTCCGCCATCCTTATACAAGCACAGAAAACCGTATTTTAAACAATCATAACGCATCTCGCAACTATGTAATAACGGTAAAGCCCTAACTTTTGCAGGAATTTGGCAAGTGATTAATTAATATCTAAACATTGAAAGATAATATCTGTCTCGCTATTAGATTTTATCAAATAATAGGAGGAATTGTAATTAAATTTGCAAATATTTTGTGTACGTTAACGTAAAGTGCGAATCATGAGGGATTCAAAAGGCGTAGGATCAGAGAGCTAATTTTTTTTTCAGAAAGGTAAAATATCCCCCACAAACACGCGATACCGTGTAATTGCTCCAATGATGGAAGCATTATGGCCCTCCAAGACCGCAATGCCTGCTGAAACACGGACGAACAAGGCGGAAACAACAGCGCGGTGCCCATGGTGACCGCCCAGGAAGGAAAGGGGGAGTCGTTAAAAAACAAAATCCCGAGTGAATGCACTTTTTAGTACGTTCACTCCAGATGAGGGAAACGACGACTAAGGACGAAATTTTAGGAAAAAATGTGAAGTAGGAAATATATACTTATTGGACAATAACCAGCATGTGATAATATCTCGAGGATATTTTAATATAAATCTCACAGTAGTCGATTCATTTAATCTCATTTTAATGTCCTGGTAAAAAAGTTTTGGAATCTTTGATTCTTTTTGCTCAGTCGAGTGCACGTATGACTTCACCAGCCTGCCTGCCAAAATTCAAACTCGTAGATCACCTGGGAGTGCTCGGTCATTCGTGAACAGATTCACAAATATTGACATGTACCTGACATTTTTTTAAATCACGGGTGTTACACAGACAAAACCAGAAGTGAACAAAAAGGAAATCATTGTTTTCGGACCACGCAGGTACATTTACATGCTTTTTTGCCCTTAATTGAAGGTAATATCTGAATCTAAAACGGAATTATTCCAAAAAAAAAACACTGCACTCCATTTTCGGGTATGGATAATACCTTCAACTCAGAAAGGAAAAGAAGAGCATGCATATAACAGTTATGAATGCTAAAGTGGCGAAGGAATTTTCTCATTAAAAAAATGAAAAAGAGGCAACGTGTACATTGGTAACGGAAAACCATGATTTTCTCAATAGTGATCGCGCCAAAAGGAAACGGCGTAAGTATGTAGTGTGATTTTAAGTCCAGCTACCAGCAAATTCGTGAATAGATTTCACATCAACCTTGCTAGATCTTGCCCTCAGTTTCATTGTTTTCTTCCTACCCATTTTTTTAAATTGACTAATAAGGTGTTCACATTTCATAAGAAAGACATCCAAACGCAAAACACTCTTTCATCTACCTGTAAATGGTAGCCTGCGAGACACTGTTAGGTTGTGTGGCAGGAGAGTATTTAACACCGGGAATGTGCACCCAAAATTATTTTACTTTATTTTAGTTGCAATAAATATGTATAGAAATTCAAATAATGTTGATAATGATAACTAAATGCACATGTTCTATGGTATCTAAGCGTCGAATTAACACAAGAGGTTGAAATTATCAGGGATTTGGCAATGATTAGAAAAAAGTTACCGCTATATATTCAAGAAAGCCCAATGTCTTCTAGGAGAACACACAGGAAAAAACCTCTTGAAAACGACCTACCAAGAGAACTCCTTTGTGGAGTACGTGATAATCCAATCCAAGGGCATATGCGTACCATAGAAAGAGATGGTATCCGATTGTGGACATTTTTTTTGGGTCCAGCAGCGATAATGAATGACTCGCCGGTCGACGTGTTCGGACCAGTCTGATATCGATAATACGCTACGTTTCTGATATGCGGACTGTTCGTAGGTACGATATGCATGCCGCAGGAGGACAACCAATCCGGTATTACGACGAAAAAACTAGCATAATCTTTCGGTGCCCACAAAGCGAAAAAAAACGGAAAAATGTGTTTTTGCAACGTCGACAAACACCTTTGTGCGTCGTCGGATTGGATTACATGCCACCGAAAATGACTGAATTCCGAAGTTTCCAGTGTTTTTAATCCTCCCCTTCCGTATCCATCTTTACTTGGAAGGGATTCTTCGTTTTTTCTCTCTATGGTGCACCGGTTTTTATGGCACCCGAGCACTTTACACCTTATCGTTCCTCTTCCTCCTTTTTCTTTCTGGTTAAATAAAAAATTGTTTCCTCTTCGGAACATTGAGGTGGGGGGAAATCCCTCTTCACTTCCATGCCATTTTTTCACATCTGAAAAAGAATGGTGGTGGTCGCTTCCGAATTGATCCAAGACAATGATAAACTTAGTAATATTCCACTCTTTCAATAAAGCGCGGATGGCTCAGATGTTTTCACGTCATCGCCATCATCAAGAGATATAAAAAATAACCACTAAAAGAGCTCATTTTTTTTATCTCTTGATGATACTGTGAAATCATCGGAGCCGATCGAGGTTTATTGGAAGTGTGGAATATTACCAAGTTTGTTTTATCATTCAGTGGTGTCTGCTTACGGCAAAGTCACCACGTCTGACATTGATTTGATTGATTCAGGAATTGAATGCTGAGGAGGAATGCCGTGAGGAACATCGCAAAAAACATATACGAAGCTGCAAACAATTTCTGGAAAATCTGGAATGCGATTCTTTCGTAGTTTGAAGACTCGGTGTATTAATAAACATATAAAAAATGTTGTCAATGGTGAGATTTTACTTACGGCAACGAGGAAAAAATCCACAATCAGAGTCGTGTGTTATTGGAAGGCAGGCATTACTACAAAATTTGTTGATAGATTCAGGAGTTCGCCTTTCCTAGTTCAATGCAAAAGCATAGCATGGAGAGAGAGAGAGAGAGAGGCAAAGTATTACAGTTGAAACATGTAAATAAATACATAATAAGTACCCTTTACCCCCACTCATATTCTCTTTTCTGTGGCTTAACACTATATACCACCCACGCTTGTATGATAACGCGTAGAAATACGTAAGTAGGTGAAGAAAAGGCAATATCTCTCAAATTAGTTCAATCAGTAAAAATAAGATTAAAATGTATCATCTTTGTGTTAAAAAAGTTTGGATTTAATGTTTAATGTCTTATTTTCTGTTAATATCTGAGATATAACAAATTTTATGGAAGAATAAAATTCCGAGAGTAAAAATCATCTATCTCTTGATATAAACGTTAAGAGTATATTGAAATGCATAGGACTTTAAAAAAATACCTTTTCTATTTTAAAATTTCAATTTATTTATGAAACATTACAAACTGTTATCAACTATTCCTCTCCAAATTTTCATGGCAAAAATATTTAAACATTAGACTTGGATATCCGACTTCGTTGATTATTATTTTTTTTCAAAACCAATCCTTTCCTTTTTTTCAAATCCAATCTGGCAGTATCTAGCCAAAATCGTTGTTTATTTGACCAACCAACCAACCATAGTAATAAACTCAAACGTCAATGATCAGTGTATGTTAATATTTTTTCATGAACAATGGAAATATGGCTGGCGGTATGACAAAGGGTTTTGTTTAATCGAGGCTTTAATTAATTAGTTTATCACAATAAATTATTTAATAATAACAACTTAATTAAATTTTCTCAGTTAATTAAGAATGGTAATGGGGACTTCAACTCTGTTCACGGTATATTATATCTTAGTTTGCATCCAAGGAGGAGAAACAAAGATATGAAAATGAAGGAAAATGAGGAAGAAAGAATAATGAACCCGTGTCCGAGGGGACGGCAAGAATAGGTAACCAAGTGTAATTATCATCGCCGCATTAATCATGGGGCACAATGGAGTTTGCTCGTGCGCGTCTAGCCTCCGCACGGAGAACAAATTTCCCAACCCTCTCCCCACCCCATCTTCCATCCCCCCCCCGGTTGCCTCGCGTGACCTCCTTCGGGAGCGCATTGCACACCACGGTAGGGGCAAGAAGAAATTTCGTTGTTATAGGATGACAACAAGTAGGTTAGCAAGCAACGAGCAAAAGCATGTGACGACCCGCTCGCCTGAGCCCATTTTCTTGACCCGAAAAGTATTGATCACGCGGTCATGCCCGTCCGTCCCATGCGATCACACGGTCATTGAATGGGGCGGATCGCTGTAGGGTGGGAGTGAATGGGGGGAGGGGGACATCGGATGATCACTCGCATGTGGGCACTGTATGGAAGGAGGGGTGTGTTGCCGGCCGCGCCGCGAGTGAGGGCGGGAGGATTCCGTTGGTTGAGGGGAGATGTGTATATGGGAAGGGGGGATGAATCGGGATAGAGAGAGAGACACCCCTCGCTCTCACCACACCGACTCCCGATCCCTCCTCCCTCCAAGCCAAGTGCTCGCCTTCCTTGGCTCGCCGCGCTGATGGGGGGGGGAGGGGAGGAGGGAACTCCCCATTTGACGATTGGCCACATTTTTGTGCTCTGGGCGTTCGTTTTAAATCCCGGCCGTTGTTTCGGAGGGATTTGGGACTTCGAAACGAGAGAGCCCTGTTTCGAGGCACTCGTCATGCTAGGGTTTCGATGGAAGCGTGCTCGCCTCATCATCGGACGTCAACCCTTTCCCCACATGGGAGTCTTCCCAAGTTCATCCTTCGGTTCTCCATCATAATTTTTTTTTCCTTTCAAACAATACCTTCGAGCGTTAAATAAACCGAGAGCGCGCCCTCCATGGGAAACACGGGCTTGTTATCCCCTCACTAAGGTATTCGCTAACCGATGACGTCAATTTATCTCCCCCATTAAAAATCTCTATATGGCAAAGTAAGATCACTTTAGTGCACGGCGCCATTGTTGTGCCCCTTAGAGTGAATTGCTTTTTATTAGTTTTGGACCTGGCTTCACTCTGAAATCAATAGTGAGGTATGTCATTTTATGTGAGCGACATCAATTTATCAACTACTAGGTGTAAAAAGTTTTACATAAACATCAATTTTATTAACTAAGAACTTTAGGCAGCTATCGCGCAGCGGTTTTCTCCTAGGACTTAACCTAAGCTTTGCATAAGATGCCATCCTTTCTCTTCACGATTTAGGGTGGTCAAGGAAGATTTTTATCATGGCTGCGGCAAGAGGTTCAATACAACGTAGTTTGTTTGCTTAGAACTAAAGTACACAAGGTGTTCGGAGAGAAAAGGATTTTTTTATCAACCATTACATAATAAACAGGATTCTTAGCTGAATCTGGTTTGTAGAGTGGATCGCGAATTGGGAAGGGAAGAAGAAATGAGTTCCTCCTTTGAAGTCGCAAATGTCTCTCAAGTCTTTCTAGATGGCCCATCATGTTGAAGTGAGGGTCCTATTGTTAAAATAGGGCGAGGGTCTTATTTTTTTAACGCGTGAAGAACATGCCATTTGCATTCCTTCCGTTTGAATGTTTTAGTATAATAAATATTTTTTTGACAATTGTGCAGATACTCAGTTCAAGACTGTAAACCATTTCCAAAAATTATTTCATTCCGAGACGGATTTTGACGCACGCAGTCATTTTAAAGCAAAATTGCATTACTGTACGTATACATTAGTCGACGCCTGGATCCGAAATAATTTTGTTCTTTCTTGGCATCACAAAGTTTTTTACTGAGTACTGTGTGAAGTTCTACAAAGTCTTATCAGAAAACCTATGGTGTAATTGGTTAGTACTTCAATTTTTAGGTTGGTTAATTGCACCCCTCCCTTCGTCCCCGTCCAAATTCTAGTGATTTTATGCTATTAATATTATCCTTCCAAGTTGCACGTCCGCTTACAAGTCCTTGTGATTTACATACTGCATATAGAGTACTGAGAGAAATAAATTGTTCTGCTCTTATTACTTGCCTGCGCTTCCGTGTGCGAATTCGAAAATTATGTACAGGTATTACAGTTAGGGCCGCATTCAGAGAACTTGTAAATCGACTTTAACTTTGAAAAACGGGTTCAAGCTCTTCCTTTTCTTTATTTGGCCCATGTATTTGTTACCCGAGCGACCCTCTCTTTTACGTATATTCTCCTCCTTTATGTTCAAATGAATCATTATCTCACAACATGCTCCTGATCCATCTTGTTCTTCTTTTCCTTACAACGCGCCTTATTTTCTTTTCTTCTTCCGCATACATTTTCGTTTCTCAATTCTCTCTGTTGATTTAATCTTCAGAACCTGCCTCAAGCTCCATTTTTCATGAGGATACCTTCTTTTCTTTATGCTTTCTTCCATTGCTCACTGATTCAGTTCCCCTCCAGTGGAATTTTACGTAAGCCTTATAAAATGTGCTTGGTGCCGTTGTTTCGCGAAATTCTTGTTCCTACGAAGGGTAAATAATATTAATATGCCGGAAAAGGGAATCTTATGACTTCTGGGGTTCAAGTCAATAGTCAATGATACCGTTTTACACAAATGAAGTTTTTGTTTCACCACAATGGATATTAAGTTGTGCTCAGGGGATCATTAGCATGGGAACATGAATTTTTCCAGGTGTGTCTCAATTAACGCAACCCACTTACAGAATAGAGGGTATGTTATGATGGGGGTGGACTTATAAATTACCACGGGAGGGTTTCATCAGAAACAGCTATCATTATGATGTACATTTTTATATATCTTCAGTTGTTTCGAATGGTTAATATTTATTATTTTTTAAATATTATTATTCATCCTAATTATAAGATAATGGCGTGAATTTGAGAATCAGAAGGGCATAGTAACGGAGCCCTCAAAGCTTGACCACCAAAACTTACTTTCATGATGCTCTCTGAACTTCGATTCATACACCGTTTATGCACTGGCAACTCTCCTCTATGGGGTCACCTTCAACAGCCGAACAATCGGTTTGTGGACGATCTTTGGACGGGCACCTGCAACCAATCTGTGAGTAACCAGGTTAATAGTGATAATAGGTACATTAGTAAAGGTTGATTCTTCGGCTGTTTGAACATTTATCAATGTAAATTCCCTGATAACAAAATGGGTATAGGTTCAAGGGAGCACGTCACATTACTTGTGAAATATTTTTGAGCTCGATAAAATTCAAAATAAATATCATTTACGCGACAGAAACTAATTTTGAACATCTGATAAACTCCCAAGTAAAAAATATCTACTCCAGGCGGTTTTGCGCTCTCTACATGAGTCCGATTACTTTAATATTAAACTTGAGTTTCAGCCTTTTTGTAGGAGAAAAAGTGAAAAAGAGAAATTATTTTTTATTCTTGTTTAAAAATTGAACCAACCTTACAAGTTTCCTGGTATCGCTATTGCCCTAACAAGTATGAGAATGAACAAAAAGTCGTGAGTGCACATGATGGTTATGAACAACATATGTGTGTATGAAGCACTTAATTACCGTAAAAGAGACGAAAGAAATGTATTCTAGAATTCTGTAGAATGAAAATTATGCATAAGTATTATGTATAATCAAAGGCAGATTTTGAGCTATCCCTAACGACTACTTCTAATTATCTTAAGAGATTCCTTTTGCTTTTCATAGTACATTTTAAACCAATTTCCGGAACCGTAACTGAAAATTAGACTTCTAAGACTGCACCTAGCCGTAAAAGTAAACCGAGTTGAGGGTGAGTAGGCATTTATCAGGTAGTATATATGCATCTAGTCACCTTCCTTGGAAACCACTGGCGGTAAACCGGCCCCCTTGCTCTACACGTGGGATGCCACACGCTTAGTATAAGGTGACCGCTACCCTGATTCTTAGAATTCACAAATTGGTTCATTAATGCAGTAAATGTTGAGCGTGGAAGGCCAGTGGTGACAACTTTAGACTACTGACCGAAGGATCCAGGTTTGATTCCAGGTAAGGCCTTTGTGCACTCTCAGATTAACCAAAACTAAATATTCCTGTTTTAAGTTTTTCCTGGGTAACTGTAGATGGCACAGGGAAATGATATTGATTAATCCCTCCTCCCTCCTACTCTGAATGTGTGATTAATGGATTAGGCGGAAGAAGTGACTATAAAGTCTGTTCCAATTAAGTCGTTCAATAAAATAAATGAAATTGTCAATCGCCGGATATTGTAACGATCAAAGCAAGACCCGGATTAAATTCTGTAATTATAAAAGTAAATGAAAGTTATTTAGGACATATATATATCGTGGGCTTATACACGATATATATATATATATATCGTGGGTCGCGGTGGTCTAGCGGGTAGAGCGTTGGACTGCTGACCGAAGGGTCCCGGGTTCAATTCCCGGGCAAGGCACTTTGGGCACCTGCAGCTCCACCCAAGCTAGTTGATTTTTCGGGTACCAGATCTTCCTGGGAAACCATAACCGGCACAGGGTAAGGAACTGGCCCCCCTACTCTGATGTGTGAATATTCACACGCCGTATAGGGCTTGGTACATGGGTGAGCTCTACCATCACCTACTAAACCGACCTTCGGGTTGATTACTGTGTTTATGGTTTATATATATATATCCTGGATAAGGAAATATTTTTACATTTGTGATCTGCTCAAATTCTCCTTCCCCACATGTCCTGTG
The DNA here is from genome assembly GCA_037158775.1 of Hetaerina titia. Taxonomy (NCBI): domain Eukaryota; kingdom Metazoa; phylum Arthropoda; class Insecta; order Odonata; family Calopterygidae; genus Hetaerina; species Hetaerina titia. Next base: position 67,413,089 of record CM073771.1, read on the forward strand.
TTCGCCTTTTATGTGTTTTCCTATCCCCTTTCCTTAAACCTATTTCTATGTGTGAATGAATAGTTGTTCGCCGTATGGCGGGATTTCGTGTTTAGAGCACTTTGAGTGAGTATGACGTCCGTCGGATGGGACGTTAAACCGCGGATCCCTTGGCGCCTTTCGACAAGAGTAGGCTAATGCCGACGCTGGGTTTCTCTCCACCCTTCATTCCCCACCCATCCCTAATGGCGCAAATGATCGTAGCTCTCGGTCGCCTCCCAAACAAAACCAAACCAATATATATGTATAAGTTACAGCTTTTCAAATGAATAAACGCACATTTGATATCACGATATTCTCCTTTGTCATCCTCGTTGTCTATCTCTGTGGTATATCGACAATTATTTTATTTGAATTCCAATCCATACTTAATCTAACACAGCAATCAACTCGTTTCACAGCGATTCCAATAATAATAAACACGGTTCCTTTTTTCCATGCTTGAGTTAATAAAAATAGTTTTCCTTCGTCCAAAACCCAATATCCTATTCCATTCCTCACCTTGGTGTCATATTACTATTTAAGTAATGGTCTTTGTGATTTGAGTCTTCTAACGGTGGCATGAAATCGGGGAATCGGAATGGTGCTACACCAATCCCTTATTAGTGTGTACTTGTAGAGGACACTTCAAGTGAGTGCACCGTCCGTCGCGTCGGTTGGACTATAGACTCCTTGGAGCCTATCGTTAAGAGTAGGTTCATGCCGACGCTAAGGTTCTCTCTACTTTTCCTAGTTTCTAATGGTACAAATGACTTTAATTGTAGGTCGTCTGCTCTCATTATGTACTAAGTAATAATACAGTATACAAATAAAGTAGAGTAAACCCACTGGACATACACCCTAAGCTATTCTATAATGGCGAATGGAAACAGAGCAAAGATGTTTGCTCTGGTGCAATGTCCAATGGTGTATGGTCCAATGTCTGGTATACCCTCACACTTTTGCGGTGCCTAGTGTTATAAATCACTGAGCAAGGGGAAGAGGTATCTTATCTCTTGGATGTGACTGCAGAAACTCGAAACTTGGAGCTCTCAATCAAACGGATACTTTTCACTTGGACCAACGGTGATTGGGCGTCCTAAATAAAATATTCCAGATTTCGTTAAGCCTTGTATAGAATAGGGGTTGACCTCCCTAGACTACAATTGTTTTAATCTAGCCGTACAGTTGTACCGATGGCCTCTTCAGACGAGGCTCCACATTGTAAGCGCACTATAGTGTGATTAGGTACGAAATCGAATGTCGTCGGACCGAATGGCTGAATTGAATCGCCTCTCTCCAAAATGAAAAATGTGCAGCGTATTGACGCGACGAGAATTTATGCTTCGTCCCTCCCGCTGCTAGGGGGTGGTTTCGTATTCCCACCAAAAAATATAGTAAATACGTCGATTTAAACCCATTCTTCTCTCGTGAAGTACGAGAAAGCTCCATAAAATGGCTGTAAAAGGATCTGATTGTTTAATAAAAATATAAGAGAGCTTAAGGAGGCACTTGAGCATGCTTTGGTTTGAATGGGCTGATGGTGTCTATAAATGACAGAGAATCTATAAGTGACCATTAAACGTTCTCCATATTATTCATTTATACTTGGTACACTTCTCAAGTGATAAATCTGCCTATCCTTCATTTCATTACTTCATTGTTAAGCATTCTCTTTCTTCATCAGTTTTATATTTTCCTGCATGTGTCATTTCTCTTTTCAAGTTCAATATATACATTATAGATAGAAATTTAACATCAATTATATATATATATATATATATATATATATATATATATATACACACACATTCAAATACGAAATCCCGCCATACGGTGCACAAATATTCATTCAAATATAGAAATAGGTATAAGGAAAGGGGATAGGAAAACACATAAAAGGCGAAAATATATATATATATATATCGTCCTTCATGTGTGTTCCTATCCCCTTTACTTGTATCTATTTCTATGTAAATGAATGTGTTCGCCGTATGGCGGGATTTCGTGTTTGAATGTATATATCCGACCTGAAGAAGGCCTCGGAGTAGCCCGAAAGCTTAAAAAATCTACAATGTGAGTGTTCTTTTACGTGTTATCTATTTTATTCTGTGTTCTATTGTGCCGAAAATATATATTTATTTAATTTTTCAAATTAGTTTTTCCACATAGAGAAAAATAGATTCTAATTTCCTTTTGAAGATCTCTGTTATTAAAAATGATATTGTGTTTTTTTATGATTACTTGTTCGTACCGCTTTTCAGCTTTCAATTAAAATTAATGGTTCAGAAAATATATCTGAAGTATTATGTCAAGTCTAAGGTGTTCACCATCTACATCTACAAGGTACCCTGCAAGCCACACTAGGGTTATTGGCAGTGAGTCACTACCCTGCAAGCATTCCACACCAACATTAAAATTTGGTTAAATGTTAATCACCAGTAAAAAATGCAAAATATTACAAATAATGGAGGTAATGTTAATTAAAGCTACGTACACTTATGTATTTTCAGGCAAAACATTCTTTACAAAAACGGGAGAATTACATTACAAAAACAATACAATAAGGGTCAGTTGAAACAATGATGACATTATAGGCTTTTTAGAATTTGAAAAATAATGTTCCCCCAATGTCTGTCGTTTGTGGTTGCTCTGATTCCTTATCCTTCGCAGGAAAAATGACATCTGAAGTAAGTTGGATCTACAACTCAACTATCTCGTCTTATTTCTACAACCTCTCCTACCATATAACGACGTGGCTAATAATACAATTTCAACACCATTGTTGAAGAGACCCCTTCCAAATTAAGGGAGGGGTAAATTGTCTCAGAAATATTCTCAACCTAGTTCCTTAAAAAATATGGGTAGACTTCTACGTTCATCATAACAAAGTTTTACACATCCATCTCTCTTCCTACAGTATATATAACAACTATTTACGCGCATATAATTTTTTAAATTTCCTCCGCTAAACAAATTTTAAATCGCAGTTAAAAATTTCCTAGACAATTCAACGAGCCCTTTTAGATGCGAGATGCCATTTCATAGCGTTCACGTTAATACATAAGTGATGTGATACTTTAGAATTATTAGAATTATTGCAATCCGTTATACTTTAAAATACTCGAATTAATTAAACGCATGGCATGGTCTCTTAATTACTCAGTCAATACATGTTATAAAAATAGATTGAGTTCTTCATGTAGATTGTTTGTCATTGAACAAGGCGTAAGGGTCACGGTGAAATTGTTCATTTCAAATAGGTGTTTATCAACGAATCGTGTATTTTGGAAGGGGTTTGATGCTCAACTGCTCTGCTGTATTCATTGTCGATTGCTGTTCCGTTATGCCCTGCGCGATTGGTTATATTCTCTGCTTTGCGTCAAAATTCTGTTTTCTGCGTAACCTGTTTTGTCTTCGTGAAGGATAAAATTTCTAACTTTTGGGTGGATAAATGTGTAATAAACGAAAATGAACATATTACGTGTCACGTTCTCACCATTGGAATCGAATGGTCAACGCGTTTGATAGAGAAGGATTTTGTGAAATGGACCTCTTTCAATGGGGACTTTCAATCGATTCCATGTTCGCGCGTAAATTTTCTCCTTCATCAAAAAATTATTATTTTTTTATTTCTTGATCTTAATTATTTTAATTACCATCGAAATTCATACTTCCCTAAAAACATGATCGACTAAATAAATGGAAAGTTCACGGAACCTAAATCTTACCGAATTGTGTTTAATTTATAACTCCCATGGCTTACCACAAGAGTTCACACACATGAAGCATTTATGGATTTATTTAAGATTTATATTATTTATAGAAAGAAACCTGCTCGTTTGTAATATTTGCGAAAGTTGGAGAAAATAAATGACACTTTCATGCAAGCGAGGATTAGCAAAACACATTATTATATCTTATTATGCATTAAATGTCTTCGTATTCTCAAATAATTTATGGACCATGTACATTAAAAATTTTAATAGCACATTTGCGGTTAGTGTAAGAGAGAAATGTACTCCGAACTAATAAATTTAATGTCTTAAACTTAAGAAAAATACTCTAATTTAGCAATCTCACTTCCGCAGTAACATTTCTTTCATCCGTCTTCTAAAATCCGGATACCACCTTTCTTATAATAATGATTGTTGTGTTATTCCGTAGATATATTTAAGTCTCATAGCTGTATGTCCTGGGCACCGGTATAAATCATCGGTTTCATTCTCAAAAAACCGGCAGGATAGTTGTTAATGTGAAGAAAAATGGAGTGACGGTAATGAAGAACGGGGAATGGAGACGATATATACATATATCGTCAAAATCATATATCGATGTGTAAAATAAATGAAACATTCTACATAGTCCGCGCCTTTGATACAGTGAATCGGAAATATTGAATCTACTGTTCACCAACACAATTCCATCGGTATCGAGTGTCAACAACGCCTATGTTATTAAAGTTTTGCTTTACTTCGATACACATTATTTAAACGAGTACTAAAATGATGGACAGCTTTATGTTAAGAAGAATTTTAGAGTATTTATTTTTAATTAAACTCCATTGATCCCTCAAATCAGGTGAATATTAGCACAAATAAAAGAACCGAGAGGTTTAACAAGTGCATAACATTATAATAAAGGTTTATATTCTGATATGGTTATTATTGTTAATGACGGTTTACGAAGTTCTACGACGTTTTCCACTTCTCGATAATTCGTGGTCATATCATAGTTCTGTCTCCTAACCCTATCTTTCCAATCACCTTCTCTATTCCTTCTATCCAAGTTATCCTTGGTTTACCCCTACTTCTTCTTCCATTCGGATTCCGCCCCGAAATTTACTTAGGAATTCTCTTATTTCAAATCCGTTGGATGTTTCCACACCACCTGAATGGCTGCGATGTTATGACATCTACTATGGTGTTATAGTACCTTCATAATTTGCCTAATTCTTTCCTTCGATATCCTTTGATTTGATTTTCCAGCTGACCTTCATAGGTCCATCATGATGATCAATTTTAATCGTTAGGAATTTTCAATTCATTGGCCATGCTATTCAGCAACAAGATGCAATGCTTCTTATGAAGGGATTGTAAATTATATTTTTCTTTAGGGTAGACTGGACAACAGAAAAATCTCTCTAAAAGATTTTTTATATTTTACCTTGAATGCACCTTTAAGGCCGTGTTCAGTGTTCCTTCAGTATTTTATACCCAAAATATGTTCAAATTTCATAATATATAGTACAACTGGAAATGAAAAATATATGAATTGATTCTTATGTAATAGACAAAATTATATTTATTTCGCTACACATAAAAAATTGTATGTGTATTTCATGTAAGGTTGCGCTACCTGATTCGGCTATATTTTTCGATTATGGGTTTTAAATGTATGCTAAATCATGTACGTATACACAAATGCATTATGTATTCATGTAAAATTTTAGGGGCCCTAACGTAGACGCCGATCCGGTGCAATCCCCAGCCGCGCGAAATGTCTGCACTCGGGAAACCCTGAGCTCGCCCCTCCCCTCTTTCCCTGCCCCACCACTAACCCCTCCCCGGTCTCCCCTCCGGCTGTTCCGGGGCGTCCGGGGCTCCGGGTCGAGAGGGAAATGGAACAAGAGACGGAGACGATACGCCGATGCGGATATCGAAAGATCGATCTTTTAATTCGGAGTAAAAGAAGCGGTCGTCGGTCCCTCTATAACTATCGATATTTTGAGAGATGCTGTAAATCGGTCCCGGGTTAAATTATTATTTTTTTTATCGCTTTGCGGCCATTTCGTTTCCGGCATTTTTTTTCGTGGAATAATATTGCGGAATCCTTTTCGGTCAGTCATGACCCGATTCCGGGGACTAAATGCAAAGTCGATATGATCCGAGAGGAAGGATCCACGGTCTGAGGGCCACAGCTCGTCCTTCCGGAAGTGCTTCTTGCGGTGGCAGGATGATATTTGCGTAAACATGGATGCATCGTAGTAATCCCTCCGTATTGGCGTAGCTCCACTTATTCACGCGGAATTAATTATTGCGAAGGTTTCCAAGTTACGCGTGAGTAAATTCTACTCGTTTGCGCTCCTCAGAGTGTTTCGTTAGCGAAACGAAAGACGGTCCATAGTGGAAAACCTGAATGGAATGGAGTTGGGATGTAATTTGTATACTCTGTGCACTCATATGTAAGACGTTGGAAAGATTTAGCGAATGGACAAAGTTAATGAGAAAGTATTGACGGTTATGGTAGTCATCGGAATTTCTTCGGATTGCCATTACGTGCGTTTTTGGCAGGAAAGTGTTTAGGGACAAGGAATTGACTCTGGTCGTAATGCGTTGGGGACTCGATCAGGTTTGTCGGCCATAGGCCATGCTATTTTAGCACAGACTCTGAATCAGTGGTGTAGCAGTGAGAAGGGAAGGGTGTAGGAATAAAAGTGGAGAGGGAGAGGATTAAGGCAGATACGTTTGTCGCGTATGATAAAAAAATAAGTTAGTCAATGGACCGTCGTAATTATTGTTCAGCATATTACTGGATGGAAGTCAATTTACGAGTATATGGGATTAAGAAATTTTTATATAAATATAAATTTGCACTGTTATGTTGGATGTAAATCAAAGGAAATTTTGGATTAAATAAGATTGGAGAAGACATGGAGTGTAACATATCATGTTTCAGAAATTCGATGCATGAGGAAGAAGAATGATGAACGGTGGATTTAGATATGGGTAAGTAGAAATATTGAGTGAATAAGCTGAAGAGACAAGACCAGGAAATGTGTTTGATTCGATAGGCGTATTGAGGGTGTTCTTGGGGAAATGGGGAAGGAGACAGAAATGGATGAAGTTATATTGAATGGTGAGTTGTAGAAAGAAGGCTGACAAGGGAGGAGATTGATGGGTAAAAGTGGAAAAGATAGATATTTGAACTAGCAGCAAAGGGGTAGAAATTATAAATAGCTGAATAAAGAAATACCACTGGACAAAATGCTCATGTGGTTCATAAGTGATTTATGGTTTTACGACGATGCGCAACAATTTCAATAGCTCGTCCAGCTCTTCTCTTTTATTTTGGACATATCCTTTAAACTCATGCAGCGCCATTAAACCAAATATGCTCAGTCAATTCTACCATCGGTTTATGTTTCCAAATGTTAATAAAAAAGGAAAACTTCTCAAGGTGAAAGTTTGAATTTTTGTTTACTATTGAGGAACAGGCAAACTTGTTGGGACATAATATCCCTAACGAGGTAAAATGATTGAAAAGTTTCCTAGGCGGGGCAAGAAAATAATTGCTCATTGGTAATGTAATATTTCTTAGAATATTGTTATATACATTAGTAGAAGGCACCACGCACATTTTCAGTGTCTATTTAGAGTCTCCCTTTAATTATAGATCCATTGTTTCTTATAAATTGCTGTCAAATGTAGTCTAATTTGGTAGTTACTGCTTGAGATGACTGGAATGGTTACGGTGAATACCGCTACAGTTCTAAGCCTCACTTAACCAGACACAGTTTGACACCCTAGAATATAATAAACCCTTCTCTAATTCCGCATACTTACTGCATCTCTTCATATCGTCTAACATGCCTATTATTTTTCTCACATGCCTCGCTTTTCTAATGATCTACCCTCTATCACAGTTTCCAACACTCTATTGCCAATCAAAATGCTTGGCATTAAATTTTTCCGCCTCCTTTGCATTTCTCGCAAAAGTCTCTCTCCTCCGCCACCATGCCTAGCCTTTCTTCATTTATCTCGGTTCATATTACCTTTTCCCTTTTTCTTCACAACCACGTCGCTTAAGCTTCCGTCCGATCTGTGCCTAGGAAATTTTAGCGTTCTAGTTTCCGGGGCGTAGAACGCTCCGTATAAAAGTTTTCACTAATATTTTTTTTGAGATTCTTGCTAAAAGTCCCCGCCATTAATTTCCTCTTCATTGTAAAAGCTTCTTTGTTAAAGTCTCCTTGTCTAAAGTAATTCTTCTCGTCTCCCCTCTACTTTGACTATCTTGGTCCAAAACACTACCCAGATAAACTGTTCCGCCTGCTCTAGTTTTTGACCTCCTCTTTCAACTTTGCCGCCTTATTTATTGAAAAATTCATTACACTAGTGTTGTTTACATTGATTAAATCATAAACCTATCACAATGATTTCCTAATGTGATCAGAATTGATTGAAACCCCCATGACTGACTGATCACCCGCTAAATTTTTGCAGCTCAAAATTTTCAATTTGTACAAATTATCTTTATTTTTATTGAATTTTGCCATGATTCAAGTTGCTTAAAAGTTGGTGGAAATCAATTTTCACTATTGTTTAAAGACATTTTTGTGAGGACCAATGTAAGTTGTTTAGAGATGAATCGATGACGGTAAAAAGGAATGTATTAAAATGGGATTCAATACCAATTCAATCTAGCAAGAACATGATCACACGACAAGGTATTTTTGTTTTCAGGCAACTAATATAAGAGAGTACAGAGAAGAATCAAGCTAGCACTCGTGGATTTCGAGAAAACATTCGGTAATGCCACTGAAACAGAATGCTTTCTTCTGAACAGCATAAAAGGTGGTGCCCGAATGACCGAGCATTCTCTCTCTAAAGCATGCTTGGCCGTGACATCTGGATGAGGTACCGGAAGGAATGCTTCCAAGGCCCCTTGCACCGTATCATGCTCCGAGCTTATGACTCAGGCTACGTGCTTCGGCTAAAGGCTTCCACGTCCGGACAGGCGTCGGGTGTTATCGTAAAAGTGAAAGGTCGCCCACGCACTTCTGAAACATGCGAGCCAGCGTGAAGAACTCATTTTGGGCACGGGTGTGTGTGCAGAATGGCGGCGCGAAGAACGCTTCTTGTTCAGCAATCCACACAGTGAAGCGAAGAGTTATTTCACGAAAGTACGAGTTTCATAAAAACTCAATTTCCATGCTGGAGCGAAATTTATTTTTCCAATCCGAAGAAGAATTGCCGAAGTAGGAATAATGAGCAGTTTTGAGCCTAATGGCGTTCCAGCATCATATACTCGTAGTTTCACCGGCCCATATAAATGTTTGCAGGACTCACAAAATCTATACAAACGTTGCGGCACTTGGGTGAGACATTTTTTCAGGTTTCTGCTCTTATTTGTTATTGGTGTTGAATTTGATATCCGTCTTTTTTAGTAATAAGAGATAATCACATATGTGACGTAGTTCTAATGTCCCATCAGTTACCCTCGACGATTGTTATGACACCGTATATTCAAATAAGCGTGAATAAGCAAAGACTCCCTTAGTTTTTGTTCAGCAACTCGAGGACTCGATGTAAATACATTGCCGCAGTCTTTATCAATGTTAACCTAAGATGTTCTGGTAAAAGTCTTAATGTAATTTGCCTAAATTGCCCTCGTTATGGCCGGGGTGGGGAGCGTACCATATTTTGCCGTACCTACCCAAACAAATGTGGCTTGGATAATATTTTTTAGAAAAAGGAAGTCATCATTTTAAATGTAAATGAAGTTTTCCATTCGATTTCATGAAATAAATTTTACACGAATACATTTTTACGCGGACAAGATAAATGTATTTGAATAAAAATTGATGTTAAAGGTGTCTTTAAAATATCTTATAAATTGAATAAATGAAATTAAATATTTAATTAATAATAACATCTTTGGATTTAGGCAAAAATCCTCCCATAACTTCTTTGGCACTTTACGGAATCCGGAATATAAAAGGCCTGAAAAAGTTAATGCAGATACTTTCCAACATTTAACTGAATAAACCCGAGCACATTGTACATTTCATATCCATATCCTTCGATAATCCTTATACCTAGCTTCATTTACTTCCTTCTGACCGAATTACTGTCCGAGAGAAATTTAAAAAATCATCACATTCTCCAACGGCGCCAGAATAACCTCTGCACCGGTGTTTGGTACGCTTACGCTGTCATTGTTACGCAATATTCAGACATTGTACCCTTGAACGTTGTCAATGGTTATCTATTTCGCGAGAATACTTTTGATTTACTTCATATCCAAACTAGACTAAAATGAAAAAAATAACGCCGTGTTGTCGCATAAAAAAATTATTTCACGCCATTGCAAATTAAAGTCCTCATGTCAAAAGGAAATTACTCTGTAACAAAACCTTATTGTGAATTAAATTTTATATGTAAGCAGAAACGCAGGGTTATTTTTTCTTCACAAACTGGATGAGTTCTGCAAATTCTAGCCATCTAAATAGTTGTTTCCATCCCGTGTCTAAATTTAGTAGGAGCACTGTACATATTCGTCTGAGGCCCACCTTCAAATTTATATCTCTACACGATTAGTGCATTCTGAACAGAAAGCTTTTACATTCATGTCTGCCCTCGGAACACGCAATTTATTTTACTTTTATTTATATATACCCTGCAAGCCACCGCTAGTGTGTGTACCAGGAGGTGAATGCACACCAGAATGATTTTACCCGAACATAACCCTACCACGGTCTAACACTGTTATTGATATCCCCTATCGTTCGCGGAAAAAATGACATCTCAAATCTATCTATTCCACACTAAATCTCTCTAAATTTATCGACATGATCTCTCCTACCGTAGTGCGATGGGAGCAATAATACATTTTCAACATCACTGCTGAAGAGATCTCGTTCTAATTTATGTAAGAACCTCTATCTGTAATTTAACCTTCGATCACACGTGAAGTGATCCGTGATCTAATATTTTTGAAACGCTACTACGTTTATCATAGCAACGATTTACAAATCTATCTTATCTATGCTGCACGCGATTCTATTCGGCAATCAATTCAACTTCGTGAGGATCCCATATACTTGAAGCATATTCTAAATGAGGCCTAACCAACGACAGATAATATTTATTGTTGACCTTTTCATCACATTTACCAAGTCCTCTTCTAATAAATCATAAATGTTTGTTAGCTTCTCCACATATTTCCGTACGTGTTTCACCCAGGAGAGATCGTGAGTGAGGGTAACACTTAAGTCTTTAATTAAATCTACAAATTCCATTTCGGTGTTCCCAATGCAGTAGGGTTGGGAATTACTGTCGCACAAGCGTTGTGCAGCATTAAGGTCTTCTGACAAAGCTGCTGTATTCTCAGGATCACGGATAACACGGTAAACCACTGCATTGTCGGTAAATAAACGTATCTTACTTGTGACTATATACTTCATCAAAAGCTTCGCTTTGTTACCATTTAATTTCTATAAAGAATATTTACCGCATAACCATAACGCATAACTTTAGTGTATAATTCCTTACTGCAATGCTTGTTTAATTGGTATTGATAACATAACTTGAATTAAAAATTTCTAAATATCCCGTAAATTCTTGCAAAGCATGATAGCTTCTTGCAAGCAGGATAACTTACACGTTGGACATTGAAAATATGAACCTCTCGGTTCCTTTTACTCATTTTATTCATTGTTCGAACAATACCATTTATGGTTTTTCAATATAAAATGTAGCAACACTCTACCGCAAGAATTTCAGATGCTGAACATTTTTACAGTTACCTCTGATACTGCCACTCTATCTTTCACTTCAATAATACTTCTCGTAGTTTCACGGACGTTAATCACTTCTTGAAAGCTTTCTACTGATTCTCTCAGATGAATTAATTTGATTCCTATGTAAAACAGTATTTTCTCGATTTGTAGGAAGTAGGGAGGGGTTTCTTTTATTATTAAGATACCCTTGATGTATTTTCATGGACATTTTTATCGGAGTAACTAAGGCATAAATGAATTTTGAATCGAAATTAATAAACCAATAAAAAATATTTTTCTCTGCACCATCTCCTTAATGAATTTACATGTATAGGTTTTGGCCCGAAGCTCTATTATAATACCATTGTCTTTTAAAAAAACTCAAAAAAGAATAATTTCTCAATTCTTCCCCGTTTCGCCTTCAGGGTAATCGTCTTATTTCATTTTTATGGTTGTAGGTACAGCATTTCTTTATCATTCAATTATTTATGAGCTTAAACATCTATGTCATACCATGGGATGGTATTGTATTGTCTGATTCCGTTATGATTATAATACTGTCATATTCTTCTAGTAGAGTCGTAAATAAAATCAGAACGTTTTATTTGACACGCTCCTGACTATCCCACAGCATTTATTTAAGGTTTGAACGTTGTTCATTGAATTTGAAATTATTTTAGTTATGTGTTAGGAATGGTAATAGCGAGGGTTAAATGTGAATTACATCCAGTGCTGCATTTGATAAAGCATTGTAACATTATAGGCTATTTTGTTAACATCTTTAAATGAAACACCCTCTACTTGCGATGCTTTAGAAACGGCATGTCGTGAATTTAATTTAACTTTGAACTTGCAGTTGAATTTACGTTCAAGTGACATTTTACAGGGTAATTTAACACCGCTTTCTCACCATGTTTCTTTCGTAAGCATATTTGTATTCCAGTTTTCTATCTATTTATTTCCAGCCCGTGTTTCGTGTCCACCGGATCACTATTCGAAAGATTTACTAGCAAAAAAGGCCATTTTTTTAACTAATCCTCCTTTTACACGTTTAGAATTTTCATTGATTTTCTTTGGTGTCTCATTCGGAACTTTAAATTTCCGATAATAGCCTAAGCTGTGTGTTTATCAATGAAGCAAGGTTTTCGCATTTTGATGCCGAAATAAAATGGGTAAAAATTATAAAAGTTTTAGTTGACGTCCTAACCCATCGCTTGCCACTGGACTCTGTGGGAGCTATTTTTGTGTGCCTTTACTGGTCGTACAAAGTTTTATTGAGCCTGAAGTGGTTTTACGCTAGGATTTTGTTTTTCGAGGATATAAGGTCCATGGATTTAGTTTCATAAAGCATAAAGTGACCTACCTGAAGAAAAATTGATGCTGGAATTAGGAAGAAATTCTGCTTCGAAGTTTAGAGTTTGAAAATAATTTACAGCGTCTATTTTGGCCAAACTACAGTGATGATTCTACAGTACAGCAAAATTATTTTATTATTACCTACGCATTCTTCAAGCTGTTCACTTTCGCAGTGGGAAATGTAAAATATTCTAACTTTAAATTTTGTACCCTATTAATTTCTTTTAAACAGCTCTTTCCTTGAATCCGTTGCCTCTGTTACTTTAATCATTGTTTCATTAATGCTATTCTTTTCCTAGGACCCTTTTATAGTTATGTATAGTATGGTATGTAGTTATGCAATGGAAGAGACTCGGTACTTCTCGTACCGAGTCTCTTCCATTGCATAACTACAAATTGCAAATGAGTGTAATTTATCTGTGAAACGCCAAATTACCTTTTATTCAAACTTCCATCAAAGTAAATTCTCACAAAGATTCGGAATCAGCGATTAACCGCTGGCGTATACTCGTAGACGACACGTCCTACGGCGGAGGACCAAAGCCATTGAAGCCAAGACAAAGGTGTGAACGACGAGAGAACAAAACTTGAACTGAGATCGATGATCTCACCTCTAAAAAACGGGGTTATTTAGACGCTCACGTTTAACCCGAAAATTTAAGACATTTATGCTGAGATTTGGTAGAGTGAGGAATTATGAATCCGCCTTTTTTTCCGGTTATATTTTTAAAACTTGATCGGAATTTCGTCAAAGTATTTCTACATTAATGTATATCTGAAACTAGATATATTGCATGGCGTGCAGAAAATCCCTTTTTGGAGTATGGAAACATCTTCCATACGTCTTCACTCCTTGGTGCATGAATTCTAGATGCCATACAATTATCATAGTAGTGCATCCAACTGAAAATCGCTTTCATTAGATTCTTCAAATCATTTCACACCCATGCAATTTCATTAAAGCTAAGTCGTTAATGACTTAATTTGCAGAATTCAAGTCAATATTACAGATCTCATCAAAAAACCAAGCACTCTTGTTATTTTCAATTTGAGATGCTTTGATTTTAATCACCGAGTTGTGAGCCCTTATAAAAATATCACAAATAAAGAAAATATTTCACTCGTGCTTCTTTCACTCCCGTCCTTCAAACTCCAAAATCACGTAAAGTAATAGCCATTCGCCTATTGTGGCAAATGGAAGTTGGGCATACTTGGATCTAGAGTGATGAAGGGAGGCGACGGAAAGGGAGGTATCTAAAACATCGCACGATTGTAGAAAACGACGGAAGATAACAAGCATATTGAGAAATTCGTGAGGAGTTTCAAGAGGATGTTCAACCCAGTAACTCAAAAGCTTCGAGAATGGAAGCCCTTTCTCACGCTCATAATCGCATATGAAGAGGAGGGAGGGGGAAATATCGCTAGCTTCGGTACTCGTATGACAGAATTTTGAGAACGTTGATGAATAGGCGCGAATTAACCCGATTAAATATGATGAATGCAGTTAAATGTTGTAAAAGTAATATAATAAATAATTAAATTATGTTTCCAATTTATTTAATCTGATTTCAATTTAATCGGTTTTGCATGCAAAACGAAGCCCATTACTTCATTTTTCAAATTTATTTTTAAACAAAACCTGATAAGTAACGCTAAGTAACAATAATAGAAGAGGATCTCATTCATCTTCTCATTTTCCTGTAACTACGTGTTCAACAAAAATATTAACTATCCCACTGCCAGTTCTATAAATCACACTTTTACTGAATAAGATACAAAAGGGTTTTTCTCGTTAGATAACTTTGAAATGGAGGCGTTGGTATTTTATTTTAAATCTCATTGCATTTTTATTTATTTTATTCATTTGTTTATATACCCTGCAAACCACCGTTAGGATGTGTGCCAGGGGGTGAATACACAACAGAATAATTTTAATCCGAATATGACCTTACAGCGATCGGACAATGTTTTTCAGATACCTTATTGTTCGTGGAAAAAATAACACCATATACCTATCTGTTCTGTACTAAATCTCTCTAATTTTATCGAAATGATTTCTCCTGCCGTAGTACGATGGGGGTAATAATACATTTTCAACATCACTGCTAAAGAGACCTCCTTCCAATTTATGCAAGAGCTTCAATCTGTAATTTAACCTTCACTCTGTGAGTGACTCCCAGCCTAGCTACTCTAATATTTTGGAAACGCTACTAAGTTTATCATAGCAACGTTTTGCAAATTTAGCTCCTCTACGCTACACGCGATTCAATTCGGCAATCAATCCAGTTTCGTGAGGATCCTATATACTCGTAGCGTATCCTAAATTAGGCCTAACCAATGACCGATAACATTCATCGTTGTCTTTTTCATCACATTTACCTAATAATCTTCTCATAAACCTAATTTTTGGGTTAGCATGTCCACATATCCCCATATGTGTTTTACTTCGGACAGATCGTGATTGAGGGTAACGCCTAGGTATTTAATTGAGTATACGCATTACATTTCTGTGTTCCCAATGCAGTAGGCGTTCGGGTGGAAATTGCTCTTTTTCCAAAAATGTATGACTACGCACTTTTTTAAGTTTAATTCTAATTGCCATGTGTCGTACTAGGGTTGTATAGCATTAAGGTCACTTAACAAAGCTCCTGTGTTCTCAGGACCACGGATATCACGGTACACCATTGCACCATCGGCAAACAAAGGTATCTTACTTGTGACTATGGCGTAAATGTGGTTAACGTCAAATAGGAATAAAAGAGATCCAGTGACCTTTCCCTGAAGTAACTTCTACTGCATTTGAGCTAACTCCCTCTATCACTACTCTTTGTACCCGACATTAAAAAGTCTTTAATCCAACCCCGGATATTTGTATCTATGCCATATGCTACTAGCTTTGCGAGAAATTAACTATGACTTCCTTTTTCGAAGACTGTCTTAAAATCTAGAAAAATGGCCTCCACTGGAACATTTCTCTCGCCTGAAGTAAGACTATCATAAAAAAAGCGCAAGTTGTGTCTCGCAGGATCTACCTTTTCGGATTGCTGATTTTTTATTAATAACTCCTGATTATCAAGGTGTCTCACGATCGAACTACCAACTATATATTCCATAACCTTTCACGAAATGGATGATAGGGAAATCGGTCTGTAATAGATCGGTTCCTCCTTGTCTCCGTTTTGAAATATTGGTGTTGCGTTAACCGTTTTTCAATCTCTGGGAACCTTGTGTTGTACCAGAGACTTCTTAAATATTATTTCCAGACGCGGCCCATTTTCCTAACCTATATCCTGAAATATAAGAGCGGGTATTTCATCGAGACACGAGTATTTATTAGGTTTGATATTTTTTAGCAAACGTTCCATTCCGCTATGTGAGATTTCTATTTTGGGCATCGGTTGACCGGCACGATTTGGTAAGCTATCGGAGGTATTCTGAGAGACATTGGTGAAGATGTTTTGAAAGAAGGAATTTAATAAGTTAGCCATTTCCAAACTGTTGGTTACTCTTTCGTCTTTATCATTTTTGAGTGAATTAACGGTTTATTTATTACTCTGAACTTCTCTGACGATGACCAAAATGCTTTTGGATTCCATTTAAAACTTTCCGCTAACCTTTTCCTACCCTATTTTCCACTCACCTAACCTAATTTAATTGCAAGCCAACGTCAGATATTCATTAACATTAAATATAGTGCTTACTAGCCAGTTTTAAATTGAACACCAACCAAAAAGTAGTGGTAAATATCAATACTCACTGATATTAGATCGAATTTGTTAGTATTATTATTAGGTAATCTACCGGTTAAGGTAGGTTTTTGGATGAACACAACTATCAAATACATATTTAGTAACTTCAAACAAAGCCCAATCCAGCAACCTAAACTACATTAGGTCCCTCTTCATCTCTGTGTACTTCTTTCCTCCCTTCATCCCATCCAACATCCCTATCCTGTTCCTACCCTTTCCTCGCTTGCCCAACATTCTCCCCTCTATTACCTTCTTCAACATTCCACTACCGCTCAATACGCCTTTCATCCATTTTTCCTGCCTCCATAGGATTTCTCTCAACAAACCCCTCTCCTCACCCACCATCTCCAGTACTTCCTCATTTGTTTTCCTTTCGGTCCATTTCACCTTCTCCATTCTTCCCCACACCCACATTTCAAAAGCCTCCAATCTACGTCTATCCTCCTGCTTCAGTGACCACGTTTCCGCACCAGACATAGCTACGCTCCATATTAGAGTTTTTACGAGTCTTGTCTTAACATCTCTACTCAACGTCCCCGTCATCAACTCCCTTCTCCTTGAGAAAGCCTCCTTGCCTAGCGCAATTCTTCTCCTTACGTCCCTACCACTTTGACCGTATTGGTCCAAAACACTTCCGAGATATGTAAACTGTTCTACCTGCTCTATTCTTTCCCCGCCTATTTTAATATTTAGCTTAGCTTTTTTCTTTCTGGAAAATCACATAACCTTTGTTTTATTATTTGTTAGTGTTTTATCAATTTTCAGAACATACACCTATGCTCCGGTGAATATCAAGATGTGTCTTGGTGATTGCCGATATTGACTTCAATGTGGTCAATCGCCGTAACATGTGCATAAGTAGTTCAGTAGCAACACCTATGGAAGATAATGTTACACTTTTTATTGCCGACAAAACCAATCTGTTCACGAAGTAGTGAGGAAGAATTACGATTTGTTAAACGAATTTCTTTTAAGATTTTGTTTCTCACGAGCTGTACTAGCCGTATAATATTTAAATGCGCACCCCGGTTGCAAAGAGGAAATCGTTTATTATTTACAAATCACTATTTGATATTTTTAGTACCCCGCAAGCCACCGCTTGGGTGTAAGGCAGGGGATGAAGGGTTTTGATGTCCAATGTAACATTTCAAATTCTCATCTAACACTGCACATAACACTGTAACACTGCAACTAAATAAACCATAGTGCAATTCTCCATACATTCTGCCACCTTTCATTTCGTCCAGTATTGCATGACTTATCTTTTATTTCTCCAGACCCAGAGGTTTTATTTTAGATCAGAACCAAAAAAAGGAAAGAAATATTTGTACTTTTCCACAGATTTATTAGATGGTACAACGCGTTTCACCGACTTGCGGCATCATCAGGTACAAGTTTGCTACACAGACAGTGGCCGAATATATACCCTCAGGACCGAGTGGGGGCGGGGAGGGGCGGAGGGGCCTGAGAGAGGTGGGGGTCCTCAGGTTCGTTGAGGGGTTGTTTTGACCATTTTTTGTTTTGACCGCCCCCACTCGGTCCTGAGGGTATATATTCGGCCACTGTCTCTGTAGCAAACTTGTACCTGATGATGCCGCAAGTCGGTGAAACGCGTTGTACCATCTAATAAAATCTGTGGAAAATTACAAATATTTCTTTCCTTTTTTGGCATGGATATTAACTACTTCCACGAAGTGAAGCCGGAAACAGTAGAATATATTTAGATCAGAAGACTATGTACTACTGACCTAATACAAAGTTGCAGGGGAAAGCGTGACATTTACTTTTCTATACAATTCTAATAGGCATTGATAAGTAGGCGAACTTATTAGACCATAGACCTCTCGTTGTTGCAGACTGAGCTGATTCACAATTCAAAAACCAAGTACAGACTGCAAAAGAAATTTTCAACACGGTTGCTTTAGCATTTAGCAAATGGCTGTCACATTGCATAAAAAATGCAATCGGATTAAAAAAAGGAATTAAGCTCCATTGATAATTTCTTGGCAAATTTATCCCACAGCATATCAGAGAAATTAGCGCTAAAATGTTTATGAAATACGTAATTAGACCCGTGAGGCCCACGGCATCAGGTACACTTAAATGAATTGCGAGAACCTTTAAGGATGCCACAAACAAAATAGCTCAAGCTTAGGAGGCGTTTGTGCCAAAGAGAAAGCTACTTTGACCAAAGAAGATTCAGTTACAGAGTATAAATCAGTTTGCGGAAATATCTGTGCTGAAGCATGACACACCAGTGGGTCGTTGGTACGGCCTTTGGCAATGTAGAGGCATGGACCTTTGTAAAGTCAGGCCAGAGGCGATTTGAAGTCATTAAAACCTGGAGCTGGAGGCAAATGTGTGTAGGTCAAATGTCGTACGTCAAAGTGAGAAAGGAGTAAGTGTGTAAAAGAGTAGAAAGGGCCTTTGGACCCAAAGGAGTAATATGAGCAAAAAAGGAACGGATTGATTATTCTCACATTTGAAGCATAATGGACTAGTGAGGAATGAAGCGGAGGGGAAGACTCCACGAGAAAGGCCAAGAGGCAAGTTGGTGAATTGAACAAAGAGGGATTTAAAATGGGTGAGGTAATATTGATATTTATTATTTGATATGAAGAAAAGCACAAATTGTGTCTCGCAGGATTTACCTTATCGGAAACCGTATTGATTTTTCATTACTAACTCCTGATTATCAAGGTATCTCACGATCGAACTGACAACTATACATTCCATAACCTTGCACTAAATGGGTGTGAGGGAAAAAGGTCTGTAATTGCTTGGTTCCTTCTTGTCTCCGTTTTTAAATAATGGTGTTACGTTAGCCGTTTTCCATTCTCTGGGAACCTTATTATCTACTAGCGGCTTCTTAAATATAGTATGATGTCTAGATACGGTGCGATTTCCGATGATAGATATTTAAATATTCGAACGGGTATTTGATCGGGATTATATGAGATTTCAATTTTAGGCAACAATTGACCGGCACGATTTGGTAAGCTATCGGAGGTATTCTGAGAGATATTGGTGAAGACGCTTAGAAAGAAGGAATTTTAGGAAAGTTAGCCTCTTCCAAACTGCTGGTAGTTTCATTTGGCAAAAAGTTGTACATTTTACCGGATGATTCAAAAGAATGGAAGCGCGTTGTACCCAATAAATTGTTGTGAAAAAAAAACAATTTTACTATTCAAAATCAAGGTTAATCCCCACAAATTAGATACTACCACTACTCCATATAGGTTTCTGGATCTTTTTTTATATCATCCCAAGCCTTAACATTGTAAACATTTGTTTACCCCTTTACTATAATAGCCTAGTAAGTTCTTACCAAAATATATTATAAATAGTTACTTAAAGTAATAATGGAAGATATGTGAAACTGTTTTTAATTTGACTTTTTTCATTGGATTAATTTCTAGTACTTTCTCACCTAGATTATACTTTGTGAGTAAGTATGCACAAGTATTTTTATGCATCGGTGATGGAGTGATGAACGCAATATTATTTTCTGACTGTCCCTTTGAAGGAGCCCTGGCGAAGATCAATAAAGCGGAGAGGGTCACTTGGTAGTGCCGTCAAGGCTAAAGAAAAATATTGTGATGTAGAAAATCGTGATGGTGAAGAGATAGGGATGAACAGAGGTTTGAATTGGACCAGTTTTCGGTTAGAAATGGCGATGGGCGGACGCGTCAGAGGAAAGGGTGGTCGATTATACAGCCGAATAATCTTCACCGCTTTGTTCGCCTACCACGTCAAAAATCCCCTCTAGATACACCGCGGACCTCACTCGTGCTTGGCCCCGCGGGTTTGTTTCATCCGGGTCCTCTCTGCTTTTCTCTGCTTCTCCCCCCGCTCTCGCGATGAACGCCGCCCTTAAGGGGTCGGAGAATGGAATAGGATCGGCAAAACGAGCGCGGTCTCTTTGTACGCCCGTGCCCCGAACCGTCGGTCACTCGTAAACCCGTTGCTCCTCCAGCTTTCCACTCCCCCGGATTCGTTTTGGTTGCGACTCGGGGGCGAAGAGGAAACTTGAGGGTGGCGGGTCGCACGGGAGGAGGGGAAATGGCCCAACATTTGGGTTTCCTGACCCGCTGGAGACCTCTTTCACACACACAGAAATCTCTACCTATCGCCATGGTACCCTGCAAGCAACCGCTAGGGTGTGTGGCAGGGGGCGATAGCATGTCAGACAAAATATTTCCCCCATAGCGCAGTCTGATAATGTTATTCTGATCCCTTATCGTTCAAGGGAAAGATATGACCCTATATTTCAGATTTCAATTTTAAACCCTAGGTTTCTGTGTTTGTTATGACTATCAGTATATATATATATATATATATATGCCGTGCAAATGTTATATTGCCTTCGTGAGTACTTCCACATCATCGATATATATATATATATATGTATATATTATATATATATATATATCGATATATTATATATATATATATATATATATATATCGATGATGTGGAAGTACTCACGAGAGCAATATAACATTTGCACGGCACAATAGAACACAGAATAAAATAGATAACACGTTCAGTTTGACCTGAAGAAGGCCTCGGAGTAGACCGAAAGCTCAAACAATCTACAATGTGAGTGTTCTTGTACGTGTTATCTATTTTATTCTGTGTTCTATTGTGCCGTCCAAATGTTATATATATTTTTTTTTCTCGATAAAAATGCTCTTAGGTGACGCACAATATAAAAAAACATTGATTATGATTCTTTTGTTTCGATGGCACGGCCGTCATCATCAGATGTTGATTTTTAAACACAGAAACAGAAAGGAAGGACACGTCCATTTGTAGTTTCGACGTTTTGACGCTGTTGGCCGTCATCGTCAGAATCTGATGATGACGGTCGTGCCGTCTAAACGTCAAAACTACATATGTGAGTGTCCTTTTTTAGTGTTTTCGTGTTAAACATCTTAATAAATGTTTACTTATATGTAAAAATATAAATATAGGTTAATATTTTGCCCTCACAATGATTTAAGGGTATAAAGGAATGTATAAAAAATAATGATAAGAAATCAACCCGTTGTCAGATGTGCTCTAAAACTCTGGAATGCAAAACATCATAAACTAGCGTTCCACATTGCCACCTTGAATACATACATAATTTAATGGAATGAAAAATGAAAAGGGAAAAAAGAACAGTTTTAATTGAATAATGGAAATCCAATGCTTTCACCTTTTTGGATTTAGAAGAAAGTGAGAGAAAATTAGAAGTTTTGGATGGGATATCAGTCAAAACCATCAGAAAAATTGAGCTTATCATAAAAAATTTAATGAACAAAGAAATACAATCATCAAGAAGTCCATATTCAGCTCATGGTATTTAACATAATTATTGTTGCAAAGGGAAACATTTGAACTTCCAGAAATTGGATGCTGAAAGTTGGAAACCTAGCCAAAATAATACGTTAATGACTCCTGTTCAGGACTCAGAGCAAGTGGAGCACTAGTCACGGAATTCCAGTCGACCTCCATTTGCGATGAGGATTTTTGCTCCGAGGTGTGAAGGGAGGTTATTTCAGACAGATGAATGGAAAACACGACTTTTGGTCATGCATTAATCCAAGGTATAAAACATACCAACCCCTGGGATAGTTTATATCCTTGTATCCATAACTATTAAGACATATTATTCAAGAGAGTAAAACCTTTTATTCGAGTTCAACGCACGTCTTTGTGATATATAAATCATATCTCCAATTTTCACTTATGTCCACTACAGGAAAAAAACGTTTTATGTATTAATATACTAGAAGCAGAAAATAAGAATTCAAATCCCTCCTGAAAAAGGTCTTAGAACTTCCCTTGCGATAAACGTGCAGCAGAAAAGATTTTCCAATTACGTGAACGCTTTAGAAGATGTCCGGCAAAAATGGCGATGCGGCGATATCGTGTCTTTGCGTCTGCGGTACAGCCCCATCGTGACTATAGTGACTCTAAATTGAGAATGAAACATCTCTTGACGAAGTGAGAAAAGTATCGATCTATGCGTGAAATGCTGAATGGCTGAGGGGACTTAATCAATTTTCTAGAATGTAGCGAGTTCATTAGTAACGTAAGTATTTTTAAAATAAACTGGCATATTAAACCTGTTAGAATATTCCTACGTGTAAATCAGCTTTAGGCATCAAATAAGATTATTAAGTAACATATATTTTATAATATTAGAATTTATTAAATCATATCCAACCAACCACCGAAGGTTCGGTTTGATTGACGAGAGTAGAGCGTACCTAGTACTAAGCCTAATGGTGTGTAAAATTCACACATCAGGGTAGAGGGGTCAGTTCCTTTCCCCGTGTCGCCTATGGCTTCCGAGGAAGATTGGGTAGCCGAAAAATCACACAGTAGAAACCTGAAGCTGAGGCGCCCAAAGCTCGGGAAACGAACCTAGACCCTCGAGTCAGTGGCCCAACGCTCTAACCACTGGACTAGCACATCCATCATTAATTCATGTGTACTTCCGAGTTCTCCTTAGATTATAAAGATGTACTTAGTTTTGAATAGGCCCGAAGTAGTGCAAAACGACACTATTGTCGCAGTACCCACCAATGTTTGCAGCATCGAGCTACCTAAATCGTGTCTCTGCATGCCTTTGATCTGTTAACAAACTATCCCCCTTTAATCTACCTCTCGCATTCAGCCCTCAATATTACTTATTGAATTCCTTAGATAAAATATGGATTATTACTCTGAAATTCGTTCAAAAATATTGTTTATATTTTAGACATAGAAATATGAAAAGGAAAATAGAAAAAAACAGCTTACTTTTTAATGGGTTTGTGAGCCACGAGAAGGCGTTCAGAGAGTAGAGTGTGTAAAATATAGGGAGAAGAGATGGAATGAGGCGGAATGGAGGTGACTCATTCAAAACCTCGACATTAATCAGGTGGCACAGTTAAGAGCAGCAGAGGAAGAACAAGCAAAGAACTGGAAGTCTCAGGATATAATTCAGGGAGCTTGAATATTTCTGCCACATTATAAGAGGTGTCCATCATTTGGTGAAGACGGTAATAGAGGTGAGAATGTTAGGCAAACGAGGAAAGGGCAGAAACAGGATAGGGATAATGGACGTGATGAAAGGAGGAAGGAAGTACACAGAGTTGAAGAGGAACCTGATGTAGAGTAGGCTGCTGGGTTGTGTTTTGTCAGGAGTAACAAAATATTTATTTGGTAGTTGTGTCCATCCAAAAACCTACCTTAACCGGTAGATTATCTTATAATAAGAGGCGTTAAATACCAATTACTAAGGAGTATCATGCAATGAAATCGAACCGTGGCGGAGCAGGGGGAGAAGAAGAGTTTTTCAGATGGTAATTCAACAAAAGTGGTCTCACTGTAGAATGAATGAACGTTTTGGAAAGGGGTATTAGAAGAGTTGTTCTTGATTATTAAAACGTTCGACAGAAGTGGTATAAAAAAAAGAAGATATGCAAAATACTGGGTGATTCGAAGAAAATTAAGCCTAAGGTTTAGGAATAAGGTTAACTATTCCTCTTAAAACTGATAGATATCAACATTTATTAGAACCTAGGAAAATATGTGCTTTGGGCTCAAATAATACATTTTTACGTTTATATAATAATTGATCATCGTTATATGCATTAACAAAATACATTTTGGTCTTTATTCATATGTTTATCAATAGGAGGAACAATAAGCTGAAGTTCTTAAAAAGAACATTTTATGCATGTAAAACAGATGTACTTCAGTAAAACAAATTGTGGCAGCAGTGCGGAAGATATAGCGCATTGAAAAATACAAGGTTCAAAAAAATAACTCATGAATGAATATCGTGAATATAACTCATGAAGAGCTATCCTTGCCGGGATGGAGTTCCAAAATGAACTGCTTTTATTAAAAAAGAGTTATGGCGACGAGCTTAAGGATGAATTAGGGTGTATGCTCACTTGGCCCTTTGTAGTATGATGCGTTCTTCTGTTTTATGCATTTTTTAAATATAAAAGAAGACAAAAAATATAGTTAGGTTTTTTTTATTAAAAAATATTAAAAATTAAAGAATCCTAAACCATATCCTCGTCTTTTATCTTCTTTGAGGAACTTGGAAACTTTAAAGTCGGGGTTGATACTATATTTTCTGGCTCTGTGGGCAAACTTCATATAAGCATCTGTGTTTAACTCAAGTAAAAGTGTGTATAAACCTTTTTTATGATTAATTACAATGCTTCTTTGTTCCTAGTAATATAAGTCAGTCTTACTTCTGCTCAGCGTGATGTGAGTTGTTATGATCAGGAGATAGTTTCCTCCTCTTCAATAACTTACACGAACTTTGATTTCGTATATTTTCTTAAAATTACGCCACACTAGATTTGATGCCCCTGATGACCTAATTACCGCATTCATCCAACCAACGAAGAGAACGGTGAAGGGGCGTTTCAACCGTCTACTTTGCAGGTGAAGATGTTGAAAGGGAGGTCACAGGAGCATCAAAATCACATGCATGGTCATGTTACCAAAGGGTGTTTCATCAGAACGAAACTTGTATAGACGGTCCGAAAATCAGTAGATTTGAATTCAGAGCTCAATTCATTGCCCTTACCGGCAATCTGTCCAGGTCCCATTTACGCCTGCATATGTGTGTAATTGTGCAGGCGCTCGAATTGCGGACACCCTTGGCGCGTTTGCGAGTGTGATTGGACAGCTTCATCCCGATGAGGCGACGGAAGAGAACTGCAACAAAGCGATCGCCCCGTCGTGGGCAGAGCCTCCATTCCCCCTTCCTCTTCCCAAAATTCCCCCTCTTGTCTCAATATTAATTGATTTTCCGTCTAGGACTCAGGGTGCAATTAGTTCCCACTTTTCCTAATTCCGCTTTTCTTAATCTAAATCGTCCGTCCGGCGAAATGTGGCATCGTTGATATCTTATCTCTGTGATCTTGATCCATCAGTTCGGTATTTTGTTCCTTTTCATCTTCCCGTTTCATCTTCACGAGCACCATACTTAATGAACCACGTGAAATGGTATCATTTAATTAGTTCTTTTCTCCTGTGATCTGCTTATTATCAACTACATCGCACGTATTCAATCTTTAGTTTGGTTTCAGGCATTTCGTCTCTCAGTTCTTCTATCGGATAAGGTCCCCATTCCTACTTGTTCCTTCTCTTAAGCGTCTCTCATTATTCGTTCCAAGTATATCATTTCCGGTGTCTTCCTCCGTGTTCTCTCCTTTTCACTTTTTCCTCAACAGTTTCTTTCGTGAGCATAGTATCTCTCAAAATATGTCCTTTAAAACAATCCCTTTGCATTTAAAAGCTTCTGTTATGTGTACTTTTTGCTTGTACTATGTTTCTTGCAAACTTTTCGTTAATTATCTGATCCATTCATGTCATATTCCTACAAGCTCCATGACTCCAATCTTTTAATCTTCTGTTTTATTTTTTAGTACATATCTTTGAAGATTAAAGGAATATGTTCTAGATATATTTTGTAATGAATTATGTAGTTGCTTTTAGGATATCCAACTGCTATCCCCTTGCCACATCTACATTATCCGACCAATCCGCCTAAAAGACGTATGGTGTGGGTGGTGAAACGCACTCTTCTCGCACAAATGTTTACTTTTACACCCACACACATACTTACATACTTACGAACACACACCCCAGTGGGGTGACCACAGAGTGATGGTGTCACGTTAAAAACACTAAAGTTCTTCTTAGTTGCTGTGAAACTTTGCTAAACACTTAATTGAAACATCTTCACGACACTGGTTTTGCTCGAGTGTGAGCGGCACTCGTCTTGCACACGCTTTCTCATGTACACATTTTCAGCTAATATGCGATGTACCGCACTTTTTGAAATACCTACTATGCATGCTAGCTCGTGTAATTTCAGTCAGCGATCATTCAGTATCGCTTTGTGGATTTTCTTCACCGTTTCTGGAGTCGTCAACTTAATGCGATGCTCGTCTTGACAGCTCGTACGGCCTCGTTTAAACTCTGCTACCCAATATTAAATATTAATATTGTAAACGAAGGAGCAGACCCACTCAGAGTAGAATCCAGTTCAGCTTTTATATTGGTTGGGTATATATAATATTTTTAGGGAGGTGACCGACAACTAAGGTAATTTGCGCCATTAGGGATGGACAGCAAAGGATGAAGGGTGGAGAGAAACCCGGCGTCGGCATTAGCCTACTCTTAACGAAAGGCGCTAAGGGGTCCGCAGCTTAACGTCCTATCCGACGAACGGCGTACTCACTCAAAGTGCCCTCCACAAAGCACCTCAAGTAGGGATCGAGATACCACTGAAAAATATTCGAAGCCGCCGGGAGTCGAACCCGGGTCTTTTGGATGGGAAGCCAGTACAATAGCCACAGCACCATGGTTCAGGCTTTTCAAATAAAAGTATTGTATCAAAAAATGATGGCAAATTTTCTCTATTTTCACAAATTCACTGAAAACATTCACTATTGATGGCTGCCAAACAAATACTAAACAACGTAGCATCTTCAAACTTGAAATGTATGTTTTATAGATTGCATACTTCCATGATATTTTTCAAACAACTACCTCCATCTCTAGGTCAGTCCGGGTACTTCTGGGACCACCCTCGTATTTGTCTGTTTCGTAGATTTCGAAAAGGCGTTTGATCTAGTGAATTGGGAATAACTAATGAGTTTTTTTTGCAGAATATAGGAATAGGTTGGAGGGGCAGGGGGGAATGGAGAGTCCGAATGGGCAGTATTAGAAAGAGGTGTAAGGCAGAGTTGCCCATATCACCGGTACTGTTCAACGTATATGTGGAGGAAATGATTAAAGAGGCAGGGGAAGAACTGGAGGTTGGAATGAAAGTCAACGGGGAATTCGTAAAATCAGTTAGATTTCCTGATGACCAAGCTCTAGTTTGTCAGTCACCCAAGGGGTTGCAAGCTTTGCTGACTGAATTGGAAACGCAGTGGGATAAATATGGGATGAGAATCAATATTGATTATAAAAAGACAAAGGTTATGCGATTTTCCAGAAAGAAAAAGGCTAAGCTAAGCCTTAAAATGGGAGGGGAAAAATTAGAGCAGGTACAACAGTTTACGTATATCGGAAGTGTGTTGGACCAATACGGTCAAAGTAGTAGGGACGTAAGGAAAAGTAATGTGCTAGACAAAGAGGCTTTCTCAAGGAGGAGGGAGTTGATGACAGGGACGTTGATTAAGGGAGGTTTGAAGTATCTTGGAGTCCAAATGAATACTAAGGAGATGACATTGAGATTAAGCACCGGAGCATTGCAACGCATACGATAAATTTTAGATGTGATTAAGCTGATCTGACAGAACGACATTCCAAAGGCTATCGGGTTCGTTTCGTGGTGCGTATACATACTCCGGCTGCCCTGCTTCATCATGAGTGATTTAGCGAGAAGATCCACCAGGTGGTCGGAAGATTATTGAGCAGCCGGAGTATGGCACAAAGTGCCACAGTTCTCATCATATTGCGCCACTGCAGAAGACTAAGCGGACGCAAAATAATTCCAGGCAGTGTTGGTGATCCCCTCCTTAGGAATCACCGAGATGTGTTCGTTTGGGGAAATGAAATCCATCTACGAGGCGGAGGCTTTGGCGGCGCTCATGGCGGCGCACCACGCGACGGCAGCATTGCCGGAGCGTACTGAAATTGTAGTTTATTCAGATAATATGTCTGTTATTCATTCCCTTACTAAGGGTAAAGGGATTTTGTTGTACATACAAGATGTAAGACGTTCATATGTCGAATTAATAAAAGAACGGTCACGGAATGTGACCTGGAGGTACGTTTCCACCCACGAGAATCCGGCCGACCATCCCTCTCGGACCGTACTATCTCTCTAAGCCACGTCATCCACTGATTAGTCGGTTGCTGGCAGGGTGGGTACATGTGTAGGTGGAACGAGGCCTGAGAAGAGCAGTCGGCCTAAGTCATTCTAAATGAGTGGAATCGTGAAAAGTTTTGATCTATTCTTCATCTCTTTCTCTGTGACAAATGAACTGTCTGTACCTATGCCCTTCAATTAGATGTCTGTCGCCAGTACTTTTATGTTTGCTAGAGGTTCTACAATTTCAGAGAATTTTCATATATTCTAACAAGTTCACATGCTCAAAACATGCAAATATTTGTTGAATTTTCTAATCCTTGAAGGCTTCAGCAACCTGAATATAGTGTTAAATATATGACAATTACGTCTGTTCTCCGGGCCAAGAGCCACATCATCATCTCAGATGAATTGAATGGAAAGGTTTTTCCTTCTCTTTCTAGTGCAATAAAATAACTTTGTAGGTCACCACTAGGAACGCTTTCAATGCACAACATCACTTTGAATCAACCGTGTTCCACAGAAACAGAAGAGGAAATAGGTTTTTTTTTGGGAATCAAAAGCGATTGGAACCAAAGAAGGAATTTCTGTCGGAGATGAAACAGGAGTAAAAAAAATGCAAGTACCATCGATGGATGATCCAGTCACGAAATTCAGCTCGTGAAAATGTCGTGCAGCTGCCAAAAAGTAAGCTTCTCCTGTAAACTAAAAACAATGATTTTTTATTGTAGCTAAAACTTGATGGAAACAACTTCATTGATATTTTTACGGCGGCGTCCCAAATTTAGAGTTTAGTTCTCGGGTTATTGTTTTCTAGCTCGACTAAAATAACAATAGATAAAACATATCCTATGTTTATTATGTAGAGTTGAAAACATCCTTGAACCTCGATTAAAATTCTTTTAAAAATAAATTTACGAGTTTAGAATTTTTTCACTGGTTATTCCTGCCCTGCAAAACAGAAATTTTTAGTTGCTGAAATTAGCGAAGTGTCTTGAATTCACCAAGTTTTTTTAATTAAATAAAAATTGGCAATTTTCCACAAAAAAAATTAAAATAAAAAATTTATTAATACGACCGGTTTCGATGCAACTACATCATCATCTGGTAATATTTAATTCACCAGATGATGATGTAGTTGCATCGAAACCGGTCGTATTAATAAATTTGTTATTTTATTTTTTTTGTGGAAAATTGCCAATTTTTATTTAATCATGTTATTCCACCATATCACGCCTGAAACGTCTCTTTTTATAAGTTTTTTTTTAAGTTTGTCCTCTTTCCACCATTGCGGTAGATAGTTTGAAACAAAACTTAACATTAACTTTCGCTGACTTTGCCGTTATTAAAGCACCGGCAAAGCATTTATACAGTTTGCGATGAGTTGCTTCTGTATGTCGACCAACTCTTAAAATTTTCCATCTTGTGCAGTTGTGTTCATTGTTCATAAATATTAGTAATGTTCATAAAATATAATTCATTGCAAAATTTAAGTTTTGACGACAGCATTGCCAAAAGTATTCGTTAAAAAACGTGAGGTGAAAGCCATCGAGATAGAATTCGAAGAGGACGGACGAATTGGGAAAATTTGTGAAATATGGCAGCTATCAGTCTCTCGTATGCGAGAGAGGATTGAGATGGTTTGTGGGTACTAATTGTATGGAATGATCGTATTCTGTCTGAATACATTATGGTGTCTAATAGAGTGTCATCGAAAGGTTGATTTTAAAAAAGAATGAGCAAAAGAATAGCAATTTTTTCGTCTACATAAATTGGGTCACCTAGATATGTTCATGATTGTGCAGTGTTGTGTTAAGTGATGGATCAGGAATATTTTTTATCTTAGATGGTAGTGAGAATCGTAATTTAAATAAACATAAGTTTTTTGTGTTTTTTTTTCACCAATTACGAGATGTAAGGCCATCAGAATTTCTCATACATATATGTTTCATTATTTTCTAAAAATAGTATTGCAATTTACTTCATTAAATTCCTATTCATTTCAAGTGATACCCTATCTAAATTTCAGGAAAATATTCTCCAGTCAATATTTTGGACCCTAATATTTTCAGGAACATTTTTTTAATTTTGACAAGCTCACCTTACTTTAAATATTTTTAGGATATTCTTAGAAATCTCTAAATTTTCCTAAAAAGTTTGAATCAAGTAACTTACAGAAATCTTGCTGTTTAAAAAAAATGCAAGAAATAATATTTTTCGGTACGATTACTAATAACCAAATAAATAATATGGTTCGCTTCTAGATTATTTATGTTCGCAGCAACGAAGCTCAGGTCTCTAAAAATTTTAAGGTGAAGAAAAGAAGTTTGTCTCTTTTCTGAAATAATTATACCTATTCTTTCCATACTTGACGGTAAAAATTTGTGCAAAAGTCCCCTTTAAGTAATAGATGCACACTTATATTGGTCTCAACCGTATTTCTCCTGCTATCTTCTCGCGCCATTTTACTTCTCCGTGCCATTGCCATCGATAAAAATACATAAAATAAACAAGCAGCAATTTTATACTTTGAGAGGTAAGGGTAGAAAGGGGGAGAAGAGGTGAGCGGTATGAGAATTTGGGGAGGAAAGAGGATAGGGCTTGTCAATGGCCCTTGTAAATATCAGAAAGTTGCTCAAAATAAAAGACGCCGATAACAATGAAGTGTGAGGAATATTACTAAATATGATTTTGCTGCACGGTCAAAGGTAATTGGATTAGATAATAATTTTACGTACTCATTACTAATAATTAAAAAATATAATCCGGCAGGTAAATGCGTATTGTAATTCCCGGGGTGGATTTTCATCACCTGGTTTTCCCAAGGATAACGGATTGACGGAAATGCTCTACACTGATAACGAGACTAAAAACGACCTACAAGCGATGGGGGAGGAGAAATACCTTGCGAGGGAATATAAGTTTATAAAATTACTTCAAAATTCTAATAATAAAATTATAAACTTAGGATATTAGATAGAACTAGGTATGAAAGGTTCCATTCAAAGTCTTTTCAAGTATTCTTCAGAATTAGAGGGAGGAAGATGAACTTGTGACACGCATTTGAAGTAGACATGCCATAATTTTTTTGTTATTTCTTTTCGAAGAACACGTGTGGGACTTCTGATACCTTTGTGTTCATCCAAATGAATTAGCTAACTTCACATCCCACTTCTTTGTAAATGGTGTTTATCATTACTGCATTCAAATTTCCGCATCATTTCCACTGCCAATATAAGGGTGGAGGATGGTTACTTTGAAGGAAATACATAAACGAAAGGACCGAGGGTCAGAACGCCCCGCAGCGTACGCGGCGTGTGTGGCTCGACGAACGCTCTGAGGTGTTAGTGATCCCAGCATACGCTTTCGTAGACCGAAGATGGAAGATCTTCCTCCAGTAGCAGAGTGCGGACGCACAGTGTCCGAGATATTCCGTAGAAGAAGACATCTGTTTATTGCCTGTGTAATCATCGTATGACTGACTGGAGAATGCCTAGAAATATAGAGTTTAACATGTTCGAAATAAACTAAATGGTGCTTTATCATGATGGAATGGAATATTTTTGATGAAGTTTCATCCAATTTCTGATACTTTACAGATGAAGGGTCAAGTTGGTGGACTTGGTTGCAGGATATTAAATCGTCCCTCCAGTCAGATGTCTCTTTCTCTGCCTATAGAATACATTTCTAATCCGATCTAGAAAACTATCTATCTATATCTAGCATCAAGGAATACGTCTAATCACATATCGTAAATATTTATACATGTTCTTTATATTATTGAAGCTTGCATTTTCGCTGCATTGGTGGATTTTAGCTTGTCATCCTGGGGAAATTTTCACATAAAAGAGGTTAAGT
The DNA here is from genome assembly GCA_037158775.1 of Hetaerina titia. NCBI lineage: Eukaryota > Metazoa > Arthropoda > Insecta > Odonata > Calopterygidae > Hetaerina > Hetaerina titia. Next base: position 67,445,400 of record CM073771.1, read on the forward strand.
GTGAAATGGTGTCCGAGTTGACGGCAGTGATACTGAATGATACAGAAAATAATGATTTTTGCGGAGAAGAGTTTCCTGAATTTTAATTCTTTTAACACAACACCTTAAACGTTAACGTAGGGAGAAGTGAATTAGAACAGCTGAAGCAGCTAACGTGTTTTGGGGATATTTTAGCAGAAAATTGGCATAATATTGCGGAATTTTGGCAAGAAAAGCTTTAGCAAAAGACGTATTTGCCAGAGGAGTATTGATAAGCTTAGTAGAGAAAATAGGTACACGTGGTAAAATACGGAGAAAATGTCTTTATAGATATTAATTTGAAATTCACTATGAATCTGGTGCGTGGTCGTTCAAGATAGGAGATAACGTGGATTGAGTTTTGATATGCGGTTGTGGTAAAAAATAGAAACTTAAGTTAAACAGATAGAAAGATAATCACTTGGGTTTTAATGTGATGGGAGGAGAAGTGGAGGATTTGCAAGGTAAAATTCGAGAAAGAGAGAAAAAGTGTATGCATGAAATATTTTATGGCAGTCTGATGTTGAAGACCGTGAGGGAAGAGAGAATGACAGGTTAGTGGGGTAAGAAAATGAAGAAAATAGGCTCTTTGCAGCTTGAAGATATGTAAAAATTACAAGACTGAATGTCTTGTCTGAAGTCTTGAATAGGACTAATATTAAAGAAACAAAAGAAATTTATAGTGATATGTAGATTATAGAGATTAGGGAGAGTCCCAAAAATACTAGAATATTTAATTGTTAGGATATCTTGAAGGAAAATTTTGCCAACGATTGTTTGATTGTTGAGCTCATTTCATTATGAGATCAAACGTAAAGTTTAAGATACGTTATTTCCCTTAAATTCTACGTCAAAATTAATTTCAAAATAAAAAAAATGAGACGAAAAATTATGAATTTTTTATGCAACACCTAATTTGGTATTCGTAGTTATGCGCAAGCTACTTGTATCCCTACCACTTGCATAAGATTGCCCATAAACAAAGTGCTTAATTATGAACCGATGGTATACGTGTAAGTGCCGAAAGAAAATAGATTGCGATACCTTAGCTTGCATGACCAACCTTCGACAGTTGCTAACGTAATCCAAAAAACGAACTCTCCCAAATCGTTTCCTTGAATATTTCAGTGCCCTTTCCCGAAACACCAGATGATGTCCCTCTAAAAGTGACCACTTTGCGTCCGCAGGGCAAAGAGCCTTCACCGGGAGAGCGGTTCAGTTTGACTGCGTCTCTCTACCCCCTTCCACAGAGCGGTCCCTATTCCCCATCCGCATTCGTTTCGGGCCCTCATCCGCTGTTGAAGGCGATGATTCGAACAGGGGTGACCATTGCTACGAATCAATGAAGGGACCATTTGTCTCTCAAAATTTACAAACACACCCTCAATTATGTTTTTCTTTCAATGAAGAAGGAGGCTAAACCACCAAAAGACACAATTCTCGTGTTTCTATATATACATTCTACATATATATATATATATATATATATATATATATATATATATATATATATATATATATATATATATATATATATGAATGCAGGCAAGGTACAAATAAATGAGCACATTTGAAAGAAACGTGAGACTTGTGATTTTGTGTGTATGTGTATGTTTGTATATATAAATGCACACACACATATGTTTATATATCCCATATGAATCCGTTGATGCAAAGATCAGTGACGATCAATGATGTTGTTGCAAGCTTCGAATAAAAATTCGTCTGTTAATAATTTCTACCAGCAGCATTGAGTGCTGAAGTTACAAAAAAGGAAGGAAAACTACAAAAGGCAACTCTGTAACTGTTTAACCAAGTAGTTAAACAAGTTCACAACAAACATGCTTTACATTTCTCCGGGCTGATAGGCAACTAGAAAAAATTTTAAAGCATTTCTTTTCAGTGATAGAGATACTCTTATAAGTATCCTTCCGAGGGAATTTTATACACATACACATATATATGTCTGTATATGTGTGTGTATATATATATATATATATATATATATATATATATATATATATATATGTATATGTATATATAACAGCTCCCTCACGCCATCTCTTGGCCAAAGATTCGGGGAACTTGGTTGCATAAAGACCCGCAGATTACAGTGTAAAGTATGTTTCCGCGATAGCTGAAGTTGTTAAAGCATCGGCCCGGCAAGTCGAAAGATACAGTGTTCAAGTCTCGATCAAGGAAATATTTTTGCCCCTATAATCTGCTCGATTCCGTCTTCCCCACCTTTCCTGATTTCATCCTTTATATCTGTTACTATCCCTTTTCCTTATTATATATATATATATAATTAATGTTATACAGTAATTATAATATATATAAATATTATATTATATATATATAAATAAAAAAAAATTATATATATATAAATATAGTAATTATAATATATATATAAATATATATTATAATTACTGTGTTTATGGTTATATATATATATATATATATATATATATATATATATGTATTTTTTTTATACATATAAAAAATATATATATAATATATATATATACATATATATATAAATATACATATATATATATATATATATATATATATATATATATAACCATAAACACAGTAATCAACCCGAAGGTCGGTTTAGTAGGTGATGGTAGAGCTCACCCATGTACCAAGCCCTATACGGCGTGTGAATATTCACACATCAGGGTAGGGGGGGCCAGTTCCTTTCCCTGTGCCGGTTATGGTTTCCCAGGAAGATCTGGTACCCGAAAAGTCAACTAGCTTGGGTGGAGCTGCAGGTGCCCAAAGTGCCTTGCCCGGGAATCGAACCCGGGACCCTCCGTTCAGCAGTCCAACGCTCTACCCGCTAGACCACCGCGACCCGCATATATATATATATATAATTATATATATATAAGGATATATATATATTTTTCCATGCGAATGAATATTTGTTTGCCGTGTATATACATATGTATATATATCCATATGTTCATTCATATGTTTATTTAAATATTTAAAAAAAACACACACATATATATATATATATATATATATATATATATATATATATATATATATATATATATATATATATATATATATATATTTAAGGAAAGAGAGAGAATTACTCCGCGCATCACGGAAAAATGATGAAGACTAAATGGAGAGCGGAAATTGGCCGATGGATAGGCCCAACAAAGACCATGAGAAATAATAAGTTTGTAGCGAACCCTCCGAACCGGAAGGCATAATCTTCTGAGACGTATCCCAAAGCATAAGAACATTCTGTAGACTTTTATTGAATTAAGAATGGATAGAAAGTTGTACTGAGGTAAAACTAAGAGTAAGACCGCCTAATTACGTGTAAGGAATCGGAAATATTTTGTAAGTTGTACTGCCACGTGGTAGTAACGTTTACCACAGTCTGCTCTTGTACCAGATCTTATCCTTGCTCTCCTTTTATCTTCCTCTCTCAAAGTCTGCTATCTGTTTCATTCGACTTCCTCACCTATTGCTCTACGACGTTGAAATGTCGTTGCAAAAATCCTCTTTATAATTTGCGCTTAGTAAAATATACTAAGGAAAGAATTGAATGGTTGGTTCACGAACGAGTTGAAAGAAAAATAATTTTATGATTGAAGAATTCCGAAAATGCACAGTGCCATAAATGTGTTTCCATTATAAACGTCTACAATAACAATAACAAATTATCTAACACGTTACTATTGTCAACTTCATTGCGTTTCTAACGAGAGAATTTGGTCACGTAATTGCAGTTGCTGTATCGATAAAAGTAAATGAGATAAATTTGGCGAATTTGAAATCGACAGTAAAAATAAAAAAAAAGTTTTAAGGTACCAATGCCAAGAGAGAGAGAGAATGAGAGAGAGAGAGAGAATGAGAGAGAGAGAGAATGAGAGAGAGAGAGAATGAGAGAGAGAGAATGAGAGAGAGAGAGAGAGAGCTAGCGGGAAATTAGGGAGGGGAGAATTTCAGATAGGTAAGGAAGATGAAGAATGGAGGGCAAGGCTTTCGGAAAGCAAGACGTGGGAGGTCAGAAATTACGAAGATACGACCTGGAGAAAATGGCAAAGAGGAAATGTTTGCATTATTTAAAATATCCTCAATGGTAACCGTCTGAAACCCATACCCCTTTGGACATGGCTCAGATTACTCCTAATGATAATAATAATAATGAGAGTAATCCCACCCGATCCGGTTCCTCGAGAGTATCGCCGTAGAAGTATCGATCTTCCTCCTCCTCGCCCAGAATCCAAAAGCATCGGAAGAGGGGAATTGTGAGAGGCGGGGTGGCGTGGGGTGTAGAGGGGATTGCGCTCTCATGCTGGTCAATGGCGTTGGTGCGAGTGGCGGCCGGGCCGGGAACTGCCGCGGTACTACCAACGAAGGAGGGGAGAAAGAGAGGAGGGGAAGGGAGGGATGCGAGAGAAGGGCGGAAGAACCCTCCCCTCCGGCGGCCGTGTCGCTGTGATATCCCGGCTGCAAGTCGGGGAGCACAGGTGAAGGGGGGGCGGTGGAGAGAGCGGGGAAGGGGAAGAGGGGAGGTGCAGGCGCCCCTCCCCTGCTCGCCATATTCCCCCTCCACTCCCATCTAGGGGTGGGGGGAACCCTCATTCCCTCCCTTACCCCGAATATATATTTCCAGGGACGCCTTTGGAGGGGGTTGGAAAATTCGTGCGAGTTGATGTCGCTGTAGTCGCGCGGAGGGGAAGCGCTTAATGTTCCCTCCCTCTCTCTCTCTCTCTCTCTCTCTCTCTCTCTCTCTCTCTCTCTCTCTCTCTCTCTCTCTCTCTCTCTCTCTCTCTCTCTCTCTCTCCCTCCCTCACTCTCCGTGAAATGCGAGTGTGTGTATGGGGAGGGGGAGGATGGATTCATGGAGGGGGGGGCGGGCTAGCCTTCTCGCCCCACTCCCATTCGCCAACCAGGGGCGTGAGAGAGAGAGATAGGGTAAGGGGTTTGAGAGGAGGGAAGAGTTGTTTCCCGCGTAGCGTGTGTGCGTTTGTGGCCGGTGCGAGGGTGTGGGAGGGGAACGGGTGTTGTTCTGCGGGGGGAGTGGGGATAGGGGGGGGTGGTCGAGAAGGGGGGAGATAGGGTGTCCTTGTGAATAGCGAGAGATGTGAGGAATGGGGAGGGGATGGGATGCGAGAAGGACAACACACACACACAGACGGACAAAAGCAAACTCCTTCTCACGCTCATTTGATAATCAAACAGATAGGTAAGGTAGAATGTGACCGGGCGGATATGGATGAAGCTGGGAACGGAGGAATTTTCTCGAGGAAGGAAGAGGTGAAAGACATACGACGGATCGAGTTTACGGGATAGGGTGATAGAGCGTGAGAGTTAGATAGTCGGATTTCTAGTATACACACATATATATATATATATATATGTACACAGACATATATAATATAAATATATGCACAAGTATACATGTATATCTGGGGATCACGTGCGGAGGGTTTGGAGGTGAGGAAGGTGGGGTGGGAGTGCATACATTTAGCACCTTCTTCGCTTTTCTCTCTCTCACACCCTCCCAGGGATATAGGGGAAAGAGGTAAAGCCCCCTCCAAACGTAACCTTCCCTTTCCCTCATACACTTTCCCCCGACCACATTCCCCCCTACACATTCTGTCGCTGCGGCTACGTCCGATTCGACGGCGCGAGACCCTGACTCCTTAGCTTGTGCACGCACGCAATTTCGCCATTCGAATATGCAAAAATTTCTATTTGTTTATATGCGTGCGCGTCCATAGTCTATTAAAGCTTCCATACGTCAGTGCAGAGTATACGTATAATATAGAAATATATTTATAAAAATATATGTGTGTGTGTGTGGGTTGCGGTAGTCCAGGGGGTAGAGCGTTGGACTACTGACCGGTCCGGGTTCGATTCCAAGCCACTCTGGGCACCTGCAGCTCCACCCAAGTTGTGTGATTTTTCGGGTACCAGATCATCCTGGGAAACCATAACCGGCACAGGGAAAGGAACTGGCCCCCCTACCCTGATGTTTGAATTCCACACGCCGTCGGGTTTAGTACTGGGTGAACTCTACCATCCATCACCTACCAAACCGACTTTCGGGTTGAATACTGTGTTTATGGCTTTATATATAAATAAATAAACACACACACATATGAACATATTTTAATACACGTAACGTTCGTATATAGGAATACGCCGCTTCCTCACTAACGGCATATCATTCCCCCTTCCCCCGTTCCAAACCACGTTCTCTCGTTCCCTCCCCTCCGTTCCTCCCTTACCCCCCTCCTTTCCTCCCCATCCCCTTTCCCTCCCTCCCCCCACAACCCCTCCGGCCCCCTACTCCCATCTACCTTCGCCTCTCCCCTCTCAGCCCCCGATCCATCCCCTCCCCCACCGTTCGCCCTCCCCCACCGTTCGCCCTCCCCTCCGCACCGTCCACCCCTCCGCCCCCCTCTCGCCCTCACGTAAATGTTCTCCGCCGCCGTCGAGGAGGGTGGAGGAGGCGGGAGCGGCAGCAGGAGCAGCAGCAGCAGCAGCGAGCAGCAGCACCGGGAGCGGGGCGGCAGACGCGGGGCGCAGCAGCAGCATCGGGAGCGGCATCGGCCAGGGGCGGCGCGCATCAGGGGGGGGGTCGCGGCGGGGTACGAGAGAGAGAGAAAGAGAGAGGTGCTTTTTGCGAGTGGTGCCCGAGGAGTGTGGAGTTGGTGTTCGGTTTTTGGTGCTGCTGTGAGGGGTGGAGAGGGCCGACGGTTTTTTCGGGGGGAAAATATAAAAGGACCGGCCAAGCCGCGCGCGGAAGCGGGTCACGAGGGCGAGTCGGCACGAATTTTTGAAGCCCTGAGGAGAAGGGGGAGAAAAATAGAGAGCAGGAAGCAAGAGAAGGGGGGAAAAGAGGGAGAGAGAGAGAAAGAGGTAGAGGATCGTACCTATTTCGATAAATAATCGTAATATAATCAATAGTAATAATATTAGCCGTAATATATTAATCGATGATTGCGAGTGAGCCGTGTTTTCCGTGTGTCAGCGTGTGATTGAGTGAGTGTGCTTGTTTCCAGGGGATGATAACTCCTCGCTCACTCTCTCGATCGAATAAAAAAATAAGTGTGCAAATGCAGTGTGTTCCGATTCCTTTCTCCGTGCGCTAACAACCCCCTCCTCCCCCAACACGCAACAACACCCATCCCCTCGAATGATGATTTAAGCGTTGGAGTTTGAATGATTTGAATGGAGCCAAGAGTCGCAAGGTGCGTGTGGATGTATATGTGACCGTGTGTACATTTACGCACACGTAGATACATTTTTTATTCATATAAATAATTATATTATACATAAAATATATCATCTTATACACACACACTCACACACACACACAACACATCCCGAGCAACCCCAACACGGTCTCGCCCGGGGGGGAGGGAGGCAGGCAGGAAGAGAGGGAGAGAGAGGGAGAGAGAGTGCGACCCGGCCCCGCCTAGTTTTCCGCCGCCCGGGGCCCCCGCACGAGGGAGAGAGAGCAGGAGAAGAGAGAGAGAGAGAGAGGGAGAGAGAAAGAGAGAGAGAAAGAGAGAGAGAGGGAAGAGGAGTAGTGGGGACCACCGCTGCCGCTGCCCTGCCGGCCGTCGCCGCCATCCGCCTTCGCTCCGCGCCCCCCTCGCCCACCCGACCACCGCCACGACTCCGGCGGGTGGAGAGCAGGGTCTCCGCCGTCGGCTGTGCCTGTAGCCTAGCGGTGTGTGTGCTTCAAAGTCTCGCGTCTTTTGTACCTTCCTTCAACCACCGTTTCCTATACTTCTTCACGGGGGGAGGGGGGGAGGATAAGAGAGGTGGCGTCGGGGACTCATCCGCAAGGCGCTCAGGTGAGTGAGCCGGGGACGGCCGGGAAGGGTGGCCTTGATCCACCCATCCCGCCTCCGCCGCATCCTGACCTGCATGCGAGTGGCTTTCATTCATTTGTGTGTGTGTGCTTGACTGCGTGCGTGCGCGTGTGTGCCTCGGAGCGTGCCTCGGAACGTTTTAGGGAGGCTGTGCGCGTGATCGCCGATTGCGAATTCCCCCGACGAATGTGCACGCCGACGTGCCGCCGGGAAAGAGTTATCGGCGGGATGGCTGCTGTTTTCCGGGAATGAGAAGGACACCCCCGCTGACCCCGATGCGCCCTCCTGTTCCCCCCCTCAGCCCCTCCTGTCCCGGGGTCGTTCAGTACAGCGCCTCCCCTTCACATTCCGAGGGCGGCACACGTGCGTGAATTTGCACAGTACCTTAAAGTGTATGTGTGTATGTATGTATATAATATATATATATTTATTTTATATATATATACACACACACTATCAAATAAATGCATGTACGGACCCGCGCGAGGATCAAAGCACTTGACACAGGCGTCCTTGAGCAGGGATGCATCGAAAGGGGATAGGTGTTCGGGACTGTTTCTCTTGTTATCACAAACCTTCCTCCTCTGACTCCATTAATTCTATTTTCCCTCCTTCCCTTTCCGTGGATTGTGCATTCGATTACAACTTTTTCTCTCTCGATCGCAAAGACATACAATCACCTCAGCTGTGTGTGTGCCAGTCCATATACATATACATACGTATGTAACACTTAAACGGCACAATAGAACACACAATAAATTAAATAACACGTCAGAGGACACTCTTATTTTAGATTGTTTGAGCTTTCGGGTTCCTTTTCTCTGAGGCCTTCTTCGGGTCAGACCTGAAGAAGACCTCAATCTATAATGTGTCCCTTTACGTGTTTTCTATTTTATTTTGTTCTATTATACCGTTCAAATGTTATATTACTCTCGTGTGTGCTTATACATCATCGATGTGTGTGTGCATAAAAATATATATATATATATATATTTTTACATACACACACATACATAGACGTATATCTACATAAGTAGAAAGATATAAGGGTTGGATTGAGGGGTGGGTCGGAGAGCCGGTAGGGGGGCTTTGGCGCGTTCAGTTTTGAGTGCTGAGTGAGAGGTTTAGAGGGGGAGGGAGGGAATAGTAGGGGGAGCGTGCAGTGGCGTGCCGTGTCGGTCGAACGCAGTGCACACGCGAGATGGGAACCGGGCGACCCATACCCCTCCGCTCTCGCCCCCTTTCTCTCTCGCACCCCCACCATCTCCCAAACTCCCCCTCTCTTTCTCCCCTCCCCCAACCGCCCTCCCTCGCCCTGCTATTCCGAGGCCTCGAAAGCGGATCAAAGTGAGAGAGAGCAGGGCCCCCCTCCCTTCACCGTCCCTCCTCCACCTCCTCCGCGCGCACATCTCTCTTTATTCCCTCCACCGACTCTCACCCCTCCTCCCCCGCGGATCACATCTCCTCCGGGGTCGTGGGGAGGGAATGGGGGGGTGCATTGTATGTATGTGTGTGTGGTGGCGGTGGTCGGCCGCTCTTCGGAGCGGAGGTGTCGTGGAAAAGAAGTCACACTCTCGCGGAGGAGGGAGAGGAAGCAGGGTTGGAGGCGGGTGGAGGAGGAGGGTTTGCCCTGGCGTCATGGAGGGATAGGAGGTGAGGAGTCGGCTCGTATTGGACCGGAGGAGAGGGGTGAATGGGGGGGATAGAGTGGGAGGCGGCCACGTCACACTCCCTCCCTTTCCTCTGCCCATCTCCACCCCCCCCCCCTTCCTCTCGCCCCGGTTGACCCCTCCGGACCGACGGCCGAAATCACGCGGGGCGTGCGACCGCAGTAGTTGAAATGTCCGATCGAGGTTGGAGGGAAAAAGGGCGCGATGCGCCAGCGTTCGGAAGGCGATTTCCCCGTGGTCGACCCTTCCCTTCTCCTCCCCCCTTACGTCCGCCCCCCTCCCCCCAGTTTTCCGTCGTCTCGCTCGTGCGCCGGGTGCAATTGGGCATCGCGAGCCGTCCTCGATTCCGCGACAATTTATGGTCCCTATCACAAAGACCTAACGGAGTCGTAAAAACCAGAACAAAACCCACGACCTGGGTTTCAATTGAACGTTCAAAGCCGTCAGGTTATTCATCGTCTTCGTGCAGTGGTGTTACCAGAACCGGTTCTTCATTGTCCACTGCAGTCATCTGTAGAAGTAATTTCTCCCGTCCAAAAGTTCAGGTTAATTGTTTTATCCTACACCAATCTTAAGTTTGTATTTCCTTTTATTTACATCCATTTTATTTATTACCTCCGTTAGATTTGTGGTCATTTACAATTTATTTATAACTTTCACTTTTTACTCATAATACGAGATTCAGAAACGTGTTCAGGAGTATGATTAAATGCCTATAGAGAGAGGTTTTGCTAATTTTGCATTGTTCGATCAAGGAGAAATGAAAGTTATGTGGAGACGGATATAATCAGCAGTATTTACTCAATTAACCGCACTGACTGCGACGTGATCTGCAGGCTGTTGATTGAAACCCGGTGCCTAAGTTTTGTCCTCTTTTTTGGGAGTGTCCGAAGAAATAAATTGCTGTGACATGGAATGCCACAAATTTACCAAATGACGACTTTTATTTGGTCTCCGATTTCCGTCGGTCCAATTCTTTGTCGTTTCGCTCACACTTCGGGTGCGTGTTGACGTCACCGATCCACTCTTCCGTCCTGGTGACCCGCTTATTCGACCCCTTGACAATGTTAGTCCTCCTGAGATTTTCTCGCTGAATATCCTAGAAGGGATAAAATCTTACGGCAGTGATTGATACAGGTTATTTGTGAAAAAGTAAACGTTTAGCTTCAATGACTTATTTTTTTTCAAATATTTTTCAAATAATATAAACCACACCGACCACCCGGTAGGTGAAGCTATGTTTGCCTACTGGACCCAATTTACCAGTAGGTACACGTCTACTTATTAAGCGTGACCGAGCTGACTTTTCATTCTTACCCGTAATTTTGCCCATTTAACGTTGTAAATGTATAGGTATGCATATATTTGTATACGTATACATATATATATATATATATATACATATATATATGTATTGTATGAATGTGTGTGTGTGCTTGTGCGTCTTATTTTTTGGGCAAATTTATATCATTTTACCTAATTTTATTTTGCTATTTTTGTCCCATTTTATTACTAAAATTTCTAGTGACCCTGAGTGAGGGCGGAGGCCAGTCTATGAAGTGCAAAATACACACATTTATGTTAGGGATTCCAGTTTCTTTCTCAGTGCCACCTGCGGTTTCTGGCCACTCGAAAATCTCACCGTTTGTTCTTCACGATGGCATATCCAGAGGCATCTCCTAGAGTTGAACCAGGAGCCCTCCCGATAGTATCAGAAAGCTCTTACTTGCTGGACTAACTCTCTTTCAGATGTCAAGCTTATCTCATAAAACACACACGACTACCTCCACGCCTTCTTCCCTTATTGGGTTGAAAAAAGTAAAAAGTCAAACCTAAAAAAAATAATTATGTCGGGGGCGCCATACAATGTGCTTTACTCTCACTCCACGGAAAATGTTGTCTTTACACTATTAAAGAACGATCGTGCTTCTCGATTGAAAGTGTATGTATATGATACTAATGTTATTTTCTGTATTTTAATACTTTTATGCGCCACTTAGTGCAATATGTTACTTTTTAAACAATGAATGGCCTCCTTTTTGGAATCCTCAGAAAATAGTTGGTTCATCCTCTTTGGTTTAGGAATATTACCCTATCAATTCCCATCAAGTACCTTAAAAAAACTTTTTAACTCAAAAAATTTCGGAACACGGTGAATGAAAACTTTTCTGTGGATTCCACAAGGATTTCTTTTCTTGTTTCACCATTCAAATCATCCATTAGGTGAAGGATGAGTCTAGTGGAGTTAAATAAATGCCTTCTTTAACGAAGGTCCTTCCGCTATCGTAACCTCATGCTGTGAGACTACAATTTCGCGAAGCGTAGCGCAGTGCCCCGGCGGGCCGCATCAGACCCCGGGGGGTGGGGGGTTTAGAGGGGGAGGGCGGACGCTCGATCTCTCCCTGCCATTCTTCCCCTACGACCGCTGCGAAAGCGGGAATTCCTCTCCACTCTCGCGCACACATCACGCCCCAAGTGTGCGGGGAGTGATGGAGGGAGGGAGAGAGAATTTTAACTTGGGAGGAAGAGAAGGAGGTAAGGGGAGTGGTAGGAGGTTCGTTGCATTGCTGAAAAGTGGATACCGAGATTCCCTTCAACCCTTGTGCTCTCCACCCCTACTCCTCCCGACCCTCGGGTGATCTGCTTCCACCACCCTTCACGGTTCGTGTTTGTCAATCCACTGCAGCCACACGGTTTATTATACTCGGTCCGTTTACTTGGAGATAAGAGTGACGCCACTCTGGAGAATATATATTTTTTTTCAAATTTCCCGGAACTCTTTCATTTTCTCTACCGCACACTCTGAAATTTGGGGGAATTCCGGGAAAGTATAAATGAGACTCCGTGGCATTCAGATGTCAGTCATTTATTTCTCATAAATTGACACGCGCCACAATTTTAAAAACTCAACACGACACATGGTTTCGATGCAAAATCGTCACATTTCACCGGTAAATATTCAATACGTCTCTAGTATTCAAAGGGGTGAGAGAGGGGAAGAAAATTAAATGAATTCAACCACTACTGTACTCAATATATGTGCAGTCTATTGAGCGCTAAATTATAATGCGTAAGCCTTGAATATTGGTGAAATTTCATTGGTGTCGTGTTTAACAGTTTGAAAATATTATGTTTTAGATATGCTTTCCATCTTGAGGGATGTTTTTAACCTCTCTTTCCTTGAGGAATTGCATATTGTTTTACAAAATTCTTTCGTGTATGCCTTAACCAATGTCCAACACACTGACTTTGAGAATATTTAATAAGAGAGAAGCGAAATGGACACAGGAATGACCGCATGGACATTATCGATACCTATGGTTCAAATACAAAATGTGTCACTTTCTAAAATTTTAATGGTCCGAAACATGGTAAAAAAAGTGTTTCACTATTCTATTACAAAATCATGCACTTGTCGCATGATACATGGGACACAGCATCATACTACAGAGTAGAGAAATGCATTGCACTACGCGAGGGATAATCAGAGTTTTATGAAATAAATTTTTTATTATTAATGGATACGAATGTGATTTTTTTCTCTAGGTTGATAGTCACGCGACCCCGGATTTTATTCAATGTTTTAGAAATTTTTAAATCCCTCCATAACGTATTTTTTCTTCTTTCACTCCTTAAGAAATCAAAATATCATGAATGTTTTGTGTGAAAACTTAATTTGAGCCCTCGATAATCAGATGTAAAGCAAGGCTTGGTGGTCAAACCTATGCATAGCTTTCACCTTAGAACGGAGTATAAGTGTTTAAGGTTCTACTTCATTCACCTTCCTCTGACTTGCTCCATGTTTCGGACTTTTAATTTGTTCAATATACTATGAGAATGTCGTTACTCTAGATTTTTCCGGACACTCCCCATCTCTCATGGACCGTCAGCGTTCGAAATTTTAACGGGTTTAACATGGAATCTTTCTCCAATCTCAACCTTTCTCATTGGAGAACAAGCGTGATATGACCATAATGCTTCATGGAATCGGTCTTATTTTGACCGAACAGTGCATAGCCTTTCATTGATGTTTGTTGTGCGTTGCGTTTATTTCTATCACCTCCTCTGTTGCCAGTCCCTGTCCAGTCCCTTCCCTGTGGTCATTTGCTCAATAACCCCTTGATATCCTCTTCTCTCGTGCTCAAACGACCCTCCACGCTTGCCAATATCCTTCCCCTTCAGACTATATCAAGTCTTTCCCTTTCTTTTTCTGGAAGTCAAACTACTGAACATTTCTGAATATCTACCCTAGGGTACCACTCAATGGGTCACCAGTAGAAATTTCTTCTCTCGAGAAAAATTTATCGGCGAAAGCTTCGGAGACATCAATTTTAAATTAAGTATTTAGTATATACCCTCCGTATAATGCATGTATAAATTTTTCTAGCGCCTTCCAGTATGGTCAGTATTACGCTGCCAACGTTTCGTAAGGTTCACTCAGTTTGAAGGCATCAATGTCCTCAGGGCAATTGAAGAGTTAGCTTTCGAAACATCCATAGGGAAGCATTTGGTCTGGTGTAAAATCCTAATAAAATCTACATTAACTAACACCATTCGAGATTAAATATTCAAATATCTCTTCTCCTCATCCCGACAGTAAAATTTTTATTGCTTTATTCCTCTTTTATGATTTAAAAATACCTACTCCAAGTTGCTTGTGAGCTCGCGTGTGGATACAGTATCCTGAAGTAACTTTCTGCATTAGGAGTCTGACTAAACTTCTGCTGTCTTTCTCTATTATCATAGAAATTTCGCTTAATGGAAATGACTCTCAAAGCGGAATACCAAAACGCTTTGGCATGTCCTCGTTTCCATTCTTGCCATAACGTTCCCATGGAGCCTTGCAAAATGCACCGTTTATATTCCCTCCCTTCAGTTCAACCTGGTTTTAAATAAGTGAGGGCAGAATTCACCTCATGACAAGACTCTCTGCCGGTGTAGTCCACACATAACGGTAAATAATTGAGAATAATTCACCGTTCCACTGCGTATCGCACAGATTTGTCGTATATTGAAATCACACCCCTTGAAATTTTACCTCGGGGTAGCCCGTAGCATCGGTTGGATTGGAACCCGGGACATTCCAATTTGTTTACCTACTATCCAAGAATCATGCTATTGACCGAATCAATTGTCTATTTTAAGAAAATAATTAACCAACAATAATCCAAAATCTGTTTTGCGTCCATCATTATTTTCTTGGGAATGATAATTGAGGTGGTTTCCCGTTGCCTTCCTCAATAGTGTTTTTAATGTGACACCATCACTTAATGGCCGCCCCACTGTGGTCAGTTGAGTAGGGATGTTAAGACAAGACTCGTAAAAACTCTGATACCGAGCGTAGCTATGTACGAGGCGGAAACGTGGTCACTGAAGCAGGAGGATAGACGTAGATTGGAGGCTTTTGAAATGTGGGTGTGGAGAAGAATGGAGAAGGTGAAGTGGACCGAAAGGAAAACAAATGAGGAAGTACTAGAGATGGTGGGTGAGGAGAGGGGTTTGTTGAGAGAAATCCTATGAAGGCAGGAAAAATGGATGAAAGGCGTATTGAGCGGTAGTGGAATGTTGAAGAGGGTAATAGAGGGGAGAATGTTGGGCAAGCGAGGAAAGGGCAGGAACAGGATAGGGATGTTGGACGGGATGAAGGGAGGAAAGAAGTACACCGAGATGAAGAGGGAATTGATGTAGAGTAGGTTGCTGGATTGGGTTTTGATTTTTGAGTTACAAAATGTTTATTTGATAGTTGTGTCCATCCAAAAACCTACCTTAAACGGTAGATTACCTAATAAAAATAAATCCAAAATCTGGAGAGATTAGCCAAAAACAAGAACGTAAATTGCAAACACAAAAAATCTGCAGGTAGAGAAAAATCCAGTCAGACGGGTGTCGATCACGCGACTGCTAGTTAAGCAGGCGAGGGTGTTACCGCATCGCCATCGAGACAGGATGACCGAAAATATGTTTGTAAATTAGCCCAAAGTGAGAAGTTAAGAGATACGAGTAGCAAACTGCGGACAAGAATGATACGAGGAATCGTTTACCATGGTTTGATTGAAGCAGCCAGAAACACTAGGCACAACTTTGTTAGCTACTTTGAAACGAAACAAATATCTGTATATCTTTTGAGTTTAGCAATGGACCTCCGTTAATTTTTGAATATGTTACGCTGCCAAAGTCTCGGACGACAGTATAACACTATCGATTACGATTTATGCGGAATGTTTGAATTGAAAATCGGTAACTGAATGGGTTCTACCGATCCCGCAACAAGATTCACTCTTCCTTGCTATGTTAAGTCACCTTCTACACCCCTTTTTACAGGTCCGTGAGCTCTATAGATGTATGATAGACAACTATATTTAATATTTCTGTTATTATTATTTAGTTCAGTTCATTCCTCCCGAAAAATCAATCGTAATTTTTTTTATTTGAACACAAAGTCGATCATTTCAAAAAGTTTGTCGTGATCTTCTCTTTTCTACCATAATCACAGTAATCAACCCGAAGGTCGGTTTAGTAGGTGATGGTAGAGCTCACCCATGTACCAAGCCCGACGGCGTGTGAATATTCACACATCAGGGTAGGGGGGCCAGTTCCTTTCCCTGTGCCGGTTATGGTTTCCCAGAAAGATCTGGTACCCGAAAAATCAACTAGCTTGGGTGGAGCTGCAGGTGCCTAAAGTGCCTTGCGCGGGAATCGAAACCGGGACCCTCCGGTCAGTAGTCCAATGCTCTACCCACTAGACCACCGCAACCCGCCTCTTTTCTACGTATACCTTAATTCCGCTTGCCGTCAAATAGAATATTTGCATGGAGTATTAGTACATCCATTATTTTGGTTTATCAGATGTCTTAGTATTTTACGTTTAATCTGTGAAAACGACGAGACGAATGGTGACGTTCATCATCAATGTGTGTGCTGTGTGAGAGTCCCCACCTAATTTAGAGATGAGTCTAATTCTTTGAATTTATCCGGGAAATGAAACGATTGAAGCTATTTCTTTAGGGAGAAGGCTCTTGGTAATTTCTTTATTAGGTATCAAAAGCAATAAATGAAAGAGGCATAAATAATGCGCAAACCTTTTCAATTTCCGAACCCGGTTTTTACTTAAATCAAAAATTATTTTCAAGGCTGACTGTGACTGCTAAGTTGGCAAAATAAAACATTTTGTTGATTATGCTAATGTTTTTCATTTATGCATATCAAGAAGTACCACAAAGTGTGCTCTGAAAGCATCGATATGTCAAAAGTAAACTAATGTCCTGTGCAAATCTATAGATGTAGAGGAACCACTCCTAATTGTTCCCTAGACTTGTTACGACAATCCACTCCCCACTCATTAGATCTTGTTCGGCTCCTTTATTTGATCCGTGCCCCATACTCACAAACACTGTTGTGGATCCATTGGGGATGCATCGTGAGCCCCCAGGAATGTGACAATCAACTTGGAATTTCCATCTGCAAATCCCGGTCCGGAGAACTTTACTCCTGGTTTTACTCGGCAAGGGTATATGACTTCCGGAACGTTCAGCAATGCACAGGACTGAAATCTGCAAATTAAATTTAAAAATTCGTTCATAAAAGGCCAAAAGCATCAGTAACTGGGTGGGTTCTACCGAGCCCGGGCCAAGGTTTGCTCTACCCATTTAGGGTTTCTATCTCATCTATCTTTACGATATCAAAGTCGCGTTTTATAGGGGCCAAAATCAAACATCGAATATAAGAAGAATCGCGGGAAAGATAAGAGAAATAGATTTAGAAAATAGAAATTAGGGGAGTTGTTTTTGGTTCTTGCTGCAAAGAGTTGTGTGGTTTACCACAGATTGAAAGTAGTTACATGAACTTGAGAAAACGGATTCTGATATGGTTTGGTATTCGAGGTATTTACGTGCATCGCAATTCTGCAACTTTTTGTCTCTGTTATTTTCTGTCGTTCGATACAGAGCGATATCTCAACGATTCTCCAATCAACGGTAATGCTTATTTCTCCCGCCGGAATCCCAATCCCAAGCTTGAGTGAAGATCTAATTTGAGATCCCGATAGAAAATTAGATGAGGGACTTTAAGGCCGCATCGGAAATGAAAAATACAATTTCCATGACTAACTCATGTGGGAGATCTAATTTTAAAATTGAGTAGGACGATCAACTATCAATACTAAAATTGCATTGATACTAATACTATAAAGTAACATTAATGAATGTCTTTTTAATTATTTAATTAAAGTTTGTTACTTAAGGTTTGTTATTAGTTAAAATTGTATTGGTTTTATTCTCTCTTTACTGCACCTTAGAAATTCTTATATATAATCTCAATCGTAATTCTTCCTATACGGTTAGAGATTGTAGAATTACAGCATGTGTGTAAAATATTATTATATATCTGATAAGAATAAATATTTGTATATTATTATATGCAATGAACAATTATATGATTTTAATGCATGACAACTTTCAATGTTCCAGAAGTTACGTTTTAAATTATTAATGT
Source organism: Hetaerina titia (assembly GCA_037158775.1). Lineage (NCBI taxonomy): Eukaryota > Metazoa > Arthropoda > Insecta > Odonata > Calopterygidae > Hetaerina > Hetaerina titia. Next base: position 67,463,443 of record CM073771.1, read on the forward strand.
TGCTATTATGGTATCTTCAGGCAGTCTGCTCCACAGAAACCATGATTTTAGAGTTATTGATTAGTAATCATTATTGATTGATAAATTTGTGTGTGTTAATATGATATTCTGTAATACGTATTGTTTTCTCTCATTTTACTTAATTTTTTGCAATAGATACAGTATTAATATAGTATGTAAATATGGTACATCCTTCCTCGTTACATTCGATATAACTTTGGAGAAGGCAGAGTATGCAATGTACAGAACTGAAATCTGCAAATAAAATTAACAAATTCGTTCATAAATGGCCAACCATTTATCCTCAGTTGTGGGAAGCACTTCGCCAAAATGCCTACTGCTCATCGAGCGTGCTTAATTGCGGATGTGGGTCGAGGGACTTCGCGGAGGAATGAGGTGGGAGGGAGAACAGGGAGCGGAAGGGGGTGGAGCGGTGTTTGGGGGCGGCAGGTCGGGGGAAGCAAAAGACAAAAGCCACCCCGTCTGAGACGAGGAGGAAGGAATTTGGGAGTGGGGGCACACCCGAGATGCGTGCTTAAAGGTGCGACATGTTGCGGGGTGGGAAGATAGGACGGCGGGAGGATAGTCGCACGGGAGGGCGGAGGTGGGAACCGCGAGAAATGGAGTGGGGTGTGGTGTGTGATGTTTAAAGAGGTTGGAAGATTCGGAGGAGTCTATTTCGAAAATTTTCATTAGAGAGGCGTGAATGCAACGGCGCCCATTGTTGCCACATTTATTCGCAAATACTCATTTTCTCCCAAGAGCCAAATTCGACGAGGTGGGAGATATGACAACAACGGGCGGGTGGAACTTTTCACTCGAAATGCGGAGATCGAAAAGTTCCTTAATACTATGAGAGGGAGAGAGCGAGAGGGCGATATTTGAAGAAGGTTGAGGATTTGGAAAGCAAAGAGTCTATTGCGAAACTTTGCGTACAACAGGCGTCCAGTGTTGACGTTTTTCGCCGAAAACACTCATCTGCTCCCAGAGGCAAATGACCCCTTGGTGTTAAATTTGGCAACAGTTTTGTAATGACACACTTTTTTTCCTCAAAACTTGAAGATCGAAAAGTCTCTTAATATACATCCAGAAACAGTGCCCTTTTGAACCAAACCTTGGGATGTTTAGCTGGATAGAATGGTCTCCACGTCATATAGCAGACCACAACGAGGGTGTGCGTGCGTGTTTTAAATTCCCTTCGAGATGGTTATCTTTCCTCGTAAATAATTAAGTCACGTGGCCGGTCACTGAAAGTTCCGAGGTTTCCGTGCATTTGTGAAAAATTACTGCATATTCATATCTCAAGCCAAATAAATACGGGCGCGAGTGTATGGCCTTTACGGCGTTCCTTTTCGGGGTAGCCACCGTTAAGAAAGTCTAATTTTAGAATATTATTTAGGAAACTGATTCTCTTTTTAACTTCCTTCCGTGTTGCTCTGCATTTGCCTACTTCTTTTACCTCTGTGAAATTCATTAACCCATTCATAGATGCTCTTTTACTCATGGGAATTCTAAAGTTCCTTGTCTTGAGGGTTTATTCGACCTCATTCAAACCCATTCAGTTTTTGGTCTACACTTTCCTCAAAAGCTATTTTTTTATTCTCTCTTGTATATATTTGGCGATTCAAACGTTATTCTCTCAACTTAGCCAAACCAGTATATCAAACCTTTCCAACTTGTCTATCTAGTCCACGTCCTTCCATGGCCTGCTAATTACTTGCGATAGATGTTTCCCCAATTTTAGCGTTAGCATTTCTTCTGTATGTTACTTCTTATGCCTACGACATTTTAATTGAAATTTTTTACTATCCCAACATAAAATTCTTTCATTTGTATGTGTTTCACTTGTATGTGGAAGAAAGAAACGGACAGATTAGCGTTTGGAAATTTCCTTAAAGTGTATTTTTTCTGACTGATTTCATTTATTATCTTTTGTGATATTGATTGGATTTCAGAAATCATGTTATTTTTCCGAGGCAAGTTTATTGTAATACTTGGGACTTGTGTACCATCTGACATTTGTCTATTTGCACATGTACATTTTAATAATAACAATAATAATAAAGTAGTCACACTGAAAGGACAAAAATTAGAGCAAGGAGATTCCTTCACTTATCTCGGAAGTATCATCACATGGGACGGAAGATGTGCAACGGACATCAAGCGAAGAACAGCTCAAGCTAAGAGAGCATTCACAATGAAAATACAACTGCTTTGCTCAAAGGAGATAAAACTAGAGACGAAGAAAACGTGAAAACATTCGCATGGATCGTGACTTTCTATGGATCAGAAGCATGGACCATCGGAAAAGTAGACCAGAAAAGACTAGAAGCCTTCGAAACATGGTGCTGGAGGAAGATCCTTAAGATCAAATGGACAGATAAAACAAGAAATAAAGAAGTGTACAGAAAAATAGACGAAGAGGGGACCTTATAGAATAACACAATAAAAGAAGAACCAGATGGATTGGCCACACCCTGAGGCTCAATGGATTCGTGAAGAGTATAATAGAAGGAAAAATAGAGGGAAAAGTCCCAAGAGGAAGGCCAAGAGATAAATAAATGGGACAAATAAAGAAGAAAGTACATTGCAAAAATACTAGGAAGTAAGACAATTACCAGCAGATGGATAGGATGGAGGGCTGCAGTCAACCAATGTTAGGACTGAACGACCAATGAAAACAAAACCCAAAAATTAATGTTCATGATTAAGTTTCATTTTGTGACTATAGAATGGTAGTTTAAATTACTTATTATTAATTATTATCTCGAAGACCGCCATAGGTCCGATGAGCAACGGATTGGAGGTTGCTCCTTTAGGTACCCTGGGTTATAGGCACCCATCATTGAAGACGCAGGCGAGGGTAAAACGTAAAAAGACCTGACCAAGGGAGGTTAAAAATTTTGAAAGCTCATTCTGAAGTCGCTGCTTGAGATAATAAGGACATAAGAATAAGAAAATTGGAAAATTTCGGAGGGAAAAGTTATATTAAGCACTGAAAGTAAAGAAAAACCAGATTAATGAGGAATACTTACTGACTGAGGGAGTCAATGAATTCGTGGGGAACATGGATAACGGGAGAATAGAAAGTAAATTAAAGGACGCGTGAAAACTAACGAAAAATCCCAAGACCAAATAAAGACGGAAGTAGGGGGAAGCTGTATCAGGACGAAAGTGTTTGAATTGTTTGGGCAAGAGCAAAGGGATATGGGTGACCAAATTACGCATCATAAAACTAATGATCAAATGAAGAATGATGCACGTATAATTAGCTGCTTCACTCTTCCGTACGCTATGTGTACAGAGTGGTTTTATATATGTTTTTACAATGGTTGAGTTATTTTGATTTTTCGCCAAAGGGCTATATACTACTCTTGGTTACCTGCCCTCACCTTCTTGTTTCTTGTTTCTTGCTCTTGTTTCCAACCATTACTATCTCGTCATCGGCTGAGATGCTCTCGGAGCTTTCCGCTGCCACGAGTCCCGCTAAGCCGTCACCGTAGATACCTGATTGCTTCCCTCCGCCTCTCCGCCACCCCCGATAGATAATCCGGAAGTTCGTCGTTTAGAACTCCGTCTTCATCCACGTCCAACTTTGCCATAACTTCAGAGAGTTGAATACGTCCGGGTAAGAAATTCATGGGAATCCTTGAGGTAATTTGAAAAGAATAAGTAAACCCAGGACCGTGCAGCCTCTATTATTGGCAAAGCACAGTCACGTGCTTTCCCATCGGGAGATTGTTCTTGTTTCAATAGGACCTGGAGAAAGAGGTCTCAAACTGGGAGTAAAGATTTTCATGGTTATAATACAATCGCTGTAATCCCATGGAAAAGTCGGGAGTGTTGGCAACCTCATTATTATCCCAGATTTTTTAGTTATTTTATGTGAGAAATTGCGCCAGTTCATGAATACGGTGATTTCTCCATGGGTTTTCATCACACCCTTAATAAATGTTTTTTTAAATCGATCCTCATTTTTTGCAACGTATTCATCAAGAATGTCAGAGTCCGATAGACTTATGTCTAAACCCAAAACAGAGGGGTAATGTGCATGGTTTCAACTTGTTTTTGGTCCTTGGGGCGCCCATCCATAGTAGGTTGTCGAAATAAAAAAAAGTTTAAAACCGACTGAATTAACGAATACTCATTTATAATGCAGGGGTTTGTTTTTTATCAGTTTCATTGTGCTCGCCGTGAATGCCTTCTAGATCTGGCTCATACGCGCGGTGTGTGAGGTCTCTGCCTTCGACGCAGCTGTAACGAAAGAACTCAGGTTTCAGCCAGTCAGACATTTTGTTGCTCATACTAAGGTAACAAGGAAACGTCATGGGTCGTGTTGTAGAGAATTATCTATTTAAGCGAACGTGAATGTGTTTTTGCTACTATTATGAATTAGATTAGTCCATTGCTGTTTGAATTAAATGACTAATTTTTTGAATTAGGTTTCCCAAATGCCTTGGTTGGAATCCCAGGAGTTTATTTCCTGAGCGAGAGCTATGAAATAGGAGTTTAAGAAATCAAAACTTGACATCAATGGAGAATCATTACTTCGAACCTCCTAGTGATAGGGAATGCCTTAAAAAGTCCTTGAATTTACAAAATGACTTTATTACCCCCTTCCCGTGATAATTGAAAGCATTTACTAGCGTTAGGCTCCACTATTTGTCTAGTACATCTGCAGAAAGGATCTTTGCTCATCTGTCAGGAAGTGTTACATGTTCATACTTAATAAACTTTACATTGCACGCCGTGAAACAGTGAAGCCTGCGGTAAAATCAACTTAAAGAAGGAAAGAAGAGGGAACCGTCTATTTAAAGATAGGGTAGAGGTAAGAGACTCGGAAGGTTTGGCAACAAAATTTATTATTTTTCTATGCCTATTCAGTTATCTCTAAAGCTGAAGTTGTTCTTCAGAATCTTGAATATGGTTCCTTGATCAGTAGATAATTCCTTTGCAATTTCCTAAACTTAGGGTCTTCTATATATTTGGGTTTTTCCCTTATTCTTCCTATTCATTTTTTCTAATGAGTGATAATTTAGGAGGATATAATATTTCAAATGTTTGTTTATTCATCTCTTCCTCCCCACGCTTTTAATAAATTTCTTTCATCCATTAATCTTTGTAGAAATACAGAATGAGAGATACTCTCTGTCCCCTTGGATAAGCGTTTAAAAACGCATTTCTTTTCTTTGGTATTTTGTTTTCCTTTCATTCTTTGTTTTTCACCCATCCCTTCCGTAAAATAGGCATAGCTATAATAGAATAGGCGGAAAAATAGATTTTTATCGAAAAAAAACTTTGCGTTTGCGCAGATTTTGTGCATTGATGTCGTTTTGGCGTTGTAGTACTGGTCAAACAATCATCAATCGAAGATGCAGTGGAACCTCTCACTCACTGAAATTTGCTGGTTTTCGGATACAAGTACTCAAGACGGCGATGGTTTTCAGGCTGTTTCAATAAGACTATCGCCATGAAGGTTTCAGCAACATTTCCGCAAGGAAAAAAATGTCCGCACGTACGCATGTATAACTATTTGTAACCCAAGTGACGGGATCTCTTCGTCTGGTACAGTTTTACACGTATAACTCCTTTGGGGAAGGTCCTGGAGAGACGGAGGTCTGGACACTCTGCCGCCGGTTCGGAGACTGCTCCTACCATTGCCGGCCCCCGGCGTCCTCTCTCTCCCCAGGCCGTCTGCGAAGGACGTGGCGGGCAGGAACGCCATCAACCCTGCCTTGCATCCCTTCCCCGCTTCGCCTCATCCCCGCAATCCTCAAGGCACCCATGTGGGAAGGGGGCGTGTCCGAGGCGGTAGCGTCCGTTAATCGCCCGATTCTTTCGAGAGGTGGGGAGGAAATCCTCATGTGCAATGACCCCCCTGCGGCAAAACCCTTGCTCTCTCCTGTGACAAAAACTCACCTACCTCACCACCCTTGCAGGTCTCCATCCTCCCTCGGAAATAGAATGGAGCGGTTGATTAATAAAGGGTCCTCTCCCGCCCCCCCTCCCCAGGGGTCACATTGGGTTCCACCGATGCGGGGCGGGACAGAGTGGGGATTAACGTCCGGGGCCTGCCCCGCCCACAATTCGGACCCCTTGCATGAGTCCGGGTGGTTGAATCGGAGCCTTTGGCGATGCGACATATTGGGACGCGGGCGAGTTGATTGCAGATATAGGCGGGTCTGGGAAGTAATTTTTGTATTCAATCTAATATTAATTCACAGAGGACTTAGTTTCATTAAGATGTGAAGAAATTGCGTCGCGTTTAAAACCACTTTGCTTGGATGGTTTGTAGCATAATTCTTAGATGCCTAAAAAAAATAATGTCGTGAAATTACATTTATTTCTAGATGTATTATAATGATTTGAAAATGACTAATAACGACAAATGATTGCTAATTTTATTATAATCTAGCATTCATTGTAATAGATATGCATTTGAAATATAACACTATTTGCTACTTGAATATGAGGAAAAATATTGGAATGGTTATCATTAGTTTGCAGCATCAATATATCCAAGGGAGTATTGTCAAATAATGAAAAGGAGTGAAGAATCCTCTCCACCCCTTTTCAACAAAAAATGTAGTGCTCTCTTGATGCCCTTTAAATCATAGAACTGAACTCTCAATTTTGGTTTGGTAATTCTCACGTAAAACTAAACCCACCGGCGTTTGATATTCATGCATTGGAGAAGGGAGGATGATTTCTCTGCGCTGCAGTTTTCCAAGGAAAAATTATACAGCTTGGGTGAAGCTGAGGGTCCCCAGAGATGTCACCTGGAATCAATCCCGTCCCCTCCGGTCAGTAGGCCAGCGATGTACCCACTAGACAATCATGCCTTGGGACCCTAAATACCCTTAGTGAAATAGAAATATATATTATGTGAAGTGTAATAGAACACAAATAGATACTTAAATTAATTAGAATAATCGCCCATGGTTATATTGTTTGATTTAAGCTTAATAATAATTTGTATGGCATTGTATAATTATTTATAATGATTCTCTAACAGTTTTTACTGACACAGTAGGATTTTATTTTCTCATGTCACTTTTGCTCCGTTTTCCCATCTGAGAAGCCGTCTGATCCGCTGGCCATATTAACTGCTGCAGAGTACGCACCGAGGAACAGTTTTTCTGTCCCTTATACCAAGAGAAGGAATCGTACCCATGTCACTCGTGTGGTAGGGCGTCAATTACATTAAGCTTTGTGCGTGAGTTCCATCCTGTTAACCTGTGGATATTTCAAGCCCGCCCGCTAGTTAAATAATCGAATGTTTCGGTCACACTTCTTGTGGGAACTCGTCCCCGTCAACTCGTTGAGAAATATGATGAGCTGCGAATAAAGGTACGCTTCAAAAATGTTATATTAAGTCAAAGGAGAGAACTGTTTTATCTTAACTCGAATGGACCAAATCTCAGCTGCGCTTAGGACTCATTTTCTCATCATAACCTAATCGAATATCTTACGTTAATACTTTCATGTTTTTGAAGATGTATTGCATGAAATGTCCTTCCTGCATAGTTGGAAATAGCAATACTCTTAGCTACTGTTCATCTGCATGGTAAAGGGGGTCGATATGAGTTTGTAGGCGAAGCATTTGATAAGTGTTAACAAAAAGTGGTTCCTTTTTCTCCAGTTGCTTCTACATGAGACATTTTGTAAAATTGTATAGTTTTCTTTACACTTCTCATGTGTAATTGGAGGGGGATGGTCCAAAGGAGAAGAACCTATCCGATTGGAAAATATTTTATTTAGCTCTTTGGGGTAAGTCACCGGTGGCTTGAGAACGATGGTGTAAGGTTAGACTTTCTTTCGTTTTCCTTATTTTTCTAAACAAAAGATGATTATAGGTGGCTTGTAGCGACATCAGTACAGTTATAGGAATTCTCTTACCATAAGCGCTTAATAAGACGCTGGGCAAGACTGATCAGGAAAATACAGAAATCAGTACAGCAACACCGTGTGAGGGCGCATTTTTACTGGATATTTGATGATTGGACCCTGAAATACCCATTTCAACATTTAAATCATTGAAACAGGTATAAATTATTTCCACTTCAACTGAAATACAGCAGGGCTCTTCATGTTCCGAATCCGATTCAGACGAGGGGTATAATGGGCAGGCCTCAGTTAACCCAGTGCCGCAGAGGACCGCTGAAGGACACCAACGCGACGAAAAGTACGACTCTAGGAGGATTCCCTTCAACTAGTGAATCCTCAGCCGTTAAATGTTGTTCAGAGTTACCACTCTTATTACTTTCGGCATTATTATATTCTGAATGACTCGTATCACATAAATCCCCTTCCACTGGTGAAAGGCCCCGAGGTCGAGTGGAGGGAACTGCGACTGTGTGTATCGGGTGGAAGTGGGGCAGTTCCTTCGTTACTCTGCCCTGCGCCTCAACACACGCGGTCTTATTCAGACCTTGGGGATCGTCTATACTTTTCTGCACTTCGTCCCCAGGGTCCCACCAATGATCTGGCCACCATCTCCGGGCGTTTCCTCATCCCGGCGGCAGCAAGTCTTCCTTCGGTTGATGTTTGAAGTGGAAAGAGGTGACCTAACACGAGGGAAGAGGGATAGAAAAGATTCGTATCGAAAAAGGATTTCCTGTGACCGTGGCTCCTCCATCCTTTATATCGAAATTGTTTAATGGTGTACGGCCGATCTTCATTTGTTTAATGTCATCCAAACAATAGAGAGCCTAGGGGCTTGAAAAATTGAGATATCCACTATAAGAAAACACCGATATATCGATTGGCTGCGTGCTTAAAAACTATCGCCCTACCCGTTGGTACAGTTAATGTTTATACCATAACGATGTGTCGTTTGATTTACCATGCGGTAATATTTTACATCTCCATCGACTGATATCGTGTATGATCTTTGAGAAATGCTACGTGTCAGTTGTTTGAACGATTTAAAATGTATTCTCAACCAGTTACAAGAATAAGAAGGACACATTTTGCCATAAATTAGCTTAAAAATTATATGTACAAGTTTAGCTTCTCTCTCAAAATGTTATAAATTGTGTTTATTTTTGGCGGCCTGATAATTTATGCCTTCAAATGATTCATTACTACACGGTCAACGCTATCAATAATCGTGAATAATATCGATGTCCGGGATGCATTTGTAGGAGAGAGAAGTGTATGGTAATTTTTCTATGTGTTATTATGACAGACCGATAGGACGGAATGAAAAAAATGTTGGAAACCTTTGGTGGGAAAATAAATGGCCGTGAGTAACCGTAATTTTATTAATTCGACTGTGGGGAGTAAATAGGCAAAAGTACATTTGAGGGCGTGGGAGTTCTTTCCGAAACAACATGCTCTCGAGGTGTAGTGACATCCAGATATATCGGGCATAGAATGTGAAGCGTTATCGCGTCTCGTAACATTCAGACCCCAACGTAGTTTATTTTCCGAAATGCAATTTGATCAATTCAGTCAATGGTATCAATGATATCATGCTATTCGAGCTCGAGACCGATATATTACAAATAATCTTTTGTTATATATCTTGAGCACTTTTACAGTTTCGCCAATAATTTTTATATGGTTCTGTCCACTTTTTCATCCGAGTCCCATGATTGCGTCTGATCATATCGACGGCTTCGTGGCCGAGGGGCTTATATCAAAATGATTATTTTTTTTATACGAGAGCTATGTGAAATTTTTTTTCATTAAATTTCATGCGCCTAAAATTTAAATCCTCAGAGCTCTGTAGCTAATATACTGTGAAATTGTTTTTAAATTTTCAGTGTTTCTTTTACGCACTCAACTTATAGTGACGAAAAAGTTCTTTTTAAGAAGGATCTCGTAAAAAGGAAATCTTGATAAGGTAGGGCTTCTGGTGCTGCCAATGTGATTTACCGATTCCTTACGCATTTATGGCTGTATCATTGAAAATGATTTTTACCGAACTTGAATTGAAGTAAGTACTGATACAAAGATCGTTGTGGTTTCTACTTTAAACTCATGCACGGAATGGCAGCTACTGATCTTCTCCCGTCTCCTTGGCGGCCAATTTTTCTACGCCAGTCACGCGCCAAGACGCGACACCATCCACCTAAATATCTTGGTAAACATTTTTGGCCAGTTTACCCAGGTTCTTGTCCATTCTTTAATAGTCGATTACCCTCGTCACTTCCGTGGATGTAACCTATAGACTACCCGTGATACTGCATGGATCGGAAAACTAGGATTTAATGCAAGGAATTGTATGTAAATAGAGAAAATAAATTAGGCGGAGAGGAAGGCTCACGGCTAAGTTTCAAACATGGTGAGAGAAAGCGCAAAAAAATGCTACTGAAATCGGGGAAAAAATGTGGATAGAAAAAATACTCAGAGATATTATGGGATGCTCAACGTCGTAATACAAGGGAGAACGTTTGGTAAGTGGGAAAGTGGATAGGATAGAATCACCTCCTTTGATTTCATTGATATAAGTAGGAATAATGAAGAACTGGTGATGGAAGTAAAAAAGGGTGAAGAAGAGGAAGTTTAAGCAGAACATAATATATAATAGTCATTAGGAAGTATTAAAAACTTTTCATTCATTCGCACATGACCTCTGATGATGAGAGTTTCTACTACATCCATAGCCCGACGGACGTATTCAATGGCACTGAACTTAACTTGATTCCACATACAGGTCCTAGAACAGATAACGCGTGATGATACTGGTGATAGTTCAAATTCGTCCCTTAGAGTGGAGTGGAGTCTGTGCCGTTGGGCTAACAGTGTCCTTTATTTGTTCATCACGACTTTTTGGTTGCTTCGGTACTCTTGACCTTTCATTAAGGTACTTCTCATGCGTGGTGAAATGGTGCGTTAAGGGAAATCTGGAAAATATATTTATAAAAATTTTTTATGTGCATGGATGAAATCAATCGTATTTCAGCGTGATCCTTGAGATTCAAGGTTGTAAACATTTGATGGTATAATCATGTACTTATTTGCATCTAGAGTTTTGCAAAAGGTTGGTGCAAGACAGAGTAAGTCCTATAAAAGACAGAATAGAAAGACCGGAACAGACTGGGCTTTCAACTGCAGTTGTCATCTCTTTGTCTGGTTTGATTCATGGGAGTATAACTCACTGCGTAATGGGTGTCAAAGCTACATGTTAGAGTGATGGACTGGAGGAGGAATGATTTAGATGTTTCATTTTACTATGCCAACTATGGGCTGCTATTAAGAACTGGAACCCAAAAAATTACTCCGGTTGTGTGAAGCCTGAAAGTATCCAAAGTCACCCGGATTACTCCAACCAGTTACAAAATACTTTATCCACTAGATTACCGTGCCTCTTTATGTCATTGAAAGGTTAAACCAAAAAATGGGAATTTCTTAAATCTTATTGTAGCATATGAGGATTAAGTTGTAAGTTATCATTTTATGTTTCTTAATTGTCACACGCTGCAGAGAAATGAATAATGAAAATATGTTTTGAACCGAAAATGAAACTTAATGAAACAATATGAAAACATTTAAATAGTGAAAATCTGGGGAATCTTATTAAAATAACTAATGAGAACTGCTTGAAATTTTTATCTTCACACACCTACATTCAAGTGCCATTCATGATAGAAATGCTAGCCCATTTTCGATAAATCCTGGTCTTTCATTGGGCATTGGCTAAGAAAAGAGGGGTATAACAGCCCATTGGATTGAGAATTTAGCTCCTGACCTGTGGGCACGGGTTAAATTCTGGATGAAGAATTGGGGAACCCAGAGCTTCACCCATACCACGTGTTTTTATAGGTACCAGGTCGTCTTGGGAAACCACAGGTAAAGAAAATTTCCCCCCTATCTCGATGTGTGAATTCCACACACCGATGGGCTTGGTAATAGGTGAATTATGTTCTCAGCCATCAAAATAAACCTCGAGTTAATTTCTGCAATTAGGACTGTTAAAGAGATTAAGATGATACTGATGTAACGTTTTCAGCTTTATTAAATTTCCTTTTTGTGCAAAACTAGTCTTGGACTGATTTCATTTACCTTAATAAAATTTCAATTTTTTGGATTGGTGTCCACTTCCGATATTAATTTTCTTTTACGCTCGTTAAAAGCAAATTTTTATATGGATCCGACGAAGTCAATAACTCGTTAGTAAACGTAAAAATGTAATCTCCACCTTCTATGAATTGCCAAGCAAAAATGGTATGCAGTTTCGCTCATTTAACGGAACCGAGGTAAAACGAGACTCTTACTCACTCCAGGTTGAAAGAAAACGTCAGTAAGGTCAACAGCACTCAATGACCTACGATCACCTCTCCAGATGACTAGAGTCAGGTTGATGATTCGGCATTTTAGAATGACCAATTCTCCGCTCTCGACCGAGCGAGACCAAGCGCCATCCGTAGGAGAGGCCCTTCAGCTCCCCCAGCCTTTTAAAGGGAGAATCCTTGGCGGCCTGTTAAAGTGTAAAGTTTAGGGAGGAAGGACGTGGAATATGCTGCTCACATAGCCTTTCAAGACGGGCGTGAGTCCCAACGAGATAGAATGCATTGAAGAGCCTCTCGCACCTATTTCAACGCCTCCAACCAGAGGCGAATGGAATCACGCGTCCGCCATGACAGTTGTAGGTAAAATGAGGCATAACCATTGCCACGAATATCTGTCGTTCAAATAATGCCACTGTAATGCCGTGTCTCATGGGTCAGAATTTATATATATTGTAGGAGAAAATTTTAAGGAGAGGTCTCCGTCAAATCTCTGAACCCCCCTAACTTTTGCATATTAAGCTGGGTGCAATAAACTCAGTCAGACTCTTCGGAATGTGTGATTGGAGCTGCTATTAAAGTAAAAAAGGAATTTTTTCTCAAACTATCACTAGGCACTAATGATTTCGAAAATAAATGGCACTATTTTAGTTGTAATCTAAACTTATTAACGGAATATCAGACAAAAATAACGTATTCCCTGCAATTTATGAAGCAAATATGCTAACTGAAGTACTACAGTAGTTGGCATATTTGGTTCTTATCGAATGAAACTTCACATTTTAAACACCATGCAGTGATTTATTTTATATATGAAAATTGTTAATTGTAGAAATAAAATTTCTAAACAACATTTCGAATAATTATTATTAAAATTCAGTATTCTCAACCTTAATAACTCTTTAGAAAATACGGTTGACCTACAAAACGAACATAGTTGTTGAAATCACTTGGGGTTACTTGATAAGTGTGCTTCTCTTGAAGCGGATATCTACGCACGAACTTCTATCTACGTTTGAAAATTTATTAATTTGAAATTAGGTATCTTAAAAAGGCAACTTCCCTTCGGCAGTAAAATTAAAACATAAGAAAATGCATTATTCGTGCATGTATTAATTAATATAAAACACCATTTCAGCGTCTGAGCACGTACATTTACGAAGTGACTGTAGGTAGAAAATCCAAAATCCTAACTTAAAACAACACAACCTCTGGATAGGAATGGATAAATATGAACAAAGGTAATAATTTTCCTAATTAAACACTATACCCAGGAATATCCTCAAATACATTTTGTTTTTGAAATCCTACAATTGTGACGGCGGTCTCAGACAAAGGTACTCTCAAGAATGGCAACTGCTTTCCTTCTCTAGTCTCATTGGTGCCCCACCATGAATCACACAATACTCACTCTTAAAGGTGGTAATGAATGCCTATCCTATATATTTAGGCTAGAGGAAATTCCTTCACCTATGATTTCCCTGGAAAATATGACACCCGAAAAATAACACAGCTTGGCCAAAATAGAATGTTCCTACAACTTTACTCGGGCACTGCAGTTAGTAGCCCATTCACTGTATGGCCACTCCAATTAGTTCGATATATTTATTATTTATTTATTGATATCTAATACCTTGATAATATGGCCTTGTTTCATAGTTACCATATTTTTGATACAGGGATGATGGATCATTACGTTCATAAAGCGTGAAAAGTATTAAGTGGTTAATAAATGAATGTCAAAAGATGATCTTGGTAGAAACGAGTAGGTATTTGTGAAGTCTGAAGATTAGTTTCGGACCATCTTCAACGCCACGGATTCCTCATGAGCTAACCTATGCAGAAGAGTAGGAGTTGTGATGGAGAATCTTGAACACAAATTAATACATGTTAAAATTGTTAGAAGTATAATATGAGATAAAAAAAAGTGGAATGCAACGTGAGAAAGGACGAGGGATGAATACTTTGGGCATGTATGAAAGGATAATAAGGTGCACGTTAAGTGTAATGATGAATGAATGGAGATGTGCCGTCAGCCATTATCAGGCCTGAAATTCTTCTCATAAACATCTGTTTTTGAAATGAAATGATAATTTCTGTTTTGAGTCATCGCAGAGCTATAACTATTTATCTGATGAAACTTGGTTAAACCAAAACTCAAGAGCCCCAGTCATCCATGATGTAGAAAAAAACCTGGTCAAACCCAAGTACTCTACACAACGTAATGAGAACAAAACGCCTTATGTATTTATGAGACATAAGTGCGACGTCATCGGTGACCAAATACGCTAGTAACGGAGAGATTATGTTGGAATGGCGATGGTGGAAGATGAGAATAAAGAGCGCCATTTTCATAAATTTAATTTTCACAATTTTTTAGTGTTTTAAATTTTTAACTTCATTTCCAGAAATGCTCTCTCCTTAAAAATTTTGGATGCGTCCTTGGGGACGATTTCCAATTAATGGCCATTCGTTTTTGAGAGAAGCTCACTCGTTAAAGTCCATTCCCTACTCTCGCCGACACCCCTGCGTGCTATCCCACGAGTGACTCTGGACGTCGAGCGTATTTTCATTCACCATTTTCTCAGTAGTGATAAAGGATTCGGTTTCAGGTGCTCCAAAGTCGAGTTTACACCTATCACCCTAACCGAGTCAAATAATTAAAAAACTAGTACCAAGTTCCTGCCCCTTCCAGGATTTGAACTTGTGCATTTTGAGTCGACAAAATCGGAATATTTTCGGACTCACGAGGACAGAGCCTTCTTAGAATCCCTCGTCTTCCATTCTCTCTGTTGCTGCTTTGACCCCGACCTTTTAAGAGAGAGATGGAGTAAAAGAAAGACTAGTGAATGACACTTGCATAATGCAGGAGGTTAGCGCTCATAATTCACCGGATCCTTAATAAATTTAAGCGTAATATAGAATTAAGATAATTATGAAATCACAGGAGAATTTAATTTTCAAATGCATTGACGGGCGTGACATTTGACAATTACCATTCAGACGCGAGCCAAATGATGGCAAATGTTTATGGATTTAAGCGTATGATGGTGACATATTAATCCAGGTCTCTCGTCTATAACTCGGTTCTATGATCTTCTTGCCATAATGATTTAATCAGGATAACTGAAAAAACTCGTTCCGACTTGTTGCCTGACTAACCCTGTGATGCTGTAATACGGAGAATCGCCTTGTGCCATTTTTTTCTATTTATATAAAAATATACACATCATATTGACATAAATATTCAGGATTTTCTCGAAATTACTCTGGTAAATTTCACGCCAACTTAATGATTTCTTTCGTCATTCTTGAACAATCATGAAAATACTCTTTCTTACTATTGTGTCTCTATGTAGTCTTGAATTTATATCAGTAAGTCAAACTATTTAGCGTTATATAGTATAATACTATATAAGCCATAATAATAATAAATCAATGACGAGCCATGACGAAAACATTGACAATGTGAGCAATTTGACTACTATACAATAATAATATGCTGACAACTACTTTCGAGTGGGCAAAGTCAAAAATACCTAATACGAGGGTCATCCGGAAAGTAGTACCCGTTCGTGCCGCATGAAGTGCTGACGACGCGAGTAGCCGCTGGACGAGGTCAGATAGCTTCAGTGGCTTATCTACCTTCTCTGAGCCAAGTTGCGTGACGCTAGCATTGCCTGTGTTGTTTCTGTGATTGTTTACAATGTTTAAAAAAATTGAGAACGCCGCCAGTTGTGAAGTGAGGGCAGTGATTAAATTCCTCAATGCAAGAAACGTTCGCCCATGTGATATTCATCGCCAATTGAAGGAGGTGTATGGAGACAATGTAATGGACGAGTCGTCTGTTCGGCGGTGGTGTCGCAACTTCAACATGGGGAGGGGGAACACACACGACGATGAGCGTTCGGGGAGACCGTCTGTCATTACAGACCAACTGGTGAGCTCAGTTGACGAATTCGTGAGGAACGATCGGCGCGTCACAATTGATGACATCTGTGAGCATTTTCCCAATGTTTCTCGAACAATTTTTCATGAAATTGTTAAACACCATCTGCATTATGCAAAAATTTGTGCAAGATGGGTCCCTCGCATGCTTACAGATGAGCACAAAACCAAGCGTATGGCTGCAGCACTGACGTTTTTGAGACGTTATTTTAATGAAGGAGACTCTTTCTTGACTCGCATAATTACTGGTGACGAAACATGGGTTTGTTATGCATCACCTGAGAGTAAACGACAGTCAATGGAGTGGCAGCATGCTCATTCACCAAACAAACCAAAAAAATTCAAGACAGTTCTGTCCACCAGGAAACTCATGGCAACCATTTTCTGGGATCGACGAGGTGTATTGCTTATTGATTTTATGGCCCGTGGAGACACTATTAATGCCAATGCGTATTGTGAAACATTAAAGAAATTACGGCGGGCAATACAAAATCGGCGGCGAGGTCTATTGTCTACTGGTGTCATTCTCGTTCATGACAATGCCAGGCCTCATGCAGCTGGGATAACACAAAAACTTCTGCAGCAATTGAAATGGGAAACTTTCGACCATCCACCGTATAGCCCGGACTTGGCCCCTTCAGATTTTCATCTCTTTACAAAGCTTAAAGACTTTTTGGCAGGAAAAAGATTTGACAGCGATGAAGAACTTAAAGAAGGAGTGACCCTGTATCTCAATGAGCTGGCGGCGAAGGACTTTGCAGCAGGAATACAGAAACTTGTCACACGTTATGACAAATGCCTTAATTTGCTTGGAGATTATGTTGAGAAGTAGTTTAAAGTATCCTCTTTCAAATAAAATTTTTTATGTTTGTTAATATTTACTTTTGTGTCTTTATTTCACGAACGGGTACTACTTTCCGGATGACCCTCGTAGTTATTTTAGGACGTCTATCACATTTTACTATTTTTCTCCCCTCTCCGCGTGTCACATTTAATCATCGGTTTACATGTGTACTGCTGCTCCTGAGGTTTCTAATATTCTTTGTTTTGAAAGTCTCCTTGAAAACATCCACCCCTGTCTTTCTCACTCTACCCATTTCTTTTTCGAAACATTAGTTCTTCTCTCTTAAGTCTATTTAATGATTCGAATCTCAAATGTACTCTCAACAGGACCAAAAGAGCGTAGCACACTTCCTTCGTAAATTCCATGCCAATTTTCATTTGCTACACGTCCACTGATTACGATCGATCCGCAGAAGGAGAACGAAGCACGATTGACTGTTAGAGTTTGTTCGTTAGGAAATAAGGATCTCTTCGCATTATTCCCTATGGGAATTTATTGAGTGCTACCGCGCCGAGCGTCTTCCACGCCATTGGGCGGGGGATCTCTTTCCAATGGTGTCGGGTGGTGGAAAGTTTGGAGGGGGGGGGTGGAGGGGTTGTTGGTGGCAGTGGGGGAGGTCCGGAGTCTAGGGCACCACACTCAATCTCTCTGAGTCTCCGCTTGTTAGCCCATTCCCCGCCAACATTTCATACAAAAGATGATTCGCCCGAGCGATCATTTAAAATAAATGTGTTTGCAGTGTTCATGCATACGAGAGTATGCCACTTAAATCATTTTGTAATTAAAAAAATATGTTAATTCCGACTTCGATTATATCATTTTATTAACCACTCCAGATTATGACAATTGCATCTTTGTTCTAAAGTTATCTTGTCATATTATGATGGTGACCTTGACAATGTCAATCTAAGTGCCGAAAACTGTTAGTTGATAAAAATTCAAGTGGAAATATTATTTTACCTCGAAAATGAGCAATTAATTCCATATAGTGATTAAAACATTCATTAAGCATGACCGTTTCAGTTTTATCCCCAAGTTAATAATTATTCAGTCAGTTTTGAACTAATAAATGAAGAAGTTATCCACAACTATTCTTTCCGTGAAGTTACTCGTATCAAAGGTAGAAGTGTGGTGAAATAAATTAAAAGGTGTAGAAGGGTGTAACAGAGCTTTGGTAAAATGAGTTCCAGGAAGTGGCCTATTGGACAATGAAATATAAAGTGCAGCTAGTCTTTCTCATGGGTTCTGGGTTGCTGATAATTGGAAGTGCTTGATTTTTATTGTGGGTTGAGACTCCATTTTACGAGTAATGCAGGAGAGTCAGTCGCCCGTCTCGAACCTTTACTACTCTGAACATTAGGCCGCAACTCATGATCAGTTATAGTAAATTAAAATTTGCTGTACAATTTTTGACTTGTGCAATCGAGAAACTGTGACATTTGAAAATATTTCTTGGGAAAAACTGGTATTATTACTTGTTTCAGTGGTCACATATGCACACACCCTTAGTCTACCTTTTCAAATTTCACCGGTAATCCTCCTCTCTTCCCCCATCCGGGAAGAAAACTTCGTCCTTAATCTTCCACCTAATTCATTTCCTCCAATCCTTCAGATTCCCGTCTGAGAAACCTATATTCAAGTCCCCTACTCAATCCTTAAATAAAAAAAATTCCGAGCAATGAATTGTTGAGCTCCATTTTGGTCTTTCCCAATATTTTGTTTCCATCTTTATATAGTATACCCACTGTCAGTCTCTCCTCTTTGCAAATACAAGTACTTCATCGCCAAAGCAGCTCTTTTCTTAATGTCCCTATTACTAAGTTCATTTTATTCTAAATCACAGCTCAAACTATGAACTATTCCATTTCCTCTAGGACATTCCCTCCCAGTATATTTTTTCACTCATCTTTCCTATTTATTGCAAATTCAGCTGCTATTTTTATCAAGCGATAAATATTAATCCTATGGCTCTTTCATTGGCACTATATTGCTTATAATGAAAACTGTTGTACATTGGTGACCAGACTAAATAATTCTTGATAAAACGCAAGGCTTACTGGCTTAAAACGTCTTCCCTCTCAACTTCATTCGCAGATCATGCCCATTCCATGCCAATTTTTTTTCCATCTTCTCTTACTTGCCAACATTTTCTCAGAATATGAGGTAAAAAGCGCCGGGGATAAATGACACCCTAGTATTACTTCCCAGGCTCTCAATGTCAATTCTGATTTTTCCTCAACCACCATTTAATCACTAGTGACGTCTGTTGCGCATACAAATTTCGGGTGGTGTCTTCAAATTGCATGAAGTAATTCTAAAACCTAGCGCGACCAATCCGAGTTCGTGCTCTGAAATGATTTTTACTTCCAATCTGGGAATCGATTGGAATTAAATAGCTAGGGATTTCATTTTACGGCACTGACTTAAGATAAAATCGATCTAAAATGGAGATTTTTGGTCAAAAATTCGTCTAAAATATTGATATTAATCATTTATTGTATCAAAATCAAGAGAATGTAAGAATTAGCTTCGATCGTGACTTTTAGAGAGTATCTTCCTCTTTAATGTGTACGTTGCATTTTAGTTCATGTATTTTTCGCTCGTGCTGCTACCAATAAAACAAGCTGTAAAGATCTTAATACTATCTATATTATTATAATTGTGCATTTAAATGACTTCGCGTGTTCCATGAGAAAAAATTTACCTTTCTTAAGACAAGTTTTTTTATTTTATGACTTTGTATCCTTATTTTTTCACATAAGGTTATCACAGAAAGAACGATCTCAGGGCCAATAATAGTATCTCTTACCTTTTATTAAATACGTATATTCCCTCGGCAATTTTTCAAAAACACAGGTGTACGCTAGTAACTATCTAAGTTCAAGTTATTTATGGTATCCAACTTAAATACCTATTTATAATTATTCCCAAACGATTTGACTCAGCAGGTATCACTGAGTATTCTCTTATACGAGGGTCATCCGGAAAGTAGTACCCGTTCGTGAAATAAAGACACAAAAGTAAATATTAACAAACATAAAAAATTTTATTTGAAAGAGGATACTTAAAACTACTTCTCAACATAATCTCCAAGCAAATTAAGGCATTTGTCATAACGTGTGATAAGTTTCTGTATTCCTGCTGCATAGTCCTTCGCCGCCAGCTCATTGAGATACAGGGTGACTCCTTCTTTAAGTTCTTCATCGCTGTCAAATCTTTTTCCTGCCAAAAAGTCTTTAAGCTTTGTAAAGAGGTGAAAATCTGAAGGGGCCAAGTCCGGGCTATACGGTGGATGGTCGAAAGTTTCCCATTTGAATTGCTGCAAAAGTTTTTGTGTTATCCCAGCTGCATGAGGCCTGGCATTGTCATGAACGAGAATGCCACCAGTAGACAATAGACCTCGCCGCCGATTTTGTATTGCCCGCCGTAATTTCTTTAATGTTTCACAATACGCATTGGCATTAATAGTGTCTCCACGGGCCATAAAATCAATAAGCAATACACCTCGTCGATCCCAGAAAATGGTTGCCATGAGTTTCCTGGTGGACAGAACTGTCTTGAATTTTTTTGGCTTGTTTGGTGAATGAGCATGATGCCACTCCATTGACTGTCGTTTACTCTCAGGTGATGCATAACAAACCCATGTTTCGTCACCAGTAATTATGCGAGTCAAGAAAGAGTCTCCTTCATCAGAATAACGTCCCAAAAACGTCAGTGCTGCAGCCATACGCTTGGTTTTGTGTTCATCTGTAAGCATGCGAGGGACCCATCTTGCACAAATTCTTGCATAATGCAGATGGTGTTTAACAATTTCATGAACAATTGTTCGAGAAACATTGGGAAAATGCTCACAGATGTCATCAATTGTGACGCGCCGATCGTTCCTCACGAATTCGTCAACTGAGCTCACCAGTTGGTCTGTAATGACAGACGGTCTCCCCGAACGCTCATCGTCGTGTGTGTTCCCCCTCCCCATGTTGAAGTTGCGACACCACCGCCGAACAGACGACTCGTCCATTACATTGTCTCCATACACCTCCTTTAATTGGCGATGAATATCACATGGGCGAACGTTTCTTGCATTGAGGAATTTAATCACTGCCCTCACTTCACAACTGGCGGCGTTCTCAATTTTTTTAAACATTGTAAACAATCACAGAAACAACACAGGCAATGCTAGCGTCACGCAACTTGGCTCAGAGAAGGCAGACAAGCCACTGAAGCTATCTGACCTCGTCCAGCGGCTACTCGCGTCGTCAGCACTTCATGCGGCACGAACGGGTACTACTTTCCGGATGACCCTCGTACGATTGATGTGATATAATTTTAATGTAATGCTGTACCTGAAAAGTTTCTAAAAATATCCAAACTTTGAGTTTATGTTATGGTTTACGTAGATTTCTCTATTTTAGGTTTTAGATATACACCAAAAGTCACTAGTGTTCATATTTCGAACCCCTATTCTTTGAATGCACTACTCGATATGCAATAAAATATTTTTTATTTGAATTAATTTTCATATCCAAAATATATACATTTGTTCCTATAATCTGCGTTTTTATCATTAACCACCATGCTCTTAATTTATACTGATGGGACCAGATGTGAACTTAAGTACATAAAGTCATGTTATCCGTTCATGCATGACCTGATAAAAAACGAAATTTCGGCTATTGGAAGGGTGAATTCTATAAATTATTATTATTAGGTAATCTACCGGTTAAGGTAGGTTTTTGGATGGGCACAACTATCAAATAAACATTTTGTGACTCCCCACCTAGCAAACTAATCTATATCAGGTCCCTCTTCATCTCGGTGTACTTCTTTCCTCCCTTCATCCCGTCCAACATCCCTATCCTGTTCCTACCCTTACCTCGCTTGCCCAACATTCTCCCCTCTATTACCCTCTTCAACATTCCACTACCGCTCAATACGCCTTTCATCCATTTTTCCTGCCTCCATAGGATTTCTCTCAACAAACCCCTCTCCTCACCCACCATTTCCAGTACTTCCTCATTTGTTTTCCTTTCAGTCCATTTCACCTTCTCCATTCTTCTCCACACCCACATTTCAAAAGCCTCCAATCTACGTCTATCCTCCTGCTTCAGCGACCACGTTTCCGCGCCGTACATAGCTACGCTCCATATCAGAGTTTTTACGAGTCTTGTCTTAACATCCCTACTCAACGTCCCCGTCATCAACTCCCTCCTCCTTGAGAAAGCCTCCTTGCCTAGCGCAATTCTTCTCCTTACGTCCCTACCACTTTGACCGTATTGGTCCAAAACACTTCCGAGATATGTAAACTGCTCTACCTGCTCTATTCTTTCCCCGCCTATTTTAATATTTAGCTTAGCCTTTTTCTTTCTGGAAAATCGCATAACCTTTGTTTTATTAATATTGATTCTCATCCCATATTTATCGCACTGAACCTCCAATTCACTCAACAATGCTTGCAACCCCTTGGCTGACTGAGCAACTAATGCTTGGTCATCAGCAAACCTAACCGATTTTACGAGTTCCCCTCCGACTTTCATTCCTACCTCCAGTTCTTCCCATGCCTCTTTAATCATTTCCTCTACATATACATTGAACAGTACCGGTGACAATGGGCAACCCTGCCTTACACCTCTTCCTAACACTGCCCATCCAGACTCTCCGTTCCCCACTCGCACCTGAGCAGTCTGAGACATGTACAGGTTGCGGATCAGTCTCCTGTCCCTCCAATCCATTCCTATTTTCTGCAATACACGCATTAATTTTTCCCAATTCACTCTATCAAACGCTTTTTCGAAATCTACAAAACAGGCAAAAACGTCCTGATTGTATTCTATATTCCTCTCGACTAGTGATCTCATTACTGCAATGGCATCACGCGTACCTCTTCCTTTCCTGAACCCAAACTGATCATCCCCTAAGTAATCATTTGCCTTACTCTCTATCCTTTTGTTGATGATCCTGAGAATAACTTTAGCTGCGTGGGATATCAAACTTATTGTTCTGTAATCCTCACATGACGAAGCCTTTGCCTTTTTTGGAATAGGAACTAACACCGATCTCACAAAATCTTCCGGCCAGATTCCTTCCTCATAGATACTACGAATCAGTCCATATATGGCCTTCTTCCCACCTTTCCCTAACCATTTCAACATTTCTACAGGAATATTGTCCACCCCCACAGCCTTATTTGCTTTCATCTCCTTTAATGCCCTTTCTATTTCATCGTCGAGTATGCCTGGACCTAAGCTATCTTCTTCTACGTCATGTTCCTTTTCTATGTCTAACCTTGTCGGCCTAAGTTCTTTACCATACAGTGTTTCTATATATTCCTTCCATCTCTCTTGGATTTTTCCTGGTTCAACTATTATCTTACCCCATTTATCTTTAACTGTTAGCACAGCTCTTGCCTTCTTACTTCCCGATAATAACTTAACCTTGCTGTATAGAGCACCAATTTCACCCTTCTTCTGTAAACTTTCCATATCCTCGCATTGCGTTTTCCACCATTCTTCTTTTGCTTTATTTGTGGCCCTTCTCAATTTATTGTTTAACTCTTTGTACTTCATTTTGCCTAACTCTGTGTTTACATTTTTCCATCTTCTCTCATCCATCTTCGCAATCATCTCATCCGTTACCCATGGTTTCCTTATCCTTTTCCCGTTAACGGTTCCTATAGTGTCTTTATCGGCTTCCAATATCCCTTTCTTGATACATTCCCATTTTTCTTCGATAGCACTCAGTTCTTTACCGTCATCCATCATTTTCTCTACAGCCTCCTGATACTCCTTCCTCGTTAATTCATTTACTGCTTCTAAATTCCATTTTTTAACCCGCCGCCCTTGCCTTATCTTCTTGAAACGAACGTTACATTTCATAACAACTAAATTGTGGTCAGAGTCCGCATCCGCTCCTGGGAAACTGTGCGAATTTATCACACTGTTCCTAAACCTGTGCCTAACCATAATATAATCTATCTGATACCTTTCTGAGTCACCTGGCATTTTCCATGTATACCTACGCCTTTTGTGGTGTCTAAACCATGTGTTAGTGATGACTAACCCCTGTCTCCTGCAGAATTCAATTGCTTTCTCCCCGCGTTCATTCCTCGTGCCTAACCCATAGTCCCCCACCTCACCACCATCTCTTCCTTCGCCTACCGTCGCATTCCAATCCCCCATCACTATCAAATATTTCCCTGCAGGAACACTCGCGATGATATCCTCTAACTCACCATACATCCTATCGACTTCTTCCTCCTTGTGGTTGCTCGGTGGCATGTATACCTGAATCATGACCAAGTTCGTCGGCTCTGCTTTAATCTCTACGAGTAAAATTCTATCTGTCGCTTGTTCTATGTTGACTACGCTTCTTCCTACCCCTTTATTTAAAATTACGGCAACCCCTCGTTGGCTCTCATCCCCGCCGCTGTATATTACTCTATAATTCTATAAAATGCAAATTATATTGGAATATTTGTATTTGATAAGAGTGAGGTTGCATCTTTGTAACATAACTTGAATTTAATCCACCTACAAATAGGAATTTAACAAGCTCTGGTGAAAGGGGATGTTAGGATTTGAACTAAAGGCATCTGTTGGATGGTGTTCACTTTAGATACCCATTGCAGTCCGACGGAAAAAAGTGACGGCCATTGCATCCAAAATTATGATGCAGTCTAAGTAATAACATTTCTGAATGCATCTTTTTTGTAAAAATTGGAATAATGATGTTGTACAACATGTAGCATGTGTTCATCATTGGGCAAAGTAATTTATCTATCCATTTCCTTAGAAAAGTAAACTATCGGTTCTCGGGTTAACTCAAGTTTAGCAATTCAGCTATACCTTTCTTCTTTCCTAGCTATCCTTTCTTTCACTGGTTTAAAGTTTTCCTCCAACTTGGATGAAAGCTTTCCTTCACCTGAAATGACGAAGGCTTGAAGAATGATATGATGTTCTCATAAATGTCTGATACCGTAGCAGGTGCGATATCGGTTGATTTTTTAAGCTGAGCTTGAGAGACTTATGGTGGGCGAGGAGAGGGGTTTGTTGGGAGAACTCCTAAAAGGAGGCAGGAAAAATAGATGAATGACGTATTGAGCGGCAGTGGGATGTTGAAGACGGTAATAGAGGGGAGAATATTATGCAAACGAGGGAAGGGCAGGAAAAGAATATGGATGTTGGACTGGAGATGAAGGAAGTACACAGAGATAAAGAGGGACTTAATGTAGAGTAGGTTGCTGGATTGTGTTTTGTTAGGAGTTACAAAATATTTATTTGGAAGTTGTGTCCATCCAAAACCTACCTTAACCGGTAGGTTACTTCATAAAGAAATAAAAACGGATGAACATATGCTTTACTGTAATTTTAATGGGCATAAATTATTGTTTACCCATATTGTTCCCATATTGTTGGGGGCAATAGCCGAGCGGGTAGTGTTTGGCTACCGATTGGAGGGCCTGGATTCAAATCCGAGTCACGCTGTTCACCGAGAGCTTCACCTAAACCGTGTGACGTTTCGAGTTTGGATTTACAGGGAGCCTACCGTTGGCAGAAAACGGCAAGGAACTCGTGCTCCTACTTCCAGCGTGTGTATTTCACACGCTGTAGCGCTTAATACGAGTTGGGAGCTCTAGTTTCACCCATCAAACTGACTTAGGGGTTGCTCTCTGTCGCTCGGTTTGATTCTCATATCCTGGTGGCATCACTGTCTGTCATGTCATTCATTCACCGCGGACAGCCACGCATTAACGCAGGCATGCACGGGGCTTGTTACGCTAGGCACGACGTCTCACGATCGTACGTGAAATTGTAGTCAGGCGGGCCAGGTGGACGTGCGTGATTCGCCCTCTCCAGTGGTGATGGCTCAAACGCCCACGTGTTAAGTTGATTGTTGTTGCTAACGGGGCCCCGTGCGTCTGAAAATGTCTGGGTGAAAAACAGGGGATGGGGTCTATCTGACCCCCACTTTCGTAACCGCCCCCTTCCTTAGTATTGTGTGAGGGTGAAGGAGGTCTAGAGTGCCTGGGAGGTTGAAGGAAACGAATTGGTTCTGCGAATGTTTATCGAAGCGTCTCCTCCTCTTACCCTTGCATGGGAAGCACAACACTCGGAAAAATTCCTCACACGACTCTGCCTGCCTCAGGCGGTCGCATTTTTTTCCTCTTTTCCGGAGGCAATTTAACGGGGACTTTTTGAGTGCGCCCTTGATGTGGAACGCGGCATTGTGCCTCGGAAACCCTGGCGTCTGTTACGAAACTTTTCCATCGACGCGTCGCGGGTGGAAGGGATCGCTGATGTCAAATTTTGCAGCTAGCAGCGTTCGACTCAGTGAACAGTTCTCTTTGTTTACGGGAGAGATGCGACAACAATGGGTGAAATCTCCACTCGATGCTCTTCGATTGAAAAGGAACGTATCCACGGGTGATGGATGCCTTCTGCGCGATCGCGGACTTTTAAAAGCAGGATGTTGGAATTGGAGGGCGTTGAGTAGTATCTCAGCCCTATCAAGTATTCGAGTAAGCGTTCCTAGCGTTGTAGAAAGGAATTAATTTCGGGTCGGGTCCATTATTTAATGATTCAATTTCAATGCACTCTCTTCCGTAATGCGGGAAGATTGGCTTTATTGCCGTCATTTTCAAGGGGAGCGAGGACTATTTTACCACAGTTCTTCAGATAACGTTTGCAATACCTAAAAAAACATGATTTCTAGCAGTCTTATGAATCATTAGACCCGAAAAGTCAAACCTAGCTAAGTGAGGGCGGGAAATTTGAATTTTAAATCAGTGGTACGAACGTGCAAAAAAAATTATGATTCCCTCATATGACTAATCTATGAGGAACAGAATACGAATTACTTTCCTTTTTGTGACATTGAAACTCTAGAGAAATTATTATCACCTAAACTTGTTCCATAACTTTGTGGGAATATGTTACATGAAGATAGAAAAATACAAAAGACAATAAGGGATACATGACATAAAATTGGGTTCATTAAAAACGTTTACATGTCTACAACAAAGCACCTCAGCTCAAGTAATGGTCCCTATCAAAGAAATGATATGATCTAATATCTCACCTCAAAAAAGAATAAATATATGCACCAGTAAAAGGAAAGTGACGAGGGTTTTGGCGCTAATACTTATAAGAACACTCATTGCAGGTAAATGCGACCACGAAAATGGGAAGTAAGAAACCTTTGCCATATAATGACATAGAACATAAAGATTAACCTGACGGAATGCTCTATGAATGTTTATTAGAGTTTTACATGTATCATACATGGTCAAAGTAGTAGGGACGTAAGGAGAGAATTGTGCTAGGCAAGGAGGATTTCTCAAGGAGGATGGAGTTGATGACAGGGACGCTGAGTATGGAGGTTAAGAAAAGACTCTTAAAAACTTTCATATGGAGCATAGCTATGTACGGCGCGGAAACGTGGTCGCTGAAGCAGGAGGATAGACGTAGATTGGAGGCTTTTGAAATGTGGGTGTGGAGAAGAATGGAGAAGGTGAAATGGACCGAAAGGAAAACAAATGAGGAAGTACTGGAAATGGTGGATGAGGAGAGGGGTTTGTTGAGAGAAATCCTATGGAGGCAGGAAAAATGGATGAAAGGCGTATTTTGCGGTAGTGGAATGTTGAAGAAGGTAATAGAGGGGAGGATGTTGGGCAAACGAGGAAAGGGCAGGAACAGGATAGGGATGTTGGACGGGACGAAGGGAGGAAGGAAGTACACAGAGATGAAGAGGGACCTGTTGAAAGTAGGTTTTCTTAGGAGTCACAAAATATTTATTTGATAGTTGTGTCCATCCGAAAACCTACCTTAACCGGTAGATTACATTAAAAAATATTACTCATGTATATATATATATATATATATATTTCTATGTACAGAAGACAAACGAGGAAAGGGCAGGAACAGGATAGGGATGTTAGACGGGATGAAGGGAGGAAAGAAGTACACAGACATGAAGAGGGAATTGATGTAGATTAGGTTGCTGGATTGGTTTTTTTTTGGAGTTACAAAATATTTGTTTGATAGTTGTTTCCATCCAAAAACCTACCTTAACCGGTAGATTAACTAAAAATAATAACGTGTAGCATGTTTATAGATACAAATAATTTAACTAATACATTTTTGCTGGGGTTGATTTGAATACAGGTTGCCGATTTCATAGAGAGAAATAATGATTCTTTTCCATTTTAATCCTTAATGTATTGTAACTCACTTAAGTTCTGAGCGTAAATTGTGAGCGATAAAGATGTGAGAATGGAGAAGGTCTGAGAAAGTAAGAAAACAGGATGGACGGTGAGGAAGACAAACGAATAAGTGTTGGGCATGGCAGGGAAAGGGAGGAAGTTGTTTGAGGGAAATTTGAAGACGGCAGGAAAAGTGAATGGAGAGGATATTAAATGGCAATGGGATGATAACGGCCGTGATGGATGAGAGAATATTAGAGTAGAGGGGAGGAAGGAGGGGATGAATGGGCAATTTAGACGAAACGGAGGGAGATAGGAAGTCTGTGGAGCTGAAGAATGAAAGTGAGTGTGATGCAAATCGTTTCCACGTTGGGTAAAGCTTGAGAAGCGCTATGCTTATTGGAAGACAAAAAAATCTGTATTAATTTTGAAAATCAATCTCAAAACTGCCCCTAATTGATGATATATCGATCGCAAAAATACTGGTAAGGATAGTTAACTTTCTAGAAGGAATAATTCTGGTGATATAAAAAGGGAATTTTTTTGGAGTGTACATCATTTTATATAAATTGTTCAAACTCACTCTATTCCGTGCATGTTTTTCAAAACGCTCCAACCTATCATTCTCTCTACCCTGGCATTGCATCAGTTTGAAATAGGAATATGTCAGATGCTTCAGCATGACCGCCACCTTTTTTCCGGTAAAGAGTTTCTTCTAGTGAGAAGCTGAAATTGTCATACTGATTTAGCGATCATATTTAAATGAAGTCGCTCGAGTCATGAATTCCTTTCTACTTTTTCATCTTTGAGGGATGCCCGCGAATTATTAAAACAATTTTGAGCGTTAAGATCTTTCATGAAAACTTAATATACATCTTTTATCAGATTACTTTAGGAGGATCTTTGCATAGTACACCGAGCTATTTGAAAGATCCTCAATCGGATATGCTCATTAGAGATCCCATGAGTGTAATCCATTATTTGTCTGCTTGACATTAGAAGCAGTAGTTTTAGGAGAGGTGACCGAGAGCTGAGGTCATTTGTGCCATTAGGGATGGGCAGGTAAGGATGAAGGTTGGAGAGAAACCCGGCGTCGGCATTAGCCTACTCTTATCGAAAGGCGCCAAGGGGTCCGTAGCTTAATGTCCCATCCGACGGATAGCGTACTCACTCAAAGTGCCCTCCAAAAAGCACTTCAAGTAGGGTTCGGGATACCACTGAAAAATATACGCCGCCGCGAACTCGGGCCCTCTGGGTGGGAAGCCAGTACGTTAGCCACCGCACCATGTCGATCCCCATGCGTTTGGTCTTGTAAAAAACTTGGAGAGAGTATACTTGTCGTAATAATCGAAGAATCCTTCGCCAGTGTTAGAAATTGTGACTGCATACTTTTTATCATTTTTCTAGACTCTGTCATGATTATTTTTGCCTAAAATTTAATTCTTTATTGAATACCTCCGACCGTAAAATATCTCTTTCAGGATCCAATACACCCACCCAAGACACTTATGACACTCCAGCTTAACCTGACTCCCATTTACCTTTTCGCGATGGTCGCATGGCCTCAGAAACGCAAAATGCCTTCGTGAGGGTCCTCTTCTAAATTTATCTCTAATATGATCTGTGTGTTTTGTCTATTCGATTTTTACTCCAAATGTGTCCATATTTGTTAATTTTACGTTTATTACATAATAAATACAATATTCCATACATATTGGCATCCTTAAGATCCTACTAAGCCTTACAAATCAAATGTTGACAACAGGCTCCGAAATTTCACTGCAATAGACTACTACATTATTTAAATTTAATAATAGTATCCTCTCTGGTGTTTCATATCTTTTCATAATAAAAGCATGTAAGTCGCATTATGATATAATTAATATACAACTTTTTATTTCTCTTCTTCTGAAATTAATATATTTTTTAGATATTTTGGTATAATTTTATTTAAAGCCTTAATATATCCAGTTCTCCCCCTGGAGACTTAGAAAAACTTGCTTTACATTTAGCATAGCTTCTTAATCCCCGTTAACCTATTTCCAAGTCTTAACTCTTATATTTTCAATTGAAATATTATTATAAAGCGGATAAAATAATACTTTGTAATTCCACAGATTTATTTCACAAACACACGACCCGGGTTTCGACGTACAACGTCATCTTCAGGTGCAGATGACGTTGTACGTCGAAATGAAGATGACGTTGTACGTCGAAACCCGGGTCGTGTGTTTGTGAAATAAATCTGTGGAGTTACAAAGTATTATTTTATCCGCTTTAGAATGAACCGATTCCATAAAACAACACCTGAAACCATCGAAATATTATTAATTGATAATTACTTTGATGTCATGTAAATTTATAAAAAGTAATTTTTAAATTCATTAATTTTATTGTAACCATGAATATATTTTTCTTCAATTGTAAAATGTATTAAATTATCGTGATATATTTGAAAAAGTCAAGTAGGATTTAAAGAATCCACGACTTTGATACCATATCTGGAGGACACCCGTTATTAGATTCAGTTTTTACATATACGTATACTTTATATATATATATATATATATATATATATATATATATATATGTGTGTGTGTGTGTGTGTGTGTGTGTGTGTGTGTGTGTGTGTGTGTGTGTGTGTGTGTGTGTGTGTGTGTGTGTGAGTGTGTGTGTATGTATATATATATATATGTATGTATATTGACGGTCTCGTCGAAGTAACACGGAATTATTGAATAAAAAGACTGTTAGCAAGAAACAGTATAAGAAAAAGAACACTCACACTTTGTTTCTCAATGACTTCGACGAAAATTAGCTCCGTCTTCCTCAGAAGGAACGACAGATAGATACATAAATTGTCATTTTCATATCGAATGTATGTTAATTAAATCTACTAAACTTGAGAAACTAGTTTAACTAAGATGTGTTTGATATATGTTTTTCAAATATATGATCTGTATCCATGACGACATATTTTATTGATTGACTCGTTAAAGAGGGTAACAATTACAGTTTGGATTTGGGTGATACAAAATACTATGTAAATGATGTTTTAATTTAGTTATGATAATATCATTAGTCTTTGTGCTCACGTCGGTCTAGAGAACAAAACTCGTTCAAAAAGATGAGTAGTCAGAAGAAACTATCGAGGAAAGTCGAGCAAGGAGCTGTAAAAACAATTCACCCGGAAATGCATTCGAAAATGAAATATCCCCGTTTGAAGATCAATTCTTATGACTCTTAATTAAGCTTCCTTCCATTTGCAGGGCTGGAGAATTCGTAGTTAAATTGAGCTCGTGGATATGAGTACCCACATACTGCAGATAGAGTTAATGAATAATGGATTTTCGCTTGAGATATTAATTATTATTCCGTCTCTCACCGATGATTAATAGTTTGGAATGTTAGTTAAGTTAGTTTTTAACGAAGTTAAAGCTATAACTCTGTAATTGACCAAAGAGTAAGGAGTTGAAACTTCACATTGACCCTGCGGAAATAAATCTATTTGGAGCATGAAAAAGTGCAATAAGACGTGATTTCTAGGAAGATTCCCTCCTCATTTGTTTCAATCAGTCACGGTAGCCATGAACACTGCATTGACGTTCGTGCATCATTTTCCCTTGTCGAAATGGGCAATACTTGTGATGAAGGCCTTACCGTTACTACTGTTGGGCATTTAAATGGGATCGCGTGATCCCAGAGAATATTTTACCCGCCCAAAAAATAAACAAACTTTTTGATTCTACGACTTTATATCCATTATTTTTCGCACGTAACGTAATCAAAGAAGGGGTGATCGTCAAGTCAATAGTAGTACCTTTTTTCTTCCTTTTATATGTAGTACTACATATATTCCCGAGACAAAGGTTTCCTCGTCCCCCGAATTCAATTGATATCCACTAACCGCTCGCTAAATGCGAGAGCACCATTCGGAATAAATGGGAGATACCGGTAATTGCCCCCAACCCACTACCATCGATTTAAGCCTCCAAGGCGGCCGCTCGGCTCTTTTGAGTCTTTCCCCCTCCCCCCACCGCCCCCCCCCACCAACCCCGAAGCGACAGAGCCGACCCGACGTCCGTGGCGGCTCAGCCGCCTCTCTCTCTTCTCTCTCTCTACCTCTCCCTCTCTCTCTCTTCCAGCCCGGGCACTCCCTTGGATTTCCGGCTGTTTTGCCATTCCTGGCGTGTCCCCTACCCTCTTTTCCACCTGACCTCACTCACGCTTCGGCCGCCGGGACGGGTGGAGGCGCTCCCGTCGCCCTCTCCCCATTCTACCTTCCCCATTTGACCCGGCTACGCCCTGCACTCCCCTCTCCACACCAACCCCTCCCTTTTGTGTGGAGTGGGATGTGGGGGAGGTTGGGGCGACGACGCTGCTGCTGCTCTGCCGGGGCAACACGCGCTAGTGCTCCCCTCTTCCATCCCAACCCCCCCTCCTTCCCCCTCCCCCCCTAATTATCGATTGCAATAACATTCCCGAGAGAGAGAGGACGGGGAGCGGAGAGAGGGCGAGGGAGTGAGAGGTAGAGAGAGCCCTTTACTCCCTCTTTCCTGTGCTTCTCTAGATAGGGATGGGCGATATTTCGGAGGGCATCGATGCTTCCGCGTTCGATTCTTTGAGTTACGCATCGTCGTGGGATAAAATGGTAGGGAGGAGAGCATCGGTGTCTCGATATTTCGTCGGGGCATCTCCGTAATTATTTAATTTTCCGCCGGGCCGAAAAATACAATTCGCCGAGGGGTTCGGGGGGGGGGGCGTTGGAAATCCCATCGCAGCTGAGATGTCATCTGGAAATAAACTGATTAATTGCGGGAGTGCAAGAGACTCGATCGCGTCAATTCTTAAGTGAGGGGATTCAGTGAGTACTCCATCACCAAAAATTCATGTTTGACCGAATGCCCGAAAGATAATTATTTCTCACCTTCGGGTCAATGTTCATTGAAAAATTAGTAACCATTGCGCAAAATCATATAGTTGACGAAATAATAATATGAAGCTGGCACGCAAGCAAGACAGAAATATAAAACACTTGATGAAAGGAAGGAAACCGCATGAATCGGCGATAAATGAATACTACGTCTTAGTTTCAGTTACGTATTCATTCAAAATTCAATGAAAATTACACTATTTGATAAACTTTCAATGTTTATAAATATAAAATTGTTATTACTCGGCTCAGAGAATGAGAAAATGTATTTTTTTTGTCATTTACCAATCCTTTTATGCGGGTGAAGAAAGCTACCAAGAATGACTGAATGCATTTAAGATTGATGACATTAGTTTATGGTATAAATAAACTTGTTCAATCTTTCATATCCTTTAATTTTCGGGCGATTATCATTGCTACCTGCCGTTATTGTGTGCATTATATTGCCCCTTTATACAATTCACATTCATCAGAAAGCAGTGTTGCACTTTATCAGATATTCTATCATTTTGATTAGCACAAACAGTTGAAATATTTTTGAGGATATTAATTTTTTAAATAAAGCTGCTTGTCTTTGATTTTCTTATTCTACGGCAACGATCTGTAACTGACTGTAAACAATCGTAAAGACAGCAACAGATTGGCCCGGAGGCACATATCCCTACATTCTTCATGGTTCTGTCTGGTTTCGGGTAGGTTCTTTTAGTCGGAGATCTTGAACAGATGGAAATACGATAGGGAATCTTAAATTTCTGCACGTCACTTTGGAAAATCTGCGACTTAGCGTTCTTTTTAATTCGGTTGAAATTTTTTTCTCTTTTATTAGCGGGTAAATATTTAAAAAAATATTATAATATGTGATAATCGGATGTAGAATTTGGATTGAAAGATTCCAAACTCTTCACACCTCGCAGTATTTCCTGAAACATCAAACCAAGAACTAAACCTCCGGGTACAGGCGCCAGAACCTGGTAACCTGTTATTTTCAACAAGAAGATTTTCGATTGTGGAACTACATTTAGGGTTCTCGTCATCACAGTCATTATTAACTTAATAAATAACGGAAACGCTATCACCGTTCTTCATATGCAGTCTTATTGAGTCGAGGAGAAGGATGGAAGCGGTGATAAAAAGAAAGATTGGAGTAGGGTCACTAGGTTTGCGATCGAAAATTGTGTCACAAAAGTAAATTACGTTTAAGTCATTGTCTTAGCGATAACGAAGGCCTATAACATCCTAGACTGCGCCATATGGAACTTAATCTAAGTTTAAAATAGCTGTCTAGGACATTTATTTAACTCTATTTGACATTCAAGGTTTCTATAATTAGGAACTAAATCAGTGTTAATTCATCGTGAAAAGTTTTATGCTGCCTCTGTCACCGTCTTGTCAAATTGTATTCAATTACTAATATCCACTCTGAAGTATGAGGTCTGTAGTAAAATTGTGAACAGACTGCCTTGATGACAACGAATGTTGCAGTGACAATATGACATCGGATGCTATTACTGTGTTATTGAGGTAATGGCTATAAATAAAAACTATATTTGGCATACCAATTGAAAAGCAGTTTCTAAAATGTTATAGTTGAAAAGAAATTCACCATAGTGATCCATTGAAGGTGAGGTCTAGTCTGCTTGTCGTTTTAATTCAATTGTAGAGACATAATGAATATGTCAAATTTGTAAATCTACTGGTCAAAGAAGTAATAATTAAACTCAGAAAATTTGAAATAATGGTAATAATTTAGTTATGGCTCTTTTTATCACTTTGATAACGTTTCCAGTTTTCATAACGTCTAAATCATTGAATTTACCATTTTACATATGCAATGGCTCCGATTTAGATATGGTCCCTGGGAATAAAATAATTGTAGACAGGAAATTTTTGATAACTTAGTCAAAAAACTTTAAGGTAGATTCCTTTAAATTAATTTAGAATTTCTGGGATTATAATTACAATCAGGATCTGAATTTTTCAGATACAAAACTCTGAGCATGTTGAAATCTCCTGATCCGCATTAATCCATTCCAATATTTCTTATATAGAAATGATCTATCTTTGTTAAAGTTTTCGAAGCTGCATAGAACTGCCGTGAACGTAATACTTGAGTTTGGGACCTATTATGTATGTGAGATTCTTTTCTTAACCATCTTGCCTCTTGTCATCACTATGGTGTCTATGCTTCCTTCTAACATTGGCGGGAGGACATCGTCTCGCCAGCTGCAAGCTTAAAAATTCAAATATAGCCTCAAAAAAAACATACTAAAATATTCCATTGAATAATTTTGTAACAAGAAAATTGTTGCCATATTGCCGACATGAAGAACCTTAAAGAGTGCTTACATTTATATTTCATTTAATTTACATGCTAAAAAGAAAGACTTGTACTTTTTCACTGATTTTTATAATATGGTACCATGCAATAAAAATCAGTGAAAAAGTGCAAGTCTTTCTTTTTAGCATAAATATTAAATACTTCCACGAAGTGAAGCCTGAAACAATAGAATATATTCATTTAATGTAGTTTGAAATTTTTAAGCTCGCCCACACTATGCCCAGACCTTAGAATTGTATTCAATCCCTATTATTATTTAGTTGTAAATTTAACATGCTACCATTTTAATTACGTGGGTAGTTACTATATTGACACCGAGTGGTTGTTTGTTGAAGAAAGTACCCAAGTTTTGAGGATTGAGTTCGGTGATGGCAACGGTAGAGAAAGGATGAGGGTTGGTGTTGGGGCTACAGAAAAAATAGTAATCGTTGTGAGGAAATAATATAATTTTTGTAGGATAAATGTTTTTATAATTACAAATTCATAACCCTTAAAAAATACACACATGGGTTATACCGTTCGTTTAGTCATTAAACTCATATTTGGGAGGAGCATAACCTATTAAATCATACGGGAAGAGAATTCTGGCAAGGATAATAATTTAGCAGTTTTGAAATTAACTAAAAGCTTAAATGAATTGGTGGGAAAGTAGAACGCCGAAACTTAAGCTGATATTTTGCATGAGCTTGAGTTTCGGAGATAGGAATACCAAGAATGTGTCGATAAATTTCTTGGTAAGCATGAGGGTGTGGGGGCATTAGAGGGAAGGCGCTTAAGGGCTCTCAGAAAAAGAATAAACACAACAGCAGAGGAAGCAATAGTAACGGTAAATAAGGATACAATTTGGAAACAAAAGGTTCCAAGGGAGAGATGATAACGATAATGGGGCGACGAAGAAAGTGGGAGCAAATATAAAATGGAAAAACGTAGCGATGAATTAATGAAAAAAATATGTACCTAATTAAACGGTACATGAACGCGGAACACTTACAGGGTAAAGAAACGCTCATGGAGACATCAGTGTAATGATAATGGGTTTCACATTTTAAAACCTGAAAATAATGGACACTGAACCAATTCTAAGGTGTGACAGAAAAAAATAACCATAGCTCAATATAAGTATCTTATGCAACTTATTGGAGCAAAAATTTAACAGTAGTTGGAAAATATTTCGGGAATCAGGCATAGGCAAGAGTAAATAGGTAAAAGGTTTACAGATAAAAATTGGTGAAGAGAAACGGCCAAGAAGGAGTAGTGGTGTTGACTCCGTTTTGCAGTGGAGCACAGTAAGGAGGCTCTTCAACCGGCAGCAAAGAGAGCAAATATCACAAAAGAAAACGAACAAAAAATGAACTAACTCGTAGAGTTCGCTCATTCTTCCTACAGTCACGGGCTCCCTTCCATCCACTGCATGGGACCCATTTTCTCTCCCGGGCCGGACATTTCTCGTGTGGTGGGCTGACCTCCCGCGCCACACCTTCTTCTCTCTGCCTTCGGATCGGTGTATGCCTATGCCCCTCCCCCCGCCTCGTAAACTTCTTGCTTTCAATGGATGGCTCAAAAGGTTTGCGAAGATGAGCAAGGGTAATATGGAGATAAAAGAGCAAAAAATTAAAGAAAAGATGTAGGCTCCTCGAATGAAGGCAATGGATGCAATATATAATGACCTCGACATGAGTTTAAGTGTGTGAAAGGAACCGATGGATAGAAAATGTGTTGCGTAACTTGAGGGAGAAGGAGGCGTCCAGGATAGGAAATACCCGCAAAATAACTTAAAAAGACTAGGTAAAATGGAAAAGGAGAATTAATTCCCGGTTATATCGCAGCAATTTCGAAGGCGTCATAGTCCAGTGGGTGTTTCAGAATCATCAGTTTCATCCATGTCATGGGAATTTTCTGGGGCCAGATATTTCTTCGGCACCACATGCAGAACAAGGAAAGAAAGTAGCCCCAGTAGCCTGACGAGTGATATAGATTGTATTAGGTAGGTTCAAACATCATCTATTGAACCAATCTTTGATTTGGTTTTATCTTAGCTTTTTTGGGAAAGGAGTTTAATAAGAAGTGTTAAATTATCAATTTAATTCGTACCACTAAGGAAATAAATAAAATTATGACTAACGAACGTTTTTTTGATAAGGTAGAATAAGAGGTGTTACTTAAGGGAAGCTTATTTGGGGTTTAGTAAGGGGTTTGAAATTCGAATGGACGATGCTCTAATGATGGTACTAAAATACACTGATTAAGTAATACAGCAGACTATATATAGCATGTTCACGTTCCCATTTCTCTTATACCTAGATTCGCAATGACATATAGGTATTTAGAAGGTGGCTTCAGGTCATTTCTGCAAATAGCTTGAAATAACATGTTTCATAACGTTACAGTGAGTGCCTTACGGAGCTAATTCTCTCACTGCAACGCACTGAGTTGCAAAAATGCTGCAAAATTGATAAGCCCAGGTGTCTGAGATCTCAGTACAAACGTACCCTTAGATAATTCGTCTTTTTGAATTGGAATTTGTCAGAACGAATAAGAAAAAGTTAACATACATTTACATTTACATTTTACCCTAAAAATCATCACAAGTCCGCATGGCAGGGGGCTTTAAGTCACCAACCCAATGAGTATTCAATGTTTCAGGTAATATGTCCTTTTAGAATAGATTGAAATGTTTTTCAAATTCATTTCAACTGTGAAGGGCGAATTATGCGAGAGAAGAAGGAATAGTAACATTTGTTTTTAAACAACGGTAGCAGTAAAGGAGTCATGCACTAAACAGTGAGTGTCGCAAAAGATCTTTTAGGGGTCTTTCCTGCCGATTTAATTTGGGCTAAAATTAAGCCCTCAACCTTAAATTAACTTTAAGATACAGGACATTCATAAGACATGTACACTAGGCAGACGTATTTTTGGAAATAACAGATGAACCAGGCGGCATAATTAATGCAATCAGAGGGGGAATCGGTGATACGAATGTGGGAAACAGAGTTTTCTATTACAATTTCGTCTTGCTACAATCTTGTATGTTTCTATATTATTCTTTGTTAATCAAATGTTATTTGTAGCATATGATGGACTTTATTTTCCATGGGAGATGGGTAAAAAGATGTCAATGTATTAATGATTGCGGACAGATAAGAAACCTAATTAGTTAGTCACCCAATTGATTTCAGGCACCATTGAGTTCAATGACGGGATAAGTGCAAGGTTTATTGGGTTAAGCTACATCGTAAGAAAGTGAATATAATGTGATTAAAAAGAGCAAGATGGACCCTAGCCGTTTAATTGAAAATTAAATTGAAAGGGTACAAGTTATAGTTGTTGGAATTTTTCAAGGTTTTGGGGAAGTGCTCTTTTTAAAAGTTAATGAATTCATTTCAATTCATACATTTTTAAAATTTTAATTTCGTTTTGAAAAGAATGGTATTTGTAGAAAGGGAATTAGGTGGAGAATTTCGTTGGATAAAAGTGGAATTTGGAGGAAGGGAATTGGCGACAGTTGAGTCGATCAGACATGGGAGTCGTCATAATAATAATTGGTCCCTTGGTGAGACTATTCTGGCACGACCTGAATGTTCCGTTAACTGAATCGATACGGACATGTTTTGTGGGAAGCGGTCATAGGGGTGTGGAAGATCGAAATAAGAACGTGAGACTCAATTTTTAGACTAATCACATGATTTTTTTAGCATGCTTAGCATAGCTCTTTATGTATGCAACATGCTTTTAGTACTGTTAATTTGCCTTTAGCATGATTATTATGATTTTAAACTTATGAATCGATATGAATATAATTTAGTCATAAAACTTGGAATCGCTCTTATATTGATAGGTGTGATCGGGTTTATAGACGGAAGAACGGAAAAAGTAGCAACATAGGGCC
Source organism: Hetaerina titia (assembly GCA_037158775.1). Taxonomy (NCBI): domain Eukaryota; kingdom Metazoa; phylum Arthropoda; class Insecta; order Odonata; family Calopterygidae; genus Hetaerina; species Hetaerina titia. The sequence continues at coordinate 67,502,825 of CM073771.1, forward strand.
ATAGCCTACTCTAAATAATTCTTATCATCGTTACTGTTTCAAAAATGCCACAAACCAATCCAATTTTTCATTTTTTTCCATTACCATCCATATTCCATTCTAATTCTTCATATGTAATCCTTCCCCTCTGCGTTTCCTTAGATTATCACATTCAGTACGCTATCGTGCTTCATAATCTTACAAGTCAATTTCCCTCCTCTTATAAGCGTTATCCATAGACTTCTATCTTCATCCGCTCTTCGGAGTACTTCATCCTTTGTTACACTATTCATACATTTTATTATTCTTTTATAGTTCCATATCTCTATTGTCTCCAATATTCTCTTTTCTGTTGCTGTTTCATTGCTCTTATCTTGTAAGTCTGACATCCGTAGAAAAGTAGAACCAATATTCAAATCTTAACGATTCTCTTCCATATTTATATGCTATTATTGTTTTCCATGGTAATAAGTTTCTCATTCTAATAGAATACCTTCTTTCCCATGCCTATTCTGCTTATTATATCACTCTTGGTTCTAAATTAAACTGTTTCTGGCGCGACTTGGTGGAAAATCTTCATATTTAAATTGAAAGATAACTAACTTAGCTTTTCTGCAGGCTTGGCTTGACCTGCAGATGTTAAACCATAACGAAACCTAGGTCGTAAATGAAAACATTTTCTACGTGGAAAAGCCAAGTTGGTTATTTTTCAATTTCTTACTTCTAATATATTTTTTTTGATGATTTATCAACTGTTATACTCTCTTGGTCTCTGCTCAGGTTCACCTTTTTCCCTCCAGTGATTATTTTCAAGTTCATCAAAACTTGTATCATGTAGTTTCCACCAGTAACCAAATTAACCCGTTTGGGTGTACCTAACCATGGTAGCACCGTGGAGACTCGTGCCTAATCTGGTTTCACGTCCTTCCCTATGCTTCATGCATCACTGGTCGAAATTACAAAATCAATTGGCAAATCCACTCAGCCCGTGAGTCGAATTCGAGAAATAACCGGTTAATTATTCCGTTATAAGCTTTCAAGTCAGGCCCTCGGAATTCAGAATCGCTCTCAAATATTTCGGGAATGCAGGTCAGAGCAGATTCCTTTGAAAGTGTTGCAACTTTTTAAGAGCCTGGGACCAACTTTAATTGCGCTGACCTATTTCCTTAATGCGCCCATCGAGACTAGTTAGCTCTCGCGTTTGCCGAGGCATGTGGCAAAAATAATCGTCGAGGGTTGCAACTCTATATAACCCGCGGCTCGATAAACTCGGTCGCCAGCAAGAAAACAGGGAAATGCCTTTATTGCTTACGGGTTGAGATTTTTTAAAAACTATGTCGAATAAACAAATTGGCGTTGTTGAGAACAGCCCTTCACGAATCATATTGATTACAATTTTTGGCATAATAAGGGTGAATAATTTTGAACGGCATGTCATTTATTTTGTAAATGGAGACTGCTGATGAAATGAGTCCAAATACAAAGTGCAAGGGCCTGAAGGATTTAATCAATATTCTATTTTTTTCTAGGTTTTACCGTTTTTAATATGAACTTAATAATGCTACTGCTTGAAAATATTCAATATTGCGAACAAAAAGAATATAGTTCTTGTTCAAGTCCAATTTCAATGTGTACGTAATGTTATAGACCAGGTTTAGGAATAGCGGGGGTATTGAAGATTAGTTTATGTAACATTTTGGATTAAACTAAGTGAAGTAGAAAGTATCTAGACACGAGAAAAGATTTATTTCAATGCAGGATGTTAAGTTGTATTTAGCATATATATATATATATATAGGATATTTAGTATTTAGGCCTTATAGTGGTGTCTGCTCTTAGCCTCCGTGTCCATTCCTACATTGAATAATTGGTAAAGAGCGATTTCAATGGAAAATTTGGAGTCTATTTATGCTCTGCTTCATATAATAGTTTTTAATTTTCATCAGTAGAAGAACTCAAAAGCAATGTACGAATAAAGCTTTTAAGCTATAAATAAATTGATACTTCATTAAAGCATTGAATCACATTAAAACTGCTCTAAATGGTAAAATTTACAACCCAGGAGTATTTTTAAGGTTTGATTCGTCTTCGTATAACAGGAATCTGACGTCTTTGGTACCTAGAGTAGCGGTATCTAGTCCACTCCCGCGCCTACTTTTTCTTCTCTTCCCCTGTCTGTTGCCTACAAAGGAATCTGGAGCTCTGGTAGAAGGGCCGGCGAAGGATAGTGGCACCTTCAAGAAATACCATTGAGGAAGGCAACGGGAAACCACCTCAATTATCTTTCCATGAAATTATAATGGACACAGCGAATGGAGCATTGAGTCCTGGAAACCACTGGGGGCGGGTGTCGTGCCCTACAGCGAGGGAGGAGACATGGCATACCTGGCCTTCACCGTCGTCAGGACACGAAATATTTACGCAGCAGAGTCAACAGCAGCAGAAAAGAAGGCACCGAAGGGGACTGTTCTAATGGAAGCGTTTGGAGGATGTTGAGGGCAGGGAAGCTGTAAAACATCAAACAAGAAATGTGGAAAGTCAAGATAAATGTGGGTTTGTGTTGAATAAGATGGAAAGATAGTGAGTAAACCAAACGGCTGCGGGAAGAGCCGAAAATGAAGGCGGGAGGATGAGCCTAAATAAGGGAATAAGTTTGACCCGATCGGGGCCCAATCATCAGTGGTTTTTCAATCTTCAAAATGATTCTTCAAAAAGAAAGAATTTGATGGTGGGCAAGCTATCTACCTACCGATTGATAATGCAGTAGATACATTTTAGATATTAACATTATTTTATAATAAACCAAGAGAACTTAAGATAAACATTCAAAATTTTTAACGGGATTAGTTGTGTAAGTTAAATTAAGAGCGGTTTAAGACTATGAGTGAAGGACGGAAAGAAATGAAATCGTATTTGTGCAATCCACTTCTCACTATATGCTTTTTGCTTAGCAATACTCGTAGATCTATATGCAGCATCGCCAGTTTTTGCTTAATACTCGCGCAAGTACATAAAAAATTGTGCATATGCTATATTGAAAAGTCAGTTGTCTAATACGTACATTTATCAATGGTTTTCAGGATCACGAAAGTATGGCTAGGTTAATCTTTATCATCAGTTATTGTGAAATAATATTGTCTCATAGGGTATTTTGTGTTTTATATATTTGAATATAAAATCAGTCAAAAATATCATTGTTATATACTCCCAAATCACAAAATTTTATTTTAAAAATCGTTTTTCTATCACAAGTAGCAAAAGGGGAATAAGAACCACAATTAATGGGTCTAAGTATTTTAGCCGCTCTTTTACTACTTGTCTGAAAGTTATAGTAAAGATTATGATTCTCTTACGGCTTTAATCTAAAATTATCCATTTATTATTTTGAAATGACCATGGTCAACATCATATAGTTTATACAACCAATATTTGTCATGTTTCGGAGTGTTGCACACATACTTAACTAAAATGGAGATAATAATCTCTAACTACCTTTTTTACTGTCGTCTTTAAACTATTTGCTCTTGCCACTCTCCCCGAAACACCACAAGGAGTCATCTTCGTAATTTATCTTTGCAAGTTTGTTGCAATCATCAAGTTATTTAGAAAGTGATCTCCCTTCACATATTTTTCCTCCAATGTCCCCTCGTGGCAAATTCTGCCGCATGCGGTGGGTGATTACTCAACTGGAAGCAAAAAAAACTCAAGGTTTATGATCATTTTTTTAGAATTCGTTATGATGTGCAAAAGGCTTATATATTCGATAATATTGTAACAAAGTTTGTACGCAGTGGCAAACCGTATTTTATCTGACATACATAAGGCTACAAATCTTGAAAAAACCTCATTAACAAAATCTTTTTGAATAAAATTGGTAATTTTAGGCTTGACTTTGTGGGAACTTATCCAGAAAAAGCAACTTTGTAAAATTCACTTAATGTGGAACACATTCTCCATTCCACTAAAACACCTACGGCATTAAATGCGCACGATTCTAAGAAATAGGTATACAAGAATTTTATTGTTGTTTCCATTACCTCCCCACACTTTCATGAGGCTCCTTTTCCCGATTTCTTAATTTCCTCTCACCAACTTAAGCTCCCCTTTCCCAGAAAAGCTATACCATTAGTTGAGATTGTGACCGCAGTTGAACCTTTTTTAAGAGGACAATGCAATGTGTTTTTCCAATTTTATGTGATATACAAAACCTTTTTCCTCTGAAACCCCTCCCTGACCCTACTCTTGTGTAATCCCTAAACATCTTATTTCGCCCCTATATCTTTGCCCAATAACCAAATCGTATATATTTGAAGGTAAAGCTCGACAATTTACCCGAACATAATAAAAAAATATATAATATATTGAAAATCGGGGCGTAAGATTAAAACATTGAGTGGAATTAACAAAGTTGCAATTTTTCTTTCCTTAAAACCTTTTGATTTATTCTTCATCTATTATTACAATAGAGACCATACAGTTAACCAGGGAATTTTTTTGCATGGTGATTGAGTTTATGAATTGGTTAATTGAAGGACATTTTTAATTAAGTAAAATAATCAAGGTCCCCATGAGAAACAATGTAGACTAAGAAATATTTTAGAAAATTGTGAAAAAAAATTACACAAGTTTAAGGAAATTTCATCTAGATGTCAGGACTATGTCATTTTCAGTAAAATATCTGTAGTACTAGTAGTGGCAGCGCATGCGGTCAAATGACGATGGCAAAACAGGTTATCCCCGAGTTCATTTTCATAAAAATAGCCGTCGAAAATCCAAGGTTTTGTACGAGCCCTTACGCCAATGGAGGACTATTGTCAGGAGAACTACGGATTAATGGTGCTGAACTACATGTATCACGAAAAATTTGTAATGCTGACCTCACGGAAACGATCCCCAATTGTCCAGATCATATCAATGAATTTTCGGGGAAAAACAACCAAAATTGATCATTTCCACAATTTGATGCCTTGGAAATAGCCAAAATAAGTTTTACAGCAGGTTTCATAAATGATCATTGGATCTCAGGGTGCTTAAAAACCTCCATATTCCTATCATATCTGTTTACACATGAATGGGTGTTATCTTGAATTTTTATTATTCGTTATTAATACAAAAACTGAAATGGCACATTTGACTCGTTATGTCGCCATTCAACTTCATTAAGTGTGTTGAGGTATACTCATCAAATAACTTTCAAGTCAATACGGCTTACTTCGAACGCAGCTTGATTTCACATCTAAATCTTATTTTGAAAATACGTCTATCATCGTGACTCTTCATGCATGCCTACACAGCTAATGATAAGGGCGTACATTGCTTTTCCTCGACAAGTGAAATATGCAAAAAGTTATCCTTTTCAACACCTGTAGTGTATGGTATTGGTAATATTATTGGTTTCGTGTCAGTGAGAAACCTAGATGACGAATTCATATTGTTTTTATAGAATTCCGTAAAAATATGTATTTATATGCCTTATTCAATTGAAATCAAATACCAAAGGCAGGAACAGATCATAAACACTTCATAAATTTTATTAAAGATCCTCAGTCCATATTCACCTAACTATGGTTGCCTCCATAGGTTACAGGCTATAACGTTTGGGAATCGTGAAATAGAATAAGATAAGGGAACTCATAGATGGCTTTACATTTGTTCATCATTCTGCCCTCTTAACATTAAACTTTCATGTCTCTACATTTCAACACTCACAATCCCCACACTGCAACAAATAAATCCCTACTACACCACCTTCCTTCCCCAAATCATTTCTAAGTTCACTCCACCTATGCTCACATCTACTTGGCTATAAATATAGAGATTGTCCCAAAAGTAAGTATAATAAATCTGGGGACAAATTTATTGCATATCAAAGGAGGAATTATTAAAATTCTACATATGAGTACCCTTATGTATCGACACAATAATGCCATTACCTCCGCTAGTTATGGTATGCTTCCTGTAAGGCATTAACAGAACCCTCGTTCAGGCACCTCGTCATGACCTCTCTGACATAATCCAGTGGTCCAAAATGGTACTTGAAGAGGTTTTCCTTAGATTGTACACAAAGACCCATGACTCGTCACCAGTAACCATCTATTCTAAAAATTTTTTTTCTTTCTCTCTTTTTGCCTCTTTCGCCGTAGTCCCACGGGAAGATTGTCACATAAGCAGTCTTCTGACAGTTTCTTGGAAACCATATTGGCACATATTTCTCATGGTTAAATCTTCTTTCAGAATGCAATGCACTGTTGTTCTCTGAATATTGCACTCTTCTATTAAGCTCCTGACACTTGGGGGTCCATCAAAATTCTGCATGTGTCTCACGTTTTGCATGTTTTCGTCAAACTGTGTTGTTGATAGATGCTCAGGACATTCTTCATCGTCAATCTACTCATTACCTTCCCAGAACATCTTGTGCAAGCAGAAAACCATCACTTGGAACATTTCTCCATCTCATGGTCATGGTCTCTGGACCAAAATTTCGAAGCTTAACTCACGATTTAATCGAATATCATTGCTCCATGGGAAGTGCCATGGTGAAATCGTAGCGTGACCCTTGAAAAGGGGTCCAGTCTGAGAGCAATCCGCACACTATAAATGCATACAGTCAACTGATGTGAGTCGCGTTGCTTTTCCAAGATTCTACCATTACTTTTCCCACCAATAATCACCCCAATCCACCCATCTGCATTGTTGACCAAAAATCATTCTACTTATTTTTTGGATAGACCCTGTCTGACACCACTCCGGACTAAAGAAGTTGTATTGCGTATGTGATGACGACAATACATTGCCATTGTACCTAATGATTTACTGTGGAAAATTACAATCACTATTGCATATTTATGTATATGGGATGAGAATCAATATTAATAAAACAAAGGTTATGAGATTTTCCAGAAAGAAAAAGGCTAAGCTAAATATTAAAATAGGCGGGGAAAAATAGAGCAGGTAGAACAGTTTACATATCTCGGAAGTGTTTTGGACCAATACGGTCAAAGTAGTAGGGACGTAAGGAGAAGAATTGCTCTAGGCAAGGAGACTTTTTAAAGGAGGAGGGAGTTGATGACGGGGACGTTGTGTAGGGATGTGAAGACAAGACTCGTAAAAACTCTGATATGGAGCGTAGCTATGTATGGTGCGGAAACGTGGTCACTGAAGCAGGAGGATAGACGTAGATTGGAGGCTTTTGAAATGTGGGTGTGGAGAAGAATGGAGAAGGTGAAGTGGACCGAAAGGAAAACGAATGAGGAAGTACTGGAGGTGGTGGGTGAGGAGAGGGGTTTGTTGAGAGAAATCCTATGGAGGCAGGAAAAATGGATGAAAGGCGTATTGAGCGGTAATGGATTGTTGAAAAAGGTAATAGAAGGGAGAATGATGGGCAAGCGAGGAAAGGGCAGGAACAGGATAGGGATGTTGGACGAGGTGAAGGAAGGAAAGAACTACACATAGATGAAGAGGGAATTGATGTAGAGTAGGTTGCTGGATTGGGTTTTGATTTTTGAGTTACAAAATGTTTATTTGATAGTTGTGTCCATCCAAAAGCCTACCTTAACCGGTAGATTACCTAATAATAATTGCATATTTAGGAATATGGTCATCTCCTTGGTCCCTCCACGCAGGTAGGCGCCCTCTTATTCCGAATCGCGTTTGCTAAGACGTAAGATGAATAACATTTGTCTCAGTTTGCTCTTGAGGTCACTCTCATGATTAAATGATGTTTGGGCGATAAGAAACCAGAGGTGCTACCTTTTTTTACGCGTTATCCATGACGTTCTTGCAGCACTGATTGCGATCATGGATCTTGCCGCTCAGCTCCAATGATTCGTGGTGGCGCCAGGAGTCTCGTCACGTTTGGTTTCGGGCCGCAAAATCTGATGAATGATGATTACGTTTTCGTTATCTATGGCGTTAATTTTATTTTTTGCTCTCTGGATACTCCTATTGCCCCGTGAGCTCCTGGGATCGTGATAAGCCATTCTGGGCTTTTAATCAGGTTTCCCAGTGGCCGAAACCACTGGGGTTTACACGGTAATAATAGATACGATAAAGTGTGCGCGAGGCGTGAATAAGCGTGGAGGCCCTACAGAAAAGCTGTCACCAAAAGTTAAGTAAGCTACCCTAGCTTTTAGGCTTCGTTTTATAAAACCCTTATAGTTTCATAACCATTAATGAAAACTCATCTCGCATGTGTGGATTGCCTTATAAAATTTAGTAAATGAACGCATTTTTTTATCAGTGGCTTCTATTATTGCCCCCTATTTAAACCGAACAGCGAATGCGTGATGTAGAATCCAACTCCAAGCACACATACACTACAGAAACAATAGCAGGAAGGGTATTGTACTTATTGATTAAGCACTAGATACTCGTAATAATGCGCAATTTGGTACATCCATCCTCTCTGCAGCTCACAACGAACGATTTACAATTACCTCAGGGGAATCCCATAGCACTACGATGGTTTTATTGGCTTGTGATCTTGATACTAATTAAAAAATAGGATCCCCATAATTTGAACACTGAATGCAGTGTTTCTATGCATGTTACGAATACTCTGATTAGTAAGGTGATACAGACCAAGAGTGTGATAGCGATTTGTACCGTGTAACCCCTGGGATATTTGACCCTAGTAACGGTGAAAAGGTTAATTTCTCTAGCATCTGAGTTATCAGAACTTATATTTAATTTCATTTGTGGTATAATAAAATAATGTTGCCTGATATTTCGTCCAGCCTCGTAATTTAAGGGAACTTTAGACATAAAACTCTTACCATCCCGGTGAGATGATACTATGGATTATTGGATGCAAAGTATCTTACTTATATTTTGTCTTAGTCACCTATCCTTCCGAACAGTTAAATCTTGACTTGCATTTTCAGGAGAAAAGTCCCTTCCTCAGCTACCTTTCCCATTTATTTGTTTATCCTTACGTGTCTTGAGATACATAATATTAGAATGGATTAAACGATGGCACTTTCGAATGAGTTACTGGCGATAATCCACCTTTTTAATCCGTGATATTGAGTCCCTTAATCTAGGTTCCATTCTTTCGTATTTTATATCTGTTCCAGTTTTTTCCTAAGTAAAGTTAAAGCATAATACTTCTGCCATAGGTTTGCCGTTCAGAACTCAGGTTTACATTGTTTATCAAGAAACCGATTCACTTCATATGAACTGATTGAAATGAAGTTCACTGTCGTCAAGATTCAACACAAAACACTGATTCATGTCTCACTCGACAAGCTACGATGTGCAAAATTAAGCAACAATTGTAAGTGCTTTAACCGTAAAGAGAATGTCTAGTTTTGCAAAAAGAAGTCCTGAATTTTAGCCATGCGTGAGAAATCGGTAGATAACGGTTGCAATTTGCAGTCCTTGTAATAGAAGTGAATCTAATGGTCTGTGGCTAAATCAGACAAAAAGATGTGCTCAGGACATTATATTATGGTTCAGAAGTCATTTCATAACCGTTTACTTGACAATGAACGGATGGATGGAACCATTAATTCAATAGCGGTTTCGAAAACTAAAAATGTTCAATTTTAGTCATCATTCAAAGTTCTTAGTTATAGAAGAATATAAAGCGGAGAAAACTTATTGAATAATTATAAAATTAAATGGGTGCATAGAATTTCACACTTTCCCGAAGTTTTTAATTCTTCTCTCAAATACGATAGGCTAAAAAAGGGGCAAATTTCGAAGACAAAAATTTTCTGAGGAAACAAAACCACTGTCGGTGACTCCTAAAATAGAGTATTTTTAAAATTTTATTCACATCACTAACCAGAATTATTCCGATCAGCTGTCTCAAAATTGTTCCACCTTAGTATTTTTCACTTGATTTTCCCTGAGTTCCTTGGTTTTCAATGAGGGTAATTTAAAACGAAAGAAGTTCATCTATCTTTTGAGCTTGTTCTTTGATTATTTTAGCTTGCTTTCCAACCGCTAAAACGGACTATATCAAAAGAACCAACCTGGTAAGAACTTGCCCACAAAGTTTAATATCTGGAATTCATGGTTCAGCGTGGACAATAAAAGATACTATGCCCAAAAGGCGAAGGGCGCTGCACTATTTTAGCTGACGAATATCAACTGATCATGGCCTTCCATGTTGGCCTGATTTACCTGGCTCGTATTTGGAAATTAAGAGAACGCTTAGTTTGGTCGAAACCAATGTCAATGAAGCTTGATTTTTGTTTCATGATTTTGGTGTGGAAACGTGGAAATGTAACGCTAATCAGGAGTCGTGTACTGTATTTCTAGGCAAGGTCATGGTCTGTATTCAGTGTTGTTGAAGTTTACATGACGCAGCGTCATAACATGTCATCACTGCTCTTTGTTCAGTTAAGATTTTTTAGTATTACCTAGAAAGGTACCTGTAGGGTTTCTTTACATTATATTTTTTGAAAAAATGTTTCATATTTGCAGTGAATTTCGAAAAATATATCGATCTGGAAAATGATTACAGAAGATTATATCATTTGAAGGTAGTCATTCTCTGAACAATAAAAAAAATGAAAAAAATATTCTGGGAAAAGACACATTTTAAATCTATTGTCGTGAAATTCGACGAGGCCATGATCTCATAAGTGAGTGTTATTTTCAATATTGGCAATAAAACCCATGTACAGTGAGTCATTGCAATAATTTATAACTTCATTACCAATTCTGAGAAAGATGCATTCTACCCAAGTAGGAGAACCAGGTGGATCGGGTACAAGTTGAGGCATATTGGATTTTTGAATCATAATCGAAAATGAGGCGTTAAGGAAAAATACGCCAGGTAAACAGAGATACTGGGTGGGCCTTCTATTAGGGTGTAAAAAGGAGTTAGCATTAGAAAGAGAAGAGTTGGAGGGCTGCGAATAAATCAGTCTTCAGATTGAATGCTAATAATGATTACTAATATTCAGATTTAACGTTTATGTTGAACATATCAACGTTTTTGGCAGTTAAAAAAATAAATGACTTAAGAGAAGTTTTCCATAGGTTTTAATTTGATCACAAACTTACGCATGCATTTTGAATAGAAGTATCTTTTGAACTTATCTGCCCTTTGAAATGTTAATTAAAATACCCAACTTCCCGAACATATCTTGTTTTACAACTCGGGCATCAATAACTATTATTTTTTTGCGAACACCCGTTTTCAATGTCTATGGGAAAAATATTTCATATGATCATTTTGGATTTCATATTTTTAATATCGTGTTTTAAAAAATAGAACTTCTTAAATTACCATAGGTGTACTCCCCCCTCAAATCAGGTGGAACTGAATTTTTGGGCAATATTTAGAACCTTACGACCTACTCGAGGTGTGGAACGAAGACTAATGGCAAATCTTTGAAGATGGGAGAACACTCTCCTGGTGACAAAATCGATGTCACAACATACCGTTTTACAAATGTTAATTGATAATTTGCCTTTTGTTGACTCTGTGTTCGCTTGAAGCATTAATATAATTCTTGTTCACCGTTTAAATAGCACTCGGAAAAAGTGTGGTATTAAAAATTAACAGTGTGGTGGAAACGGTTTCAGGTGTTACTCGGAGTAAGTTACCTATCACGGTTATAATGAAATTAATTCTTTAAATTTATCTAATTATTTTTATTAATCCCAACTATTATATAATACGACTATTATATTATTTTTCATATTATTATTATATATATATATATATATATACTATGCGGCTATTATATCAGTATTAATATATTAAACTGATTAAAACTAAATATGCATAAAACTCTAAATGGATTTAGTGGAGTGCTTGTATAATGTACTGTAATTCCTTGTCTTTGTGAGATACTTGTCTATTTATGCATGTGACTCGAGGCTGTAATCTCATCATTTATTGTCGTTTAACTTGCTTTTCAAGTACATTGAGATCATTATCTATATTTGAAGGGAAAATTCAAATCCAACGTAGTCTGTCTCTTGTGTATTCATATTCCATGTAATAATTATAGTTGATAAACCTATTTTGGTTCTAGCCATTTTCTGAAATACAAGTCGTATACTATATTCGTATTATCTAGCGTAACGCCTCAGCCAATTGACTGATTTCTTTGAAGGGAAATTAACCTGGCAGACCTTGACCGTACATGTTTCGGTATTATTTATGTATTATTTTACACCAATCCCGAAAAGGGGAAGAAAAAAGAGAATTTTGAAGGAGAACATGACTGCGTTGGTATTGAAGGTAACCGAACGAGACTAAGACTGAGCGCTCTGCTCTCACGGAAAGGATAGGAGAAGTTAATTGGAGGGAATGACGATTGCAGTTATCCAGCGGGAAGTTATATTTTTTACCTTTTGATTGTTCTTCATGGTATTAATTCCATGTGCGGAGACTCAAGTTAAAAATGCCGTTGATTTATCGCGGCTGTCTTTAGCAAGGTGAATGTATGCTTCAAAAATATATCTATCACATATTTAACAAATATATTCAGCGGTAATATAAAAATGACCCTTTTTTATAACTGAGACATCTACGCGGTGCTCTATGAGAATGAACTCTCTCTCTCTCGAGAACTCTCGACAGACTACAGACGGATGAAGCCAAGACAGCCAATTAAGACATTTGAAATTGAATAACATCGTGTTCGCAAGCAAATTTCTCAGGTTTTCAATTATTAAGGAAGCATTAAAACATTTTGGTCGGAAAAAATTAGAGAAGTTTTTCATGGAGCTAACCGAGTTTTGAAAATTGCATATTCTGTATTAAAAAGGCCGAGAATATTTAACAGGATACCAAAAACAGAAAGTTTTGCCTGAAAAATAAATTAAATATAGTTGTAGTATTTTGTGATAAATGAATGTGGATGGGATAGTAAGCACTTAGTAAAGGAAAATAAATGACTAATTTAAATTTTTGGATGTGATGTTCGGAAGTAGTATACGATGCATACTTCATAGCGTTTCTGTAAAAACCAAAACTGACTTCAATACCCTTACATTAATGACATTCGTTCTTTTAAATATGGAGCCTCACCATTATCTCCGAGATTTAGCATTATTCTATACTACAAGAAACAAATTGATGGCCAATATCACTAATCTCCAGTCCAGGCTAATTTTTCCAAATTCACGTGTTTTAGATGCCCTTAGATATTATAAATTTTCTCCGTACCTTCAAAGTGAGGCAGTGTTATGTTTAGGAATTACTAATGGTCTTGGTATTGATACTTTCGGCGTTTTAATTTTGTCTCAGAAAAAGCTTGGTGGAGATTCTATTTATAGGTTCCAGCAACAAAACTTATGAAATATTCATTATAAACTGAGAAAATGTTTCTAGATTAACAACATTATTAAAAAAATTGAGTTCATTCCGTGTGTTGGTGCCGAAGGATTAGTACCATGTAGCCGTATGCTAACTTCCCAAAAATAATAATTATTGTTCTCCATAATCTAATTAATTCCTTAAAACTCTCCGTTTTATTGGAATACGTTTATCCAAGAAAACTAGTGTTTTTTCCGATTATACGCCTAGCTGTAGTCGGCCATTCAATAGCATACTGAACTCTTTATTTGTGTGGAAATCTTACTTAATTTAATCTCTGCCTGCTTTTCATTCTGATACAAGCTTTTACCCTACTCTATATATATATTAGCCACTCTAAATTAATTAAAAATTAATATACGTTAAAGATCTCTTTAAATTTAATAGAGGAAAACTCTCTTTCCCATAAAATATCGATATCCAAGACCAATCTCTATTTTCTTCTCTACCTGTAATCGGAATCATAAGGAGGTATCAATAATACACCATTACTAAAAGTGCCCTTATTTAGTGACACGGTCATTAAAGGTATATGCTCTCCTAAATCAAACACCTTGTCGATATCCAGTAAGAAGAATGAAACTCCTTTTTCTTCTATATTGCTCAATATTAATCATTCTCATAATTGATATTTTGTTGCAAGTTCCCGTTCCTTTTCTAATAATCAACTGATTCGAAATGTTTTCGTGCTTTCTTAGCTTTATTCCTTCATCCCTTATCAAGTCGAAGTGCGCTAGTAGATGGAAATCAACGATAGTTCCTTTGTTTCATGATAATCTATACAAACCATGGGGAATCCACAAAATTGGCTAGGCTTGCTGATAAAGAAGCTTTTGTTTAAAAGTCATTCAAGTAGTAAAGATGAAGAATTGCGTTAGGAAATGAAGCTTTCACAAGGAGCAGGGAATGGATGACAAGGACATTAAGTGACGATGTTAAGAAATGGCTGGTCTAAACGCCGATATGGAGCGTGGTTTCATGCGTCGCGGAAACATGATCATTGAAGCCAGATGATAGACATAGATTGCAAAGCTTTTGAAATTTTACTGTGGAATAGGGTGTAAAATATGAAGGTCACAGAATGGAAAACAAGCGTGGAAGGTATGATGGGGAGAAGAGAGGGTTGTTGGGAGAAATAAAAAAAGAGACAAGAAATATAGACGTAGTAAGGAAATGGCTGGAAAGATGGAGAATTTGGATTTTCTAATAGGATGTTGAAGACTGTAATAGAGGGGAAAACGTAAGCAACAAGAAAGAGACAGGAATAGATAGGTAAGTTGGCCTTAGACAGGACGGCGGTATACGGAGTTGAAGAAGTGTTTATGTTAGTTTCGGATGTCAGATTGTGTTTTATAAACAGAGATAAGGGAATTATAAATATGTATATATATATATATATATATATATATATATATACATATATATATTAAAGCCATGAGACAAAATAACTGTACGCTACACGAATGGGCTCTATTTAACAGCTTTAATCATTTATTTCCTTAAGAATAGGATTTTAATGATACTTACAAATTTCATTAAAACTTGTCATCGAGTAAGAGAAAAAAATCGTATTTTGTTTGATTAATCAATATCTACTCAATTACACGCGTTATACTGTAACAATTTAAAACTTCACCCTTTGATCTTCATCCTTCGATCTAAATTAACAGAAAACCGGAGAATCATGATAATTTCAATGTATAGCTGTATCTTATGGATTGTAAGTTAAAATTTCGGATTTTAAAACGCATGATAATCTTGAAAATAGATTCCTTAAAATGTCTCATTGTTCATCAGTAATTATAATGAACAATGGCGCTTGTACTGAGTATTTATAATGCAGAATTATTTAAATAAATTGAGGCAAAGATTGTAAACAATATTACGGCAATATACAATAAACTCATTTTTTACATATACGCTATTTATGAAGCCTGTAATTTTTTTATCTGGATTTTTCCGTCAGCTGCGCGAGTTGTCAACGAAACCACTATAACGCCGTTTTTTACTATCAAAGTCGGACATTTTGTATCTGAAAAAAGAAACGAATTTCGAGAAACACGCAATGATTATTGCTTGGGTGAACAATTTTGACTATCTATAGAATAACAACCAGAGCGTAAATAGGAGTGGGAAGTAGTGTGTCACATGATTTGAGTTACGTTTTTATTTTCTCTTCGAGGACTTGACGAGTCTGAAAGTTCTTAAAGATAGGAATATGGGTTCAAATACTATAAAGCCACTAAGATTTTGATCATGGAAAATATCCTTTAAAAATCAGCTTTTCAGTTGTGTGAAGAGGAGTTTAGACTTTCTTATGATTTCTGGTTTCTGGTCTGTGGTTGAAGGAATAAAAAAAGTTTTTCGTGCTAGTTTCTTAGTAGTTATTCTTGATGAAACGATATAAATTAACTATTTTAAGTTTCCAATCAATTTGTTTTCTGTTGTCGAGCTAGTTAATGTAGTTATTAAGAAAAGTTAGTGTTTTAAGGAACATAGTGTTGACCAATTAATGGGCTGAATTTGAGTGTTGATAATTTTTAAATTTTAATGGGAATATAAGTGGTTATATAAATCAATTATACTAGATTTAGGCATGATTGTTGTTATTTCCGACAATCATGGTGGAATTCTATAGAAAGTACGGGAAAAATGCAATTCTTTACTATTCTGAATAGTGAAATGGAAATTAATGTAAAACTTATATTTTGCACAAAAATATAATGCTCTAAATTTATTTTCTCTCTCTCTCTCTCATTGCAGGTAAGGAAGATTTTTGTCCATTGGCATCTACATGATTCTCCCTTCTCCCTCCCTTCACTTGCTGTTTGCTGTTGATCAATTTTTTGGTAAGCTTTGCCTTTGGCACAAACAACGTCCTGCTTGACGTCCCTGTGCGTATACGTAGAAATTATTTTGTATTAGATGTATTCTCATTCGTCCGAATATCCAAACATATGGAGCCCAAAACCCAAATCCCATATTGTGTTTTCCTTCGGATGCAGAATTCACCATTGGTGAGCTCCCGAGTTCAGTGGAGTGTGAGACAATATCTTGGGTTTAAACTATTGAAATAGATCATACTGTAGCATTAGGTAAATGTCGAGTTATTTAAAAATATGGAACATAAAAGATAGATATTCGTCATTATTACAAAATAGACGAATTGAATTCAGCGACCCTGAACACTTTATATAATTAGTAGTTACTCCGAAATTTCACGAAGTGCATTCCTTTGAAGAATATGAGTACACCTTAAAGAATCTTTAGGCTCTACCTTAAACAATAGTTACTTAAATAAACAGATTTTAGATAAACATAAAGGAATTGGGTTAGTTTACCCTTTTTTGCCTAAACTCAAGTTGGGTGAAAAAATATAAGATGAGTGGGAAAAATTCTCCCTTTAAGAGTAAGTAAATGGAATTCAAAGAAGATTCAGTAGTTTTCTCGAAATTTGCCTAGAAAAGGAGATAAGTGTTCCATCTGGTTATTTGGGAAGCTGAATGATTGGAGCCCCTTCTGTTACGACCAGAGTTCATTTTATCGCCATTACATTACTTTGAATTTACAAGCTTACAGATTTTTGAAATATTCATTACTTTTGTTATGCAATAAAATTCATCAACAGTGTTTATTTAATAAATAGTTGGCGTCATGGACTTTGCCGTTCGCGTAAGATTCAACCATGGCTTTAATGACTCTAAGGTGGACTGGCGTTACCCAAAATTGGGTGACAGCAGCAAGCTTGTCAATTCAAAATTTTAAATTAATGAAATTAGGAATATTTTAAAAAGTTCTACAGTACAAACAAAGAAAATCGGGGTTGTTTTCATCGAAAGACTACCTTTTTCCGGTGGAATATCAATAATACAACAAATAAACTTACAAAATCAAAGTTTTCATGGTCGCCTACATAATTGAGGGGATCGTTTCAGAAAAATGGATACATTCATTGTTGAGGGACTTAAAAAATATCAAGTGAACTGGGTTAATTAAAATAGGATGAAAAAAAATGCACCGATTTCATGTAATTTCATTTCATGTAAGGATTTCCTAATTTGGAAAAGGTTTTATACTCGTATTATTTTCCCTAAATTTAACAATAACTTTTGTACTTACACTTAGATGTGGAAGTAATGCTTTGCAAACCCCTAATATTGTACTACAATGGTTTTTGTAATCGTAATTTACCAAATTTCTTCCTCTAATTTTTCAGACTATAAGCTAATACTAGTGCCATTAAAGGCCTTTAGATTCAATAGAGATAGTGAAAGTAAAACCCACTACTGTAATCAATTCAATATCCTTGCCAAACATAGCAGAACTCGATCAACCGACGGTCAGAATAACTAACTACTTACGGTGATTTTATTATGAGTCGTAGAGTTGCTCATTATTTCGATGAAATTTAGTGCATGCTTTTTTTGCGTAATTGTGTTGAATTATCATATTTATATTACACTTACTGCGTCTTTTACCGCATTTTTTAACTGTTGGTTAACACCCTACTTCTAGCTCTTCCCTTAAAAATATTCAGACTCCTATCAAGTCAGACTGATGATTTTTATTTTTTTTGGGAGGCTTAGTCACGCACTAAGAAAAGTCAGGATCGCGCTGTAAAGGAAGCAAGAATCGGAGGGATTTTTCGCCGGAGTGGTAACGATCGAGTGATAGCAAATGCTGTCGTGGTAAATTGTGGGTGCGTGACTCACTCACGCTAGAGTCAGATTAACCACGCTGGGCGTGGGCATTGCCAACATTTAAATAGTGAAATCGCCAATGAATGGCGTTAAGTTTGAAATACCTTGGAATATAAACCCAATATTTATAATTCATTCTATCCCTGATCACATCAAAGTATTGTCTTCATTTCCAAGCATTATCGCAAGATACCTCATTTTAGACTGTTCTCAAGTAAAATTATCATCCCCGGTGTCTTCATTATTTGTTGGATGCAGCAAGAATAATTTGTGATTGTCAGATACACCATATTATTTTTATAATTTTCCTATATTTACATTGAATTTTAAGTTATCCACCAAAACATTTTGATGAATTTAAAAAATTCTGTAGTTTGGGTCTTGCTAATTCCCGACCATGGGTCTGTTACCATATAATTTAGTTTTTCTAGATAATTTTTCCAATTATTCATGTTAATTATTGACAGCAAATAATCATCGTACCCTCGTCCAATCATCTTTACCTCCAATGGGGCTGATTGCATATTCTAACGATCTCCTGTTTCATAATTTATCAAACTGAATCCATCTACATTTAATAATACACTAGGAACAGAATTACATTATATAACCACGAGGTTTTTCCAATAGTTTAGCATAGAGGTAAGATCGTGCTGAGATGGCCTATGTGATGTGTGGATTCACGCTGTCGGGTTGGATGGGGTTCCTTTCCCCATGACGCCTGCGGTTTCACCGGGAAATCTTACGAGTATTACCGAGAAATCACACAGCTCGGGTGAAATTTTTGTTGCTAACGATCACTGGTATTCTAATCAGGGCATTTTGTCCAGTGGTTGAACCAAATATCAACTAGCCTATCAGGAATTGAACTTGGGTCCAGTTAAGAGTTACCTGTGTCACCCACCGGAATCGAGCCCGGGCAAACCAGTTATCAATACATTTCTCCACTCACCACCAATCATGCCCCATGTCACGGAGCTTTATTCAGCATTTAATTACTTTTGGGTGGGTAGGGAGTGTTGGTAACTCCGTGAAAATTACGTACTGAAACTTTCCTTTTTTCCCGATCCATCCCTCGTCCCCCGTCACGGCGGAACAGCTAAGGAAAAGCGACCAGGCGCTGGTCGAGTTGCACCCCTTATCCTCGCTCCCCCACACTGCAGCAGCAAGCAGCAGGTGACCCCTTCGAAGGGGGTGGCGGCCTCATTCCTCTTCTCGCCCGACGGCGGGTGTTGCTGGGACCGGGTCGAAGTGCGCGGCGTGCGTCAACTGTTTCTGCAAACTCTCCCTCATCCCCGCGCGCGCACCGAAAAAGGAAGTAGTGCTCCCCATACGCATCTCACCCTGTGTACTCTCTTACCCGTTCTCTATCCCATTTAACCCTCTCTTCGATGAGGAGAAGGGAGAGGGGTAGAGAGTACAGGATCCGTGAGTGGGGCGTGGAGAGGGAGTATGAGAGGGAAAGCCGGGCGAGGGAGAGTAGGGGCAGGGGGAAGGGAAGCTCTCACCGCCCGGCCGCTTTGCAACCACCCTCCCACCCCACCTCCCCGGGGGTGTTTCCGTGCGATCGAAATCCTTTGCGAAAGATAACAACCGATTAATGGCTTTCGGACCTGCGGAGCCCTAGATATAGAAGTTGGCGGAACTGGAGACGGTCCCTTGTTGTGCTGTTGTTCGGCGGGGAGGTCGGCGTACAAAGAGGTCCCATCGGAAGTGAGGGAGGGGTACGTGGGTGTGTGTGTGTGTGTGGAGTTAGGGGTGGGGTAGTGCGGGCTAACTTGATAACCCACCCCCAAACCGAGCCCCCCCTTAGTCGTCGCCCTATTCTTCCATTGTTGGAGGAGGTGGTCGTGGTGGCGTCGAGGGATGGGGAAGCGGGTGGGACCCGGGCGGGGAGCAAGGCAGGAAACCGGAAATGTGGCTTCCAGGGGCTGCGGTGAATAATGGGCCAGACCCTCACATGGTTGGCGTCCTTCGCTGGTGTTCCTCGGATGTATCCGCAGATATCCGCAATAATAAAATTAGCATCGTGGGGAATAAGTGGATGACGGACCGGATTTGAGCAGAACGGCCGGATGAGAAGGCATCGGTTCGCGCCGTCATATCTGTAGCATTCAAAAGTTAAGGTTAAAAGTGACTCCCCAAGTATTTACAACTCCATTATTATGTATGGTGTTCACATATTGCGGTCGAGAAATTTAACTTTTACTAAAAACAGTTACTTATCCTTTATCGCCTTTTAATATACTAAATGACTTGTAATGACTAATAATGAAATAATTACAATGACTAATATTGGTTAATAAATATATCTAATAAATATTTTGCAATAATTAATTAAGATCAGACACATTAAAGGCAACGGAATATGATTTAGAATGTACATTTTCTGTATTTGAAATCAAGGGATGATCTAATCTTAGGAATATGGTATTGTAATTAGGAAACAGTCTTATTTCAAGGAAACCTTTAGTTAAAACTTTCAAAATCTTAAGGTTATAATAGTCTAAATTTCCTAGTTTTTAAAGAAATTATTTTGCAAATGCAATGGCGTATTTTCCGAGTCTTTTATGAATGTCTAAGACCAATGGTGTCATCATAAATTTTTGAAAATTTTGATGGCATCGGTTTTAATCAAATATAAATGGAATAAGCTACCAACAGGTTAATAAATATTATCATCTCTGTTCATAAGATAAAATTAAATATAACAATATAAAACTTTCTATAAATATCCGCATTTGGTTACAAATGATTAAAGAAAAATTTAATAGCCCGAATAGAGTGCAAGAAAGGGTTTCCATGCCTCCACACACAGTTGTATCCTCCTTGGAATATCCTTTACATTTTTCGAAGTTCCCACACTGGAAAATGCACACACTCTGCCAATTTTGTCCCAAAGATTGACCTAGGAGTATAGAAAGCTGCTTATAAAGGTCTTGAGCTGTTTTCTCTAATTGATTTCTAATCGAAGCATCATCGCATCACGCAACCATACTTGAACGGGATTACGAGCGGCTAAGATTGACTTGTATACACGCGGAATTACTCACAACTCTTGAGCTTCAACAAAATCAAGTGAAAAGAGAAGCTAACAGTCAGCCAAAATCGTTTATGGTAGACTTTTAACGATTTTGTGTATGTGTGTGCTTGGCCCATCGTGGACAGGGAACGAATCCTCCGGCTATGAGAACTCTCTTGTCGTTGAGGAAAAAAGAAAGTTCTGGGCGTGATAGGGGAGAAGAGATTTCTGAAAGAGATTCCAAAAGGAAATAAAAGTAGGTAAGGTATATTTAGTGGGAGTGACTATAAGACTATGATGGAAAGGAAAACTTTGTGCAAATGAGGCAGAGTGCTGAAAATAATTGGTATGTTGGATGGAATTGATGGAGGTAGGAAGTATGTGGAGTTAAAGAATTGCAATGCAGAGTTTTATGGCGTTAAAGTTATCTTAGGAGGGGCTCAGGAGTATGACAGTGGTTAATATGCTGCCATAAAAACCTTACTTAGCTAATACACTAAGATTAATAATAATCACGTTTACATCCATCATTCTCGAATCTTAACTCCATCACTTGTCAACGAGTACAATGCCTTTTGTGGCGAGTTACTCAAGTTACAAGGAAAAGGAGTCACGAATGTAACGGATTAAAATTCACGCCACCGACACACTTCGCAAGGTTGGGACTGATGCGCACACTTTATCGTCTAAATGCAGTGCGTGACCTCCGAAGTGAAGTGCGTAAAGTATGCAAGCTGATATCTCTTTTGGGAGTAAATCGTCTGTAGCGTCAGAGAAGGGTTTTCCTTCGCGTCACCGTGGAATTGGAATCATCTTTACATCATTCTACACCTCCAAAAGCGCCGACCCCTCTGAACCTCCATCCGTTACCCAGGAAACAGCTGACTCGAATAATTCCGACCTTTAACTTCCTCTGTCATCTCCGCTCGACGCCATTTTGTCCCTGAATTCTTCCGGGTTGCACTCCTTGTCACGGTCACCACTGTCGCCTGTAGACCAAAGAGTGAGGACAGGTAGGAGTGAGCAAACACGAATCCGTTTCGGCGACCAATGCTATCCGAAACGCGATTTTCGTTCGAGCATCAGAGAAAGAACGATAGAGAAGAGCAGTTCGTATTCACGGATATAGTGGCTATCCACAAATGATTCACTACAGCGACAAAAAGGGTACCGTTGTACTGATAAACTCTACGAATTGAAAGAATATGGAAAGTCTTAGGTGCGGGTTTTCTCAGCTATCAATATCTGTAATGGTGAATAAGATTGGCGATGGGCCTAACTCGCGCTTACTTCGTGAAGATTCGTTATTGCTCCCTATAATCATCTCCATACCACCAATAACTACCCGCTATTTTATGTATAAAATTATTTTTACGTTAACTTTCGGTTAAAGTTGGTTGCTTAAAAAAATAAGGTGTTCCGCAACTGAGATACCCATAAACAAAAGCTATTAACCCTGCATTTTAAAACTGCTGACTGCTAATGATTTATTTTACTCGTGCTTGAGAGTGAAATCAAAATCTTATACTGCTATCACTGCAATTGACTTAAAATGCTTAGTTAATGTAAATTTCCTATTTTGAAAGTATTATTCTGCCAGAATAAAATCAATATCCAAATTCCATACACATAACATTGATGCGTCACTATTACTGCTCGAGCCTTCTGGGATATTGTTAGGTTCTATTAACCGCATCTACGGATTTCAAGCGATTTGCAACCTAAGTTATAGTTTTTTTTAGAAGTGTACGTAATTGATCTCGTTCTGCTGAAAAACTACTTAAATCCTTTGGAAGTCAAATGACATTAGTTTTGATTATCCTAATTAAATATTAACACCGCATATGGTAGAGGAATGCATTATACCGGAAAATATTACCACTACAATTGTGTTTTCAGAGAAAAGGAAATACTGAATCGGTAGCTGTGTGTTTGTTAAAATAATTCAAATTTTGAGATCAGAATTTGAAAAAACTGAAAAATAAACAGTGTGAATAGGTAATTCTTTTTTATTGGGAGGCGTTTGAACCTCCGCCATCGGTTTGTTTTGCCTATTCTTCGGTTGGGTCAAATCAAAAGTATTTTCCTCGTCCTTCACCGCCAAACAGACCTAGGTCAATTCGACGGGGACGGCGAAGGAGTGAGCATTCGAGAGAGTGGCGCGGGGTGTTTAGTGTGTCGCCGCCCCACTCTTCTTCCCCCAAAACTCCCCCTCACGGATGACACCCTCTCCCGTCGGTTTGTGCTCGGGAAAGGCGGTGGGTGGGATGGGAGAGAGCGAGCAATCGCCCACCCCTCCCTCCGGTCCTCTCCTCTCCCGACGGTGATGAGCCCCGCCCTTGTGCCAGGCGGGGGTAGAGAGTGGGGGTGTGTGGAAAGGAGCGTGGGGGCACAGACGGGAAAAGGAAAGGGCGGCGGGAGAAAACCCCGGCACTCGGGGGGATGTTCCCTCAACTCCCTCCCTCACGCTCCTCTCTCCGCCTTCTCCGCTCCCAGGAAGGCATGGAACTACCCTCCTCCGTACATACCATACAAAGACACACCTACGCACTCACCCAATCCTTCCACCCTCCACACCCATCCTCCGAACGCACATTCTCACCTCAATCCACACAGACACGTAGTCAGACGCACGCACAAGTTTACTTTCCCCGCGGAGCGAGTGGGGTTGGTAGTGACGCCAAAGAGGGTGGAGGGAGAAGCATAAGGTTCCTCATACGTACATACATACATCTATATATAATATATATATACATACACACATATATATATCCCCGTCCCGAGCCCGCTCTGCCCCCGGACAGAGGGGTTAGAGAGAGAGAGAGCTATCGATCGGGCTGCCCTTGTTGCGTCACTGGTGACGTGGGCACAGGGTCTCCGAGGTAGGGGAGTGTAGTTGGAGGAGGGGAGGGGAAGAAGTAGGAAGGAGGTGAGTATGGGGGTGGGGGAGAGAGAGCGGTTTAGTGCCCACACCCCTTTGAAAGGGGCGCTACCGCGGTTTATTCGCGCGCACATGACTGCGTGGGTGTGTGTGAGTGTATGTGTGTGCATGCCTTGTGCTCTGTGTGAATGTGTGTATGCTATATAAGTGTGTTCTGCGGGAATGGATCTGGGTGAGAGGCGAAAAAGAATCGCGTAAAAAGCCGCGTACGCGATTCCGAAGGGGAAGGCTCATGGCGAGTAGGAAAACCTTTTTGATTGCGCGATTAATTCGTCACCAGCGAGGAGGCGGCACCTAACGTTGGAGGCACCCGCCCATTCACTCTTGCACCCGTAAGGAGAGACACATTGGGCATCCTCAAGGAGAAGGCGGAGAAATATAAATGAAAGCCTCTCCACTCTTGAGAACGTTCGTTCGAAGTTCGGTCTCATACTCCTCCATGGTCCATTCGTTACAGATGAACTCGTGGTGATGATTTTTTTTACCACCCACGACTAAACGTATCCGGGCGTTCGGTTGCACGAATGTGTGACTTCCATTCGACGAACTAGTTTTTTGTGTGAGTTTACTGCTCCTCCCTCCAACTCCCATCCCCACTCCAATTGGCCGGGCTCTCTCCTCCCCGTGGCAATGCGTAACTCTCTTCGAGGGCGTCTGGGGCGATGACACGACGACTCCCGCCGTGCGTCTGCCACCTGCGCCCCGTCCCCGACGTGAAATCAGACCTTTCACCACTCTCTCGGTTGAGTGAGAATCGGACGCCATCTTCCTTCCAAGGGTTTATTGAGGGCATGCTGGGTAGGGGACTGCGGACTGGTTGACGCCAAGGGAAACAGGTAGTGTTTTGCTTGCGAAATATCACCGTCAGTAATCATTAATAGCAGAGGCACATTAATAAACTCTTTGATTGGTTTTAATTTTTATATGCGAGGGCAGAGCTTGACCCGGAATAAATCTTCGATCTGAAATGCACATGTGCAGAGTAATGAGGGAGTTCCCTTTTTTCTGCCACCTCTTGATACCCTTTGAAATTGTAATAGCCGAAAAAATGTTTCTGCTTTCAATTTCTTTCTCGATACTCGGATGGTATTATCTGAGATTTGAGCTCAAGAGGCTACGGTTAGTAGCCTATAACCATACGCACTAAAAGACAATGTCAATGTGTAGTAGTGCGTATTTTTCTGTTTTAAACATTTTTAAAACTAATTCATCAGAATTAGCATCCATACGCAGGCTACTTCCCCACTACATCCCTTTGCAGGCGGTTGATTTCGAACGTTAAAAATACATTATCCACAATGAATACATTATAGAGATCGATTCAAACGATAAAAGGTCTTCGAGAGAATTCGAATTTTCAAGGGCGTGAAGGAATGTACGATTATATCTTTTGTTGACGAGCGTTTTATTGGGGATTGTGCTGGAACACAAGAAGACATTTCCTATTAGGAATCGATTACAGCCGTAAACGCGATCTCAAAGCAGTATTTATGGTATGTGAATGGATTAACATGCTTGGAATTTTAGTGAAATCCAGGGAATAGTTGGCGGTGCACCATACTCGCACAAGAAATGATCGAACTGCAGAACTGTTGTTTATTTTATTTTCACTACACTCGGTTAGCTATTGCTGAAGATGGTATTCCTTACATGAAAATAAAATCGAAGTCTCCCAATATACACCAATGCACAATTCAAAAAAAACATCCCTACCAATAACTAACTCTGACCCAAACCCATAGCCGTGAATTGTGAATCGTGTTTCTCGCACTTGCTTGACAGAAAGGCTATAAACAGAACTCAAGTGATGCAGGTAGAATACGGCAATGAACAAAAGTAAATTTTGTGTTTATGTGTTAATCCGCGTCAAACCACGTGCGTTCACCATCACTTCGGAGAATTGCTATGGATCGATGTGTTTAAAATGCGCTCCTCGTGGGCCTAAAACTCAAAAAGTTTCTCTCTTTTACTATGGTTTATACTTTCTCTGCTGAACAATAGTCTTTAGTGTATT
Source organism: Hetaerina titia (assembly GCA_037158775.1). Lineage (NCBI taxonomy): Eukaryota > Metazoa > Arthropoda > Insecta > Odonata > Calopterygidae > Hetaerina > Hetaerina titia. Next base: position 67,528,766 of record CM073771.1, read on the forward strand.
TTTTTCCGTCGTGGGGACTCACAACGCACAGTTACTAACGAAATGAAAAGCTTAAAATACGCGTGACCTGAATGGCACAGCATGGTATCATATAAAACTCATGCAAGAGCAGTCCGAAAAGAATTCATTCAACGGTTTGAATGCAAGCTGTCTAAGTAGTAAAGGAGCTTGATGTTGGCGCGTGGCAATTGCATTATTTCTGAGCGATTTATAAAATCTGGATCCAGGGAGGGTGGGTGGGAGGGAGTCAAGGGAGAGGGAGGAGGTGGAAAGCCCGAGAAAGGGAGTCTTCATTCCCTCACCGATATTAATCGCCATTAGCTTACTCCCCCTCTTTAGTTTCCCAGATATACCCTTTCACCTCCTCCCCTATTGTCGCTTCCTTCGGGAGGTGACTTGAAAAGAACCTCCTGATGCAGTTGAGTTTCGCCAAATTACACTTTCCAATAAAATGATGTTACATCTACATGCTACATTGTAAACCGTCTCTAAGATATGCCGCAGTAACTGTCACTACATCTAAAATTAGGGTCATTGGTAATTTTTATATAATATAATAATATATATTATTTAGGTAATATATATTTAATCTTCCGACACACCGTTTTATCCCAGATGATTTGTTTTAATGAGTGTTTTATACGTTTCAGTGAGTTGGAAATTTGCTCCAAAAACACGAATTCTTTCAATTGACATGGTACATAGTGACAATGATGAGTACTAAAAGAGTACTTGGCTGTTAAAAAATATATATTTAATTTATCAACCGTTTTATAGCCGCATATCATCACCTAGATCATATGTTATTTCGTAAATAGTCGTTGATGAAAGATATATAGTTTAAAAACGGTAGTTTTGCTTTTTTATAGAACATGATATTTTCAGGTTTTCATTTCTTTGACTTTATTTTATGAATGAAATAAACTTATTTGCGTCGATCACACTCTTATTTCAAACCCATGGTACGACTTATATAAAAGTTACCTTGAAAATCTCTTCTGTGTTAGTCAAAACTTGGGCCGGAACATAAAAAGTGTTGGGGACTTTTCTAACTTTATTTAATTCATTTTGTTTTCTTACTAAGTATCATTGAGTTCAACCGAGTTCCACCGCATCGGAACATTAAACAATGGTGTATGTGATACAGTGGAAAAATTCGAATCTGTGACCCAATAATCTGCCCAATGGGGCCAGGAAAACTCCCATCACGTTTAACATTGAAATATTTTCCACGCCGATGAGAATTTATAGAGGACCGAGGCTTATTTAGGTCATTCCAGTCGCATATCATTCATAAATATACCTAGTTACGAAGCGTTGCTGATTCCCAGGATTGCTTTCTTCGCTGTGGCAACCATGCATCCATCCTTCATACTTGGGCCAACACCAGATATTAGTTCATTTTTCAAATAAAATTTATTGCTTCCTAAGAGTTGTAGAAAATGGTTTCCCGACTTCATTTTTGAAAAAATAGGTTTGTTCCAAAGACAATAATTAACCGCCGTCAACTCTTCGAATGTAATAGACTTATAATTTATGTGGATTGAAGAATTTTGGCGCTTTAGGTTTACCTTCCATACCAATTCATTTGAGAGTACAAATTCAGGTTTGTAGTTATCACTGACGTGCCTTTTTCAGATGATTGACCCATTTTAGTATTTTCAGAAAATTCTTTGGTCTATATCAATAATAATGAATTTAATACATTAGCCTATTTATAATAATGTCAATATTTAGTGCCAAAAAGTTTTTGTTTGATATCCATTGCACAAAGTTCTGCTGAAAGGTATGAGTTATAAAGAACAATTGTATAATATCAAACCCTGGTCATTGAGGCAAGACGATGAGCTTACGTTAAAGAAATTGAATATAGGAGTACGAAGAAGAATGGAGAAAATAAACAGCACACATTTTGGACAGTGAATGTAGCTAATGGGGTTTTTTATATGAATGAAGAATTGAGAAAGTTCCCTGGTCTTAAAAAGGTTTCGATGATAGGAAGATTACCTATGATGATAAAAGATGAAATTTTTCCAGGACAAGTTTCAATCGTATGAATAGAATATTATACATCACATGTTTTTTATCGCTAAATTTAAGGAAAGTATATTTAATTGAATTAAAATAATAGAGAATTTTTCTTAATTATAATAGTGACCTTAATTATGAAACATCATGTTCATTAATTAACGTTAGAAGAAGGTTTTTTTGGAAGTTATCTTCTTAATATCGATATTGTTTGCAGATGATTTCTCTTTCATCTTGTAGCGAACTTCGGGTAACGCAAAATTTTGCACAAGGTTATTTCGGTAGGCCTGATATTTTTTGCTAAGGAAGGATTGAACCGCGAATGAGAACCCAACGACGGAGGTCTTAATAAATACTAACTCCTTTTATTAGAAGAACTTTGAATTATTTAAATCTTTGAGATTCTTAAGCCTGTAGTTTAGTCCGATTTCAGTTATTAAAAATAGCTATGGATAAATGAAACTCTTTTAAATACATAATATCAACAGACAATTTATTTTAAATATTTAGAAAGTATAGAAATATAAATTTTTGAAACAGAGATGAATCACGTTTTTTTTTAGACACTGTAAATTTCAACCAGGAAAAGTGATTTTTTGGGACGAATTCACATTGGGCCAAGATAAAGGAATGAGACGCAAAAAATATGTAATGATATTCTTTATTTTATAACGGGATGAGAATGGGAAGTGTTAGAGAAGTTTATTACCATATATTGCCAGATACAGAGCAGGATGTTCCAAACTCAATACTTTTATTTTCCATTCTTCTCTTCAAGCCTGTAAACTTGAAAATTATATCTCGTAACAGAAATATCGGAATCATATTTGCCACTCAAATATCTTCGTTTAATATCTCTTTTACATATTAAAAAAAGGCATTTTGGTCCAAAATTTTTATAACTTCATTAAATTTCTTTGTTTCAATTAAAAATTTAAAGCTTCGAAACCCGATAATATACGACATAAAGATTCTAGTTTACTGACACCAAAATGCACTGGCACAAAAATTGATTTTTCCTCTTGGCCCCATGCCACGGGTATTAAAATCATAGTACAAATTCCAGCGTCGTTCGGAAAAACTACGCATGTCAGTATCATTGTTTAAACTTTTTCTCGTATACCCTAGAAATTTCAACATTAAAACGAAGTTGCAATTGTTTTCATTTTTATTTGGTTTTAAAACAATTCTCTATCAAAATGGCGTTTTCAAGTTAACATTGCACAAAATATACTATCTACTAAAACAAAATAGGGAACTGAGTATCTTGCTACACAAAATCCGAATGAATCCGGAATGTGGTGAATAATTATGGTGAAAACGTGTCCAGATAATTTTTAATAGTTAACATTGAGTCAAAACGTTGAGGCTTTGCGGAATTTTTCATAAATTTTATGTTTTCGCTTATGTCACGTAATTAAAAAAATAAATCCTAGTAAATTTGTTTTCTTCATGTTTTTACTCTGAAGAAACGAAGAAGATCAGCGAAGAATAAAATGTTTTGAGGATTTCATTGGACGTTTGAATCCGAAGCACTTTACTCGACCTCTCGAAAACTTATCTCACAATACACCATGAGTGGGCATAGGCAGTGGAAAATGATGCATAGTGTAGCTCTTCTATGACATTTCCTTACTTTAACTATTAAATAAATTTTTGACGGTAAAAAATGCCCCATTTAGCATGCCAACTTTATTAAATTTTTCGAAACCTTCGTTACATCTCCTCTCTTTTTTTTTACACACCACTGAGGAGCGAATCCATCTTCATCACTTGGTTGATACTTGAGAAAATATTTGGCAAATATAATGCAAATAAAATGCGATTCTTTGAAAGTCTACTTCCACTCTTTACTCTTCAGGAACCATTCAGCAACTTATGCATGCGGGTTTTCCGTATCCTAAAGGATAGGCAATTAAACCAAAGGTAAAGTTTGCGGGTTGCATGCTCTTAGGATAAAGGTTCCCATCTCCAATTTAATTTCTATCACTTGATTGTGGAATTAAATGTCTCCATATATTCCTCTCAGACTCGGCAACATTGGCAGTGATGAATTGGGAGAAATGAGCCCGTGCACCAATCTGGTGTATGGCAGCTGATTTAAGAAACCCATCATCAACTGTGTTTTCGATCAAGTAATGGAAGATTAAATTTATATTTTGAATTATCATTCTGGGATGTGAAAGCCTCACAATAATCGGCTAACAACTGGGAGGATCGGGGTTCATATGAAGGACATAAATATCTGGACACCGTCAACTTCTTTAAAGTTATTACTTTATAGGTATCGGATCTTCCTAAGAATGAGCACGTGATACATTGAAATGAACTGATCACACGTTATCTGATTTTCATTTTAGACAAAGACATCTGTACGAAGTTTAGCTCTTTTTACGAAATAAAACTGCGGTATAATTACTGAATTTTTGATTTGGATCACCTATTTTTCACGATATATTGATAATTATCGTTACATCTAGCTACGATCATTACATCTAGTCCGATATCATTTCCTTATAATATGGAGATCATTTTTTATTTAATTAATCAATTTGTTAATAAGGTACTGTCTAGTGTCAGGACACCTTATGATATTAATGAAGAGGTACAAGTCTCATTTATATTAACCACACTTGGAATTTCAGACTTATTGGATATTTCGATTGAACTTGGATATATTTCATACATTTGAGTAATTTATATTATATTTGAGTAATTTATAATGACGACCGTGCCTTAGAAATGTCCAAATTAATACTTGCATAAAAATGTTATTTTTCTGTGTTTAAATGTTCCAATGAATGTTTGTATATATTATATATTTTGTTTGTATATATATTTGTTTGTGTATATATATAAACATACATGTGTATATATATACATATATATTCACATTAATGTTAAATATTCTACCACACAAAATTATGAATATAGTATAAGAGGAAGTACCTGAATGGTACATCTGAATAAATTTTAACTTGAATATTGCTACCAAAAACAACTCTTCACTTAGGGAAAAACGCTTCAGAGTGAATGGTGTTTTTATTTTTTCCATTCAGTAAAGAATAGATTATATTCTTCAATAATAGAAGTACAAACTATTAAAGTAGTAAAATAATTATTTCAGAAATTTACCCGCTTCAATATATTCATTTGCTTAGTAATATCTTAATATAAAATATTGACAATTCTTTTAATTTATCAGTCACCTCATATTTCGTGTCTCAAAGATCCACAAGGATCTGGAATGAACTCCAACGATTATACGCGGTAAATATAAACAATTTACCCTTGTATGTAGCATTACTTTTAAATGAAGCGTCAAAGAATGTGATAATATATGATAAAGAGAGAGGAAGAGGATAAAGGAAGAGAGACGCCATGGAAAGATGTTGATGTGCGATACATATGTGAAGCGTTTCGTCTGTGACGTCAAATATTCAGAATTTGGGTCTACAAACAACATTAGAGGCCAATGGAATGAGAAATGTTGGCAACCCAGAATTGGGCATCCAATTTGATAGTCTCAACAACGAGATAAATCAAGTTTCCATTTACTAACTTTCATCCTTGTTTTCCTTCCCAAGGGCGTCTTTGAGAACTCAAAGTTTTCATGAAGTGGTGCCATACACAGTCGTGTTGTACTTATAGATGTGTTTTGTTTATGCAGGAACCTAGTTTAGAGGACAATCATATATATTTATACAAATCGTGCTCGTTTCATTCACACTTTCCCAAGAATTGCCATATGAGCCTTTGAAAGCACATTATATTATTAATTAAATTTGAAGGTTCATCTATATTATAAAACCCTGATATAGTGCTACTCTCTCTTGCGATGTAATTATTATCGGTTACCCAGTGTCATTGGTTTCATTTCCCCCGCCTCTCCTCAGGATATAAGCGAATAGTTTGCCGGTCAGCCTAACCTCCAAGTAACTGAACCAATTGCACAAAAACTATGCCCAAGGTGGGAGACCAAACTTTGACCGCAGGATTAAGTAGACAAAAATGTTCACTACAATAGTAAGACCCTTTGATGGTAATGGCAGTGTGCTTAAAGCGTGACTCCTTGTTCTTGCTTCTAGACAGGTTTGGCATTCAAGATTTTGTGTTAAAACTCATCCGTAGGATTGTCATCGTGCCAAAAAGTCTCTTCGATTTCCTCCTGAATATCATATAACATTCAGTTCTAAGAAGGAATTTTTGTATAGTACTTCGTATTCAGAGATTTTTGATTGAATATGGCAGGTCAAGTGATGTGTGGCATAAATTTTAGGGTTGAAATTTGCGTTTTTTAAATTATTTTATACTGAAGTTTTCTCCATTTGGAAGATTTCAACAAAATATAAATTCAGTGGCCTTAGTTTTAAAATGAATGAAATCATTTGTAATTGTATTGCAGGAGAGCACTTATTTTGCAACCGAAATATGATTCTATGATCGAATGGTGCTTTTGGGTGAAGGTTGGTTTCAACATTGTAGTCCTGCACGCTTGCATGAATGTAAATCGGTATCCTTACACCAAACGTGCTGTAACCGTCAGCGTTACATAAAAACATTGAGTTTGGCGAAAGGTGCCTCGAACCATCACTCTGAGAGATCATGATTAATCCAGCACATTAAGAAAAGGAGGCAAATCTTCATAAATTGGCAGGTCAATAATTGTTTTTCCATCTCTGAATGGGAGCACAGGGGACCTGGTAGTGCGCAATCGACCGCATTACTTTCTTAAACTAATTAATCTATGATCGAGTTTAATATTGAGTGATGACCTGATTTCCAAAGGCTCACGTTCCGAGTGAGTGCGAGTACCAAGTTTTAGGCAGAAACGGGAGACTTGCCGTTGGAAGATACAATGCAGCTAACGAGACGGTAATGGCATTAAATTCTTCCCCGGCTGTGTGATTTGTTGATCTTTGTAATGAACAGAGCACCGGGCTACTGAACTGCCGATAACGTAATTTTAATCCGCGTGTGTGATTTCCTGACACCCTCAGCTTCAAACGACTTGGGTGATTTCTGGCTACCGGCTCTTCTGGGGAAACCTCAAATTGCTTAGGAAAAGGAACTGTTCTCAATAATATCCAAGAATGCGTGATTTTAAACGACAAAGGACTTAGTATGAGATAGACTTTATGTATGGCATTGCCTTCAATCAAAATTAAGTCTAATACAAAGCAAGAAAACTTTGTGACTATTTGCTGTAAGTGTATGAGTGTAAGGAATGTGATTTCTAGGGTAACTCAGTGATTCCCGAGAAGAAATATACGAATATATTTGTAATCTTGCTAAGGTTTTCATCGAGAGAGGTAATTTTGTACTAGCAAATGGTTGAGATAATATGTTTGTTTTTTGCTTATATTTAACATTTTAGAGTGGATATTTCAAGGGAAATTGAGGCAGGAAAAATGGGTGAAAGGCGTATTGAGCGGTAGTGTAATGTTGAAGAAGGTAATAGAGGGTAGAATGTTGGGCAAGCGAGGAAAGGGCAGGAACAGGATAGGGATGTTGGACGGGATGAAGGGAGGAAAGAAGTACACAGAGATGAAAGGGGAACTGATGTAGATTAGGTTGCTGGATTGGGTTTTGTTTAGAGTTACAAAATATTTATTTGATAGTAGTGTCCATCCAAAAACCTACCTTAACCGGTAGATTACCTACTAATAATTTCAAGGGAAATTGATTTTCGCCAATTTGTTCTACACACTAATATGAAACACTTGCAGGTTTTTGCTGAAAAAGGGAGAACCTATCAGATATAATACAAGTATTGACCAAAGTATTTGTGAAGGGATTTCAGCTCTCTGTATGTTAAAAAATAAATATTTTGTTAGAGTGCACGTTTTTTTAAACTTTTTCTTTAGTCAAGGCGATTATTAACAATCCGAGGTCGATGAAGATATATTTTACATTATGTAAAAACCTATTCTTTCTATAAAATAATAAATAATGTAAAAGATAGAATACGTCAAGTAATAACAAGTGAAGATTTGTTCATTTCGAGTAGTAACCAATGTCCGGAGAAAACGTTTCAAGGTAAGCCGCGGATACATAAAACCGCCGAAATCCACAAGCAAATTTTAAGCATTTTTATTTTCATAATATCTAAGATTTGTATTTAAAAACATATAGTGAAACAACATCACAATTAAATGGGTAATAGTAAAATAAAGAAGACAGTTTATTTCTATACAGGTATTTTTTTATAATTTTTCCCTCTCTGAGTCGTTTGGAAAAGGCGCACTTGGATTACTATATTTTAATAAAATACAAAAAAACTCGAATTTCAAGTCGACGGATACAAGTGTGTACAAGAGTACCTAGCTAATATCCCATTTCTTACCAAAATTTGTTCTATGTATACATTTCCTCAGCGTGCGGCCCCAACCCTTGGACTGTTTTGATTATGCGCGAAATGGGGCACTTGAAACATCCCGATACCTTTAATTGCATCGTAAATTCCAACAGTCTTGGGCAGGTTGCTTTGGTTTCATAGGATTCCTTAAAGCCCCCTCTCCTCCTTCGTAGCCGAATCGGGTAACAGTTTCCCATAACGGGTCTCAGGACTTTCCAGCACGTCCCTTAAAACCTCCTTCTCAATGCGGATGTGTAAAGGGCACCGCTGCTTAAGTTTATGCTTAAGTGGGTCCGAGTCCAGAGCGAGGTCGCTGTTTGGACGCGCCGGGAGGAACTCCCCCCCAGAACACTCCTCCTTCCCGTCCCGCCCACTTCCCCTTTACCCTTCCTCCCTCCACCCACATTTCCGCCCGCTCCACTCCCACTTCCCGATTGCATCGCTCTGGAACTGGATCGTTCCAGCCCTCGGGACTCTAGGGGTATGTGTGTGTGTGTGTGTGTGTGGGTACGTCCGACGTCGCCGGAGGAGCACCCCGACTCCACGACGGAGAGATCCCCGAAAAAGAGGGATCACCTCCCCGCTACCCTCCCCATCCCACTTTGGATCCCCCACGTTCCCCTGTCCTCTCCCCTCGCAACCCCTCTCGCTGGCTTCCTGCCCCGCCCACTCGCCGCTTCGCCCTCTTTCCGGAAGATGGAGTGCAGGTCGCCGCGGCGGACGAGCCCTCCCCCTCCCAACGCCGCCTCTCCCTTTCGGCCCGACCCAGAATTCCTCGGAACGCGCTCCCCCCTCCCTCTCTCTCTCTTCCGAGGCTCCTGCAGACCTAGAGCAGGAAGAGAGGGGGAGGAACGTGGATTTGGGGGTCAGATGTGGGGAAATGAAGGACGTGTGAGAGACGTTCTCTTCGCTCTCTCTCTCTCTCTCTCTCTGTGACAAACACACCCTCTAACTCTCTCCCCCACTTAATTGTCTGATCGATTTGCATTATTATCCATTTATATTATTTCGGGTAGCGAATCTGCAATTCCACACGATTCAGGAATGCAAGCATAGGAGCCAAACTCCCGCCTCCCTCCCGGAACTGTGAACGTCCGCATTACGAAAGGCGTCCGGGATTTCTCTCCATCCTCCCAATTTCTCCCTCTGCGTAAAGGGTACATCCAAACAACGGACACCTCTAGGTGGTGGTCGGTTTTCCCTTTCTTCCTTGTTTTTTGTCATTTTCAATCTCCGCGTGGGTGGAATGGCAGGCGGCGTCACTGAGCCCTCGCCTGCCTGAATAGCGGGTGGTGACAGGTGTGTGGTGAGTCCAAAAGAATGGCAACGTAAAAAGGAATATCTCTCCTGGTGGGTTTGATTGTCTTTCGTGTGATGCCCATGTCTGCTACAGGACCTTCTAAAGTGTGGAGAGTAGATAAAATGGTGAGGATATACGAGCGTCCGCATGTACGCTTTGGTGAATCAGTTCTTTGAGGCTATCGCGATGGCATGGTGTTGATTTGAAAAACATGGATTTATACATTGTGACATTGAATGACCTCGCATTGTCTTCTAATGTTCAAAGATCTTTAACCGACCATGAAAAACAGACTGCACAGTATTTTTTTATAAAGTGACTTGAAAACTTAGCGGAGGCAAGCGTAGTAAAACCATGATTTATTTTTAACTAAAAACTTTAACTTAGGCTACAAAATTATAACATGTTCTAAAATAAATTCTTATGCATACGTACCTTAACGGCGTTTAATAAAATGATTTTGAAGATTGAAATGCGATCTCGAGTTTCAATAGAGCGGTGGTTTTGATTTTCAAACTTAATTTGGCCAGTGTTGGGAAATTGATAACATCCTTTACATAATATATATATTAGGTAATCTACCGGTTAAGGTAGGTTTTTGGATGGACACAACTATCAAATAAACATTTTGTGACTCCCCACCTATCAAACTAATCTATATCAGGTCCCTCTTCATCTCGGTGTACTTCTTTCCTCCCTTCATCCCGTCCAACATCCCTATCCTGTTCCTACCCTTTCCTCGCTTGCCCAACATTCTCCCCTCTATTACCCTCGTCAACATTCCACTACCGCTCAATACGCCTTTCATCCATTTTTCCTGCCTCCATAGGATTTCTCTTAACAAACCCCTCTCCTCCGCCACCATTTCTAGTATTTCCTCATTTATTTTCCTTTCGGTCCATTTCACCTTCTCCATTCTTCTCCACACCCACATTTCAAAAGCCTCCAATCTACGTCTATCCTCCTGCTTAAGCGACCACGTTTCCGCGCCGTACATAGCTATATCAGAGTTTTTACGAGTCTTGTCTTAACATCCCTACTCAATCGACTCCCTCCTCCTAGAGAAAGCCTCCTTGCCTAGCGCAATTCTTCTCCTTACGTCCCTACCTCTTTGACCGTATTGGTCCAAAACACTTCCGAGATATGTAAACTGTTCTACCTGTATATTTTTTCTATTGCTATTTTAATATTTAGCTTAGCCTTTTTCTTTCTGGAAAATCGCATAACCTTTGTTTTATTAATATTGATTCTCATCCCATATTTATCGCACTGAACCTCCAATTCACTCAACAATGCTTGCAACCCCTTGGCTGACTGAGCAACTAATGCTTGGTCATCAGAAAACCTAACCGATTTTACGAATTCCCCCCCGACTTTCATTCCTACCTCCAGTTCTTCCCATGCCTCTTTAATCCTTTCCTCTACATATACGTTTAACAGTACCGGTGACAATGGGCAACCCTGCCTTACACCTCTTCCTAACACTGCCCATCCGGGCTCTCCGTTCCCCACTCGCACCTGAGCAGTCTGAGACATGTACAGGTTGCGGATCAGTCTCCTGTCCCTCCAATCCATTCCTATTTTCTGCAATACACGCATTAATTTTTCCCAATTTACTCTATCAAACGCTTTTTCAAAATCTACAAAACAGGCAAATACGTACTGACTGTATTTTATATTCCTCTCGATTAGTGATCTCATTACTACAATGGCATCACGCGTACCTCTTCCTTTCCTAAACTCAAACTGATTATCCCCTAAGTAATCGTTTGCCTTACTCTCTATCCTTTTGTTGACGATCCTGAGATTACTTTAGCTGCGTGAGATATCAAACTTATTGTTCTGTAATCCTCACATGATGTAGCCATTGCCTTTTTTGGAATAGGAACTAACACCGATCTCACAAAATCTTCCGGCCAGATTCCTTCCTCATAGATACTACGAATCAGTTCATATAGGGCCTTCTTACCACATTTTCCTAAACGTTTTCACAGTTCTACAGGGATGTTGTCCACCCCCACGGCCTTATTTGCTTTCATATCCTTTAATGCCCTTTCTATTTCATCGTCAAGTATGCCTGGACCTAAGCTATCCCTTTACATAAATACATGCAATATTTATGTGTTTTTTAGCTAGACCCTATCATAAATTCAAAAGATTAAAATATCGAATTTGTGTGCCTCGAGTAAAAATATCACTGTCACTAAAACTCAACTAACAACTGAAAACAGATAAAACTAATGACAGAGTGAAATATTGTACATGTGTTGAACCAATATCTCGTATTTTAGTATAGTACATTTATTCACTGCCTAATTGTTTTATAACTGCTCCTAAATATTAAGACAAGCATTTGGCCTCTGTCTCATTATTCGCAAGAGCGTTCAATGTTCTTGTCCACTCAAGATTATGTTTAACTTGATGCTAAAAGAGTAATCTTCGAGTCACAAGTGAACGCAAATTCCACCAGTCAAGTATACACAATTTTACATGTGTATTTTTTCACATGTGTATATTTTAGACAGCATGAAGTCACCATCTTCATGTTCGTCTCATATTCAATATTTGGTGCTCATTAGAAATTCGTTCGCAAAATTTTGCTCAAAGTAGTAGACGGGTTAGTCCAGTACATTCAAGAGAGGCTATATTAAAATGCAATTTAAATTTTGACCCTTTTTAATCCATCCATCCCATCGTATCCTTTGTTCTGATTATCGTTTTTGAGAGCTTTATTCCGGCTCTCAATATTTTTCACATAACCATTTGGCACATGCTTAAGAAGAAAATGTTAAAGCGTATCTGATGGATAACTTTCATCTTTATCTAATTTCCTAATTAGCACCGCCCACGTTTCTTTTTGGCGTCCGATTCAATTCGGTGCGGTTCCGTGGGGGTTGGGGCGATGCATATCTTCCCACGCTGTGTAACGAACGAGTTAAAATACGAGGACCCTTGCCACGAGTCACGCGGGCAGATGCCGTCCCGATAGTAGCTAATCGCCGATTAGATTTGCTTCGCTCCTGTCAGGAAGACGGATTCCCACCCTGTAGCCTCGAACTGTTCTTATCAATGAATCTCTGATATTTTTCGATTAGATGTGAGGATAAATTAATCCAGTTTGTGATATAAGCTCATCGATGATAAGATCTCGTGTGATTATATTTCCTTCCAGAATGCGGTAGAAATATCAAAAATGGTACCTGTTGACAGAGGGTCATAAATTATGGTATGAAAAAAATTTGTCTAAAGTGAAGTAAAGAAATTTACATGGTCAATTTGCTTTCTTTCTGAAACTAACTGTGCTTTAAAGACCATGGCACCAATTACAGAGATTTTTAGAAAGTTAGACGGAAATGATAGCTATTAGTAAAATAAAATTTCTTTTGACGAATTTTTGCCATAACTGCTGATTTGGTTCTCGAGTCAGAGCACAGGAGGTGCTAAATTTGACAACGGAGAATGCATTCCAGTCGATATATGCTTTAGAAAGGTATCCCGAAAGGCGTCTAAGTGGTTGAAGGTTTCTAAAAATCCACGTTTAAATGTGTTCGGTTCGGTTCCCGGAGACTCTCAATGTGTATGCACAAGAAATATAAAATATCGCTAGTATTAGGTTTACAACTACTTCTAGGGTGTTTAGAGGAAAAGAAAGCAGCGTTACCCCTTTCCAGATTAGCTTTTTCTTCATATGGCATTTTTTACAGGTTTCCTCTTTGTCCTAAACATTCTTTTTGAAGGATTAACTAAGTTTCTTCAGATCATTAGGTTCATTCTAAGTCCTAAATCACCGCACGTCACCCATTTTCATTTTTATAAAGTTACAGTCGAACAAAAAACAATAGTATGTCACCCATTATCATTTTTATAAAGTTACAGTCGAACAAAAAACAATAGTATGCCCACCATTAGAGAGGATTCAACGGAGTCAGCAGAACTGTAAGTTAAATCAGAAAAGACAAAAGATAGTCGTTATCTTCCATAAATTCCCAGATATTTATTTATCCTCCATCCTTATCTAGAGGTGCTGATTTGAAAAAATGTTTTCACCTCTTACTACAGTTTTGAAATGGCAGCAGTGACAAATGAGAGAAAACCTCGACCATGTTCAATGAGTCAGAATTCACAACCCTAACCTCCTTCAGTGAGCTCGACATTTGAGTTAACATGGAACAATAGCAAGCGATAACCTTCCGAACCCGACATCATTTATTTGAGCAATGCACGCTGAAGCCCTTTGCAGGCTCACTTGAATATGGGGATTTTTCACCATGACCCAAATGGGACGCATTCATTTTTATGGGATGAATCAAGGAGATTCCAAGAGTTCAATCTTGTGATTACAGCCAATTGTCTGTCTTTCACGATCGGCTCAATATGCCCGATATCGGGACGCCAATTAGATGAGGCTTGATACGCGCCAATGATACAATTCCTATTCGAAAGAGATAAGATACAAGTTCGTCCCAGAAATATTCTCCGGCTCCTCTCATGTGAACGAAAAGTAATCACATGGTTAAAGTCCCATGATTTCGTCGGAGGACGTGATTCCAATAACGTATTATATCGTAGTGAGATCGATTCCTCATCCGAGTCCCGCAACCTACTTAAATAAAGGGCTGTAACTGTGCGAACGGTAATTTTTTCTTTTTAAACACTTTACTCTGCACTATTCAAAAGAAGTCACTGGAGCCGAAACAAATTGAGAGCCCAACTTTAAAATGTGTCTACATACAAAGTAAGAGAGAGAGAGAGAGAGCCCTAAGATATTTTAAAGGAGAACTTAACATGACTGTTACATTATCTTTCCGAAAATCCGAGTCAAGTCTAAATATTTGCTTATTGGCTTTTTCGTGCACTTTTGCGCCAGTTCGATCCATATGTGAAAGATCAGTCTAAATGGGTCCGCATGGCACACTCTGCTCTCCCTACCCTTCATCCCACACCGACTTGCTTTTTTCGCCTTATCTGATACTCCAGACCAATTTATTCCAAACGTCCTTACTAATTCCAGCCTCTAAAATCTGGGATTCATTGCCTCTATTCGTCTTAAAAACATAAAACGTGGGCTCTTTATTTAAATTTCAAAAGAAATTGTATTCGCGGCATTGCGGTATTTTTCTCCGTGGGATATCTATTATAGTCGTCACGCCTTATGTAAAATACTCTTAGTAGTTATAGTATTATTAGCCCCTCCTGGAACATAACTTCACTCTTGAGTAGGCACAATATATTTCATTCCTTGATACTGTAAATTATTTATATCCAGTGGTGAATAAATATATATTTTATTCATCAAAAGAATTACTCGTAGACTGAAGATCCAGTAAGAGAGTGTTGGGAAAACGTCTAAAAGAAAAAGAGTCTATAATAAAATAATTCAAGAATTTGCGGGTGACCAGGTTTTTGTTCATGTAATTGGGGTGAAAAAAAGGTTTTCTATCAAATTTTTGGTGCTTTTCCTTCATTTAGTTTTTGATCTTAAATAATTTTATGGAAAAACAATTATCTTTTTTATCAGTTCTGTGTTGGGTTCATCTCAAATTATTCTGGTGAACCAATTACTATCACTTTATGGTCGTGATTTTTTCTCGGGGTTAGGATACATGTAAGGTTTTACGTCTACATCTACGTCAAGTAAAGTTTTACAACTACGTCTTCACAAAAGCCAAGTTCTCGCATCTTTGTATACTGAGGATATTCTTCCCAGGCTCCACAAAGGATTTATTCTATAAGCCAATTTTTACAACTAAATCAAATCACATTTGAAAGTCATTTGATTCTTTTGATGTGACTTTTCTTTTGGTTCCAAAATCCTTCCGTATGCTCATAACCTCATCTGGTATCAGAAATTTAAATCGACATCTCATTTATTTTGTCTATCCCATAGAATTTCCTGCAGTTCGTCTAATGAAGCCATATTTCTTCGTCATTATAATGAATGTGCTCTATAAAATGCTGGAGATGAGCTAGGCTGAACTTAGTCTTTACATGTTCCCTAATTATTTCCGGCCTTTTTTCTACTATCCTATTTTTCAAATATTTGCTATGGTACAATTTTATAGGTTGTTTCCCAATTCTAAATATTGACACCAATCCAAAATGACCAATACATTTTATATGTCATTTTTGGTATATAACGTTAGCTTTGGCCTCTGCATATAGCTAAGTCGCTATCAAATATCTAGGCCAATTTTGCAATTTTATGACGTCAGTGTGTATTTTAAAGGGTATTGACCTTTTGCAATGCCTTCCTTCGGATATAGGCCGTCTACGACATTTTCCAGACGTTAATGTGCCTTATGGGAAAAAAGTACTGTCTGGGTTCAATAAATAATACACCACGTAATGTCATCTCTTGAAAGTGTTCCAAACGGGAGACGGGCATTTTATTACACCGGTGTTTCCGCCCTTTCAAGTGAATTGTGGGTGAATTTCACAGTGGATAAGGCCACACTTTGATAGGCTGTCTCCTCGGTGGTGTAAATCGGTTCCGCTTAAATCGTGTCTACCGATATTTGCCTCTAAGAATGTTGACCCACTTCAAATTCAACTCCTCAGCACACGTTTAGAGGTATGTATGAGTAAAGTTGGATGAAAAATCTGTGCAAGGATACAATTACTGCACGTTTAATTAATGCGTGGGATTTTTTATTTAAAAAATAATATTATTGAGTGAGGCTGATGATTTTACTGTCATTGAAATTAAGGGAAAACATTCCTGGTAGATATATTCAATGGATTTATAATAATAAATATCATTTAGTTTAATGTTTCATTCTCTTCATGCAGTAGCACCTGAAATAGAATTTTTCAAATATAAAAGTAATATAATAAATGAGAAACCTTCATACGTTTAAAATAATCATGATGACAATATGCTATATGAAGATAAGAAGGAATATTCCAGATTCCCAATATCCCAATGGCGGAAAGTCAAACATGCAATAATTTTGAGTAAGCTTCCCTGACAATAGTTTAGATTAAGGAAATTACACTGTTCGAACGGAGGAATAAAAATAACTTTTTATCAAGATAATTTGTGTAATTGCAATAACAATCTGATTATATTTTATGTTTTTAATTATGTTATTAATGTTCTAAACTAAACAAAACTATTGTTATAAAAAGGTTCTCATTCTATGAATATAATAATAAGCAGTCCTTTTGCAATGAGTAACGTATACAATATTGGAACATTAATCAAAATATATTTTGACATAAAACTGTTCAGAAGATATTTTTCCATAATTTTAAGGTGAAAAATTATTATTGAAGTGTTTTTATGGTTAATTTCGTAATTAATCATCCGTAATTTCATTTAATTATTTTTAATTAAAATAATAATTAGGGATGGAAATAAATGATAATAGATTGTGTAAAGAATTACATCGACTTAAGTATGAAGTTAATTGTTGAATTCCAATGCATTTTAAAATCACGTTAAGGCTAAATTATCAGTATAGGTAGTCCACCATTTAAGATATTCTTTTAATGGACAAATTAAAGAACGGTACTACAATGCTTTATTTGCCTCTCTCAATCCAACACCACCTGATATCCGACACTACAATAAACTCTTTCTAATTCCACATGTTTTCTACCACCCTTCATTTCATTCAACATGCCTATCGTTTTCTTGACCCTACCTCACCTATCTAACGCAGACCTTACTGTCCACCCTTATATCACCATCTCCAACGCTCTATCGTCATGAAAAAACTCTCTGCATCTACTTGTCTTTGTCCTTTGGTTTTTATTCTAGCAAGCCTCTCTCTTCCACCAAATCTAGTATGTCTTTTGTTTTCCTTTCCGTCTATTTTATCTTGTTTAATCCTTCTCCAATCCAGTATATATTAATCTTTTCTTAACATCCTTTTTCAGCATCCCTATGATGACTCCCTCATCCATGTGGAAGCTTTTTTTAATGGAGGCAATTCTCCTTTTTATGATCAAACTACTCGTTCTTAGACCATACCAATAAAAACACTTCCAAGAGATGCATATATGAAGTATCATACTTATAGAATTATGCATATTTAAGGGTAAACGACGTGTAAACGAACATCAATTGCGCCATCTTTTGCTGATATCGTTATATCTAGGCAGAAATTTAAAGTTAAATGCCGTGCTTAAATGTCAACCTTTATTGCTTTTGATTTTATTTATTTAAAACCCAAATGTTAAGGAGCTGTAATTTTACGAGACTCGTACAATAATCGAAACTCATACATTATACGAGACTCGTGTACTCGTACATTTCTAATGTTCTGAATGATTTTTTGCATTATTGGCAGTCATGAACATAAAGTTTGATTCGATGGAGATTGACTAAAAGTTTGTAGTTATGTACAGTCCAATAGGTTGTGAACTCATTAAGGAGTGACAGGTACTCCGTATATACTACAGTTTTCAAGCTTTTCCTTAGGGACTGACGATGACAAGGAAAATGTTGGTAGTCTTGCGGATCCAGACGGATTTGAACCCTAGACCCACCGGTTGAGAAAAAGAAAAGGAAAAATTGGATAAGGCAATCGTCTGTATGTAGTAATGACTTTATTTTATCTTCATTACCATCAGATAGACTGTAAAATCTTGAAAGTATATTTTTGCTTTTTCATACCTTATTGAGGATGTGAAATGAACACGTGTGTTTTGTTCTCCACGATGAGAAAAATACGTTAAATCTTGAGCCCACGTTTTCCTTTTTCGTTTCCGACTTTCTATCCGGCCGATTGTTAATTCCCCAGGAGTCCTTCGAGAGTTGCGCTTACCCGGAACACCGATTTGCCGGAACATGACGGGCGCATCCGTGGGACTTTCCGGTTTCGTGTGGTCAGTTACTGGAGTCAGTCAACCGCGGAGGACACAATCACGGAGTGCTCTTCCGTCACTTTCCGTCATTGAGAATCGATTTTTGTGGACGTAGCTTGGTCTGCGAGGCTGTGTATGGAGCCAAAGAAGGGAATGATGGTGGTACAATGGCACCAACTATCTGCAACCGTCTCGTTTTCATTGGGTTGATAATTTTCTTATCGCAGGATCCCCACAATGATATTAACAGTATTTCTCCCTTACGTAGAAATCGTACGTAAGATGTAGTTGAAATTTTTTTAAATAAATGTTTACTAAAATAATAGATCATAAACGTATGGCGATTAAATCTTTTGTTGGTGTAAATTAGGAAATCTACGTATGAGATACGAACGATGGAATAAACTTATGCCATCCGTTTATCTTCCAACTCAATAATTCTGGGCGCTCAATGTGATGTTCTTTAACGTCTAAATTTAACTTATAGTATCTTATCCATTCGAAACCATCCTTCGCTTTATGCTATCAATATGAAGTAAATTAAGTGAAATTACAAATGATAACAGTAGATACAATCATAATCGAGAAAAAAGGGGTAGATTTGCAACAAATGAGGCAAAGGAATTGTGTGTTATCATGTGAAAAGAAGAGTAGGCAGATAAATCAACTCGTATAATAAAAACTTTTCTTTTGAAATAATTTATGCATCGACACATTCAGACGTATGTTACCATATTCCAGTTCGGTAGTCGAATCATCATCATTGTTTTCTTTAATTTTATGAGCATAGAAAAGTGATATTTTGAAGGTTTTCAATTGTTTAGAACACAGTTAGTTGACGTCGGTGTATATAAAATCAGCTTGCCAACAAAGTTTATTATCTGAAAATTCTAACGTTAAGAGTTCACCCTGGAAAAAAATTCAAATATTTATATGATAACATTTATGGCCTTACCAATAAATAATGCAGCATTGTTATAGAAAAAATATAAAAAACACAATTAGTGGCATTTTTTAGTAATCATAAAGTGGAATTGAATATAAAATATTTATAGATATATTTTATGTCTAAAACTTCAAGTTATGATATTCATTGACGTTTGTCTGGAAATACGGTTCACTGAAGAGTTAGAGATGCTGACTGCTATTGGTTTAAGTAAAATTTAATGCTTCTCTATAACTGTTGTATCTGAGTCAAGATTGATTATTGACGAATACGTGTCATAAAAAAAAATAATAGGTTGATGACGAAGAAATAAAAACGGTTCTGATGCAACTTTTGAATCCAAAGACAAAACCAAATTCTTTCGATTTCTGTCGAAAAAAATATTTTGGAAAAAAGAAAACGATTCAAATCTTACTTTTTTTTACATTTTATGGCGAAAAACACACAAACGTTCACTCTTACGCGTGAGTTTCTGGTGATGAGGGTTACTCCTTCTTTCCAAAGCGTCGTTATCGCTCTTCCTCTTGATTATCCACGTTGCCGTAGTTTGTATTCGCCCGAATATTGTTCCCTTTCCCAAAATTATCTCTGATTGATGTGGGCCCAACGCCTCCCACGCTCAG
Organism: Hetaerina titia; assembly: GCA_037158775.1. Lineage (NCBI taxonomy): Eukaryota > Metazoa > Arthropoda > Insecta > Odonata > Calopterygidae > Hetaerina > Hetaerina titia. Next base: position 67,548,832 of record CM073771.1, read on the forward strand.
AATATCTGCGTTCCCCCCTCGCATCTCCTGTCCCTCTGTGAGAGAGAAAGAGATCCTTCTACCCTCCCACCCCTCATTCCCCAAGGGTCTCTCTCTCTCTATCTCTCTCCTATATACCCGCTCATCCTCCCTCTTTCGACCCCCTCCTCCTCCTCTCTTCTCCTCGTACGTCACCCCCTCCGGCTTTCTCTCTTTCTCTCCCTACCCGGACCGCATACTTTCCGCGCATTTATTTTTCACGCGTCTCCATGGGAAGGGGGAGGGAGGAGGAGTGAGTGGTTGGGACTGGGGGATGGGGAGGTGTGCGGGGGGCAAAGGGATGGGGAGATTGCTCGTCGACGACGTCATCGGGGCGGCGCTGTCGCGGCGTTGCCACATCTCCGCCACCCCTCTCCGCCCCTCTTTCCCCCACCCCTCCCCAATTTGCATCTTGTGCATCGTTTATGGATTGGTGAAGAAGGGAACCGAAATTGATTGACTCAATGGGATGGGGTTATCGGTCTCGTAATTGGTTCATTTGGAGTAGCCCAAAGAATCCGTTTTTCTCGTTTTTTTCTTCCCAGGACTGTTCTCTTCACGCGTTCCTTCTCAGTACATTGGCCCTAGGCAATCGCTGTGGTTGTTCTCGTCCTTGGTTTTCTATTTCTAAATCTATTGGGTAACCTACATGTGAAGGCTAAAGTTTAAATGTCAGTAGAAGGAATGCAAATGTGTTTCTATAAGCATTAAATATCTAGTCAAACTCTTTGATTTTACGATATAATATTTATATAACTCTAGAAAACCTTTTAATTGTACAAATCTACAGGCATTTTTTTACAAATCTCCTCTTCCTTACAATCCATATGATTAGAAAATCCAAATTATTTCGTAAGAAGGCCTTACACCAGGAAAAGGTTATTATAGGTTATTAATGATCAACGAATGACAACAGTTTACATTCTCGTTAGAATATTTTAATTAGCAATGAGTTTATTTTAGTTTCTCCGAATATTTCCCATGTATATTTTTATTCAACGATCAAGATTCCTTGTGCCCATTCATGACAATATTCAGTAAATTTTTGGACCTCTACAATATTCCCAATCCTCCTTTCTTCCAATTTTTCTCTTCATCCTGCCAGTGTACGGTATAGGTTGATTTTTTTTGGCTACTGTACACTGTACTACTTTACTTCTTACATGTCATAATTCTTCTGAGCCACATACAAACCTATCATCTTTTCAGTAATCTTTTCTCCGTTTCTTATACTTCTTACTTTCTTGGCAAATTTAAATCAAGTTTTATTGGGAGAAGAATTCCATGAGAAACAATTTTTTCATTGGTCAAAACTGGCTTTGCTGCCTATTTTCGTGCAGAGATATTTCATCTGGTTGATAGTATAATTTTTTAAGAAGTCTTTTTTCTCAGAGTATTTCTGTTAAATCTTCCTTTATGCTCAAAGTACTCTCTTATTAAAGCAGTTCTTTCGCTTATTTAAGTTTGGTCAACTCTAGCTCAATATTTATCTTGTGCTTACACCCCTTTCGTCAAAAGTCCATATTATTCTCCATCAAAGGCTTTAAATACAAGGTTCGCAGGATATTCCAGTGTATCTTAACCCGGCATATCTCTCATTCCTCCAACTATTCCTCTCACCGACGTCTTCCATCAATCAGTCCACATAAATCGACCTCAACTTTGCAATATAATTCGTTCCTTATGCATGTAGTTTATTCCCTTCTCTTTCTCCAGGGAACCCTCATCTCTCCGGATGCGTCCAATCGGTCAACCCTCTTTTTTCTGTCACTGTCTTTCATTGGCTTCTTTCTTCCCCATTCTTCAAAGCACTTCTTCACAAGTCACGCAATCTGTCCATTTTATTTTCATGATCCTCCTGTAGAAACTCAGGAGGATAATAATTTTATTTTCATCTCTCGCATCGTCATTTAGATTCATGGAAAATTGAGTTCCTTTTGTAGAATGTTTATTTTTATTTTCGCAACAAATCAATCGAAGTAAGTGGTTGTATCCTCTTTCAAATATTATACTTTGGAGGTTGTTCTCTTCCATCTCCTGCTCCATTTCTCCATTCTATCGTACAAGAGCTTGTATATACATCTTCACCACGCAATGGAAAAACAAGGCACGACTGAGCCGTAGAGATTTGTGGGGATTTCCCAACCTACATCGGAGAAACAACGCAGCAAACATTCCATGTCCAATTGGGCGGTCGGAGTATCCGTCACGCATGAGTTACCATTTTACTTCGCATTTAAGTTAGTATAAGCATATTTTCAATTAACCTTTCTGTGGTTTTTAAAACACATATAAATGCATACACACCCTTACATTACATATGTTGTGAAAAATCTGCATCTGCACGGCATGCTATGAAATAAAAAACCAGGAAACCATTCGAAATCATACAGACTATCTACTTTCCATTCACTATAGAGGCGATAGCAGGTGGAAAAGTCTTGGAACTAAATTGACGAGAGAAATGTAATTGCAATGAGCATAACCATTCTTATAGCATATATACAAAGCCTGTCCAAAAAGTTGGTCGCGAAATTCTTGCAAAAGTGAATTCATTGGCGAACAGAGATCGTAAATTAAGTATTGATATGGTTTCTGATATATTTGGTATTCCTAAAACTGATTTTTATCGACTTATGACAAATAATATGAGAAAAGGGTGTACGAAGTTGGTACCGTAAGGGCTCTCGGACGAACAAAAGGAAACTCGTACGCGGATTTTCCGAGAACTTCTCGACCATGTGACTGAGAATTCAACTTTCTTAGAGAGTGCCCCAACTGACTTCCCTCTCTTCCCCCGCCTCAAATTCGTGTTGAAAGGATGTAACCACGGCTCGGTGGATGCGTTACAACAGACTGTGACGAGGGAGCTTAGTAGCATTCCGGGCGCCGTCTTCCAGAAAGCGTACGAGGCGTGGAAAACCCGCTGGCAGCGGTGTGTGGACGCACAAGGGTGCTACTTTAAAGAATTTTGAGTGAATGTATCAATTCTGGTCATATTTTTTAAAATCGAATTACTTTTGGGACATACCTTGTGAACATAATTATATATATATATATATAATTATATATATACAAACACAGTATTCAACCCGAAGGTCGGTTTGGAAGGTGATGGTAGAGTTCACTCAGTACTAAGCCCGATGGTGTGTGAAAATCACACATCAGGGTAGGGAGGCCAGTTCCTTTCCCTGTGCCGGTTTTGGTTTCCCAGGAAGATTTGGGGTACCCAAGAAATCACATAGCTTGGGATATATTTATATAAAACTTTTGTGAAAGTCTCACAGACGTGAATAATAATGTAAATGGAATTAACACTAGTAGACAAAGACAGAAACATAAAAAAAAGATAAACTTACTAGGTATCGAATTTGCGTTGATCTAACCACCTTTCTCAAGAGAAGAAAGGAACAAAACTGCCAAACCGAATTTTTTATGTGTTTCTGTGTTTTTGTCTTTGTCTACTAGTGCTAATTCCATTTACATTTATTTATATATATATGTATGTATGTGCGTGTATGTGTTTTAATTAGAACACTACGCATGCGAGAAAGTGAGAGAGAGAGAGAGTATTTCTGAATCTTCAAGATTGGAATAAAGCAAAGGCAACATACAAGTAAAAGGTTTCAAACTATGTCACACAGTCAAGCAAAATTTCCCATGGTCGACTCCAGCGGCAACTATTCTGGTGCCCTTTATCGTCCGCGAAAAAAGTCACATTATAAGCCAGTTCGGCTCACAGTCTATCTCTCTGATCTTATATTTATGGTCCATGAGAGCATGTAAGCGAGAGCAAGCGCTCGGATTCTTCGATTGCCGATATTTTAAAAATGACGAAAAACGCAAAAATATTCGAGCATCATGAAAGAGAGAGAGAGCGAGGAATATGGGTGGGCCGCGGTGGACGTAATGGTGAGCGGAGTGGGCGACGGTGGGTGGGAGGGTGGAAGTGTGGGCGTGGGTGGGTGGATCTGAAATGGTCAAAATTTGCGTCACGTGTTTTATGGACGACCTCGACCACGACACAACGCGTCTCCCTCCGGCGGGGCATCCCTCGCCCTCCCCCTCACCCCATTCACCCCTCCCTTCCCTTCTCCCGACCGCCCCCTACTCCCCGGAGCTGGGGACATGTGTCACCAGGTACGATGGCACATGGCAGTCATCGTCATCGGGGAGGGGGAAGGGAAACCACGCTTTCGGTTACATTGTTGTTGCATTTGGGTGCTTTTTAAGAACCTTGACATTTTGAGAGCGGTGACATTTTAAAACGCGGACGCTTGTATATTCGCTTTTGAATAGAGAAATATTTTATCATGCGGTACTTTAATTTCACTTCTTCCCTTTTGAATTTATATCACGAAAATAAAAGTTGGAAACTGAGCTTTCATTATTTATAATGAAATTTTAGGCTTGGACACATTTCATTATTCATGATTTTTAAAAGTTTGATGCGGAGAATAGTTTTGTGTTGGTCTAAAACTCGTTTGCCGAGGAGTGAGAAAAAGCGTAGACTCCAGGAGTCTAGAATAAGGGCTTGGTTAAAAAAAAAAAGAAAAAATAAAATGGACCGGAAGGAAAACAGACAAAGAAGTTGCACACATGGTAGAAAGGGAGTGGTTGGGATAAATTGGAAAATGTTGTTCAAGGAAGAATATTGAGCATGCGAAACTAGAAGAATATTGCGTAAGAGGTTGGAAAAGATTAAATATGTGTTTCGGAAGGAATTTCGGGAGACAATGTATTTGGAAATGTAAAAATAGTTTCTCTGTGATTTCACAGAAAATTTATTTCGATACCACCCGGGTTTCGACGTCCAACGTCATCTCCAGGATGGCGTTGAACCTGAATATGACGTTGAACATCGAAACACGGGTCGTATCGTAATATATTTTCTGTGGAATTACAAGGTTATTAATTTTTCATTTCCAATATGAATCGATTCCACTAGGTTACCTCTGAAACCATCGATGTATTTGGAGTAAATGAATGGTTGTGACTGTAGTATATCTGGTTTTATATTAGACAGGCCTTTTAAAAAGAGCAGTGATTCATCTTGAAGTCCCTCAAGAACTTGCATTGACCGGTGAGCTACTGTTAAAAATATTATAGACGTGTACTAGTATATCATTTGTATTAAGCGCGATTAGAATATAAACCAAATAGCAATATGCATTGGTACGTTTTGGTATCATTGCACTATTAATCATCTCAATTAAAGGGGAATCTTCCGTGAGAGTTAACTAGTGTGGACTGTCTTATATTTGGCCAATTTCCATGCGTTTTATTGGCGAATCTTCAAATGTTTAGGCATTAACATACAAGTACATCATTGCATTTAAATTTTTTCCCGTTATTTCTGGCATTTCACTCCTACTTTTTATCGCTACGTCTTTTAAAAGACTAAGTTAATAAATATTTTTAAATGAAGATATTATAAAAATATTAAATAAAGTGTCGGAACATATTGTTACTTCGATCGTGAGACATCTCGATAATCAGGAGTTCATCTCGATAATCGTGAGACATCTCGTATCCAAAATATTTGAGCAGTTAGGTTGGGAAACACTCACGGAGCGAAGGTTAAATTAAATAATAGCAAATCTCTTCCATAAATTGGAAGAAGGTATCTTTAGCAGTGATGTTGAAGTGTATTATTTCACCCATCGTACTACGGTAGGTGATATTATGTCAATATAATCAGAGAGATTAAGTGTAGAACAGATAGATTTAAGATGCCATTTTTTTCTGCGAACGGGGATCAGGGTAACATTGATCGACCAAGTTAGGGGTAAAAATATTCGGGTCAAAATTATTCTCGTGTGTACTTACCCCCTGCCACACACCCTAGCTGTGACATGTAGGGTACTAAAATAAATATAAAACTTGAGGAGACTAGGAATCACAAGGTATCTGGAGAGAAGGGCTTCGATCAACATGGTTTGCAAGGAATATCCGCGGCGAATTGAAGCAATGGAAACATTTTTTCGCCAGGTTTTATACTATCTTTGGTATCATTAACTTTGTAAATACAGTGAATTCATCAACCTGGCTAGATAGTTTATCGCTACTTGATATTCTCTGATCTTCTTTTTGTACCCCTTCATTCTGCAAAAATCGTCTAAATGTGTATGGCAAAATAATAATCAGTAATTTCCTCTTTTGGGTCGAGTACCATGTCACATTTAAATTCACTTTCGCCATTTACAGCCAAAGAAGAGTGCAGGCCACGGATCCAAAACCCGAGTATTGATTTCGATAGATAAGGCTGAATTCCACCCCAAACCAAGCCTTAAGGTGTGTGGAATCAACCATTCAGCGCATGGGGACCACTTTCTTTCCCTGCATAATAGTTGATTTCCCTCGGCATCGTATGAATCTAGTATTGAATAAATCCAAAGATATTAAGGCCGGTATTTGAACCTTATTTCCATTTAAAATTGTTAAGAAAATCATTTACACAGTGAGATACCGAGAAAAGAGAATTACATTATCCAATAAAATTAAAACCTCATGGTTTTAAAGGTAAATCATTATTTGAGGATCTCACGTTACAATTTTTTTCAAATGACTTTCGTCCACCCGAGTGCGTGAAATTGGGAAACATATAGTAACTTTGCAGCACAATTTTAAAATTTAAATTGACATTTATTCCAAACCGAAATAGTTGATTATATTTGGATTAGAAATTTAACCTGCTACAAGGGTCAATTTAATTGTGATTTATTTAGTATTTAATCGCTCATCAGCCTTCTCGTTTAAAATTTTTATTTTGACATATCATGAAGAGTAAAATGGTGGATATTTCTATTAGTATGTTCAAATACCATATATTTTGATTCATACCTACCTTCTTTTTTGCATGTCCTGTAGCTATATGTACTTAAATCAATGATGTAGATGGCCAAATTTCCGTGGCCATCGCTTTAGGTCTCAAAACTTATTAATCTTAATTTATTTCAGGTTATCCTGACACACTCGTATAAAATGCACCACCTTACGCAAAATCGCGAAGCAATAATTAATAAAAGCGTTGATATCACGAGATATGAAGAAATACTCCGCAGCACTATCTATATTACAATATTGACTGACATTGGTTTTGCTTAAACAATTAAATTTTTTAAGTTCCACTGATAGAATATGACAGCTATTTTCAATTTTCTCGCCTGGCAAATAGTGGTTGAATTTTTCTCAGCAAAAACAATTCACAATAGTCGCGATTAATGGAGTAGATTGTTATCATATTTAGCAGACGGAATCATTCTCCATCTAACGCTGTCTAACGGAATAGCCGAAGTTATCTTCAAATAAAATTAGTCTTATTTTAAAGCTATAAAGTAGAAAATTGGCAGTGTTTTATTCTGTGCCTATCGTTATGGAATGATTCCACAACATTAAACCTGAATCTTTTGTACATAAGACCACATAGTGAAATGAAATCAGGAATATATTTTTAATTTTCGCGAGCATAATTTAAAAAAAAAGTTTTGCTACAAAATGATTATTTCAACTAGCCAGGAGGTATTTGTAAAATCTTATAAATAAAAACACAGGAATAATAGAAAAGCAAAGTTTTGGATATTCTGTGCTTTTCCTTTTCATGCAAATTAATCGTTCGTTTTCCTAGCCTTAGTTTTCTATGCTTAAGGTTACACCCAAATTATAATAAATATGTGTTAAGTAGGTTTTATATACTTGTTTTAGTCATATACATATGCATATATGTATAAACATAAACACAGTAATCAACCCGAAGGTCGGTTTTGTGGGTGATGGTAGAGTTCACCCAGTACTAAGTCCGATGGTGTGTGAAATTCACACATCAGAGTAGGGGGCCAGTTCCTTTAAATCCTGTGCCAGTTATGGTTTCCCAGGAAGATCTACCCGAATACTACCCGAAGAGGTACCCGAAAAATCACATAGCTTGGGTGGAGCTGCAGGTGCTCAAAGAGGCTTGGGAATTGAACCAGAGTCCTCCGGTCAGTAGTCCAACGCTCTACCCCAGGACTGCGACCCGATATAAATGTATATATATAAATATATGTATGTATATATATGCATATATTTAGCAACACACAACATGAGAACACATAAAAGGAACACTCACATGTTATACCTTAAGATATAACATGTGAGTGTTCCTTTTATGCGTTCTTATGTTGTGTGTTTCTGTCTAAGTTTTTTATTTAACACTTCCGTCTTACTTCGAAGAAATCATATATATATATATATATATATATATACATACATCTATATACACACATATATATATATACATACATCTATATACACACACATATATATATATATATATATATATATATATATATATATTATTTATATATACATACACACACACGGGCGCGCGCGCACACACAAACACACTCATACTCAAATACGTACAAACACACACATACACATAAGTGTGTGTATGAATTCGATGGCTGATATCATGAATGTACTGATAGGCTCATCTAAAAACACTTACTCCTATTAACAGTGTGAAATTAAGGATGGAATTTCACATTGGGTGGCGGGTTTCAGGATTAGTTAAAGGAATGAAGTCACAACTACGCGGCATGGAATATGACAGTTACCCTGAGCGCTATATTCTTTGTACGTGACTAAGAAACCTCAATATTGCTATAATTTAAGCTTCCTTTAAACTATAACTCGTCATGACAGATAGAAATATCAATCAGGGTAGAAGTAAAAACATACTATGGATAATAATCTTTACAGTTTTATTCTATGATAGGAGATAAAGTTTCAAATCTCTGTTAGGGCCTATCTTTTATAGATTACTTAATTTTTTTAATTTAGGCAAACCACATTGCCAGAACAAAATAAATTCTAATTGGATGTTTATGACCTCTGTAGTCGATTTACCAACCTAAAGAAATAATCACAGTGCGGTGAAAATATCGTATGTTGAATGGACGAATTTCGAAGTGGGTCATTGTTTTCCCTTGACCCTTTCTGTCGTCGTCCACGTGGCCATAGAATTTATTTTCCACACGGAAGAAAAAGATTGGACGATACACTCTGACATTGTACGATCAGGTTATCATGATTGGACAAAAAGAAATAGATTTGTGCACTATTAGATTGAAATGCTAGTTATTCTCTCCGACAATGAATATTTATATCACAAAAACCTTATACAATCAAATAATTGAAAAAGAAAAATCAGGTTTTCCGCTGTTTTCTTCTAGAAAGGCTTCACGTTTACCCAAAATTGCATATCTAAATGAAGTCTGGCGGACTGACACACCCCGACACGCAAAGTTTCGGCGTCGGATTTGGCGTTGGCTTTGATAATGGCACATTGCAGTTACGGGTGGTATTTGGAGCAATAGCAATAGGGGAAGAATTAGAGTTCGACTCTTATTCTTTATCCACAGAATAAGGAGTCAGTGACCCTGAGATACTTGTTACCCTTTGGTCTCTCAACAAGCCTATATATGCTATATGCGTACTACGTAACATATATATATATATATATATATATATATATATATATATATATATATATATATATATATATATATATATTCAAACACAAAAATCCCACCATACGGCGAACAAATATTATCTTCACACATAGAAATAGATATATAAGGATAGGGGATAGGAAAACACATAAAAGACCAACACAGGAAAGGGGGGGAAGGCGGAGATTTCCTTATCAAGGAAATATTTTTACATTTGTGATCTGCTCAAATCCGCCTTCCCCACCTTTCCTGTGTTGGTCTTTTATGTGTTTTCCTATCCCCTATCCTTATATATCTATTTCTCTGTGTGAAAATAATATATATATATATATATATATATATATATATATGTATCTATATTCTGAATTAATAATATTTTGGGGGACTTCAATGCTTAAACATGACGATTCTCTACCTTCTTACCCTTCCTACTAAGCCAGCCCATCCCTTTCCACCCGAAAGCACCCTCAAGACAATTCAATTCCACTTCGTTTTGATATCACATGTTGTCATATGGGTCGCAGTAGTCGCGGATATAGACGCGGGTAGAGCTTTGGACTACTGACCGGTGGGCCCGAGTTCGATTCCCGGGTAAGCCACTCTAGACACTTGCCGCCCAATCCAAGCTATATGATTTTTTGGGTACCTGATCTTCCTAGGAAACCATGACCGGTACAGGGGAAGGAACTGGCCCACCTACCCAGATGTGTGAATTTCAAACACCGTAACGCCTTAATACTGGGTGAACTCTATAATCACCAACCAAACCGATCTTCGGTTTGATTTCTGTGTTTATGGTTTTTTTATATATTGTCATGTTTCGAATGAATTATAGACCGTACGTTTATATGAATGTAAATTGTACTAAGTAGTGCTAAATGATCAGTATTATCACTTCAGAGAAAAATAGAGATTATTATTGTATTGTAAGTACAGATGAAAAATATGATATGGGTCAAATATTGAATATCCACGTGCACGTGTCTAGTTTTCTTGAGTCTAATTTTTTTTCCGGTGGAAACGGAGCGTTGCAATTTACGCGACCGTATATTTTCGCGGTACGTTTTGGTAACGGTCGCCCTAAGTGTTTCTCGAGTTGCGATTTTGTTTGATTACATTGATTTCCACGACCGCGTGAAGGGAAATCGCATTGGATCAACACGATGCCTTTTGATCACGCAATCACTAAATCACGAGAAACGGAATCGCGTCGAAATTTTTATTTTTCTTTTTCTCTCTACCAGAAGTACCTACTATCAAATCCTTGAGTATCGAATTCAACGACGCGAAGGGTGCGTGATGAATTGGCAGCGGAAGAGAGAGGAAAAAGGTTTGAGGATTAAGTCGCGGCCATCATAACATCCTCGTGGCACTTCAACACTCCTCTTTTGACACTTCGAGGGATGAGGTGTCCCGGAATTGGCCCCGATGAGCTTAAGTGACCGTAACCAGTGACATTTCCGCTCGGAATATTAATCCTCATAATGGCTTCCACTGCTTCGAAAAGATTATTCAAGATCTTGAATAACCTGACTAGATATCCATGATTCCAATTGGTGATCAGCGACTTAGCTACCTTTCACTCCTTATTATAAATAAAAAGGCGGTTAAAATTCATAAATACTCTGTTAATCGCCATTGTAAACACAGAATGTTACTTTGCCAAAAGTTGGTCATCAATAAACTGCCTTGTTCATAAATACCAACGTGTATTCAAAACTAAGTTGAGGGCATTCTTAACTGTTTTTTTGTTTTATGTTTTATTCTGTCAAAATTGTTGTGAATGAAAAACATAATGGCCAAAATGATTCTAATCCGATTTAATTCCGTTCTTCTTTTCCGTAGTAATTTATAGTGCTCCTCCCAGTTCATTATCCTCACTGGTCCCTCCCAGGGTCTTAAAAAAGTCCTAAGAACTTCTTAGAGAGACATGGGGGAATCAGAATATTTGACGTTTGACAGGGAAACTGCAGCGTACGATTTCAGGGTCGTGAAGGTTCTCATCAAGTTGGAGGGAGGCCATGGAAGGTACTTATTGCAAGCAACGTCTTAATCAGCTAATTTGGTATTGTACCGGAAATTCCGCGCCAAGCTCTGGATTTTCCGTTTGTTTTGGTCCCGTGCTCTTTGCCTAACGAACGGATTGGGTTACTCCCTTCCGACGCCACGCATAACAATGACATATCCCCATACGCTTTAGTTAATCTCCGCAGAGTTCCGGAGAAGGGTCTGTTCACTTCTAGGAGTGACGCTAGGGAGAACACCGTAATGTACCTAAGAGATCAGGCATCACTGGAGCATATTCCAGGGTGTAATGCTTACTTTGCAGAGAGAATATAACGTATCTCTAAACTATAGCTTTATGTTAATGTATAGTGAATAGCTGAAAACATCAATTAGCACAGCAATAAGATTTAAGGCAAATTAAGCTAAGAATACTCGTGGAAGTGGATGCCGTGGGTGACGATATGATGTAAGGGAATTAATTTAAGGGCTGAGTATGATTCAATTGTTTTGGATAATGAACATGAACAAGGATCCGGTGACTGATGACAACTATAGGATGGTGAAAATGTTTAGCTATAAGTCTTTTAAAAATTGTTCAAACTAATCTTAGAAATCATTTCAGGGGAAAAAGAACGTGTTTTAACTCAGAGCTATGTAATTTTTCTCACGCCGGATGAAAATGCACCGATTTGAAACCTTTGAACAATTATCCGGAGGACTCGTGGTTCAAGAATTTTTAGGTGATAATCTACGTTGGAATAAAGAGTAAAGTGGAACAATACGACAGGGAATATCAAGTTGGATTCACTGGAACCAGAGGAAAAACTCTTACATTTACCGTAGAGAAGAGGATGCCTCAAGAGAGAACTACCTGGCTCGATTGTCTTCACAATGTAATGCAACGTATGACTAACTGTACGGAGTCACAGCGTTATGAATTTTCGAGGGGATTGGGTGAAACTATTAACGGAAGATTGATACTTAATCAATCAGATAAAGGCGATCAATCCTGGTGAAACTGGGGAAGAGGATAGAAAAAGGAGGGGATTAAGGTAGAAATTCTGAATTTCGGTATTTATTCTTGATGGGATAGTAATGAAGATGGAGGAAAAGGAGAAACAGGTGTGTTGATGCAATGATAACTGTATACTGCGGCTTTACTGACCCATTTATGTGGTAAAGGGAGGAAAGCTGACAAGGAAATTAGTAACATTTAATTGTAATCAAGCACGGTTTTTTAATAATAATAATAAGAAACTATTAATAATTTTAACAACTAGACGAAATGAAACAAAATTCACCACATCGTGACAAATCCATCAAAAGACAGATGTGTCATCGAACTCCGAACAAGCAGTTCTCTTCGGCTGCTACACAGACTAACGTCCCTTCTAAGGGGCGGAAGACATAGTAAAACCGCAGTATGAAAAACAACTGATGGTTTTCGGCCAATAGAGTGCAGGGTTTTTTTCAAATAAAATTATTTACAGACGAGACTTGAGAAATAAAAGAAATGTTTGCACTTACGCAAAAGGATCATGAATTTGCGAGTTCGATTACCCTCTTGGTGAGTTGCCCCCGGCTGCAGAATTTTAGGTCTGCGATTGTTCTCATCGTTATTTCTTGTTTGCAATCCAGTGATTACAATAAAAATTATTGTTTTCTAAGGATACACGTATTTTGGAGCTTTCAATGCTTACTCAAAATTGAATACATACTTGATTCCAAATGTCCGGACACCTCCTGATGTACTTCATCTCGTTGGGAGTATGGCAGGTTAAAGGGTTGGTGTTGATATGATTTGCTTTGGGTGTTAATAGATCAAATTTCAGTGCTAATGTTGGTAATGACTAAAATACAACACGAAACATGGAGAATATGGGAACACTAAATGAAGAGACCTTCCAATCTACCTACGTTGAATATTATTAATAAATTAATCTTTTGAGAATCATAGGGAAGTATTCTGTGCTGTGTGCTTCAACTAGTTTTGCCTATGTTTCTGGAATTAATCCACTAGGTTCATATTTCAAGTCAATTAGTCTTTTTTTTCCCTATATACCCAAGGGAATCTGGTTCGGTAAACCAGACTCGGTTCCTGTAATTATTTCCGTTTGTTGCCGCTTTGAAATCATTAAAAATCTCTCGTATTTAGTAAATACTCTGCCCCATGACGGGTTGTACCTACGTTCTTTAACCTTTTGATGGCGTTTCGCTCTTTAAACAGTTCCTCATATTGGTTCATACCGCTTCGGTATTCCTTCCCTTAACTCCTTTTGAGATGTGCCTGGTGTGAAAAAGGCTCGCTAATTTTTCCGTCCCCGTGGCCAACACCTGTGACCCTGAATGGGAACTCTGGTGCTAAACTATTCGTCGTCATTTGCACACCACTCGATGGCAATGAACACCCTTCCATGGGGCCTCACCGTGGTGCACAGATAAAGGTGGTGCTCCCCAGGACTCTCGAACCCTTTTTGCTGTGGTGCACGCCGCCCCTTCTCCATGGCCTGAGGGGGTCGTGGGGAAAGGGTAGAGTGGAGAGGGGGAGGAGGAGGCGAAGGCAAAGAGGAGGTGCAGGCATAGAGGAGGTGAGGGTGGAACACACCCCGTGCTCACTCCCACACCACCCCCTTGGGGTTTTAAGTGGAATTATGCAGGAGATGGAGGCACTTGGCGGGGGTGTGGGATGAGAGGGAGATATATATGTGTAGAGAGAGAGAAAGGGTGGGGGAAAGGGGTGACTGAGGGCGAGTGCGGAAGGGGGATGAATATTTGAAGCGAGGAAAGGGAGGAGAGAGAGAAAGGAAATTGCCGTCTTTACTCGGCCTCCGTAAATCCCGCCCCCACTCCCATTCGTTCCTCTCTCTCGACGGACGCGGGGACGAAGTCGGGAGGGTGGGAGGGAGCAGGCTGGAGGGCGGTCACACGGTCGACCCCTTCCCTCTTTCTTCTTCATCTTCCTTTTCACAGTCGCGAGGGAGAGAGAGGAAGAGAAAAGGAGGGGATATTCCCCCTCATTTCTCCTCGAATATCTTCCCCCCCCCTAACATAACCCCCGCGAAAGTAGTGTATCGTTAGCGTCGTCAATTCTCCCAGATTCGCCGGCAGGCTCTTCTCTCTCTGGTGGGAATAAGATATTTAAATTACGAAGTCATCATCGGCCGTAATCAATCCCGAGATTGGTTTGTTGAATCTCCTCATTCTCCTCGTAGATACCCCTCCCCTTCCTATTCCCCGTGAGAAATTTCCATCTTCCGTCATTATCGCTTTCAGGTCTTTCTAACCGGTTTCCTTCTGTGGTCCTCACTGTTCTTTATTTCGTGCGGTGGTTGTCTCCGGGGGCGTGATATTTCTTAGATTGTGTCCAGTAAGTCTGTCCTATCAACATAGCAAAACTCTTGAGCAAACTTCTTCCTTCCTTCCGTCTTTACAGGTCTCTTCATTGACGATTCACTCCGCCCATTTCATATTCATCACCTTTCTGCAACGCCGCATTTCCATCGATTCCCTTGCACTCTTTTCTGACGTTGCTCTCAAGGTACGGGAGGTTCAGTTTAAATAATGGGCTTACCGCTTTTACAATGTGAATGTATCTTTGTGTAGTCAAATTAAAATTAATTAACCTCTGTAGATTTCGAAACTTAGGGGTATTTTTATTGTCAAAGCTTGTTACTACTTTCAAGGTTCTAAAAATCTGAGTTGGTATACATAATTTATAACAGACCAGCTGTGATATTTTTACAAATATCCGCATAATTGACTTCTGAGATATTTATGTTCAGGACCTATGTTCCACCGTTTACTCAGATGTTTTAGAAAAAAATTCCTTTTGGGAGTTTTAATAAATGGAGAGGTGAATGTACTTAAGTTTATGAAATCAATTCTCTCGATTCTGGATTCATATGCGCATTTATTAGCTTTATTCATTCAGACGTATCGCATGTAAACATTTCTGATGCGAAACTTTGCTAAATCCCCCAAATCGTGTCATTATCATCGCCGTAGCTTCATATAGGCGACTGATTTCTTGGAGGACAGACCAGGTAATTCAAAATCCCAGCGATCTCCTATCCTTCACATCCCAATATTAAACTATCCTTGTTTTTTTATGACTCTAACAGCGCAATATAATGTCGAATTTCTATAGCCCGTACTCTTAGGCATAGGTTTCACTGATGTTTCATGTGACCCTTCATGTATTAAAGATGACATTTTATATTTAATGAATTTCTATCAATAATCTTAATTTTTATGTTGTTTTTAATTTAGCGCCGTTTTAAAGGAGCTTAAATACTTTTGCTGAACGTGAGTTCAGAATTGATATTTATGCTTTTTCGTTACACGTCATGTGGTGCTAAAATAATCTGAGGTACTCAAATTTTAGCATTGATTTGCTCAGTCATCCAAGGGGTTGCAAGCATTGCTGAGTGAATTGGAAGTTCAGTGCGATAGATAAGGGATAAGAATCAACATTAAAACAAAGGTTATGCGATTTTCCAGAAAGAAAAAGGTTAAGCTAAACATTAAAATAGGAGGGAAAAAATAGGGCAGGTAGAACAGTTTACATATCTCGGAAGTGTTTTGGACCAATAAGGTCAAAGTAGTAGGGGCGTAAGGAGAAGAATTGCGCTAGGCAAGGAGGCTTTCTCAAGGAGGAGGGAGTTGATGACGGGGACGTTGAGTAGGGAGGGTAAGACAAGATTCGTAAAAACTCTGATTTGGAGCACAAGGCTCTATGCACGGCGCGTAAACGTGGTCGCTAAGGCAGGAGGATAGGCGTAGATAGGAGGCTTTTGAAATGTGGGTGTGGAGAAGAATGGAGAAGGTGAAATGGACCAAAAGAAAACAAATAAGGAAGTGCTGGTGATGGTGAGTGAGGAGAGAGGTATGTTGATAGAAATCCTACGGAGACAGGAAAAATGGATGAAAGGCGTATTGAGTGGTAGTGGAGTGTTGAAGAAGGTAATAGAGGGGCAAATGTTAGGCAAACGAGGAAAGAGCAGGAACAGGATAGGGATGTTGGACGAGGTGAAGGAAGGAAAGAACTACACAGAGATGAAGAGGGAATTGATGTTGAGTAGGTTGCTGGATTGGGTTTTGTTTTGAGTTACAAAATGTTTATTTGATAGTTGTGTCCATCCAAAAACATACCTTAACAGGTAGATTACCTAATTATTAATTGAAAAAGATTTGCCTTATATATTCATGAAGAAGCTAATTGCAACTCTTTCATGCTGATTATCATTTTCTTTGCGTTTAGTATTTAGGTTCATTCATAACATGGGTTTATCTGCTGTGGTATGAGTCGTCCTTTGATGTAGTCCCATTATTAATTAAAAGGAAGGATACTTTGCTCTCTCACAAATTTACTTATAAGCGGATAAGTTTCCAAATCCGTATCACCAGAATATTACATTCTGTATCGAAGCCGATTGCGAATGAAGTATATTCTGTGGATCAGTCTCCGTCTTTTTGCACGAGACCATCTGTTTTTATTTTTGATCATTGGTATGAGAGGAATACATAATGTAAAGGGTGCGGGAGGAAATGAATACTTTTAGTAGGAAGAGGTTTGTCTTGGCATTACGGTCTAAATATTTTTATCACAAATGCACTTTCAGGAATATTGGCATGCTAAAGAGAAAATGAAGAAAATAAACGAATCTCATCGCACTTTCCAAATTAATTTTCTGCGATATCTCCTCGGTGGATATTCGCCATGACGCGAAATATTGAGTGAGGGCAGCAGGAGCAAAATGGAGTACACCGCCGAAGCGCCCAGGTCGCGAAAGCGGTGCAGTCGTACACAAAGCGGTTTTGTGGTGACAAAATGTTCAAATATGTGTGAAGTATTCCTTTTCGTTAAACTTTCTTAAGAAATAAAAAGCTTTTGTGGCCTTACTGGCCCCATAAATCTCGGCAACACTTTACTAATCCACTCCTGGAAAAGAATTAATTGCTTTGTTTCGATCTTACGTGTAGCCCTTAGAGAACAACTTAATATTGTATTTACCCTTTGCTTGGAGTAAAATTAGGAGTTTACGGTGGAAATTTGTGAAAATCTGTCATCGTATTAAATGATTTACTTCCAAATAGAAATAAATTAGTCATAATACAGGGTTTTCTTGATAGAAAACTAATGATGTAAACAATGAAACCTATTAAAAATAAATAATATTTAAATATAAATAAATAAATTCAACTATCAGTCATAGTAAAATACTATCGGAGGTGTTATTTAAAAGTTCATTTATTCGGTATTTCATTCTGAAGGAATATAATGTCACAAAATAGCGAAACTCACCTCGAATCTAATGCATAAAAAAATAATTAAGTTTAAAAACTAAGTCGGTTTATTATTAAAAAATTACAGTTTTCTTTCAAACCAGGAGGTGAGCGTATTGCTGCAGCTGCTGCAAAATGATTTGTGGGGAAACCTTTCGCGTGCTTGAGCTATTTCCAAATTAGGAATACTTTATAATTTTGAAGTATAGATACCCGCTGTGCGTGTATATACCTCGCGTGTCCAAGGTTTGAAATATTGTAAAATATAGAAGGGAGTTAATCTGTAAAGCAGGGTCATGTACTGATTCATTTTGATGTACAAAGCAATTTACGAGCTGAAAAAATTTAAAATTGGGAAAAAATCCTTCCTCCGTATTCTTTCCAGTTCCACTCCATCCTATTACTGAGAATATCTGTAAACCATTCCATTTGCCTCTCTTTGCCGCACCCTGGCCACCTATAGTTTTCTCCGATGTCGTTCCACGATATTACCTCTCCTAGAACATGGGACGCTAATCGAGAAAACCCAGTACTGGCGTTAAACTTCGTTGACATAAGAGGCCTCCATTGTTTGAAACGCTTAGAATTCACATGGAAGTAACATCCTGAGCAGTGTAGCGGAGTTAAGAGAGAGAAAGAGGAGATTTTTAAAGATCCTTGGGCTATTATTCCGCAACTAAAGGACAATTGACTGATAAATATTCGATTTTCATGGATTTGGAAACGATATCGAATTGAATTCTTAGAGTAATGTTGTTTGCACGTTTCAACTTTTATCAATGATTTCAGAGCTGCAGAAACTAACAGGAGAAGTAAGAAAATAATTAATAAATAAATGCAATCATAGTTTAGTTTCTGTTTGAGGTACAGAAAACATGTCTTAGCATGGGCCGTTCTCATTGCTCATTCCAATCAACTCAGTTGAAATGTTCGAGCAAACTCGAATGGCTTCGGTGATGGAAAATATTCAAGCTCAGTTGAATTCGTTCGTGATCGATAACGAACTCGTATAGAAGGGTGATTATGATACATGTAAAAGTCGACCTTCCATGTGATCTCCTGTTTGAGTCCAATCCTCTGTGGGAACGCCGTTCTAACAGTGGAAATGGTAGTTTGTCACTCGTCTTTCACCCTGATTGGAAATCAGTCGCATCCTCGGTGGTAGAGCACCCGGCACCATTGATGAGAGGGCACGGATGGGTGCCATCTACTCAAGAGGAGAGAAGATTGCGTCAACATATGCGGGGGTAGGTTTCCTAGGGAGGGGAAGGGTTTAGAGCGGGGAGAAATCAGCCCATTACCTTCCCCACCGCCGCATGGGGATACATCCCAAATGAAGAAGGGTGAGCGGCGAAAGGAGATTGAGCTTCCTTCAACACTACGGTGGCTCCCCATGTAGGTACGATACGGAGTAATTTATGCCAGAATTACGATGCGAAACGTTTTCTAAGTTACGGTATGGAACGAGAGTGCCGCATCTTTCATAGCTTTCTGCAAAAGTGTCTAACCATGTCCGAACCAGCCCTTCTTAATCATTCCCTTCCCGTGATGTTCGAGATTTTGGAAATGAAACGATGCAAAATTACTGCCTCCTTGTCAGCATAGAATGGTTTAAGATAATAGGTTATCAACGCAGAAAAAACTTAGAGAAACCCTTCCGAATTGAGGTTCTCGTAATAAGGAAAAATCAGACCTCAGCTTGAAATATCTGCTCTCAGACTAATACATATATCAAACCATGTGTTAACTTAGGTACGTGCAATGCGTAGAAATATTTTTCTCCTAGAAATGGGTGGAAGGAGAGGAAACTTTTTGCAATGTTTTTTACAACAATGTGATATGTAAAATAACACGCTGCTACAGTTTAAAACTATTCATCGGTACAAAATGATTTATACTACGTCACATTGCCAGCCTTTACCGCAATTTCCTTAATCGGATATCATTTCTTTTCATTAAAATATTAATTATTTCTTCTACGGTGTTACTGGGAGGTAACTTTAGAGAATTTCCGTGAAAAAAATGGCATGAATACATTTTTCAATCCATAAAAAGCGTTGACGTAAATCTTCTCAATTCTCATAAGGCTATTAATGCTTCAACAACGTAGTTAAATTTTCATTTTAATTTCCGGATTATAAAATACGGGAGTTCTTCCGACGTTGCACTGAAACTCTTTCCAATTTTTTTTCAAATTTGAAAGCTACATAAATCCTTACAGCATATGAAACCAGACGGTTGCGTGCAGATTCTCTTTTGTTTGTTATTGCGCCATTGCTCTGAGCCTCAAATTCTTTCTCTATTCTGTGAAACGACGTCGCTACGAAAGGAATTCTTGTTTCCAAACTATGTGCCGACACGCATATCCGCTTCCTCTCTACAGGAATGTATAAATTTTTGAATTTGAATGTTTTAAATACCAGTGAAATGCATCTTCATTTAATGGTTATTAATGCATTGCCGTTCTCTTTATTACATGCCAAGATCTTGATAACCTCTCTTTCTTTTGAAGGTAATTCCTTAAGTTTTACATTTCGCCAATTTAAATTCCTTTGTATCTTCGCTGAATTCAGCATTGATGGTTTTTTTTTCATCACTCCTCATTTGTAAATGGATACGGTTCACAGGAAATATTATTTCGGCCTTAATCTTCTGACTTTTATCTGATCTGCAAGATTTTTATATTATAAATTATTTAATATTAATAAATAATCATAATAAAATACCAGATTCAAATATAATTGATTTGATTAACATTTTTGATCGTCGTATTGCGTGTCTATTTATAAATCACCGCTGGTAGCAACCAGCTAAAATAAAGGGGCAATCCTTGTTCAAAATTTTTATGAAAACGGGTGTCTATGTTTCAAAAGTCAGCTTCCCGTCAGTAAAAAAGTTCATGATTATTGATGATATTATTATATAACATTTGTTTAAAATTATTGATACTCTAGTCAATTTTTTAATTTCATGCCAATAAACCATTATGGGACCCCATATTTCTGATGTCGTTTGATATCATTTGATTAAAATTTTCTTAAACGGTTGTGTTTCTAGTTTAATCATCACGGACTGTTTTTGTTTTTCGTCGGTTGCATGAAAAATGGTGACAACTACATGATCCCATTTTAGTTTCTAAAATATGTTGGATATTTTCTGCAATTTCCCATTCACTGACTGCACATGGTGGATAGGGGCTGATTTGGGGTTCATGTGTCAGAAAACGAGCGTTTCGTGACACTTTGTTATCAAAGTACAATGTGAAAATATTTCTACCACCAAAAACGATTAACTGTGGTACACGAATAGTATATTCCCTTGAATGCAACCCGATCAGGACACGAAGAAGCTGGAATTTATTTAGGATCAGCAAAAGTAGATAGCGATGGGGATGGCGATCCCTCACCGAGATTGGAGCTCAACCTGTGCGTTTTTTTAGTGGGAAAGAGTTCGGTATCCGAGGATAAGCTGCTGAAAGACAGGTGCGTAGTCTTATTGAGCAAACGGATTTTTAATTCACCAAATGCGACACAAAAAGGTGTCAACTTCCACGCGTGCATTGTTGATTACATCAACACGTCCTAAAATATACCCTGATGAATTCAAGAAATACGATTAAAAATATATATGTAGATGGTAAACGGTTGTCCATTCACAAAACTACTACGTCGTTTTAATATTAGTTGAGGGAAAACAATTCAAAGTGATAGAAGATTTGTTGTATTTTATTTGTTCTACTCACTATCTTTCTTTGGCTTACATTTTAATCAGTTTTACATAATAATATTAAAATGTGAGAGGATTTGGCGACAGAAATCGATTTATGTTTTTCAATTTCTGTCGAATTGAGAAAAAAATGTGACTAAAATTAGAAAATGACTGTTAGAATTGTTCTGTCTGAAGAGTGCTCGTGAAAATATTTTCTCGTAACAAAATTAAATGCGAGTGAAACATTCGCCATCTAAATTAGTAATGAAAATTTTAATCTGTGTGCAAGTTGTGCGCAGGAATTTGATAGGAAATCAGTAACTTGAGGAGAAATAGTTCCCTATCATTAAATCGTTTTTTGATACTTTTCATTTGAGTGCGTAGTAAATTTTTATAATAGTTAAAAAACTTTGTCACATTCCCCCAATGTGCAATGTAACCGGGTTTTATTTATAACGATTGGACATTATTCCCCAATGAAGACTTTATTTCATTCAAAGTCAAAACGAGGACCTGTAAGCACATGAAGAGTCTTCAAAACCAAATTTGCTGTTTGCTAATCAAGTTGGTTTATTTTGGTTATGTGTTCAACTTCTTCCTACTGCATATCTATAAAAAATGGAATGCATATCCATCTTGTATTAATGGGTTTCCTGCAGTCGAGTGAAGCTATATTTTTGTAATACTTTGCGAAGCTAACTCACTTTTATGTTTCTTTCATGTTACCTTACCTTTACATACGTTTTTACCTCTTTCTGATATTCATAATAGTCTCATATATGCTTTTATACTCCTTAGACTTCAGATATGTTATACCTATATCGTGTTTATATATTGGGCGACTTGATATACCCTTTTACCGTTAGCTGATTTCTCTACATCAAACTCTTTCTCTGAAACAATTCGCCATTTTAAGTAGCTATTTACTGAGCAAAAGACTGGCTTGTTTTTCTACGTGAAATCATTTTTTTGGCATAGTCAAGTTACTTCTTTTCATATTGTGTAGTAACTTTGCAAAGTAAAGGCCAAACTAAAAACTAGAATTGAAACGCTTTATTTTTCTAAGTAATGTTCTTTCTTCCAAGAACTACGAGTTTTGGTCACAACCGAATGGGGCTTCGTATGTCGAAAACCCAAGCCGTCTGGTAGAAGGTTTTGTGTGGACAAATTGTGAAAACCTTACTCGTTTACAGCTCGTTTATCCTTTTCCATGAATAAACTGACGAAGCGCAATTCTTTTATTTTCGCATGATAATTAGACTTCCAATCCGCACTGTATGCTATTATCCGCTGATGGAATACTCTCTTAAAATTTTATCAAAAATATTTCGCAAGATTCAAATATCCACTAAGTTATCCTCATCAATGACATTCTGGCATCCATTCGTTTACTTTTTTACGCCACCATAAATCACGTGATTGTTTTTTTCTTTATGAATATTATTCAAATTCGAAGTGCGGTCGAACTATAGGGCTCGATGGGCTTTTGTGTTATCTATAAATTATTTGGCTTCGGATTAGACCAAATTTTTGCAACCCCAGTGTCCGCTACGATCAATTTTATGCTTTCGTCTGATCTCTACAACTTTTTGCTTCATTTCTCACTCGTCCTCCCTCTCCCTCACGTAGATACCAATTGCTTGGAGCGAATTTCTGAGGAAGTGCCTTACTCCGAACAAAAGAGGTCACCACGTGCGTCCAAGGAATCCTCACCACCTACCATCAATCCGCTCCTTGGTTTTATTTCTCTCTCCTCTCATTTCTTTTCGTGGAAGAAATTTCCACGTCCACACAACTCTTTGCTTTGGCGTCTACATATTATTGATTAATCTCATCCATGGTCTTTCTCTGCACTCCTCCCCGTTCGTTCAGCCCCTCGAACGACTGTCTTCATTAAGCCATCCTGTTTCGAAAGGTTTCCGATGTCATTATTCATTTCTTCGTCTCAGGTTTTTTTGGTAAGTTTCTTCCCAACTCCACTGCCACGATGAATCTTCTTCGATAATTCGATCCATGCCTTCGATGGCAACCCTTCTCCTGTAGCATTCCCTTTCCATCGATTGCAATCTTTATCCTACTGCTATCATCGTACATGGGTCTCGATATAGCCTTCTCATGCTCAAGATGCGTATTTATTATCTAGTAATATATCGTTTAAGGTGCACCGAATGAACACCGGCTGTACATTTCTGCGATTCTTATCCTTACCTAACAAGACTAACCCTCACACCCCACTGTAGAAAAGAACACTACACCTTACTACAAACTGTTCTTAAACTCCGCATAAATTCTACTTTCATTCAACTCAATATTACTATCCATATGATATGAATTAATTTGCATACTTCCCTCTGCCACAATCTTCAGCATTTCATCCCCAATTAAAATGCTCTGCGCCCATCTTTTCTGCCTTCTTTGGGTTTTCAAAAGTACCCACTTTCCTCCCCCACCTGATCTATTACTTCTTTGTTTCATTTCCTATCAGTCAATTTTACCATTTCTGTCCTTATACGAGAACACACCCGTCTCTCAAAAACCTCTAATTCACCCCTATCATCTCCTTTAACGACTAAGTTTCCGAGGCGTCCTAAACATGCTCAATGACATATTTTTCACGTCCTTTCTGAACACGTAAATTTCTCCTTCAAGGTATATGTAATAAATAGTTTTTTAATCCGCGGCTTCATGTTAGGAATAATCGTAGGAGTACCACTCATTGGGTGTCATATGATTTTTTGGAAACAACATGCATCAAATTTTTTTGGTTCGATCCAGCTTCCTTAGCAATCATTCTACCCTCTGTAGTTTATTTAAATATATTACAAAAATAATTTAATCGAGTCATTTTTATTCAATAAACTTTTCAGATTTCTTATTTAGGTTAATAAAAAATTTATCGGGACCGAACGAGTGCTTATCGCTAAATCCTGTTACGAAATGGTGTTTTCGACCAGAACGGTATATTTCATTTGAGACTTTTCGCAACCGATGGGTTGAAGAGAGATGAGTTAAAGAATAGTGCGTACACATGAGAATGAATTGACGAATTTGTCTTCTTCCATCTTCGTCTTCTGTCGAAACTTTGATAATAGGTTGGGTTTAAGTTTGAGAATGACGTCAGTGACATTTATGTCCACGTCATTCTCTTTCTCCAATTGAGACATGAGGAGAGAACCCGAAGATTGCCTCGACATCTCAGCTATTCCTATGGTTACGAACGCCTTGAGGGTTTTGCGGCGATTGGGGAGCGAAGGACGACAGGTCCAGGAAATTTGAAAACACAGGGGGATAGATACAGTGTGACGTCACGCTCGTCTCTTGACGGTGGATCGTAGATATATTCTCATCTCCCTAGAGTGCGGGCCAATCGCACTCTTCTCTCTGACCCATGTGGCCGGCTTCTCTTCCCCGATTGGCGCAGCGTGGTGGTCTGCCAGCCTAGTTCGGTGCGGCCCTTGCCAGCGGAGGCGGCAGAGCACACTCGTGGGAAGGGCACGCAGTCAGTCGATCGATTGAGGCACTCGAAAGAGGTCAGCGGAGAGGGAAAGAGTGCTCTTCGATACATAGAGGCCGTGTCATGTGTGACGATGAGTTATCCATTCATTATATGTATGAGGGACGCACGGGATGCGATTTGAGAGTCTCACGTTTCTTGAAAAAAAATGCCGGAAAAGAATACAGAGCGTCGCTGAGTTGCAAAAAAATCTGTGATTGGAGTTTTCTGGTTACTCAAAAATCAGCGATGTGTTAAAGAAATCATGGCGGCTGTTTCAATTTATTTTCTTGCGTCAATTCAGAGTAAAAATGAGCCTATTAAGGAATAAATCCATAGTCTGTTACTTTAGGCAAGAGGATGAGCGTAGATTGGAGGTAGTTTGAGGTGTGGGTGACACAAAGAATGAAGTTATAGTTTGATGAAGAGAAAAGAAAATGGTGTACTTTTATATTGCGGTGAAAGGGGAGAGGAATATAATAAATATGATACGAAAAGAGACATAGAAACTTGGTGGAGGAAACATTAAAAGGTAGTGGAACGACGAAGGTAATGATGAGAAGTATCGGCTGAACAAACAGAAAGTAAGAAAATCGAATTTTCGGGGGGTACGAAGTCAAGCAGGGGTAAAGGGTAAGATGCACTGAAGAAGGAATCATTTAAGGAGATTAGAAGAAGACTTATGAAAAATCTGGCATGATGCATGATTTTTTATGGCTCGGAAACTTGGTTGAAGCAACTTGATAGAGTAGATTGTATGCTTTTGAAATGGAAGTGTGCAGAAGGCTATGAATGTAAAATGGGCGGAAATCAAATCAAGCAAGGAAGTAGTTTGCACGGTGGAGGATTAAGGGGTTTTAGAAGATATTCTAAGAACGCGTGAAAGAAGAGTGTAGAGCCTTTTTATTGACAATGGAATTCTGTAGACTATAAAAAGCAGAAAAAAAGCAAATGAGGCAGGGAGATAAAAAGGACAGAGATGATGGACGGAATGATGGGTTGCAGAAATTATGCTGAGTTGAAAAACATTTAATTCCAATGTGGGTCGTCAGGTTTTGTCTTATTACTCGAGGTTAAAAAATGTATAAAAGATCAATATGTGCCCATCTTAAATACACCTTGTACCTTAAGCGGTGGACTACGTAATAGCACTATTTGTTTTCGGAAAAACTTATATTTTTACACCTACTCTTGTACAGTCAAATGTTTTGATGTTGTCGCCACGGTCATTGGATTTGAGGCGTTTTGTGTAAAGCTCAACTGACTACTCAAGCCATCTCTGTCGGCGCTCAGCAAACTCCCTCCCTATCGCTCCCATGCTTTCTCTCCATCCTCTACCTTCCACTGATGCTCTGTGCTTCTAAGGGCTCCCATCACATTGGCCAAATATTTGTATCGTGAGAGAAAGAGTTTTGGTCTGATTTATATTTTTTTCCAAATCGTGTATGATATATAATTCAACTATAAATCACACCGAGCAAAGCGTGAATGAGAGTTTGTCAATAGTAAAAGTCATTGATACGCAAACAGTAAACAAGGAGAAAATGGGTGGTAATAACATACAAATTAAATGGAACCTTATATGAACTCGCTATGGAGATTTAATTCCGCCGAATAGGGAGTAATATGCATGTATTTATGTCTTTCAAACCTTCCCATGGGCTACAACCTTGATGTGGTGGAAGGACTGCTGAGTTCCAATGACCCCTAGACCTGCTCTGGTGGGAGCAATGATAATTGCTTCTGGTATGGTCTCCCATACCGGAAAGGTCGAAGGTTAGGAGCCAAAAGTTAGGCGAAAGTTAGTCCACGCAGCGTCTGTTCCTCAGTGAGGTGGCTGCAAAAGCGGTTGACACCAGTGGAGCCATTGAGTGATGGCGTCACGTTAAAGACACTATTGAGGAAGACAACGGAAAAACCTCAATCATTAATCCCAGGGTTTTTATGATAGACAGTATAGAGGAAATGAGTCCTAGCAAGTACGAGACTCGGCCCAATCGGTCGTTTGTTGTATACGACAGTGGAAGAGGCAAGGCTCCCTCGGTGGTAATCTCAAGAAATCCTCGCTAAGAAAAACCGACAGTAGGAGCACAGAAGAATTAGAAGAAGACCAAATTAGTTAGAATGGAAACTTGGAATGTTAGGACAATGTTGACCACAAGTAAATTAGATAACATAGAAAGAGAGGCGGAGAGATAGAAACATAGATATTTTTGGTCTATGCGAGGTGGGATGGATGGATAGCGGTGATTACTGGAGTGATAGTAATAGAGGGTAGAGGACTAAATCCAGAAAGGGGTTACCATTATATTGAATAAAAAGGCAAGAAGAAGCGTAGTCAACACAGAGCAAGCAACGGATAGAATATTACCAGTGTCGTTAAAAGTAGATCCGACCAACTCGGTCATTGTTCAGGTATGCATGCCACCAAGCAATCATAAGGAGGAAGAAGTGTAGTACGATCTATTGAAGAATATAATCTCGTGTGTTCCTTCGAGGAAACATTTCATAGTGATGATCCCCCACCTCAACACCATCTCTTCCTTCGCCTTGTCACTGTAGGCGAAGGAAGAGATGGTGATTAGGTGGGGGACCATGGTTTAGGTACGATTAATGACCTCGAGGAGAAAGTATTGAATTCTGCAGAGAACGGGGGTTAATCAACACCAACACTTGGTTTAGTTGCAAGCAATGCTGAGGGGATTGTAAACTCAATGCGATAGATATGGGATGAGAGTCAATATAAATAAAACATAGATTAAGTTGTTCTCTAGAAGGGTAAAGTTTAGCTAAACGTCAAAATAGGAAGGCAAAAAGCAGGTGGAACAATTAGAAAGGATTTTGGACCAAAATGTTCAACCGTAGTAGGGATATAAGGAGAAGATTTGTACTAGGCAAAGAAGCTTTCACAAGGAGGAGGAAATTGATGGCAGGGACACTGAGTAATGACGTTGAGAAAAGGCTCGTTAAAACATTGATATGGAGCGTTATTATGTTCTGCAGTCACTGGAATTATGGTCACGTAGGCAGAATGATAGAAGTAAATTGGGGGATTTTGAAATGTGGGTGTGGAGAAGGATAGAGAAGGTGAAATGGACTGAAAGGAAAACAATTGAGGAAATACTAGGCTTGGTGGCGGAGAAGAGGAGATTATTGAAGAAAATCATAAGGAGGCTGGAAAAATGGATGAAGGGCGTATTGATCTGCAGTAGGATTTTAAAGACTGTGATAGAGGGGAGAATATTAGGTAAACGAGGAAAGGGTAGGAATAGGATTGGGATGTTGGACGGGATGAAGGGAGGAAGGAAGTATACAAAGTTTTAGAGGAGCCTAATAGGGAGTAGAGTAGAATATTGTGTTTTGTTTTGTTAGGAGAAACAAAATATTAATTGGTATTTTCGTCCACTGAAAACCTACCTAAACCAGTGGATTACCTAATAGTAATGTCTTTCAAAAATAGCATGGTGACATTAGCACCATAGCAACATTCATACTTTTCCTTAAGTCCCTTAATCAAAATTCTTTATGGGCTAAATACCAATCATTACCTATTCTCTCGAGGCTTACGGATCGAAAAATGCCGCGATACACCCCCTTGCCACTCCCTTGTATTCGAGAATTTGAATTCCCTGCGCTGATTGCGAAATGCAGATTCGTTCCACTCATTCAAACTCTTCCATTTGAAACAATTCATCGCAGGAGTTAATTTACGGTATATTTTCCCAAGCAATTTCTCATAACTTGTTGTGTTATTAAAGAAACATTTCCTTTGCCATAATATCGGAACTACTACTTCATATCTACTCCATCGTCATCTTTAAATTCATTATTTCGTGATGGCGGGTTATGTGTATTTATGCGTCTATATGCCTTCATTTATTTATGAAAATAGGTATAAAAAACACTAATTACCAACAAAATTTGCATTTAATAATACGGAGAACGAAAAACCATGAACGAATTGGTTGACTCTCATTAGATAACTCAAGGCAAAAACCAGTCACAAACGGCTCACTGGAAAATTGGCTTTAAATAATCCTGGCAAAAAAATCACGAACAAAGCATTAAATAGCGCAAAGAAAAAACACAAATGACTACTATAGTTTTAGCTAAATAATTATAGCAAAAAAGTCACGAGGGAATCGCTACCCTATCAGCATTAAATAACACAAGGCAAAAAATTCTCGAATAACTTAGTATACCAATTACAGACAAACGGATAGTTTCCAGCTTAACAAAGTTGTAGCCTGAGGCTTAAAGCAAAGCTTAGCCTAGCAGCTTAACCCATTTCAAGGATTGATGGAGAAAGAGGTCTGATTAGGAATGGTGGAGAGAAAAGAACGGAGGGGCCTGGGAGGAAGAGAATAGGAAATAAAGGGGGAAGTTAGAGGCTGGCTGGCGATAACAAAACGAATTAGAATAGAAATCCTTGTCGTGCGGTAGAAGAAAAATACATCTGTGAATCATTCAACTCCTAAAATTTATGAACAAATCAAGTCTACCACGTATTAGCGAGGAAGAGCAATTGCAACAACGCCCACGCTGAGCTACCCCCACTCAACTCATTCGTGGAAAATGATATGTGCATTTGGCGGTGAATTACACGAACACCTCCTATGATGACACTTTTTAGGGGAGTAAACTTAGAAATTTATGAGTGAGTGTCGCGTGTGTGTGTGTGTTTGGGTATGAGAAGATGAGACGGGGAGTGTTTAAGCGGACTGAAGTGGGCTGGGAGGTCACAGCTGATACATATTTGGAAAACACTGACAATGGTGAAGGTGGTGCACGCGGCAACATGTCCGACGTATCTTGGAGCGCACGAGACGTTTCGGCGGCAATTGGATGGAGCGGAGGAGGACAGGGGAGCGTGGGGTTGGGAAGAGAGGGAGTGGGATCGTAGAAGGAATTGGGAGTTGGGAAGCGCCAATAAGGAGGAAGGAGTACTCGGAATTTAATATCAAGGACTCTTCACGTGGAATAACTTGATGTCACGCTTGGTGTGAAAGAACGCATTACATCTGTGAGAGCGCCAGTGCCTTTTTTAAGAACCTTTCTCAACTTCCCTCAGAAGTTTCAATGCGAATTTGAAAACCATTCTCTATTTCTATAGCAATTATGAAGCAACTGCCAGCCAGTAGGAGAAAACTATGCCAGTAAATGCGTGTGCGGGAGAGAGAGAATATAGGACCGCTACCGCGACAAATAAAATGAATTTAACTGAACTGTTATGTAAAGGTTTTTAGTTCAACTTGAGGCAAATTTAAATTTAACGATTGTTTGAAAAATTAAAAAAAAACAGCGCGAGATGTCACGACGGTAATTTTTAACGGGGTCATCCGCTAAAATGTATTAAAAATGGAACACTGTCAAAGTGTAAAAATCATTCTTCATCAATATTTCGGAGTGTAAAAGGACACCTTGGTAGCTTAACTTGCTAAAACACTCGGCTGGACATCGTGGCTTCGTATCCCGGGCAGTGTGAATAATTTTTTACACTTAGAAATTGCTGTGCGATAACTATGTGTTTAACGATATGTTCTCCTCTGAAACTGAATACAATGGAAGCGCTTGTTATGCTTAAACAGGTCCCTCTTCTTAATTATTATAAAATTTCATCTATTTTGTCAAAAATTAGGGACGCTGATATCATCGAGGAAGTCCATTCATAAATGAATGCTAACCACAACATCGACAACTTAGCTTGAATCTCTTCATAGTGATATTTAACTTTTCCTGTTTCCTATAGGGAATGAGGTATTTTCGACTAAAAATGGTAATTATTTTACTTTCTTAGTTTTTATTGCATTAAGTGTTCGATATCTTGCTCGGCTGACGCGTCCCTAAGGAAATATTTGCTTCCTAAGTATCCTGTGTGATTTGTCCGTTGTCTCGTTTCTCTCGTGCCCGCGGATTTCTCCCTCGAGCCGAAACTCTCCAAATTTGACCACAGTCGACGTTTTTTCATTCAAACTGTGCCATTGAAAATCTGTGAAATAGCCCAGCACCCCAATTGGGGATTTTCTAGATGGTGGGCATCACGATAAGACGTGCAAGGAAACCAGTGAATATTGCCGTCGTTTGAATCGGAGAGTGTGCAGAGGAATGAGGGAGTGAAGTCTGATATATATAATTTGTGTTTATCGGCTGCCATCTTATCTGACTCGGCCAAAATGGCGCGGTAGCGCATTAGGAGAAGAAATGCGTTAGCAAAAGAAGCATTCGCTGAGAGAGGAAATTGATGCCAAGGACTCTTTGAGTAAAGAAAAGATTAGTGGCGAATTTTGAGGAGTGGAGGGGAGGGTTGCATGGTTCCGAAACCTCTCTTGGGGAAAGGGGATGAGCGCGGATTTTGGGGATTTGATGCATGGTTGAGGGAAGAGTGAGGGAAATAAAATGGGCAGAGAGGAAAACAAAGTAAGTGGAGTAAGGCGAGGATGGGGAAGAAAGGGTGACACGATGGTGAAAATTCGAAGGAGATCGAAAAAGTGTATGGTGTGAGATGTTGAGGGATAATGGGTTTTTGAAGACTGAAATGGAAGGGAAAATGTTGGGCAATCGTGGAAAAGAACTGGCATCTTACACGACGTGAAGAGGAGCATGGAGGAAGTTGGCCAGAAGATTCACATCAGAGTAAAACCAAAGTTATTGGTCTATGAAGATTAAAATATATATAAGAACGAAGTTATCTTTTAGAGTATTTTAACATTTAAGAGCACAAATGTTGCGTAATATAAGTGAAGTGCTAGTGATTCATTTCGGATGTGTAGATGACATTTTGATTTCACCATTATGATACTGTAGAAATGAATTCATAAAATTATATGATGAACAGTTTTGTTTAGTTTGAAATCACGAATTTAAATACGGCAAAGGATTTGTCCTAGGGTTTGTTTTCAGAGTACTTTCCACTTATTTTACCCAAAAATTAAGTGTTTATAATGAAAAGAGAAACTTTATAATTCCACATATATTATATTAATCTATGTGGAATTATAAAGTTTCTCTTTTCATTATGTTAAGTCGATTCCATTAAGTCACGCCCGAGACAACGAATTATATGAAGTGTTCATATTTTAATTATAGTCTTCCATTAAATACTATATTGTAAAGGTAGGTCGGGAAAGATAATAATACATTTTTCTATCATTACTTCAAATTCTAATGTTCATGCACGTGTAAGGTCTTAAAGTTATTATAAATTGTATTTTTGTTATTTGTTGAAACCTATTTTGAAAATAAACCCAGAATTGGTTTTTGCTTGTTTTAAGGTGGGAAATGAAATAAGAGTCGAGCATGAGCGGCATTTCTGCAAAAATATTTCATAAATTCATTAATTCTGATGTAGAATACTAGCAACCAGAATTTAAAAGACGTTGTACAAATGGTTTTTCGTATTTTCAAATGACTGATTTCCAATTAATGCAATGTTTATATTTTATTTTATTAATACCTTACATGGCATCTAATTTTTCAGTCAATCAATCATCTCTTTTCTTCACGAGAAGGTGTAAAAAAGAAGGAGAGAAAGTGATGAGGAGATCCGTCCTCCGCCTCGTCTCCGTTATCCCTCTTCGCCCTTTCATTTTCACTCCCTCAAAGTCAATCTTAGCTTTCCTTCAATAGTCAGTTTTACATGTATTCTCGGCACCCCTTTCCGTGAGCGAATGTCACAGCAGTGGATTTACACCAAGAAAAAATACCTTTGCGTTGACTTAAACAACAAGCATTAATTCAAGATGGAGTGCTAGGAGACAAAGCAATTTTTCAAGATTATTTATTAGGTTATCCGTTTTTTTCCAGAAAGAGACATGCTAGGATAAACGTAAAAATAGAAGTGAAAATCTAGAGCAGGTGGAACAGTTTATGCATCTTGGAAAGCTTTTGGACCAAAATGGAGAAAAATTGCGTTAGGCAAAGAGACTCTCACGCCAAAATTTCACGTCGAAAAAATCATCGAAGAATGATTTTTACGTTGTGAAATTTTTGCATTTCGGTACAGATCGACGGACAACTCCGTTAAAGTAACTGTCACGATATCTCCGGCAGTTTTTCTAACATTTATCTGTTTTTTCTGAGAGCATTAATACTACGTCATAGTGGTTGAGAAGTGGGGAACAATTTCATGGATACAATGTTTATGTCTCCTTTTACTACCTGGATTATACTCTGCGTGTCCCCTAAAAATAAATTAAATTGTACCGTGTGTTCGCTATCAGTCAATATGTTTATTTGTAAACGAACTCTCTTTCTAAGAGGGCCAACGAAGTATATTGTGTTTAAGGTTATAAGCTTTATCATACTTCTAAGGGAAATAAAATATGTATTTAAGTTTCTAAGGTTAAGTCAACGAAAGTTCTGCACGTCCCACGGTTAACTAGCAAGCAACGGTAGTTTTCCTTGTAAGTTTACCCGGCGATATCCAGGAGGTTCTCTTAATCCGAGGAGTTCCCGTCTCCGGGTGTCAACTTCTCCGAAGTTGGCACCCCCTAGTTTACTTTCTTCCCGTGCGGGGTCGGTGAGCCGCAGCAACTTCGAAGACGAGAGGCGCGAGATGACGAGAGGACCCCCCCCTGTCATCACTCCGCACGACAATTGGATCGTGAGATCCTCTCTCCCCCTCTGGTTCCGGCGTTGCCATGGTGACGCCCAATCCACTGCTTGAGTCTTCACTTTCCCATAGCTTCATCCCTTCATCGCTTCATTCACTCTCGGAGGGAAAGCCTCAGAAGTAGTCCGGGGATTCTTTGTTAGTTTTTTGGTGGTTTTGGTGTAACTTATTGGCTTGAAAGCGAGTTTTTTTATCCAGAATACGGCGAAAAAAATACAAATGGAGTCCAGCCACTTTTGGAAGCGTCAGTAGTCCAATTCCGGTCGTCCACATATATTGTATATGTCCGCACTTCTTTCGAATAAAAAAAATTATTTCAGAAGTTATTCTTTTTCGTAAATATTTATGTATCTCAGTTGCGTAAGAATGAACAGCATTGTTCGGTCGGAGGATTTTTCCGTTAATAGAGCGTTTTTAGTTCAAATCAGCTCGTTGTTGTTACTTTTCCATAACTATTCAAGACCAAATAAAAATATATTCTTTAAGGGTCTAGGCATTTTGCATACGATTTAAGACATGCTAAAAAATGATTCGGAGATTAAAGATAGGCGAATTCGTGGAAATAACTTTTCTATTGCCTTTAAACATACTTTACGCTAGTATTTTATTATTAGGTAAATTACCGGTTAAAGTAGATTTTTGGATAGACACAACTATCAAATGTATTATCTGTAACTCCAAGCAAAACCCAATCCAGCAACTTACTCTACATCAGGTTTCTCGTCATTTCTGTGTACTTCTTTCCTCCCTTCATCCCGTCCAACATCCCTATTCCTGCCCTTTCCTTGCTTTCCCAGCATTCTCCTCTCTATTATAGTCTACTACTTCCCATTGCCGATCAATATGCTTTTCATCCATTTCCCTGTCTCCTTTGGATTTCTCCCAACAAACCCCTCTTCTCGCCCGCCATATCTCACTTCCTCATTTGTTTTCCTTTTGGTCCATTTCACCTTCTCCATTCTTCTCCACACCCACATTTCAAAAGTTACGCTAGTATATGAACAGTAAAAATAATAACTCTTTTCCAACACCTTTTTGCACAATTCCTCCTTTCAAGGTACAATCTCTGATGTAATTTCAGAATTTAATGGAATTCAAGTATTAAAAATGATATGTTTCCACAAATGCAGAAGATGTTTTTTTTGACTTGCCCCAACAATGAATCACAAATGCTTGCCTTGATTCTCCAAAATAAGTCAAAAATGCGTACAATGGGCGTACAACGCACATTCACCATATTATAGATACGGATTTACATACAAATATTACCGCCTTGGTACATCAGCTTTACTTTTTCATTACATTTCCTCGTCACCCGTGTAATGAAACCGGGTTTCATTAAGGCAGATCCGAATTCAATATCGTGTATTCTATGAATGACGTTGCCAAACATGTACGTGTTGATCCGTAGTCGACCCTGAAGAAAGCAATTGCATAACTTCTGCACTTGAATAGGTATTAATGCCGAGGCGGATGTGACGTCGGTTCGACTTTCGAGATGCTTTTGACTGGGAAAAAAGTTAGATAATGATGCATATTATTATATTGGCCATTTATTCAATGAATGTCAGGTCATAAACTACGTCATTATGAAAGAACACAATATCTACATAATTTTAATCATAAAAGTCTTAATATTGGCATTCCATTTTAAAATTGAGAAAGAAATCACCGCCTTCCTCATTATCGGCAGACCCTGTTAAAATCACGGAACTGGAGAGCTGATTAGTTGAAGAGAAGGAATCAAGGATTTGACTTTCTTCCGCAGGATTCACTACGCAGTATAAAAAAGAGAAAGTGATAGCATAGCAAGACTTGTAACTTCCTGAGAGACATTTGGCTTTCTATTTTGGTGGCATAACAACCCCAATCTCACTTTTCTACGGAGACTCGTGGAAAAATGTGTATGCAGTTATAAAGTTTTAAAGTCGTCGCTAGTGAAAGTTACTGACCTTAAAAAAGTACTCTGAAGGATTCTGTTGATTAAATATCATTTTCTTCACTATTTGGGAGAACGTGCAATCTTATTCAGAATCATACACCCGATCATCCCCGGGTGTGTAAATGAGACTAGTAGAATGGACCAATTAATAAAAAATAATGCAATATTTCTACCACAATGCTACAGGTACAATATTTATACGCACACTATTTGGTTAAGTGACAACTCAGTAATTATTTAAGAGTTTAATATGGAGCGAATGTCTTGCACAGCTATATATATATATATATATATGTATAGCTGTATAGCTTTGAGAAAAGGGTATGTGATCATAGTTCGAGGTCGTGATGGAATTGGTATGGAGTAGAGTTGAGAAAATAATAAGCTGGAGGTTGAGAATATATGAAAAAGGACAACGATAAAGTATCGTAGTATGTTGGTGAACGATATTTAAAGAAAGATAAAAAAAATGGAAAGGAAATAAGAGGGAGTGAGCGCTAAAGAAGTTAATAGAGGAGCCTTTTGGTTAAATAGGGAAGAGGGAGGAGGAGAAGAAGAATTTTTGGCTGCATTAAATGGGCGTAAGGCTTGAAGGAGAGAATACTATTATATACAAGTATAAGTGTCGCTGGAGGAAAGTGATTCAAAATAGGGATATATAGTGAATGTAGGAATATAATTACAGGAACATATAGTTACATATATTGTCACTTGGAGACTTTTGATGGTACTAAGACGTTTTATGACCACTCGATACTTTTTTAGAGACTATACAAGTACAAACGTTATGAATGATCTAATATTTGGAAGAATTTTTTTGTAAAAATATTGGAAATTTCATAGAACGATAATAAAGATTCTATTCCCATGCTACGCGACCATAGGGATTGGCAGTTGTTGATATTTCTCGATACTCCCGAAAATTATCGCCATGTCAGCATGGCATCTCCCCTTTGATATCTATTTTAGGCTGAAAATTTCTTTTTAAAATCATTCTCATATATCCCTATTCATAAATCAACGATAATGCGTTATGGTTTTGAAATACCCACGGAAATCTACCTAAAATCTTGGATGATAGTGGTTTTTGAGTGACCCGCTCAGTTAAACGGGGTTGGCCTGAGTATTCTTGATTCTTACGTTGAGAGTTATGTTTTCTATCACTGCTCTCTTTTCTTCCATCTGGGCAATTATCTCCCAAAGGTCGCTCAGTTAATCAATCAATCTCTCATCCCACTCCTGTTCACCTCAGCTCCCTACCTTAAATCTTTATCGCCTCCAACCCTTTTCTCCCTCTTCCTCATACCCCCATCGACACTCCATAATGAATGTCCACCTCTTTCTTCCTACTGCCCTAATTATCAGTGGTTGGGCTATCGGGAAATCTGGGAGAAAGGGATAACCTCCAGTCTTGCTGAGGACGAGCCAAAATCAAGGGATCCCTTAAAGTTTGCATTTGACTCTTTTAGGAAGCTTTAGATAATTTATCAATTAAGATAATCGAAACTCCGATTTCTGTACATATGAGTTCGGGCAAATTAGATAACAATTAGGAGAATTCCTGGACATGAAATGACGTTATCTTTCCATTAAGTACTGGTTTTTAAAGGGAGGCGGTTTGCTCTTTGATTCCATCGATAAACTCCGTTACCCAAGCTGCTCTTGTAAATGTTACGTTTACGGAAAAATAGTCGATACACTTTCAATAGATTCCTGAGTTACGAATACAAGAATGATGAATGCGGACCAAAATAATCTTCTTCTTAATCCAATGTTAACTTCGGTAATAATAGAAACGTTCTGCTCTGAGATTTTTTAAGAGTGCGTCACGTCCGCAGAGCACCATTTGGTTCATCTTGGATCCATTAATGTTTTCTAGTTCCACGAGCAAAAAGCGCGTCTTTAATTTTCCCCTTGCCATCCGCCTGCGCGTTTCTGTTACAGACTAATCTCTAGTTTTTGTCTTTATAGAACTTAGATACGGTATTTTCTCCAAAAATACTATCGGAAATACACCAAGCATATTAGAACGCCTTCAGTGAATTATGTGACTGGCAGGATCTCTCTTTGATTCATTCCTAGCTTAACTAATAATAAAAATAATCTTAAATCCATTGAATGGATAAAATGTAATAATCACTGAGTTGTGTCATATTCAGATGGTTCCGATAGCAGTGAAAGCCAATCCGTTGTTCTATTTCTATTGGAGATATCCCGTAAAACGTTATAATTATTCGTGAGACCCTCAATCAGTAAAGAAACTATTACTCCCCCAGTAGAGGAAACCGTGAGAAAACCCATTTAATAGATTAATATACTGAATATTAAAGGAAAAGGGACTGGCTCCCCTACCCTGATATATGAATTTCACACGCCATCGGGCTTAGTACTGGGTAAACTCTATCATCACCTACCAAACCAACCTTTGGGTTAATTTCTGTGTTTATAATTTTATTAATTACGAGGGTTATCCCAGAAGTACCGACCAAAAAAAGAAAACACAAACATTTTGGAAAAAGCATATTTTTTTCAACAAAATCATCTCCTTTCAGCTCAAAACACTTTTCCCAGCGATATTAATAAGTTTTTATAATAAGAACTGTCTTGCTCCTCAAAATAGCCATTAACAGCCGACATCACATCTTCACGGTTGGAAAATCTTTGACCACCGAGCCATTATTTCAAGTTTGCGTACAGAAAATAATCCACGGGGGATTAATCTGGCGAATAAAGTGCATGAGATAGCAATTCAAACTTTAATTCATGAATTTCGGCCATTGCAATAACGTATTTGTGAGCTGGTGCAGTGTCTTGAAGAAACAACACATTATTGTTAATTGAATGAATGAATTAGCTCCAATAGCCGTAAACAGTTTACCTTTCAAAACAAAGGACAAATAAAGTTAGTTGGCAACTGCCAACAAGTCAAAGGATGGAAAGGGTAAAATTGGATAAGGATAAGAAAGGTGAATACGAATACGCGTATTTCGGCCACAAAGTAGCCCTCCTCAGCGTACTGAAGGTGAATCGCCACGACAACACAAGTTGAAGTGAGAAGGGGTTGAAGATTCTCCGGAAGTAGAAGAAGTTCTCCGGATGCTTTCAACCCCTTCTCACTTCAACTTGTGTTGTCGTGGCGATTCACCTTCAGTACGCTGAGGAGGGCTACTTTGTGGCCGAAATACGCGTATTCGTATTCACCCTTCTTATCCTTATCCAATTTTACCCTTTCCATCCTTTGACTTGTTGGCAGTTGCCAACTAACTTTATTTGTCCTTTGTTTTGAAAGGTAAACTGTTTACGGCTATTGGAGCTAATTCATTCATTCAATACTGCTAGCCGTAAGAGCTCAATTCTAGTAATATTAACATTATTGTTAGCCAAATTCGAACGCTTTTGATTGATTTTTTCGCTCAAACGTTGCAATATGTTTGCATAATACTCGCCGTTGATAGTTTTTCCTTTTTCAAAGTAGTTAATGAAAATTAGCCCTAACACATGCCAAAAAACCGACGCCATGACCTTGCCTGCAGTTGAATCGGTCTTCGCCTTCTTAAACCCGGCTCTTCCTTTTGAACCCATTGTTTTGATTGTTCTTTTGTCTCCGGTGTGAAGTAATGGACCCATGTTTTATCCATGGTTAAGAAACGGCGCAAAAATTCTGCTCTGTTGCTGTGAAAATTTGAAAAACACTCAATTGAAACATCTTCACGATACTGGTTTGGCTCGAGTGTGAGCAAACGCGGCACCCATCTTGTATGACTTTGTGGATTGTCTTCACCGTTTCCCCTCATTTGGTCGACCAATGCGAGGCTCATCTTGATAGCTCGTACGGCCTCTTTTAAACTCTGCTACCAAATATTTAAATGTTGTAAACGAAGAAGCAGACTCTCTCAAAGTAGAATCCAGTTTAGCTTTTACATTTGTTCGGCAAAGGCCTTCCAAATAAAAGTATTGTATCACATAACGATGACCAATTTTCTCCATTTTCACAAGTTCACTGAAAACGTTAACTATTGATGGCCGCCTAACAAATACTAAACAACGTGACGTCTTCAAACTTGAAACATATACTTTATGGATTGTTTACTTTTTTAATACAGTAATTTTTCAAAAAACTACCGCCATCTCTAGATGAGGCCAGGTACTTATAGGACCACCTTCGTATTCTAGCGGTTAAAATAATACATTTTTATTTCTGAAGGTTTCGTCAAATGTAAAATTCTTAAAATTCCCTTCTGATATAGCTTCAGATCATTAGTGTAAAGGATGAAAGCTTTTTATGCCCAGCATGAATTTAATAATACAAGGTGCGTATAAAGATTCCCTCCCATGAACTACAACCTTGTCGTGGTGAAAGGGCTTGTGTGTTCCGATGACCCCTAGAGCTGTGCTGGCGGGTGTAAATATAATTGCTCCTGGCAGGGTCACCCATGCCAGATAGGTCGAAGGTTAGGAGCCAAACGAAAGGTAGTCCACGCAGCGTCTGTTCCTCAGTGAGGCGGCTGCAATGGCGTCTGACCCCAGTGGAGCGACCATTAAGTGATGGTGTCACGTTAAAAACACTATTGAGGAAGGCAATGGGAAACCACCTCAATTATCATTCCCAAGAATGTAATGATGGGCACTATAGAGAATATGAGTCCTGGCAACTGCGGGACTCGGCCCGAGGGCCCGTGTGTCGTCCCCGGCAGCGGGGGAGGCAAGGCTTCCGCGGACGTCATCCCACGAAATCCTTGCGGGGGAGAAATTCCAGCAGTAGGACAGAAGGTACAGAAAAAGACGAAAGTAGTTAGAATAGGAACATGGAACGTCAGGACAATGTTCATGACAGGCAAATTAGAGAATATTAAGCGAGAGATGGGAAGAGGTAATATAGATGTTTTAGGTCTCTGCGAGGTGAAATGGAAGGATAGCGGGGATTACTGGAGTGACAATTATAGAGTGATATACAGCGGCGGGGACGAGAACCAACGAGGGGTTGCCGTAATATTAAATAAACAGGTAGGAAGAAGCGTAGTCAACATAGAGCAAGCAACGGATAGAATATTACTCGTAGAGATTAAAGCAGAACCGACGAACTTGGTCATTGTTCAGGTATACATGCCACCGAGCAACCACAAGGAGGAAGAAGTCGATAGGATGTACGATGAGTAAGAGGATATCATCGCGTCTGTTCCTGCAGGGGAACATTTGATAGTGATGGGGGATTGGAATGCGACGGTAGAGAGGAAGAGAGGGTGGTGAGGTGGGGCACTATGGGTTAGGCACGAGGAATGAACGCGGGGAGAAAGCGATTGAATTCTGCAGGAGACAGGGGTTAGTCATCACCAACACATGGTTTAGACATCACAAAAGGCGTAGTTATACATGGAAAATGCCAGGTGACTCAGAAAGGTATCAGTTAGATTATACTATGGTTAGGTACAGGTTTAGGAACAGTGTCATTAATTCGCACAGTTTCCCAGGAGCAGATGCGGAATCTGACCACAATTTAGTTGTTATGAAAGGTAACTTCCGTTTTAAGAAGATAAGGCAAGGGAGGCGGGTTAGGAAATGGAATTTAGAAGCATTAAATGGATTAAAGAGGAAGGAGTATCAGTAGGCTGTAGAGAAAATAATGGATGGCGGTAAAGAACTAAGTACAATCGAAGAAAAATGGGAATGTATCAAGCAAGGGATATGGGAAGCCGCAAAAGACACTATAGGCACCTTTAACGGGAAAAGGATAAGGAAATAATGGGTAACGGATGAGATGATTGCAAAGATGGATGAGAGAAGAAGATGGAAAAACGTAAACACAGAGTTAGGCAAAATGAAGTACAAAGAGATAAACAATAAATTGAGCAGGGCCACAAATAATGCAAAAGAAGAATGGTGGAAAACGCAATGCGAGGATATGAAAAGTTTACGGAAGAAGGGTGAAATTGGTGCTCTATACAGCAAGGTTAAGTTATTATCGGGAAGTAAGAAGGCAAGATGTGTGCTAACAGTTAAAGACAATTGGGGTAAGATAATAGTTGAACCAGGAAAAATCCAAGAGAGATGGAAGGAATATATAGAAACACTGTATGGTAAAGAACTTAGGCCGACAAGGTTAGACATAGAAAAGGAACATGACGTAGAAGAAGCTATCTTGGGTCCAGGCATACTCGACGATGAAATAGAAAGGGCATTAAAGGAGATGAAAGCAAATAAGGCCGTGGGGGTGGACAACTTACCTGTGGAACTGTTGAAATGTTTAGGAAAATACGGGAAGAAGGCCCTATATGGGCTGATTCGTAGTATCTATGAAGAAGGAATCTGGCCGGAAGATTTTGTGAGATCGGTGTTAGTTCCTATTTCAAAAA
Source organism: Hetaerina titia (assembly GCA_037158775.1). Taxonomy (NCBI): domain Eukaryota; kingdom Metazoa; phylum Arthropoda; class Insecta; order Odonata; family Calopterygidae; genus Hetaerina; species Hetaerina titia. Next base: position 67,590,740 of record CM073771.1, read on the forward strand.
AGGCAAAGGCTTCGTCATGTGAGGATTACAGAACAATAAGTTTGATATCCCACGCAGCTAAAGTAATCTCAGGATCATCAACAAAAGGATAGAAAGTAAGGCAAACGATTACTTAGGGGATGATCAGTTTGGGTTTAGGAAAGGAAGAGGTACGCGTGATGCCATTGTAGTAATAAGATCACTAATCGAGAAGAATATAGAATACAGTCAGTACGTATTTGCCTGTTTTGTAGATTTCGAAAAATCGTTTGATAGAGTGAATTGGGAAAAATTAATGCGTGTATTGCAGAAAATAGGAATGGATTGGAGGGACAGGAGACTGATCCGCAACCTGTACATGTCTCAGACTGCTCAGGTGCGAGTCCGGAGAGTCCGGATGGGCTGTGTTAGGAAGAGGTGTAAGGCAGGGTTGCCCATTGTCACTGGTGCTGTTCAACGTAAATGTGGAGGAAATGATTAAAGGGGCATGGGAAGAACTGGAGGTAGGAATGAAAGTCGGAGGGGAATTCGTAAAATCGGTTAGGTTTGCTGATGACCAAGCATTGGTTGTTCAGTCAGCCAAAGGGTTGCAAGCATTGCTGAGTGAATTGGAGGTTCAGTGCAATAGATATGGGATGAGAATCAATATAAACAAAACAAAGGTTATGCGATTTTCCAGAAAGAAAAAGGCTATGCCAAACATTAAATTAGGAGGGGAAAAAACAGAGCCGGTAGAACAGTTTACATATCTCGGAAGTGTTTTGGATCAATACGGTCAAAGTAGTAGGGACGTAAGGAGAAGAATTGCCCTAGGCAAGGAGGCTTTCTCAAGGAGGAGGGAGTTGATGACGGGGACGTTGAGTAGGGATGTTAAGACAAGACTCGTAAAAACTCTGATATGGAGCGTAGTTATGTACGGTGCGGAAACGTGGTAACTGAAGCAGGAGGATAGACGTAGATTGGAGGGTTTTGAAATGTAGGTGTGAGAAGAATGGAGAAGGTGAAATGGACCGAAAGGAAAACAAATGAGGAAGTACTGGAGATGGTGGATGAGGAGAGGAGTTCGTTGAGAGAAATCCTATGCAGGCAAGAAAAATAGATGAAAGGCAAATTGAGCGGTAGTGGAATGTTGAAGAAGGTAATAGAGGGGAGAATGTTGGGCAAGCGAGGAAAAGGCTAGAACATGATAGGGATGTTGGACGGGATGAAGGGAGGAAAGAAGTACACAGAGATGAAGAGGGACCTGATGTAGATGAGGTTGCTGGATTGGGTTTTGTTTGGAGTTACAAAATGTTTATTTGATAGTTGTGTCCATCCAAAAACCTACCCTCACCGGTAGATTACCTAATAAAAATCAGGGTATAAAGATTAACAGGAAAGTATCGGAAAAATAAATTTATTTCTATAATGCCTCAAATTTCTCTAAAGTAAACCCCTTGAGCATCAACAAACTTTTGACGGCGCCCTTTCTACTACCGTAAGTAATACGGCGAATTCTGGATGGTATTTAAGCGTACGAGTGCAAGCTTTTTTGACGGCACTTAGAGTCACATGGTGGTGTCCGTCGAGGGTGAATGTCACTTTTGAGAGTAGGAAATAGTCTGCTTTTTCCCAGTCGAGACTGACCAAAAGGTTGGGGTCTTCTTCAACGCGTTGCAGAAGGTCTTTGCAAAGAGACACTTGTCTCTGCTTTTGATCGTCCGTCAAGACTTTTGTGACGAATTTACCGCAGAGTTTTTTCATCGCCAAAATTTTAGTAATAATGGTGCGCATTGTCATCTTATTAATGCCAATATGATCTGCGATCATGCGTACACCTAACCGTCGCGTCGGTCTTAATGGACGCACACGCTACACGTTATCGTCGGTTCTTGTCTTCGACGGCCGTCCAGCGCAGGGCTCGTTCTCCACGCACTCTCTGTCATTTTTGAAGAGCTCTGCCACTTAAAAACTGCAGTTTGTGACATACATTCATGTTTGAACACTTGGTAAGGTATGCTCCGAGTCTCTCGACAGGGATTCACTAAACACATGATCCAACCTAAAAGAACTAACGCAGGTGATTGGCGCTTGGCGCGTGTTGAAGATCAGATCCCCCAACACCGAGCCGCCTCGATGTAAGCACGCTGAAACGTACAGTTACGTCAAGAAAAAAGTTTTCCCGATACTTTTTATAAAGCCTTGTATGCCATGAGATAAGTAATTGGTTACTTTTTTAATCCGATTTCATTATTTTTACAGGTTTATTTTATTTAAGCTTCCATTAAAAAAATTATATATATAATTATTTTGGTTTAACAAAAGATACCCCTTTTATAGAAAATAAATAAAGAGATCAGTTTATTTAATATTTAAATAACATAATTGAAGAATGAAATGCTTTTTGAATTTCTAGAATCTCTATGATGGGGGAAACCCAAGTCATTATCATATGTTAACACTGTAGACACTTGAATCTTAATCTTACGTGGGCTACGGTAATTATTTATGCCAGCTAGAGTTTCTAGCCTCTCATTTGGGCGTGATACCTTTGCTTCTAAATCCGAAATCATCGTATTATTCGTATTCGTATAGCATTCGTCTGTTCGTATAATGGTATAATCAATAGGAAAGTAATTATCAAAAATAAAATTAAGAAACAGGTCCATTTTAGGTTGTGTTATTAAGTGCTAAATGCACACTTACATGTTATATGAATTTTTTCTTCTATGCTTATTCGATATTTTTGTATAGATAGCATTTTTAGCGGATTTTAATACATTTTTGTTAAATAATATCTCCTATTGGAAAGGATAAACGAATGGAGAGCCAGACGATGAACCGTAGTAAAATTGTAAGCCACGTCTGGCTCATGATGTAGAGAAATACGGAAATGTGAAAGAAGTCGGAATGTTGTATTCACCCTTTGTGTGATGAATGCGTCCTGGCCACTTTGTTTGATAGAACAAGTTTCCCGGCTATTTAGCTTTCACAATACTTAATATGAAATGACGTTAGTGCTGGAGATATATGGAGCATTTACTCAGCGTTAGGCTGTATGGAGTAGTATTTGCGCAATATCTTGGTGCTTACACATTACGGCAAAGAGGGAGTTTTGAAAATGCCGCAGAACACTTGAGAACCTAGTATTAAAGTGCAATTAGACCCCTGCGCTAAATTACGCCAGTAAATTTTATTTATCCTCTAAACATCTCACAATTTAAAAAGGGAAGGCTATTTTGTAGTACACGTATTTAGAATTCTACATACAAACATTTAATTAATGTAATCGCAAGTTAATTATTTTATTCATACCTTACACATTTTGGATAAACATGATTTGACCATCACTCTTTTGTAAAAATGTTTTGGCACAGTCTTATTCAAGATGTTCCCTTATGTATTATCTCCAAATTTGGTTTGCTCCAACATTCTTTGCTCGACATTATTTTTTCCCTTCAAAATCTCCTTTGTTTATGAAAAACTATGAATTTGATCGTGACCAAAGTCAGATTAATTTATTCAACGGAAGCATATTAGATAGACGTAAAGCCTTTCAAAATACTTTGTGCCGCATCCAAATACGCAGGCTAATAAGTTTTTCCAGGATTCTCGTTTGATTTGAGCTAATGGTGCTTGAGCAGTAACAATAATTTCATTATCACAATGGTTTTCATTCGATGATTAATATTCATCAGCCTCTCTAATTTCCTTTTAAGGTCCCTTGCATTATACACTTCAAAATCGTAGGTCTAAGAACGGATCACGTTAATATCCTCCTCGACAGTTTTTTCCCTAGTTCCCTCCTCTTTCTCCAACTGCAAAACCTCTTAGATTTTAATTAGTCACGCGATATGTCCATTTTATTTTCACCATTTTTTGACAGCGCGGCTATTCAATAGATTTTATCCTTTGTTTCTCTCCTGCTATTGATCACATCTCACGCCTATAGAAAAATAAATTCCAAATATAGCCTCGAAGTAGTAGTGTTTTCTTTAGCTCAGAGGTAGAGTCTATTGTGCTCATAGTCGGTTATTTTTTATAGAAATTCCTCCCCTATTGTTCTAATTTCTTTACTGTCTGTTTTCGCTTTCCTCGCCATTACTTTTCTCACAGCTCTAGTGGAAAGTCGAGGACTTTTAGAGTATTTAGGTGGTATTACGCTCTAGGATCGGCACAATAAAATATTTTACGCAGTTAGGAGAATTATGTAGCCAAGAGAATAATTCTCTCTCCACATTTCATAGACCTCTGGTTGGTTACATTTCCGAATGAGCAGCAAAATTCTTCCTATAGCATATCTACGGTGGTCATGTGATAATTCAAAATTGAGTGCTAATGGGTCAATTTTCTTGAAATTATATACGAAAGCAACATTGTTGACAGATGAGAGGATTCGAGTGCTGAAAAAATTGAGTGTTCCTTGTCAGCTGTTGCGTCACGTTTGCCCCTCGTCTCACCTTGTTCGAGTTTGATGGTTTTCAAAAGCATTTGGCGCATTCGAGGGGCGGAGGAGGGAGTGAGAGAGATAGAAGTCGGGAGCCGGAGGAGAGGAGTTAGTAGGGGCAGAGACGGATTTGCGAGAGATGAGGGGAGGAGGGAGAGGGAAAGGAATGGGGGAAGAGATGGGGCAAACGGCGGCAGGTGCAGGCGGGAGGCCGGAATCCGCTTACACAGCCCGCGATAAACATGAGCAGCTCCTTCGGTTCGCTCTTTATTGGGCAATAAATATCTGCCACCGGCTCTACACACACACACACACACACACACACACGCATGTTTCATTCCGTAACGATACGTAATAAAACACGGGGAAAGAACACGTACCTGAGGATAGGTGGGATGATGCTGGAAGAGGCAAAACTGAATGTTCCCGGTTACGAGTGTGGGAGGTTGTGTATGAGAGACGGGAGAAGAGTGGGAAGGCGGAGAGTTCTCGCGTGGAGAGGCTGGAACGAAACATATATATTCGCATCGGAAAAAAAACACTCCTAGTCCGTGGCGTTGGGACGCGAGCCACACGCACATTTACGCGCGCACACACGAACTCACAGAAAAGGGGTCGAGTTGCTCGAATGTGTTTTTGTGTCCCTCTGCCCCACCTCGTCCCTCTCGTCCCTCGTCGTCCGCAAACACGCGGACGGATACATTTCCTCCGATCAAAATATACTGGCCAGCATTACTCTCAGAGGCGGAGCGCGTTTGTGCGGGCGGGGGGCTTTCGTTGTCATCGAATGGGGATATGACTCCCAGGAGATGAAGTGACGACTGGTCCTGGATTGGCCCGGGGGCAATCTGAGTGTCTTCCATCATCGTCCATGCCTTAAGGGGTTTTTCTCATATCGCCTACGACTTTCAGTGACTCGGGCTTTTTCAGTCATCGTCAGCCGAAGAAGTAACATTATATTTCTTGCCAGTGATGAAGCAGATGACAAAAAATATCAACAATCCGGTTAAGGTCGGGTTACGCTCTCGTCATTTATATATTATTCTAAATGGTATCTGATTGGCTGTGAACGAAGGAGAGGAATAAAATATGATGTTACACTTCCAAATATACACGTAAATTGATTGATATAAGTAGCAAAATTAAAATTAAAATTAGAAAACGTTCAGTTTTGAATGTTGCAGTTCAGAAATGGGAAACATTTTTCATACAAGTTAGACGAGGTTAAAAATGTGTCCCGGTGTTGATCAAATCAAGCAATACCACAAGTCATAAGACCTGTTATGGAATACACACTTAAAGGCTATACGGGTTCCTTTCAGTGAAATTCGAGTTCATTAGATAGGGTGAGCGTAAAAATATGGTATAACTGTTAAAGAGGTACAAGTATAGAAGTATCTTATTACTCGTAGATTTCAAGCTTAAAAATATGAAAGAGGCAAATGTTTGATGAAATATTGGATAAAATATTATAGAATATAAAGAATGTAGAGAAAGTTCTATAGAAATGTGCAAAAATAATAAAGAAGTTGAGAATTTTGGAGAAAAAATAGTTGGAGTCTTTAAAATCTTAACATACTATACTTTACAAGCATAACACTTTTAGAATTGTGAACATTTCGAATTCTCATATCTGGGCAATTATTACTTTCTGAAATCATTATAATAGAAGAGTAGATCTCCCAATGAATAATAAGCATGATCAATTTACTCAGTCAAAATAAAGTCTATTGTTAGTTATTATTTTTTTATAACTTGAATTTATCCAAATTAATATATTTAGAGGCTGATAGTCTAGAATGCTCTTGTTGTGGCATGTCAGTTATGAATTTGCTGTTAACAAAAGGGCGATTAATCCACGAGTCCCCCAATTTTTGGACCCTTCCATTTGCCCTTTCTGCTCGCCTTCCAATTCCCAATATGGAAAACATCTTCAAATTACCTCTACTCAGTCCTTTAACATTGCTTCATTCCCGCCTAAAGCATCCCACGTCATCTTCAAATTTGAATCAATACAATCAACTGCACGGTTGAATGTCGGTCGTTTCGAGTGCCAGAGTACGAAATTAATTTACTTTATTGGCTTTTGTAGTATTATTCGTGTATTTTTTTGGGTCTTTGGCTTTTAACGTTAGGCTGGCTACAACAATTCCGCATTTTCACCATGTCACACCTTAATCATTCCTCCTTCGGGAGCGTATATCCCCCGAGAGAAAGTACGGCCATGGACGTTATCGGAGGGTTAGTCATTTTACATTCAATTGTATAATGCCGTTTTGGCAACTTTAGTAGTTATGACAAGGAAATAATTTTTATTTCTGCATTCATCTGTGGGAATATTTTCTTTGTCTTGTGAATTCTTGGTGCACATTAAATAGGAAATCATCGCATTGACTTTCAAACTTGCTCTTAATCAAATCTTCTATACGTACATTCTCAATCTTCTAGGCATACGACTATCATATTTTACTTTCTTCAATTTTGTCTAAAGCATTCATTCTCCCCACCAGTTTTTTCCGTTAATGTTGAACACTCTCCGTTAATATAAGTATCTTTATATTATAATCTCAACGCAAAATAATCCCAGAAATACCCCAGACTGTCGCTTCCTTACCGATCTAAAGCCATTCTCATCGTTCAATGAAATTGATCCAATCTAATTCACTTTTACTAACGACTTTCCTTGTTATCTAATATTTAACGTCCGCACTTTGCGTAAAAATATTATTGACATTTGTATCAAGATTTATGATAACAAAGCTTTCATTAATTTTGGAGAGATTTCAATGGCCAATAATAAAGAAAGGTTTCAATATCCTTTGCGTCAGAAAAAATCCATCTCCCCCGCCAGCCTTTCTCAAGATTTTATTGCCGAGAAATATGTTATTGCTACACTCTACTCGTACCTCGCTCCAGTTTATTGTTTCTTTCCCTTCTTCTTTAGTCTTCCTCTCGAAATGTGATGTAGCTCTTTCTACACCCTCTTCCACAATTCTCCCTTTCCCTCTCCCTTGTATTTTGTCTCCTGATTCTTTTATAGGAAACCTTACATTTATTATTTCCTCTGAGGCACGTTGCTTTCTTCCACTTCAATCTGTTCAGTTCAATTTTTAAAAGGCCTTTTTTACATTACGATTGATGCACCAAACGTGATCCTACTGAGAAAATCTGTGTCTTCGGTTATTCTTCTAAATAGACATTCCGCAAGCCATTCACGTGAATGATACTTTCCGTATGCTGAGTTTATCTATCGTACCACACGTCCGTGATGATTCTTAAGCTATATTTACTGGTATTTTTTTATTTTTCTTAAGTAATATATCGTAATCTTGAACGTATTCCAACCAAGAGTGAATTCTGTTACTTAACATTGTGAATTGGACCGATTTTACAATCCTAGTTGCTGTCCAATTTTCCCTTGGACTTTCATTAATTCTCCGAATTTATCTGGCTGACCACTTATTCTATTCACTTCTTCAGCCTTATGATTTTCAAATTTCGTATTTTAATTCTTTCAATTTACTAGTTAGTAATCATTTTATTGGTTTTCGCCTTCTTCAAAAATAGGTTTATGTTTCGTAAATTACATTGATCTTTTCAAAAGCAATATATAAAGTTGTACTATTGATTGTCCTTCTTATGTTTCATATCCTATTTCAGGGATGGGTGTATGCTATTAGACCACTATCCCTTATCTCAGTTTGATCCAATGAAGGGAATGCAGACATTACTTTTGAGTAATAAAGCCTTGAAAATTGTTGAGATTGAAAATCGTTACTAAAATGTTAGCACGGTTTTTACATTTGACTAAATAGGATTCGATGAGCAGCTCAATATTTCCCTCACAGTGGTTGGATTTTATTTATAAATATATAAACCCTCGGGGTTTTTATTTGACTATATTTCAAAATGAGAATCAGATACATGAGAGTGATATACAAGTCTTACGCACATTCTCATAAGAGGAAGTGTTGTGAGCATTGCGAAAATCTTGTAAGAGAAATAAAGTTTTTAATTTCATCCTTTCATATCATATTAAACTAGATATAAATTAGAAATGTTGGCATAGAAAAGGTTTTCGCTTAAATGGGGAAAAACGTAAACAGTTCCATTGGACCACCACCACTGTTAAATTTTTCGGACAATTTATGAGAGAGAAAACCGCCATTTCACCAAATATTTAGTATTCAATACCTTGCATCGAGTCACATCTAATTTTTTTCTGTGGTTCCATTTATTAATATTTTTAATAATAAAAGATCAATAAAAATTATTGTCAATTATATTAATTGACAATAATTTATTGACAATTATATTATTGTCAATTTAATTGTGTGTATATATACATATATATATGTATATATTTTTTTTTCCTACAGGTTCCCCCCACCTTTCCTCACCTAACTCCCAACCCCCTCAACCCTTACCCTTCCCTCATGGTGCTACACCCCCTGCCACACACCTTTTTGGTGGCTCGCAGGGTACTTATGTAGATGTAGATGTAGATTAAATTGAGAGCTAATCTCGAGTAAGATGGAAGTAAAATTGGACAAAAGGACGGATTCTACGTTATTTTGAAACGAACGTGTTGCTTCAACCTCTCTACACTCACAACGCTTGACTTCAACCACTCACCGCACAAGAGAGCATGTCTTCGCAATGCGAGTCAGGGCAACGGCCTCTCTCGATTGTCTCAAAAGACGCTTCCACTCGACTGGCTCTACTCGATGTTTAGACGGAAAACTGCAAACTGAATACTACTGAAGGAGAAAACTCAAAGAGTTGTTTTTGGCATTCTTTAGGATAAATTAAAAACTATAACACAGTTAATATCATCTGATTTTGAGCGTACAAGAGTAAAACTTTCCGATAACAATGTTCTTTCATATCAACTCATGTAATGAATAAAAGCTGTAGCAGTGAGCAACAACACACATTAAAATAACTCAGAAAGTCCGGAATTGCTTTGAAGTTTGTTTGAAAACCAAAACCCTTATAATGACTTGCATGTTTATAATATTACTTTTTTAACCGTTCTAACAGTTGAAATATATTTACAAACAATCAATATTTTGATACAGATAAGATTTCACTCCTTTTGAAGGTACATTTTTGACAATATATAGTGGATATTTATGAAAACTATATACGCTCCACACGATTACTTTTTTTTAAATTTCATCGCAATTCCTGCCTGGTTTTATTCCGCTTAAAAACTATGATTTCTCTTTCTTCCACTTCTTTGCTTACCCAATATTTTCCCTTCTATCACAGGTTTTAAAATTCCATTTCCTCCACATATTTTTGCTAATTCCAATTACGGGAGATGCCAAAACAGTAACTTTGAGAGAGTAATCCTCTAATAATTCTAATTCTAATAAACTAATATTTGTCAATTACGATAATCTTAATGATCCTGACTCTCATTGAGTTTTATGGATTTTGTAGATTTCGTATTTCACCATATAAAATTTGAGTACCTCAGATTGTTTTATGCTTTTTCGTTACACGTCACACGTGACGTGTAACGGAAAAGCATAAATATCTATTCTGAACTCACGTTCTGCAAAAATACGGGGTGCGTTAAAAAAAGAATGGGAATTTAAAATTTCCAGGCTATTTATTTATTCTTATACACTGATGTTGTCACCTTCAAAGTAGTCCCCATTAGAGATTATGCACTTGTGCCAGCGCTTCTTCCAATCCCCGAAACACTTCTTCAACTCGAACTTTGAGATATCCTTTAGTTTTTTCAGCGATGCGCTTTTGATATCATCTACGGCTGTAAAACGACGGCTCTTCAAGGTTCTCTTAATTTTTGAAAAAAGGAAAAAGTCACACGGAACCATATCTGGCGAATATGGAGGCTGGGGCATCGTTATAGTATTGTTTTTGGCCATACATTCACGAACAAGCAATCAAGTGTGAGTTGGTGCATTTTCGTGGTGCAAAAGCCATTTTGGAACGAATTTTGCTTCCACGAGTTTCATAATCAAAAAATTGGAAAAAATGTCATAACATGATCCAATCGATATGCTAAAATCATCAACAACCTCTCTAATTGTGATTTGGCGATCGTTCATAGCCATTTTTTCACTTTTTCCACGTTTTCATCGATTGTTGATGTGCTGGGGCCTCCCTGACGTTCATCATCTTCAAGGTCTTCATGGCCTTCTTGGAAACGCTTATACCACTCGTAAACTCTTGAGTTACTCATAACAGACTCACCATAGGCCTTTGTTAACATTTCACACACTTTGTCATTTTTTATGCAAAATTTGATACGAATTCTTTGATCCATTTCTTTTAACAAACGAAAATCGCCGAACTCATAAAACACGTCTAACCTTAGTGGCTGTCACAGAAAAAGTTCACAATGAAAACAGCTGAAAGTTTTATCATACTTCAGGGGCATGTATACCAACATAATAAAAAAAAAGTTTGACAATCAGACTCTCCAGGTCCGCGAAATTAAAAAATGTCCGTTAATTTTTTAACACACCTCGTATATTGCAATATTTGCTATATTTGATATATTTGCAATACTTATTACCATTGTGTAGTTCACCAATTGCATTGAGGGTTTTCAGTGATTCGTGCTGATGTGTACACATTTAAATTTTACCTAGAGTGATTCCCAAAAAACTGTAGTAGTCATGGACAAGATCCATAATTTTACGTAAACTAAATAGCATCAACAAATTAAGAATTTAGTGTATCCTTGACATTAGATAATACGCAATACAATAATAAAGTTGGGTGGCATAACCTTCAGGATGAGTGTATTCTGCCTGCTACCGTTAACTTAATGTTTAGCGCGTCATGAAGAATCGATGTTGCTTCCTCCGGGAAATCCAACTTAGTCAGCTCCTCCGCTTTTTGTTATTCCTTCGTTACTAGTTCTTTCATCACCGCAATCTCGATGCCCTTCTATTCATCTGGCGATCCGTCGCTTTTTCCTCTAATCAAAGCATTTCCACTCCAATCTTCGAGAGCATCACCACTTCAACTAGCGGAAACATTAGATGCACTCACTCCATTCACCTTATGGCAGGGATATCTACATATTATATTTCCTGTAAATTTTTATGTTCCTCCATTTGTTTATAAAATCAACTCGATGAAAATCATAATATATATTTTCAACAGTTATATTGGTGAATAAACATTGAAAGAATTTAGTTGAGTTCTCATCAGCCAATGTGAAAAAGTAATAAACTTTGTTATTCAATAAATTTAAGCAGATATTAGACCAATCATAACATAATCATGCTGATATTATTACCCAGAAAGAAAAAAATTTAAATAATAGGACTTTCTATATTACGGATAAAGAAAATATAGTAACTATTTTCCACTAGATACTTTTCTAATGGAAAATTATTACTACATTTTCGTTATTATGCTCAAATATCACCGCATCACACCTGAAATTACTTAACTTGTTCATATTCTACTGAATTAAAATATCATAGTAGATATAATAGGTTTAATAATTGTATTATACCTTAATAGATATTAAGGTATAATAGCAGATAAGACCAGACGAGCCAGGGTTAGAAATTAGAATACTTTGTATGAAATACCAATGAATAGTTAAAGGTGAGTGAAATTAGTGCGTAACATTAAGGGTATAAACGCGTACCTTAAATGTAACAACTGAAAAGTAACTCCTAGGAAAGAGACACATTGGTCGACCATGTAAGAGAAATTTTGTTTCAATTGTTTGACAATGAGTAATATCATTTAGAACAGGCAAATATTCCTTCGGAAAAATGGCGTTAAATGTATTATAGTGGTGTATTTTGTAAATATGACGAATATTAGAAAGCCGGATTGAAGGAGAAAAGTGGAAGTACAAGGAAATTTAGGATACGAAAAAATATAAAACATATTAAAGAAATTTCAGATGAAATTGGTACACGCTGAGACAGTTAATTCGTTAGTTTAGAGAGAGCGAGAAGAAGGAAGAGTTCCAAGGGTCAGATTGCGAAGAACATCTAGGTCAAATAAAAAGAGTATGCATCGGAATAACTGTTAGGCCCTGACAAAATTAGCACGAGATTGGAAAGAATTAAGATTTCAGTCAAAATCTGGTTCTGATGTACTACTAAGGCTTGTTACACATTTGCGTGACGACCACAATACGATCTAGTTACAGGTTCGCTGCAGTATGCGGTCCCCATTCGTCCAAAATGAGTGCCATATTTCGTCCCAGTCGTGGTCTAATGGCTGAATTTTCTTGACCGCAGAGTGCAGTGCTTATAATAATGTCTTAAGTTTATTTTCACATTTCGATAAAAATCCCTCTGATGGAGATCAAATTTTCATCGGCTTATTTTTTACGTCATTCCAGTCTCCTTAAATTTTCATCTAATTTGTGTTCATCTTTCAATACAGAAGAGAAAAATCTACTTTGCCAATCGAATAATGTCGCGGGACTGAACTTTTTTGCATGCACATCAGAGTGCTACTCTCGCTACAGAACGATGACGCATCGCTCTCAATGAGATTGAAATTTCTTCTGCAGGGAAGCTGTTGAACCGGGAAAGTAGCAATGGTACCCTTTTTCCGTATCACAGACGTTAATGTACTTTCATCAGTTTATATAACACCAAAGTATATTTCGAAGCGGGAAGATGTCGTGATTGTGACGCAGATATGCATTAAAACTAGCAATAGAGAATAGAATCCTGGGATTCAACATAGAGACCTATTTTGCAAATTTTATGGAATGTTAACATCACATGGCAAATTAATGTGTGGACTTAAAATTTACACGCCTTCTCAGTATCAATCCTCATCAAAACTGGAACATATTTTTAGAATTGACCTCACAGAGCAACCAAAATACGTCAAAATGATCAGCAAAAAGCCAGTGCATCGCGAAGATATTTCCAGAGTTTAATGAAATGCAGTAGCGTGAATGTTTCACGTAATTAACCCTCGTCCAAATCCAAGGGGAAGACATTCAACTAAAAAAATGACAAAAATATAAAACTTTGGGAACAGCGATGTGTTTTCGGTGGGCCTCATTAAATAGCAAATGCCTAAAATTTTTTCCTCTGCTTTTTTCCCCAGCGTTCAAATCTTTTCTTTTCGCCTCGTGAGAGGCACTCACCTACCCTCTCCTCGTTCTCTCCTTCTCTCTCTCTCCCTTCCACTCTTTTTCTTTTTTCCCCTCTTCCTTTCCCCCCTTCCTTTCTTTCTCTCTCTCTCTCTCCCTCCCTCTTCGCGCTCACTCTTTTTCTCCCCTTCCCATTCTCTCACCATTGTCGTCCTCGACCCACGCGTGTGTGTCTCTGCTGCGGATAACATGTTTCCTCCGCAGTACGGCGCCTGCGACACTTTTTGAGTAGCGAGAGGAGACGTGCGTCAGGGGGCGGTGGTAAGAAGAGGAGGGGAGGGTGAGGAGTTGAGACAGGGAGGGAGAGAGAGAGAGAGAGAGAGAGAGAGAGTGAGGGAGGGAGGGAGAGATTTCTGAGAGGTGGGAGTATGGGGGGAGGACAATGGGAGAAGATCGCTCACACCTGGAGACACACCACCACCACCCCCTCCCCATTCCAACCCACCACCGGGAGGAAGAAAAGCGGCATGAGAGTATGTCTGTTGTAAATGTGTGTGTGTATGTATGCGAGTGTATGTTTGAGAGCGTCCGACGTCGGCTCGTTGAGGCGCGCGCGTTGCATTGTGTGCCGTTTGGTGGGGCCACGCCCACCCCGGGAAGCACTTGAGCCCGGAGCGTAGCGGGGAAAGGGGGGGGGGGTGAGAAAAGAGGATAGAGCGGTGAGAAGAGAGGGGCGGAGTGCATCATCATCCTGCACATATCCTTCGCGCGCGTGCCGGAGCGGCATTTTATTGTTGAATTGAACCGGCACCAAAATGGCGGATTCCGACGGCGGCGGATTATTTAGAGTGCACTGAGACGACGTTATTCTTTTTCTTTGCTCCCGAGCGCGGTGTTCATGAGGTTAACGCGACGCCCGCGCTTCCTCATGACAGCAAGCCGCCCGGATATTTCCTGCTCGAGAGTTGAGAATTATGATTTGTGTGAGCGATCAAAGGTCGTATTCTTTCTCTCTTTTTTTTCTCTTTCGGATGCAAAGTGACAATCAATTCATAGGTGGTTTAAAATAGACTTTTATGAATGAAATATCGACTTTTAATAATAAAACCACTTTACTTTTCCGCATAAACTATGTGGAAAAGTAAAGTGGTTTTATTATTAAAAGTCAGTATGAAGATTTTCCACCAAGTTACGCCAGAAACTGTTTTATTTATCGAATGAAATATCATTTACACTTTTCAGCATAACATTTTTATTTTACTTTATATGCATGTTCGTATACATTTTTGTCAATATTGGCTTGTATATTAATTAACAATTTTTTAAAACTAGGATACGCCAAATTACATATTGATAAATACTAATAAATAGCATTAATAAAAAATATGGTCTTCCGAGCTCCAACTTATCTTCGGCGTGCAGAGGTATCATATATGTATACATATTTCTGTGAATATGGGTATAATAATGCATTTAACATGCATATGTCTCATAAATCATATAAAAATTAAAATATGCCGCTACGAATGTAGGTTGCATGGTCTAATATGAAAAATCTACATATATAGTACGTACCATTTAGCTACTGTTGCCTGACCAGGGCGTTGTAGACACAGCTAAATGCGATATAAATTGTCAAATTAGGGAAGAAAATTTGCTATACCAGTACGCTTCTGACCATACATTTTTGTAGCAAAATGCTTTAAAAGTATATGCAAAGAGAAATGTTAGGATGGCAAGCATCATGCTGCAGTTAATCGTTTTTACGAAGCTCCGTAAAATAAATGGTACTATCCAAAGTGGTTATAGCAGTGAAATTTATTTTAAAGTTTTTTTTATTTTTAAAATGCCTATTACTCGGTAACATGTCATGCCATTTATCATTGAACATTACTTTCCCGTTTTCCATTCCCTTCAAACTCTTCGGTACCCCTCTTTGGGATGCACGCCAGGTCCTCCTCCACATTGTCCTCATTCTTCGTCACTTATCAGGCCCATTGAAAATCCTGAGGAAAGAAACAGTGGCGTTTATTTAACTTTGCCATATACTTTGCTAAGAGTTCACGTTGGAGAAGGAGATGGGGGGTGAGGGGATGAAAGTGGTCGATTCTCTGAAGAAAGTTAACTTCTTCGCAGACCCGCGACGGAAATGCGCATGCGTTGGCAGGCTACGAGGGCTCACTCGAAAAGCGGCAGGAAAAGAGGAAATGACGCTGTGGGCGTCTCTCCTTTTCTCCCCGTGGCGCTTTGCTCCATCGCAATCTGGGTGCGTTTGGCTCCCACGCAAGAAGATTTTATGTTTATTTTTCTCCACGTATCATTTCCGTCCTCATTTCCGAGGAATTTGGTGCGCGGCCTGTACGTCTTACTTCTTTTCATTCGAAAATGGGGTTGCGGAAAAAAATTTACGAGTTATGCTCCCTCTCTCGGTAATTTATTTTTTAAGTGCTTATTTTTAAATTGTGATTCGATCCTGATGCATAATTTTCTATCGCGGGGGATTCATTTGATAGGAGAACGAAACTCACTGTGATTTTGTGTTTTCAATTTCCTAAGTGCTTTTTTGTGCCAAACATCATGGCTTGTTGTATTCATTACAGTATTTATATTGTGAAAATATGGATTTTTCATTCGATGAATACATTTTTGGCATGGGTTTTTATATTTTAACGGTACTGTAATATTTTATAACCGTTCTCGCATAATAACTTTATTACGATAAAAAATTTGAAATGTTAACGAGAAAGCGAAGCTTCTTTCCCCAACAATTTTGCTATGAATAAAAAATATATGAAAATAGAAATTCTAGAAGGAAAAAAGTAATGAAATTAGGGAACTGTCATTAGATTAATTGTGAATGAGCAATTGGTACTAGAAAACCTGGGTATAAGTGTGTCCCAGAGGTACTGTCTGTATTAGAAATATTAAAATTTACGCATGAGGAGGAAAGTAGACAAATTGATAACTTTCAGTTCATTAGAAAGACTAATATAAAGAATTTGGGCTAGTTGAGAGATTTTATTCTTTAAATAAATTGGAAATAGTATCAATAAAAAGGCTAGGGACAAGTACTTGGGCCAATTAAAGAAGACTACATGGCCAATGAGCGATTATCAACAGAATAAAAATACGGATGATAGATTATTGCATTTAATTCTGTCTTTTAATGAATATATCAGTCTATATGCTTTCATCTCTTAATCGATAGTTTATTCGTCTTGTTTCACTCACGATCAGTTCGAGGAAAAAAGGAGCTAGGAATTTATACAACTTATTTATCAGATGTTGCCCAAGTAGTTATCCCACTAAAACTAGTTGATGTTATTCGGAGTGTGGTTGCTCTTTGTGTCCAAGGCAAAACTATCCGTGAAAACTTTCGCAAATGTTCTTCTCCATATAGTTCCTTTATCTCAGAGTTTGCCATAATCAGTACTAAAGCACAAATCGGTGAAGTGCTGTGCTGAAGTGTTATTATTGCTCCTCATAAACCGTATGTGTATACAATATTCCCAAGGTGAAGAATTAATGATTGAAACGTCTTTTTTCTTTTCACATTGTGGAGAGTGCGGTTTGATGTCTTGCTCCCTGACATTTTAGGTCATATTTTATGATTTTCATTCAGGCACATTCAAAATTTATTTTTATTCGCTGCTGTTTTTCCCCCGATTCTCCCGTTTCCGTCCTACGTGCATTATAAGGTCTCTTTTTTTTAATAAAAGATGGCATAAGGCCGATCGTAAAGTGTAGTGTCTCCAAATTCAATTTCGAAAAGTTTTCTCCCTATTAACTGTTTTTGTATTTTTATAACCAATTTAATGTCCTTATTTTTCTTCAAAGAAAAGGTACGACTGAGAAATGCGTAATATTTTGACGGTAAAACATCTAAATTTACAAATGTACCGTACCATGATAGTCAGAATTCTTCAAATAGATGAATGACGAGGTAGGAATGAGTTTCTGCCTTATATATTGAAACGATAAAAATATATGAAATAGAATGTTTCAAAGAAAGATTTATTTTATTCCAAATGAGAATCGGTCACTCCGTCCCCTCCCCAGAGTAGAAATTAAGCAATGTAAAGTTTATCCTTCATGAGTCGGTCTCCCAGTCCCAAAACACATCACCCTCAATGATTTTTCCCTTAATAATTGTGATCAAGTTTCAAAACTTAGTTGGTCTGCATTTAGTTTTTTGAATCTTGTTTGCAATCACACTATAAGATTTTCACTAAACCTATATCTTTCTTCCGTCCTTTCCTCCACAAATTGTCCCCTTCCAGCTCCCAACCTAATGCACCCCTCCACCCTCTCTCCAGCCTGCTGCCACTCTTCCAACTCCTCTTTCTTCTCCTTCCTCTCTCTGCAGAAGATGTTTGCGCCCCCTAAAATTAATTTCTCGTGTAAGTTCCTCCCTTTTGTGTTTGCATTATGTTTTTTTGTTTAATTTTATCTTTTTCTTAATATTCCTCTTCCTTCTCTAAGTGTCCTACTTTCACAAAGACTCATTTTTATGTATTCTCTATAATGAATTACGTTACTAATGCATTGAATTGTGTGGAATATTTTTATGAAGTGCGGAAAATATCTTTTCACAGATTACCCATTTTTCTGATTCTCTCTATCTAACTCAATATTATATCGCTGGAATATGATGAGATTTTGTACACTAATTTCACCACGTAAGGAGGGATAAAAGCATTGACGTACACAGGGTTGGAGTTAGTGAGGGCCCAATGTTTCCGCCAAACTTGATAAATAAGAAGAAATTGATTTGTCTGCCATCAAAAATATAGTAAAGCAGTAAAAAACCTATGCAGCCAATAAAGACCCTCCACTTAATTTTGAATAATCTTTGAAGAATGTTTATGGCCTCCGCTAATAAAATCTATTCCTAAGTACATCGGCGGGAACACTGAAAATTGTTTTATTATATGTTATTAAGAGGAGCTTAAAATCCATTTAGAATGAAGAAGTTTCCATGTTGTTTTTCCTCATATGGAGGAAAAAATTGCATTAATTTTTCAACGCCTTTCTTACACAATTTTAGGTTTATGTTGTGACACCGAAGAGAATGAATTTGACAGTAATCGGGGAGATGGATGGGGAGTGTATCGAGTTGGACTTCTTGTCATATCCTGCTTATCTCAGTGTCACTATTTTAGGAAATGACACTTGGAACTCGATTAAGCCATCGTAAATATGACGAAATGGAGCAAGCATCTGCATTAGGCTCTCCAATTAAATTGTTTGTCAGAGGACAGATCTGATCACTTCGTCATTTCAAGGCCTTGATTCTGCACTATTCTAGCCAGAGCTATCTCAAAAAATTTCAAAAACTTATGAAATTTTACTTCCCCTTTGCTACACCGAAGCTTTTGGGGTGAAATGGAATATAATTCAATAAACAATCCATAATAAGATGAGATGCTATGCAAAGCATGAAAATAGATGAGCTCGTCATCGTTCTCTTTCGTGAATTCGTTAAACCCCCATGTGGCATTAGATGAGCCCATACACATCAGCTTCTACTCACTTGCCATTTCCATTTATATTCACTGCCATTAGAATATCATAAATAGTTTTACATTTTATTAGTTTTATTTTCTTACCTTAATGGAAAAACAAAATTTGAGTCGATTCGAATATGGATAATAGTTCAATGTTCGACATTTTACTTCATAGCTATATGTTTAAACGCTGTTGGTTAGAATTTTACAGAAGGAGAAAGTCCTAGCACTTGGACTTTCTCCTTCTACAGGTCTTTATAAACCGAAATTTAATAAATGAATCAATAGCATCATAATTTTTCGTGAACTTTACGCAACTCAAGCACTAAAAGTTGTATTCCATAAGCTTTGACAAACTGTCAAAGTACTTTAGTACCTGATGATGACGCCGAAGCGTTGAAACCGGTAGTACGAATAAAAATTCTGTGGAAGTTACAAAGTGTATTAATTTAAAACGAAAATGAACCTCCACAAAGTTGAGCCTGAAACCATAGAATTCAAACTTATGGAACATCGAAAGTTTTGGATAAACGAAAATAAATGGCTTTGAATTGAGTAAATGAAAAAATCGTAATTTTTTCATGCAGTCTGAATATTTAGAGAACATTCAAGGGTCAAGTTTGAAAATTACAGGCTAGCGCGTCCATTTTACGAGAAAAAAGAATATATACCAATGAAATAAAAAACTATCTCTAATTCGGGCATCAGTTTACTAATCTTGCTTTAGAGCCATTACGAAGCTGATAGCAATTTATCTTCGAATAATTTGTAAAAATTCTGGTGCTAGCAAGATTAGGAAAACCAATTCAGAGTCTCCGTATTAATTCGTTGATGTGCCTCGTTATAATATGCCTGTTAAGTGCGAAAGCGGCTCGTAAAGTGCATGCGTGCGTCTGAATGCCTAAACACGCTTTGCATTTTTCATTCGATGACGTTCTCCAAAAATCCTTGTTCTTTTTGTTTGCCTTTAATTTTACTCAAACACTTACTCTCCCTTCAGGTGTTAGGTCATAACAATCCTTCTCTTGGTATTGAGCAATGTCTTTGTTTCTTTTGAAAATCATTAAATTCCTAGAAGCACGTTTTGGCTGGGAGTCTTCAGTGTAAAGCATATTTTATGGACCGGTTAATTTTAGTCTTGGATTTGCATTGCATCAGATTGATTGTTAAGAACAAACTGTGCTAAAGAAAATAAAATTTAATTCAATCTTAGAAGTATGTAATATTTTTAAAGGATTCTATCCTCTAAGTAGAAAAAACATCTTTACAACTAACACCCGCAAGTATGCACTTTCTTTTACTCCTGAACTACTACTCCAAAATAATGGAGCCATTTCTTCTAACAGATGTCGGAGATAGGCGATAAGATTGTATGAAATGTCACAAAATATCTCTAGATTAAATCAATATTTCATAAAAATATCCCCAGATTAAAAAAAGAAAGAGCAGTGAAATGCTTACGTTTGCAATGAATATCAAAAGAGAGGGAAATCATTCTGTAAACAAACTAGATTCAGCCATCTAGGCAGAAATTTTTAACCATAGGTGCGAGTTTTCCCTGGTTTATATGAATCTCAGAGTCATAAGTAGGCAACCCTCCTGTTTTGCAATAGACGCGTCTTATAAAGGCTAAGAAATGTTTTTCAAAATTGATAAATCAGTGAATATAAGTTGTCTCCGAATGATTGAGCGAAAACCTCAATCGCGATGTAAAAGCTGACTAGAGTGTTCTTTTCTAGAAATTGGAGTACGTTGTCGTTCAATGAGTACCTGAGACCTGTGCTCCCAACTGAACTGTTATATCTGAAAGTAAAACCACATTACTCCACGAAACTTCATACAAAAAGTATTTGTGAATGCAGCACGCTAACCAATACACGCACGTTTCGAATCTATCTTGCATGTAGCTTGAAAATGATATAGCACCGTTTTCCTAAGGCTATTGGAGGGACATAACGTGACCACTATCAAGCCAAAGCTCATGGTCCACGTTCATGTAATGCTCTGGCGCCAAAGTAATCTAATGCCTAGATCAATTAATAAAAGTAAAATTGACCTCGCAAAAAGCACTTATACGGTGTACGTTCATGGATCACACCGAAGCGACCACTTCATTTTCCTGTTTCGTCTGTGATTTTTCAAGATGATTTTATACCATCAGTTTGGGTGAAGTTGCTCAGGGTTGTCCATGTTCAAACTTGACCCCTCTGATCAAAGGTGGGACGTCCTACTCCTTAGGTTGTTGGTGAGGTATTTTTTCACCCAAAAGATACGATTTGGTATTTAGAGTTTCGTGATAAGCAAAGGAGTGGCACAGGGAAAGGTACTACATCCGCGAGCTTGAACGCGTAGGTTACGTCAGATGAAAGTTTTAGCTCTAATTGAACGCTACAGACATTTATTCAAACTAACCTTTTTGTTGATTAATCTGATTGATTATATGGCTTGGTTGTGCGCATAATTCAGATAATTTTTCAAATGTTAGCAATACATGCGCACCATTTACGTCTAAAAAAACGTAGTGATCTGATTTCAAGTATAATGTGAAAAAGTTATAACCTTCCCATGTTGTTTTCTTAATGAATTCATTCATTACCATACAATGACTTAGAACAAATAAAGCCTACTGTATTATGCAAGTTCCAGGTAAAAGTTGCGTATACTGTTGTCAAAATACTCACAGTGATTTATACCAGCAACACCAAATTTAAAAACGTTATTTCTTAGCTAATGTATACACTTTATTTTTTTCCTTTAAACCAGAATTTATATGAAATGATTTCCGTCCAAGATTCAAAATTGGTCATAATAATATCTGGATATTTATTAGTTATCAATAAAATAACTTTGATGGCAATGAAAGTACTTTAGATATCTTTAATTTTTCTTCAAAATTCTCATATAAAAAAGCTTTAAAATTGAGAATTCACCAATTTTACATTCGCCTTCCATTAAACAATTTAAACTTAAAATAACATTGTCTTTAAATGCAATTATTAAAGGACTATTTCGATAAAAAATATGTCAAATTGTCATCTTGATTCTCTGTGGTTTAAATTGGAGTAAAAATTAAGGGCTTATCTTGAAGATTAATCAATAAAATTAGACCACTGGCTCCCATGAGAAGTATACACACTAACATCTCGGCAAATAGGATTGTTATTTCCCTAATAAAAATATTTCTGGATGTTTATAGAATAATAAACTGGATAATAAAGGAATGAAACCAGTTAGTGGGACAAAACCTGGTGTCAATTTTTTTCGGATTCGGGATGAACAGGGCAACGAGGGAAGGCTATGATGCCCTTTTGGTTATTTAAAATGAAACCTATCTTTTCAAATTCAACCTGTTTATTTCAAATAAATACACCGGATTACTTTAAGGAGGATATAATGCAGTGCGCAAAGGTTTGAAGAAGGACCAACTCAATTGAGATACGAAATTATTGTTGTATTGGAAGGATCGAGTGCGAGGATGGGCGAGGAAGAGATGAGGGCAATGGGAAATGTTCAAATGTCCCTCCTTTAGTGAAAGTGATGGGATAAAGCCTTTGGACAGTTTGTCAGAATCGATCGGCGTCCGATACAACCAATATTCCGCATGACCAATTTTCATTCTCCGATGTAATTTCTCTTCAGAGGCTTCCGCGGCGGTATTCCACGGATCAGAGACGAGATCACGGATCACCATAACGCGCCTTTGTTGTCGTTATGATTATTAACGCGGTGGGTAACAAAATCGTCATCACATGTTTTGATCCATTGAACTCAAACATGACGCGATTACGTCCTATGCGACGGTTCATTGGCACAGGGTCGCAAGATCCCGCGACCGTAAACGGTCAAGGAGAAAACTCACGTTGCCGAGACAGCATGAGCGGTACTGCCTAGGAAAAATGTTTATCATTACGCTGGAATTTTTTTCGGTCGATCTTATAGGTTATGGCGTAATATGGTGGAATTGGAAGATGAGAAATTATTAAATATTTACAATTTTAGTTGTTGAAAAAATTGTCAAATTTTAATCACTGTAAAAGTGAAATTGAAAATAGAAAAATAATTAATTAATCATTTGTTAAATTTGATTTAGAATGGGAAAACTTGTAATGATCTTTCAATTCGTGAGTTATCTCTATTTCTATGATTTACGATAGTATATCATCCGTTTTATTGAGAAAATTTAGTTTCGTTATTTACTAGATATCTTATCAGAATTTCCCCTGAGGACTTGAAAGTGATATAGCTATGAAAATAGTTCAGAAATCCAAAGTTACAGGGTCCATTTTCTCCTCAACATGTTGAAATAAGGGTATATGCAAATATTTATGCTTTTTCTATATAATTTTCCAATGTTAACTATCCGCTTTAAAGAAGCGAATATTGATTAAAAATCTGCTTGTATTATTTTTAAAATACCATTTTGTGATTTAAATTTTTATATTAATGCTTAAAAGAAATTTTATTTTGAGAATTTAACACAAAAATTTTAAACCAATACGTCTCTCTTATAACTATGAAATTACAGGAAGTCACAGACTCCGCGGGGAATTTTAACTAGCCATAGCCAAACTGCACTAACTATTTATTTCCCGTCCTTAAGATTCTCATGTCGCCATTTTCTTTCAAAGCCCAGATTCAATGATTCAGGAACTGTTGCTGATGTGATTTTTTAAGGATAAAAAGAAGATTTCAAACAGTGGAAATATTGCATTACAGGAGAATGATGAGTGAAAGTAAGTGAAGGGGTGAACCTAGAAAAGAATTTCTGAAAAAATGGGAAGAGTCAAACTCTAATAAGAGTATTAGTATAATAATATTAGACGTATATTTTGAGATGAGATGATAGTCTACTGAGATATTTTCCGCGGAAATAGTGAGTAGAAAGATCAATGTAGGAAGGCCAACGATGTGATAGGGAAAAAAATAATGGCTGACGCCATAGAGAAGATACATGAAGATCTATAGCCACAGGAGATAGACATCCATGGACGCTAGTAGAACTGAGTGGAAAACTGCGTCAAATCAATCCTAGAATTGATGGTCTTTGATGATGAAAGCTTTATCGGCTCCCGAAAGACATTTTTTTGCACTGTATAAAGTGGTCCGAAGGGGAATGAATTCTTGTATGTGGACAAAATGACGCTTTTTCGATGCTTCGTCACCACCACTAATCTTCCTGCCTTATTTTGTCGGTTTAAAGGGCAAAAAAACACCGCAGTGAGCTGGATGACATCGTACTCAACTTACGTACTTATTAGCTTGGACGGAAGGGCCGTGGTAAATGACTAGTGAAATGAACAGTCGTTCTCTTTGAATACTTTGCATTGGTAGATCCATGTTATTAGGTCGAGAGTTTCTCTATGTGTTCCTTTCATCATTTCAAGGGCCAAGTTGATTCCAATATTTTCTGTAAACAAAAATGAAAGCACAACTTATACGCTAATCACGTCTTTATTTTTTGTTGATTTCATGGTAAACGGGACGAAATTTCAAATCAATGGACAATATATGCACATTTCCTCAGTGAAATATATAAAATAAAATCGTGTCAAGAAAGTTTTATTCTATAAAATGAAATTATTCATCCAACGATCGAAATGATTTCGTGAAGAACGTTTCCTTGGGATGTCTCACTTTAATATAACTTCTCTTATCTCCATATTTGTAGTCTAAAGCCACCAATCGACTTGCCTATTGGTTTATCTTGCAACTGATTTCATAACGATTGCAATTCGTCTAAAGTATTAATGTATCATGTACGAATAGGGTGTCTTAGAGTGTGAAATTCTTTTTTTATAGAATCTTTTGTTAACATTATGGTAGAATATTTCTGTGCATGTGTGTGTGTCTGCAATATTAGATTTTGTTTGAATTTTTTCAATGACATTGGTTTTTCAATGTTGGGCATTGGTCATAGACTTTCGTACATTTATCCTTATCTGGGGAGAGGTCATACTAGGAAGGGAGTTTAATTCCTAGTGGAGTTGATTGAAGGAAAAGGTTTGAACGAGTCAAAGTCAACGTCTAAATATTTGTCAAGAATGGATAGATTTTTACTAAGTTCACTTGCCCTGGGGTTGAGTGTTTCCAAGGAACAATTTAGTCCTTTTTATAGTACGGAGGTGTAGTTATTTTGGCCATGTAATTTGGTGACGGGGTATATGGAAGGAAGATCAAGTTGCACCTAATTGAATGGTGGCAGAACAGATGATGAGGTTTGTTAAACGATGGGGTTATTTTTTTACATATGGGAGCAAGATTTCTTCTAGCTCATTTAAATGTGTCAGTTAAAGTACTATAGTGACGCTTAAATTTTGTTCTCTAGATCTTCGAACGCCTATAAATTTCATGCATAGGAAATTGTGAGTGTAGTCTTTACTAAGGGTGAGAAGGACGACTTCAGTTACTGACTTTTGTTTCGCCTAAAAAATTGTGATTTATATGGGCATTTTTTGGG